>CM030175.1:15918172-15946679 GCA_017639675.1 Aplochiton taeniatus
GCAAAAAAGAGCAGCCGTGCACGCTACTGATGTGTCATCTGCCCTGAAAGAAGCATTTGAGTGAGTCATCATGTTTAAAACATGGCCGCCAGCATCAGAGAGAAGGGATTAGCAAAAACAGCTGTCGCTGTGACGAGGGCTGAGGTGACGACGTGTCCACGGGCCAAACCCAGATGTGTACGATAGTCGAAACAGGGACAGTTGTTTGCATTTCATCTGTGTGTGAACGTGTCTCTCGCTCTCTTTCTTACCCTCCAGATTGTGCGTGTTGCCTTCAATTTTGCCATTCCACCCGGGTTGTTTCTTTTCTATAGTCCTTCACACTCATCCTTCCTTCATCAAACTTTAAATGTGGTGCCATTTTCTGAACAAACAAGCAGGTGAAAGTGTATTCCTCTGGCTAAGAGGCTCAGGATTTTCGGTGTAGCTCTATTATGTCGTCATCTCACGCTGGCGGTAATTGTACACGGTGGTGAAATTGCAACCGGTAGGGCTGTTCCCCCTGCGACTCCATGACAATTGGCTAACAGTGGGGCTTCTCGGAAATTAGCGGAGTGGGTGAGTGTCGGTATGTATGCCAAGACGAAGAAGACATGATGAACGACAAGGCCCAAGACAGCTACTCAGACCATGCGTCTGTCACTGGAAGTTATCAAATGAAGTTATTTGAGTATGGTAGATGGGAGCAAAAATGTTAGTGTGAATAAAACTCACTGTCTGGGAGCCACTGCTGGTATTCATCATGGTCCTGACTCCAGAGTCAGATGAATGGCCCTGCTCCTGTTCTGTCTCTTTGACATTTAAGCACACTTATCATGTCCGTCCAGTAAGTCGTACAAAATCTTTTTTTTATTTACTGTTCTGTGCAGTTTAGTCATTTCAAATCAAGCTATGTAATGTGAAAACGTTACATTTCTTACTATTCTTGTGTTGCAGTATATTCATTCATTGAACATCTACTGTACAGATCTACCGGCTTTTGTTCTGGTACGTTTCTTTATGTTTGATTTGCTTTACTCGATGGTGCAGGTTGGTGCTGGTCCCCTCTATGGTCTCCTGTTTATTTCCTCCGGCACCTCCATGAGAGAGCCTGTTACCCTTTCCTTAGTCGCTTGTGTAATGTGTATTTTTTCACTGGCTAGGCATGCTGCCGTGGCAGTCTGTTTCTGCTGATGTCAGTCCATTTGAAAGCTCTTTAAAGTAGTTATTGTAGAAGGGATTGTTGGGGAGCCAGGTGCAACTCACATGTTAAGGAGTTGGTTTCTTTCTTTCTTTCTTTCTTTCTTTCGCTCTTTAAATTCCAGAACTTTTAGCAAAACCCTAAATAAATGCACCAACAGTTCTCCAGTCAAGCTGAACAGACGATGCTTTTACAGCAGGCATTGATCATGACCAACAAAGTAATTAGTGAATTATTACATGAAAGTGCTATGAAGTTGTGTTTATCCCATTAGTCTGATTTGTATTTGCTCATTTGAAAAGTTTAAATCTTAAAATAACAGAAACAGAACAAAAGTCACAATATTATGATCATGTCTGGCTTTTGTAAGTAAGACAGGTTAAACTGTAGCGTGGAGATTATGATCAGCACAGAAATGTCCTCCCTAACATGAAATGATACAAGTATTTTGCAATATTTTGAATGCTTAAGTTTCAGAGATCAGAGATTTTAAATATGAATATGTTTTTTAAGGGACAAGGTGATTGGCGATACCCAGCTATTCCCTTGATTTTAGAGTGTCAAAACACACTTGAGCAGGATGAACCATTTGCATAAGCGCGTGGAGCAAAGCATTCATTCTCTAAAGAATAAGCCTTAGAGGGAGAAACTCATGACATATATTTTGTTTTTTTTTCCCCTTTTGTCCACTTGAGTAGACACATTCAACTTTGTCTTCAAACACCACAGTAAATTCACCATGCCTGATTAGGCCCGCTGTCAATTCATTTCCAGATTAATTCATCAGTTTTTCAATCCTCACTGTTTGATTGACACCGCCGTTTACAGTTTGGTGGTTAGAAACAGACCACAGCACCTTTGAAAGACAAACATGCAACAATTTCAATGGACTGTGGCCTTCAGCTTTTCAACATCAGATATGTATGACCACAAAAAACTTCAATTATCAATTCATGGTAATATATTAATGGAATATTTAACTAAAATGTCTCCTTTTACGAAAGCATTTTGAAGTCAAGAAAACTGTGCGCTGAGCACTTACTATCTTTATACAGCTACATATACCAGCCTACCCGGACTCACCCATGAAGTTGGCTTTTTATTTGTCCCTCACATTGATGATTTGGTTGCAATTACGAGATGTGAATCTACTGCACAAAACACACAGGGAACAGGGTTGGTAAGTGTGTTTACTGGTAAACTTCAGGACCCCAAAGTACACCACTCCCACACAAGGGACACCCAATTACTGTGCCATAGTGCTGAGGGTGTCATTATTGCTGGTTTGCTAAAAGCAACTATAATAATAACACAGACACACAAAGACACACACAGACACACACACATACATTTTTAGCAATTGCTGCTGGTTTGTTTACCTTTTTTAGGTTATGGTCTTTTTATTACAAAGTAGGACTCGAATGGCTACATATTAGTATTAACAGTATGCTTTGATACAGTGGTAAACCATACTTTAAGAGGTCTGCATTCCATAGCAAAACACAGGTTTCTAAACCAGTACACCGCACTTACTTGGTTGTTCACATAAGCCATCATTGCACCATGCCAGAGTTCAAACCAATTAATTGGCAATAACAATAAAAGAGGGAAAATCCGAAAAATGTAGGACAATTTAAGACATGAATAGAAGTGCCCACAAAATCCTCTTATTTCAATCGAGAAATAAATATGATCATATACTGTATTTTGGAGTGCTTAATATAGTAAAAAAAAAAAATTACATTCACTAAATAACATCTATGGTCGTCCCCGACTAAGAATTACATTGTCGAATCTGATTGGTCAAGTATTGCCTGTAGTCGACTAATCGTCATCATGTTTTTGGCATCTCCATAATATGTGCCTGACTTTTTCAGTCTGCTCAAAAATGTGCTTAAATTACTGATTTAATTTACAGTAAGAATGACATTTATAGCAAAATAGGTTACTTATCATGATTTATTGGGAGAAACCAAGCAACTCTATGTAAAATCCAACATTCAGCACCTCGATGTAGCCAAAGTGGAAATATCCTTGTTTTATAATCAAATTTTGTCACTATTCACCTGTGAGATTGGCAGTCGATTCAGGCTCCTTAGATCGACTTGCCAAATAATCAGTTGATGGGGGTAACCCCTTATAGCGTCATAAATTATTTGCCAGTAATCTAATAATTCAGAACATAACATCCAATTCAGTGTAACTCTGATTATTTCAACCAATTGCTACAATCATCGGCTTTTCAATTTGAAGCATTTTCTGTAGCATTTTCTTTTAACTTCCTCTCTCAGTTCCATCTTTCTGTCTCCGCTTCTGCCAGTCTAAATCTTTCCTCTGCCTCTCTCTTTGCATCCGAGCAGTCCTTTCCGTCCGTCCTTTGCTTTGCAGGAATGTCGATCCAGCAAATTCTGGGCAGATTAAAACTGCCTTGGCATCTGCCTGTGTTTGCAGTATCCTGGTCGCCTTGGCAAGCCAAGCAGGCAGAGCAGCAGCAGCAGCAGCAGGAACAGCAGCCAGTGAATTAAAAGGCTCGTTCTGCCTCATCAACACGTTTGATATCTTCATAAGCCCCAGAGCAGACGCTGGGGTTCTCCAACGTCCAAAATGCATTCTGTTCCAGGCAGTGCAGCCCCTTTTGATGCACACTCCTTCTTGGTCCAACAAACCTCTGGTGGATTGGAGGGCATTGTTCTGGTGTGACCAGTGCAATCACTGGCCGTCAGATCTCTGTCGAGGTAAAGCAAATTGGGGTTGAGCTTACAGCCTTCAGTAAGAGCGTGCCGACTATGATGTTTAGGGTGAATACTAAGGTTGGGGAATAGTTAATTCTGTTGGAATGATGATATAAGCTGTTGAGCTTGGTTTACTCAGAAACCTGGAATGTAACAGCAATCGACCGGGGATTGTCTGCTCTCCACAACACACAGAACCTCTTAAACCTGGTTTTCCCTTCTGTATGTCGCTCAGCCTCACTTCCCTGAATACGATGTCGCTTTTCCAAAGTAAACGATGAAGGCACTCAACTACTCGCACAATGACGCACTAGTGCAGGGATGCACTTCAAACAATCTCTGCGTCTTGACCTTGACACTGATGTCAGACAGCAATGATTTCCCCCCCTTAACAAAAGCCATACTGTGTCAGTGTCAAGCCTAGGCCAACAGATGCTCCGCGAAAACAAAAGCATGCCGTGTACATTATTAATGAGCCATGGTCTCCCCTATTCAAAGCCCCGATATGATCACTGGGCAGCGTGCCGCAGCTGTTGACTTTGAGCAGGAGAGGCAAAGTCTAAAACATTTCAGTCTTCATCCCCAGGGATTTTGCATAGTCATTCAAATGAATAGACTATCAACACTTTTGTTTCATGAAGAGTAGACAGTTGCAACTGGATATGTTCTGGTCTCAATTTAATGTCGCTCAGGGTATTTAAAAAGGAACCAGAATGCTGTCCAAAACGTCTGCCCAGTCCCTGGCCAGCCAGAAAGTTGTTTTGTTAACCTACTTGGGCTTTGATATCTACTTACTAAAATGTCCTTTGCTTTGAATGGAAGTGTTTCGCCAACATGTTCTAATTTGTGTCTCAGTGTCTTTGTAGACATGCAGAAACAGTACTAACTTAGTCAGGGTACGTCATCTAGGCGGCTATGGTGATCACAGGGTCAGCGTAGCTGACGCTAAGACACAGTAACTACATTTCAAAGAACACTCTTTAACTATGTACGCTCAATACATTTAATTGTTAAGTGACAAAAGACGATAAAATGGACCTCCTACACAGTATAAATTGTTGCTAATAAGAAATAATGAGGTTGTTGTGGTATGCACTTAAAGCATGGTGACTTCTAGCCAACCCCTCATCTTATTAGCAAAGTAACTTGTCATCCCTGCTCTCCCTTCACCTTAATCCCCTGAACCTAACTCCCATTATACTACGAACGCCAAGCTCTCAATGGGAGCCTGCCCTCTGTTATTTTAACCACTTATCTGGGTCTCTGGGTGATAGTGTGAATGTAACTCTGCCTACCCGTGTGCAGAACACCATAGTGCTGCAAGGGATAAATGACAATTAAACTGTCTGTTTTTATTGCCCTGAGTAGAGTGTGAAGTGCTTCAAATGGCATCGCAGAGAACACCCCTGGTGATGAAGTGCATGGGTAGAACATTTCCCTGAGACTCCTGAAAGCATGTAGTTGAACATATTCCATGTACAATGTCTGCCAACTTTCTTCCCTGTTAACTGTAGCTGTGGCCACCACTGCACACCCTTAAATCGCTGGTGGCAGATAGGTCATCCGTAATGACTAGAACGGCAAAATGGTAATCATAGCAAGATTCATATTCCTTTTGTTAAGCTTTGCATCAGGGGATCTCACTAAAGTTGCACTCTAGCAAAGGATCTCGGACGGTAGCCTTACAAAACAACTTGGACACACCAAATTAAAGTGTGCATGTTTCCTTTTAACATATCCCTAGTAAAGGGATGAAACATCAGCTTCATTCCCGTACCTTTAGTATCTCAGCTTCTACTCTCCCTGTCTTGAAAGCTGTGGCGTAGATTTCTCCATCCGCTTTGCACTTAGATAAATGCCTAACATTTTGATCCACATCTCCCTGGATCTCGTTCATCCTTTTTTATCCCATCGTTAGTTTCTGTTATTTAAAGATAAGGACATAATCTCAGTTTTATCAGATCGAAAGCCAATTCTGCCAGTCATACATTACAAAACAAGTTGAACACGGTCATTTGGGTTTGTTGAAAGATAATGGGGGAGTGAAAAGATTGTGACCCTTTCTCAATTACTCACAGATTCCGAGTCAGATTTGGTTCAAGGGAGACTTTGAGATATGACGTAATTCACTCGGCAACACTAGCATAGGCCATTTCAATAAAATATGAATCTACAATTGCACAAATGTCAAGCTATCAGAAGCTTCCTGTGTCAGGTAATTGTTTGTTTTCATTTTTATCATTTCAGCAACAAGGCAAAATCGGGGTGACCTTCAACATTGGCACAATGGACATCAGCGTGCGAGAGAACAGCACCCCAGTGAATGATGGGAAGTACCACGTGGTACGATTCACGAGGAACGGAGGCAACGCCACCCTCCAGGTGGACAACTGGTCCATCAACGAACATTTCCCTACAGGTACTTCCTGTTACACCACGGCTGTGGGCTCAGCATTATAAAAATTAACCTTCAAGTAGAACATTTTTGGAAAATAAAAGTTTGGGTGGCACGGATCCTTTCCGATTAATTGTTAATACCATCATTTTACCTGACCTAATTCCAAACCTGTTACTACCACAAACTCTGCCTGAAACAGAGCTCTTATTAAAACAAATAATATAACATATTAATCAGATGGTTATTATCAACAAATATTAATCACAATACTTAAAAACATGTTTAAAAGAGTTAAACCTATGATGGAAAATCACTGGACTGCATCTGCTTTTGCGACAGGCTCAGCACAGTGTCGCCTATATGTTGATTTCGTCTGCATTTTGTTGATACTTTTAAGCTTCTGAGTACTCTGTTGTGATTGAGACACAAACACACATTTAAAAAGAGTGAGCATAGAGTGCCCGTCAATGTATTCTTGCCCAAAAACTTCAAACCACCGGTGCATACAATTGAGTCCCCTTTTTGACGGATTGTTTTGGGAATGCACTGTCCTAATAATTGTAGGAAAACAGCTAAATGAATACATGAAAAAAAAGAAAAAAAAAACTTCCAAACATGACATAAGTTGAACAAACATTTACACAATATCCATATCAATACACAGTTCCAAGTTTGGATCTCTGTATACTTTTTTTTGTATATTCTATCTGAGTGGCTTCCATGGTACCCCCTTCCCCAACACCACCACACACATCTTTGCACTACTTCAGCACTGATCTGAAAGTTGTTGTGATGTGAAGCTGCTATTAATAATATGGACTGAAAAACAGTGTGACATCAAAGTTTAATCTGCCAGTTCCTCCATGCACGCCCAGAACTCCCACGGGAATGCCAAGCATTCACCTGAAGAACAAAGGAGGCCTCCTTGTTGCGCTGCATTGCTATCTGTAGAGATCCAGCCACCACCTATAAGGGGCTAATCTGCTCTCTTACCTGCCACGCGCGCAGACAGCTGGGGCTGCGTTGTGTCCCCGTCACGACTCATTGCCCTGGCACCGTGGTCGCTGTAGGTGATGTTTTAATGGACTGTAACCGCTCTCCGCTTTATTTCTTCAACACAAACAGAATCTCGGTGATGACGGTAGCCAAAAGCAACGTCTGGCCATTTAACATAAAATCCCCCTCTCCTCTGACTTTCTCAGTGTCTTTCTTTCACTCAGACTGATTGTTTTATCTACCATGTCGAAATATAGAATATGCCTGTGTTTGTGCTGGTTGGCCAACGATCTTGCGCTACAGAGATTACATTTAGGAAGTATTTTTGTAAAACCTTAAAACATTGAACGTTTCTTACGTGGATATTTTTTCCCTATAATTGATTATTGTTATTTTAGAATGTAATGTAATCAATTTTCTCTGCAAGTGCTAGTCAGTCTGTGATGCTATAGTGATTGAAAATGGACAAGTGCTAAACCCTCAAACCTTAAGACAACCTCAGATATATTCATTCATTTTCTAATTTGTGTTGTAGCAAGACCCTGCTATGTGGAAAGATGTGGATGTGGAAAGATGCAGCCATGTGGAAAGTCCTTAAAAAATAAGCGATTAATTCCAGACCAGTAAAAGTATGGAAATTCTTAAAATAAACATATTAAAGTCTTGAAAAAAACTACATTTCCAGAACAATTGAATGGTCGAAATGGCAGGTATAATAAAACATGCAGTCTAGAAATCAGGTCTGGGAAAGAATGGAATTTTCAAATGTATGGGAACCCTGACCATAACGTATTAGAGTTTTCATCATGCCTATATGTCTGAGTAAGTCTAGGGTTATTGACTGGACTACATAGTGCGAATGGATTATACTACTATATTGTAACCTGACCTCACTATCAGCTCCAAAATCCAATGCAATAAGTCCCACACATCATATCTGCTAACAGTAAACACTGTTTTTATTCAATGCAGTAGGTTACAGTAATGTTCAAAAAGATTTAGTTTTAGTATGGTTTTTTTCTTTCCTAAATAACAAATATGAGATCGAAGAGATTTAGACTCCGGCTAATTGCCCAAGCAATATAGATCCACGTTAAGTGTTTAGGTGTATTTTAGTTTTATATTTAAAAAGTGTACCACCAACATTGTTCTGAGCAAACCTTCTGAAGTCAAAGTGGTAGAGGATGGCTCACTGAGGTTCTCTATGTGAGAATGTGTATATGTGCCATTATAAACAGCATAAGCACCCAATACAACGTGCTGCAAAAGCCTTCACTATTTTCTAAATGTGCATATGAAGCCCAGATATTGGGGGTTTGCCTCTTTTATTTATTACCTTAATGTGTCTCATCGCTTACGAAAGAGCCATTCAGTTGAGCTAAGAATGTCGTTTTTTTGTCTGACCACTCCAGACTGTATAGCTTATTAAGTCAAAAGAGAAAATAGTAGCAAGGTGTTCTGTGGTAATGGCCCCATCAATTTCCTTAACACTAGAAGGTATTTGTCCTTAATGGAGCAGTCTGCCATTGCTCTTTCTCAAAATTCACTGATTGCCAAGCTATTAAAGCAAACCAATCTGTCGCTCAGACACTTACAAAGGGAAGAGCAGCCCAGTTTATTGACTTTATGTTGATGCTTCAGGCTTTTCCTAAGCATAGGGAACACCCAATAGAGCTATTTTCCCAGTAGTTTTGTTCAAGGAACATCGAATTAGGTATGCTCAGTGCTCGAATTGAGGGGGGATGGGGGGGTGTGCCATCCCCCTTGTTGAGAAAAATGGACAAGACCATCCCTCTTGTTAACTTTCTAGTGGAATGCATCCCCAAGAACAAATTGAGCATGAATCAAACATAGCTGATAAATGACCTTAGCTTGCATTACGGTAACTGACATTTAGTGTTAGGGGTAATGCGCTACAAAAGTAACACCTTGCAGGTAACATATTACTTTTAGCAGTAACAAAGTAATATTGCGCATTTCTAATGGGATTTTGGTAATATTGGGCTTGTAAGAGACGGTATTTGTCTAGAAGTCACTGTGTAGGCATTCACATCCTCGGACGCTTTTGAGTTTGGATATCCGAAAGTGGTATATAGTATGTTACATAGTTAAGTGCATGATGAGCAACTTCAGCTCTGACTGATGATACCTTCCAATACTGGTCCAGGAAGACTTAGACACTGAACGAAAGGGAGAGAGTATTTGAATGGTGCAAGAGAGAGAGTGCTTTAGGGAAACAAACAGTGGTGTAGGAGAGGGGCCCGCAATGCACACCTGCGGCCAGTGGCTTTAGAGGTTTGGGGGGCGGTGGGACCGTGTCTGATGGGCCCCCCTAACATTGGATACAAAAAGATATACAATACTGTGCAAACGTTTTAAGCAGGTGTGTAAAGTAAGAATGCTTTCAAAAATCAAAGTGTTAATAGTTTGTTTTTATCAATTAACTAAATGCAAAGTGAATGAACAAATGAACAATCTAAATCAAATCAACATTTGCTGTGACCACTCTTTGCTATTACATTTTTGCCAGCATTTTTTCACATCTGCCTAAAACCTTTGCACAATACTGTATCTGTCTCAGCCAAGGTTGTGCGGCCAGTTTGTTTGTGCACGACGCCATGGTATCAATTGCTTTTGGCGAGCCATTACAGCGCTGTCTGGTTTGTGTGATGGGCTTTATTCCAAGTTGAGTAATCAGAAGATGACATTAACCACTCAGCTAGCTTACAGAGCTTGCATTATTTCTTTAATTTATTCATTTATCTTGAAGTCGAAGCTTATTATTTTATTCTATGTCACATAATTGTGCACGGTTTTCTTCATGTCTCTCGACCCTTACTGAAGCCTCTTTCTCTCCTCTCGTCAACTGGAACATGGAACTAAATCTAAATCTTTAAAAAAAACGTAATCTCATAACCTTTATTAAATGGGTTAATAATAGACTAGACTGTGTACGCTACAGATTGAAAGTACAGTCGCTAGAAGTGCTGCCATGCACATGATGTAATGAAGGTCACAAGATGTGAAGTCTACTTTTCATGAGGAGTTTCATGTTCGGAGCCGCATACTTTAATACTACGATCTACTACATAGCCGCTCAACGAGTACATACTGCATACTGTTAACTGAAACCGAAATCTAGTATCTTTTTTTACAAAGAGTCGCTTAAATTTTTAGTATACTCGACTGGAACATGTGACCAAAACCCTGGCACAGTTTTTTATTCTCTCAAAGCCAGAAGGAGGTTGGCGCACTGCAATTTGGAGTGTGAAGCATCGTCTAGCAACATATCTCGGGTACTCAACTTTTTTTTCCAAATATAGTGTGTCATTCGGAAACTATTTCCGTTCTCAATTTTCTCAATAGTATGTACCATTGTCAGTCTGCATACACATTTTTTGTCATATTTTCTATAGTATGTTAAGGATGCATAGCCATTCCGAACAGTCTAAGTTATCTATTATAAGCTGTACTTTGAGATATTTGGATTGTGTTTTATAAGGTAATTATTAATTATGAATGTTCCCTGATGAGGTACTGCGTTTCATGTCCGCTTTGAAAGTCCCACATCATCAGCACAATATTTTCAGATGATTAAAAGCCTCAGAAAATGTACCTGGTATGCCATCTGCTGTCCATGGTGCAGGGCCCGGAAAAAAATCTGTTCTTGTTTGTGATGGTCCCTTTATCAAAGAAAGAGACTTCTCCTGGATCCGCCATGGCTCCTAACATGGTTCCTCATGTGCCCCGAGGCATCAGATTATTTTGTTACAATCCGTTTATCTATTCCTTTTTTGTTGTGTGAAATACCTTGTACTTACTGTCTGTTCAGCTAACTATGTACCCACATGTGTTGTTCGAATGCCAGCCACACACACAAATATTACACCGGCTTTATGAGGACTGAAGACTTAGACTACATGTAAACATGTATTGCCCTACACTTTAGGAATCACTAAAGACAGAGAATGATCACACAGTTAGTTGTTTATTTGGAGAAAAGTAAATGCCGTCCAGTGACTGCATAATAGGAAGAGTTCAATCCTATCTCTGCTACATTTAGCTGGGTCTCCTCTTAGGCCATCCCATCATTTTTATGCCAGTTCTCTAGGAGAAAACATCCAGAACCTCAACCGTGCATCCGCAGTGTAAATACGATATTCCAGTAATAATGGTAGTGGTGGTCAAACCAAAAATAAATCAACCATATATTTGATATGCACACGCACATAAGTCGGATGAAATGTATAGGTAACTTCAATACAGTTGTATAATTTTGATGTGAATTAAAAGACATAATCAGAGACTTAGAGTCGAAACGCAATGGGTGCATTAGAACTGCGTGTAAGAAAATATTATCTCACATGACAGAATATAAACATTTCAAATGTCCATAAGTTCAATAAGAAAAAATTATAATAATAATAATAATTTATATATACTGTATAAAAAAACAAGTTAGACAATGATCGTGTTTTCAGAATCATATAGAATATATAACTGTACAGTGGCATGCCTTCTCTTTCATCCCAGCCTTATCTTAATTAGTCAAGCCGTAAATGAGCGCTATTTTCATCATTGCCATAATGATAACCTCTCCGTCATGCATAAATGAAACATTCAAGTTAACATGCTTTAAAACTGTTAAATTATCTTTTAACGATTTTCCAGGTGATTCCAATGCAGATGTTCATTAAATGTTTCTTATAAATGTTTTCTTAAACTTTAAAGGAAACAGCGACATTGAACGCTTACAAATGGCCAATAAGAAAATTCCTTTCAAATACGCAAGACCAGTAGAGGAGTGGCTTCAAGAAAAAGGTAAAGCGTCTTTGGGCAAAGTACTCGTCCTTTTTCTCATTTTTATTTTTTTAGTTTGATAATTGCCATACCAATGCTCCAGAACAGATTGTACCCATTTGTAATTACATTATACTCAAAACATTGCACATTTTCAAGGCACTGCTGAGTATGAATGCAATGTTTAAACAGGCATCGTCTCAATAAAATAATACGTAACATTTAAAAGTTAAAGGGACTGGGTGATCGATATTTTTGGATCAAGGTCTACATTATAGAACTTCACCACTAAAACAAATAAAAAATGTCTGCCAACTTATTTTGAACAACTTAATGGCGTTACTATTAATTCATCACATGGCATATTGAAATGTGATATATAAAATAATGCTGCATGAACATCCTTATGCATCAAATGTTCCTCTTAAAGTCCCTTTAACAGCATTAAACAGGTAGTAATTTGCATGATCATGGAGAACTCTATGGATGAATGCACTTTATACTGGTAGTGATATTTTGAGGGGAATGTGCTACTGTATGATAGTTCAACCAATAATTATGCTATTGGTATAATTTTCCATGTACTGTAGTAATACAAATTGTTATTGTGGGAGATGACTGCAAAAGATTAATCAGAAATATGTAATAACAATATCTACTAGTAGTATGTCTTTGAGATTTTACCTCTTAATTTTACTTCGCACCAAACTCCTCCACCTTCTGTGTTTACCTGTCTCTAGCCGTGCTACGGTCATTATCTTTTAGCTTTGATTAATCTGAAGAGTCCCAGTGAGTGGCTGGTAGAGAGGAGGCATATGAAGCTATGACCTTTCCCTCTTTCCGGCTCACCTCCCAACCCAATGTCGTAATTAAGGCTAACAAGACGGCGACCTTTCCCCCTGAAACCCCAATCCGGGGTAGACGTCACCGCTGCCGGGCTAAAACCGGTGATCCTGTATATTTGGGGTCACACTGGGCACGGCGCTTGCCCTCTCTGTGACCTCTGTTTCCAGCTGGTCCCCGGACGTTTTTTTTTATTTATTTTTTTTACCACCGCCTGATTCCATGATCAAACCCGCTTCAACGCTCGAGAAACATAAACACAAACCTAAAATATCTGTGACAACCATCGAGAAGACCAATCTGACCCGGGCCAGTTAGTTTATTTGACACCTTTATTGAGTTGCTGTGTATAACTGGCATGCGGGTCTCTCTCCTAGGCCGGCAGCTAACGATATTCAACACCCAGGCAACGGTCACCATCGGTGGTGGGGACCGCAGCCGGCCATTTCAGGGCCAGCTGTCCGGCCTGTACTACAACGGCCTCAAGGTGCTCAACATGGCCGCCGAGGGAAACCCAAACATCAAGATAAATGGCAGCGTGAGGCTGGTGGGCGATGTGCCCAACGTGGCTGGGTCAGCACGGACCACCGCCATGCCCCCAGAGATGTCCACCACCTTCATCGAGACCACCACCACCATGTCCACCACCACCACCCGGAAGCACCGCTCCCCATCCACCGTACAGGTAGGGCTGGGGGCAGAGGACGTAGCAGGGCATCGGAGGGGCCTGGATAGGGTGGAAGTCTAGTCGATGGATACAGCTGGATGAATCCCAAGTTTTCTTTTTATATTAGTGCCGAAAAGTGTTATCACACACACTGCAGACTTTCATTGAAGAGAGTGACAGGTAAGAGAGTAATGTGCTAAGCAAGGCTTGTGAAAAGGGGGGGTGGGGGGAGTGTAAGTCATATTCACACGTTGAACAACTGGGGATGGAAACAGGATGAGTCCTTGCTCCTCTCTCCCCAGAGAACACAGGGGACCCTGTGGTCTAGATGTAGAAATTAGCCCAAAGCCCTTCATCATATCTGCCCGCCTCCCACCACAAATAACCATGTGGCCCAGATAGGCTTTTCCCACAGCTTGAGGTAGATGAAGACATGCAGAATAGGAAACCACTAGGCCCGTTCGTTCTGCCAGTCTACGGGAACAGATGGAGAAGTGTTGTCACGCTCAGGCAGGTGTGTGAGCGGTGCTCATATGCAAACTGTCATGGGTGTGACTTCATGGAGTGCCAGCCATTGTTGCAGGTGTGTGGAGAAGCTTATTTGGTTAGGTTTGGTATGTAAATTAGCTGTTTTTCTGAGGCATTTTGGGATTGACAATTGCAATAGATACTTTTTTAGGGCCACAGAGTCATTTTAAATACTCGATTGGCTTAATCGTCAACGACACTAGATTTTGTCTGTTGACTGTATTCATCCATCTCTGTTCAGTGCAGAAATCCTTTTCAATTTGTAAACGCTGTCAATCTAACTCTCCATAGTCTTCGGACAGCTAAAGCAAAGCACTTCGCCAAGACATGTCAACAGAGAGCCCATAAAAATATGTGGTTGGGGGGAAAAAAAGAAACATGATCACTCGAACCGTTTCACTGGCGTTGCAGGGAAAATTGACCTGGCTGCCGGTCAAGATATTGAAGCCATAACTCTTCAAAGAGTCTCTCACAAACAAAACCACAGATGTACATAAACACTAACTCACTCTCTCTCTCACACACACACACACACACACATACATACATACACAAGTCTTCACTCAAGCACACACACACACACACACACACACACAAGCTCGCACACAATGGCATACAAGCAGGCACAGACTGGCTAAGATTCAGGGACGTTGTTTACTGCTACTAGGGCTCTCAAAGTAATTACTTTCATTGGTTTTAAACGTATTGATAATAAGTAAGCAGAGTAAATAAAGAAAGGGCAATTGTCGCTGCATAAAATTAGTTGTGTTCTAAATGCATGTAATCATTTAGGAGAAGTGAAAATTGGAAAAGAGTAATTTTACTCAAAGACGGCACTAGCTGCACAGGTCTGCAAGCCTATTTCCCAGGTTTGTGTCTGTAAATACACAATTGTTGAAAGTATGATTGCTTTACCTTTTGCCTTCGCACAAACACACACACACACACACACACACACACACACACACACACACACACACACACACAAACATATATAAGTCCACCTGACACATTCAAACAAACACACGTGCGCTGTACTTCACCCATAGATACAATTTGTGTTGCGTCTTGCCACGTCTTCATTTAACCTAATGGGATGGGCAAACAAGCTGCTGCCTGTCACAGTTTGCAGGTAATTTAATTGAGCAGCAATGAGTCTAAGGCCTTGAGCCTTTCCAGGAAATGGTCTATTTATATAGGATTCGCTCTTGTGGGTTCCGTTGGAACGAGCCACTCCGCCGGTTGTCTCCCCCTTAATTAAGGCTGAAGAATGGGAGAGAGGTAAGGTGACAGAGGCGGGGAATGGCACTGATTAGAGGCAATGCAAAGCCATAGGGATTTAGGGAAAGCCCACCTCGCCGTCCTGGATTGTGCCTCTAATGAGATGGTAATATTATTAGGGTGTCTACATGCCCCAAATACACACAATGCCAAGAGTTGAGACATTTTTGTCTTGTGAGTTGAAAGAAATAGAGAAAGTATGTAATGCTGTGTTCTCCTTTGCAAGTTTAATTATGATTATTCCTTTCTCTTTAGGCATGTAGTAAGTTAACCACTTGTAAGCTATTCCAGTACATATTGGTAGTTTTGTTTGCATTTAAAGTAATAATTTTAATAAAAATTTTAATAGTTTTCCTTCTATTTTCTTTTTTTGTAACTAGGCACATTAAGAAAACGCCTTGGTAAATGTTATCGTAATGTCACCTTTTTTAAACTCTGCTCCTCTCTGTATTCTTTACTGTTTTTCCCTTTGGGTATCTTTCCATGGATCGATAGATGGAGGATTTCAAATGGTTTGCAGTAGCCTCACTGCAGCTGCTACATAATTCAGAAAGCCATAAAGGGCATCTTCTTTACAATTCCCTTCAGCCAGCCTACCCCAGACCCACATCATTACAACGCGCCACATATCATACAAACCCACACAAAAACACATATTCACCCTTTTATACATTAAAAGCGTCGTCATTTAGCGGAACCTTACTGTGGCCAGTGAAATGTTATGTAATCGTGTGAATAGCAAAACTGGACTACTCTAGATAAATCTGGTCTTCTTCCAAGATATCCTCCAGATTCTCCAATTGTTGTGAACAACAAATCTCAGGTCCTGTGAATTAACATTAACTTATACAGTGTAGTATATAGTGTGTGTGTGTGTGTGTGTGTGTGTGTGTGTGTGTGTGTGTGTGTGTGTGTGTGTATGTGTGTGTGCGCGTGTGTATTTTACATATACATGTAGGTATATACGTGCCAACATAACATACTCTATGGCCAATAACTTGATAGTAGTAATAATGAAAGCCCTGGTTCTGGTTGACCTCATGTCAACAGGTCGTAAAGGTGCTTTACTGTCTCAAATACAACAGTTGATGACTCTCCAAATGGAAATAAGATGACCTCTTTGCCCTCTTTTGAATTGGGATCAAAGGTCTTGTGTGTGTATGTGTGTGTGTGTGTTTATTTGTTTGTGTGTGTGCGTGCGTGCGTGCGTTTGGGAATGCCGGACCAAGATGTAGGCATTGACCTTGGTTGGCACCTACTTTAGCTACATCACAATTAACTCAATTAACCACAGTAACACACATTATCTTGTGTTTCTATCTATACATAGCAATGGGATCTTTTTAAAATGCGTGATGCTTTATCTTTTACTTCACATGTTGGTTTTGAAAATGAAAGAATCATCATCAGCATAAAACATCCCCCAGTAACCTTATTATTGCTCGCAAAATTCATAGACAAAATTGTATTAATTAAACATTCTAATGTAGACCCTTGCTGTCTCTTGGGAATGGTGATTGTCTGGACCTGTTTATGTAATACAATTAATATCAAAACTGAATTCTAAAATAGACATCATAAAAGATGGAAAGATTTACAAATATAAGAGAAGTTCAGAAGCAAAAAAGAACAGTGTTTGATCTTTTTTTTTTGGCAAAAAGATCTTCAAATTTAAATCATAAGCTTCACCATACTTTCGATTTACTTGCCATAAGTCTGATGTTTCAGTCAGTGAGATCATAATCATAGCAACACATGCATCTGTAAATAGCTGGCAAATACAATTTTACAACACATGCGCAGCATTTAGAAAACGCGCTGCAAATTTAGACAACACGTTACGGAAGCGCTGCAAATTCAGACAACACAACACATTACAGAAACGCCCTGCAGATTCAGACAACACAACATATTACACAAACGTGCAGGACACCTGAAAGTGATAAACACGTTTGGACAAGTTGTTCGAAGTTGACTATCCCTAAAATGTAAGTGACTTAGTTTTATTCTAACCTAATGTTGCCATTTTGCATATGATTGGCCTAAAAAAATAAAGTAACCGGACGAAACCAGACACAAAATGTATTGTGAAACAACGCTATGTTAGCTGGCTCTAGTTAACGTTACTTAGCAAACGAAGAGAATAAACTGAAGTTAGCAGGTTACATTGACTGCGCGTTCTTTATTTACAGAAAAGGGTCAGAATACATTTTCAAATGTTAGTCATGCCACCAAGCAGCATCTTCGTTTGCTTTGGTCTTGTTTTAACCATTAAACACACCATTTTTATTTGTATTTGTCCTTAAACGTTAGTTCTACTTGGTGGCAGACAGTTCGGATAGTAATATAATCTAGAGCCAGCGAACAACGTGTTTCACAATACATTTTGAGTCTGGTTTCGTCCGGTTACTTGATTTTTTAGGAATCATATGCAAAATTCCAGCGTTAGGTTAGAATAAAACAAAGTCACTCACATTTTAGCTCAATTCGACTTATAGTCAACTTCGAAAAGCTTGTCCAAACGTGTTTATCACTTTCAGGTGTCCTCTGGAAACAATTCCGTAGTGTTGTCTGAATTTGCAGCGCGTTTCAATAATGTGTTGTGTTTTCTGAATTTGCAGTGCATTTCTGTAAATTGTAGTGCGTTTTCTAAATGGTGCGCATGTGTTGTAGAATTGATGTAGAAGTTTTCTTAATTTGCTCTTGTTTTGTCTATTTGCATGTGTTTTCTTAAGTTGCAGTGCAAAGTGAAAAAATCCAAAGGGGACCCCCTAATACAGTAACATTGTTTGACAGACAATAGCTATGCATTGTGTGCTGAGCCCACTCTATGGAGGACAGACTGGGGGGTTTGGGGACAGATCGTCACACATTCTTATTATAGTTTATATGAAAGGTTTTCTTTTATTTATTTTGTTTAGATTTTTTTGTTTATTTTATTTTACATTGCGTGCTCTGGAACAGGGCACAGCTGTAAAAGAGACGTAGTCTCAGTCAGTCGACACTGTTTAAATGAATAAAAAATAGTAATGTTTGTTGTCTTAGCCCTGGAGTGTCAACTTTACAGAGGCCTTTAACTGGGCTAATATGCATCTCATGGCCATATTGACTGTGGGTTCTCTCTGTCCAAATTCATTTAACTTAAGATAAAAAGCTTTTGCTTTAGCACGAACTACCCCAACCCCTACCCCAAAGCAAGTTTATGGAGCCGCCTAAAGTGACACTGGAAACCGGTTATAGCTACTTATAACTACTATCAAAAAGACTATTGACTTACCCTAACGCAAAGGTAAGAAAGGTAAGAAATACTCCATTCCTGAGCACTGGTAATACGGAACCTTTAACTCATACTTTTTATTTTCTCGCTATAAAATAGTATATGGCCTTGTCTCTAAATACATACATTCTGATCAGAACATATTAACATTTAATTCCAAGTAACTCTAATCCAGGTTCACAATTAGAATTCATATTTAATTATAAATCACAATAATTAAATTGTGAACCTAGACTCTAATAGACCTAGACTTCCTAGATACTTGACCTTCCCCTTCTACAGCCCTCAAAAGACGACCTCCTACACATAAGCCCATCTCCCTCGCATTTTATCATCAATCATAAAAGTCTGTTCTGTAATTCAAATCTGCAATCCCGTGAACTAGTGCACACTATATGCTGGTGTTACGTCGAATTTGAGTTGAATTGCCTATAACTTGGCTGGCTTCCTGCTATTCCATACTCCAGTCTTGATGTTGGTCAAGGCGATGGGTGAAAGAGCACCCTCTCTACATCATCTCCCTCGGAAATGATGAATGGACTCTGTCTAGAGATTCATCTTAATAGGCACTTAAGGGTTTCATGATTCATTGCCTAGATAGTTTACCAATGGAGTAAGGCGAGTTAACAAAGGCATACACGTGACTTGACAAGAGCCTGACGGAAGTGTAAGTGGACACCCTTATGTTCTGGGTTCAATATTTGTCACAATCTATGACAATGCATGTGCTCGCGAAAACCGTCGGATCAGATAAGGCCCCGGAAAATGATAGCCACAATATTAGCTAGTGGGATCTAGGTACGGGCACTGTTGAATGTGGTTGGCCTAATGTCATGGATCTCTCCTCTGTAATACAAGATGTTACATCACTTCTGTGCCAAAGTCTCAATCAGCCTTGATGAGCACATTTCTCAGGGGGAGGGGGGCTGTCAAAACGAAGGACATAGAGAAGATGTTTGTTGACTGCCATGAATGATAAGAGCATGCTACTCCTTTATAGCTACCTGATAACTGTCCAAAATTAGCCCTGACTTAAACCCTTGTCTATTACCAGATCTTTGGTTGTTCTTCATAGCAATTGATACATATACAGTAGCCTTTTCCATCTCACCGAGATATTAAAACCTAACAATGGGAAGCTCTGAGATCTGGGAGAGTTTTCTGTAGGTGTCAGCATTTTTCTTATTTGTCAGTATGTCTCATTGAGTCCCGCCGGTGTCTGGATGTTGAAGTGAACGAGCGGCCCTTGGTTTCCTCTGTAAATCAGGCCAAAGGCAGTGAAGCACATCTACATGATGTACGCCATCAGGCCCCCGGGTGGGTGATGCATTCATGGTCAGAAACAGAGCTGAGCTTGGCTGATATACAGGAGAACATATCAGTCAGAGAGAAGGCTCTTGCTTCAAAGCACGCCGCCATTCGTATGTTTGCAACGTACCAGACAGAACGACAGGCAGAATATTGAACATTCTATGAATATTTGCGTGGTTAAAATGCAGCGCGTTCATAACAGTAGGCTTCAGTGTTAACCCCCTAATCAATTTTAAAAAGGTCACAGATGTCATAGTGCTTGTTTAAGTGGTTATTGTGGATTACATTCAGTCAGCCGCCTCTTGCACATTGTATTAACATTTTTACCAAGCTTCACAGAAGTAACCTTTCTTCTCTTTTCATTTCTCCCTATTTTGAAGTAGTTCTGTATATTTTGAAAATGTAATAACTGCATTTTCATATTTTTTGTCTCGTTAATTATCTACTTTAAAACTTTTAAATGATCTTGAATTGATCATTATTCATTAATTTCAACTGTTAAATGTGTATTATTTTGAGACCACAAAACAAATATATTTTTATATACATATACTGTATGTATTGCTAAATGCCTAAGGATTTTGAATTTACTGTCAGCCATCCTCCTAGGAGTGTAGATGTCACTTTATTGCATGGTGCACATCTCATTTGGGATCGAAACCTTTGGAGGTACTGTATGTTCTCTTAAATTCGGAACTCTTGATTAGTCTTTTGACAGCTGAGTATGAAGCTTTGGTTGTCTGCGTTTGTTTCATTTTCTGCCTCAGTGGCTCTGATCAGGAATCCTCAGCTGATGTACACCAAGGTGCCACACCCAGCAGTCCCTTTGACAGTCCAAAACACATGCAGGTCCAATCCTACTTAGAGGAGCTAAAGGAACATTAATACACTCGCACAGTATGTTCATGCACACATACACACACACACAAGATCTTTGATAGTTTAAATATGTATAAGCGGTTGGGTTTTGACTAATCCGTGACTAAATTATGTGCACAGCACGTTGTTCATAATCAAAGTCAGTCAAAGTCAATACAAACTCTGTATCAGATTTTAGGCATAAAGAAATCTTATCTAAGCTGATCGCATTATCAATCTTCATAACAGATAAGATGCCTCAATGTCTTAACATAAAAAACAGCTTGCTACAGGCCATGTGTCTATCTCCAGAGTCTCCTACCCAGATGCTTGAGTCAAACAAAGTTTTGTTTGACATATCATTACACTCTGTCAAAAATCCCATGGCACTTATCTACCTACAACGGCACTTGCAGAAAATGTCCTTGTCTTTTGCTCATCGACGTTGCCTTGAGGCTTGCCAGACTTTTCCGTGCCTCCTGTAATTGAGACGCCTCCCTCTTTCCGCTCTGCCATCTCTCTTTCTCTTCTCCTCCTGCCCTCTGCCTGCCTCTACCCAGTGGGATGCTAATATTCCCTGGCACGACTAGCATCGGCTGTCAGTTAACCAACCACCCAGCTGAGGTAAATATCCCGCATTGATTGGGTCCATTTGCATGGGGAGGTCAGCAGGCAGGACCAGACAAGAACACTTATAGCAGCAGCGAACACATTTGACAAGACTATCATGAGGACCTGTCTCCGTGTTTCGTATTCTTCTTATCCTTCTCCATCCTCCCCATTCCATGTGATCTTAAAATACCTGCGTGAGATCACTGATGTCACCAACCACTTCCTTCAGTTCTCCAGTGCACATGTTTATTTATGTGCAGTGATTTTGACTTTAAAAGCATTGACAATTGCACGCGTTAGAGCAGAGCTATGGTCTTCAGCCAGTGTGAAAAGGACGGCAGACAAGCAATTATGGAGGGAAGGATTTGGCACACAGGAGAAATGTTGGATAAAATCAATAACAGGAAGAATCTTGATATCATGAGATGTTTGCATTCTGAGTATCGCTTTAATTCCCTCGAGACTAGAAATAAATTGGAAGGATTTGCAGGGGATTTGCTTATCAATGGGACACGGTGGAGCCTGGCTTCGCTAAGACTCGTGAGACACGTCACAAAACAGGACTAATCTTGTACAAGGGTTCAATATGAAGTTCCCTTCCCTGTCAGACCAGGGTTTGAGTGAGCTGAGGGATTAGGAGCAGACTGCTAGAGGGATGTTAAAAAACACTGGAGAGATGTTTTTTTTTATATAATTTATTGTTGTTCTACCTGTTATTTTTCATGACCCGGTTTCACGTGGACATTGTAAACTTCATCCATGCCCCTGATAACAGCCGACAGTACATAACTACCACACTTACATACTTAGCCGGAGAGTGTGGCACTGCCAATGAGTACAAAGTTACACTTGCCTGACCCTGCAAACCTTTCACTTACCCAGCAGACAGGGTGTAATTTGACAAGGATAGGCTGCATTGATTCCAGCATTGGCTTGGTGCGTTAAAAAGAAATTTCCTTTGGGCATAGACTTATGCCATGTGTGGAATTGAACTGGAGGCGGCAGGCTACCGGGTTGTTTATGAGATTAAAGACTGTCATTCTCAGCCATTTAGGTGCAACATCTTCGATAATTTCACATTTTCTCGGGTATCAAGCAATTACTTTTCTCATTTCTTTTTTCGTCTGTGATCTCCTCCCTCACTGGCAAGACAGGAGTCTTTTTCCACACCGAATCTAAACTCAATGAATAATTTCATATTTACTAAAGGGCCCTATTTTACAGTATTCCAAGTGTGGACAAACCCGTTGCTAGCTTACTCATCTGGCTGCATGCGAATGCTTTTGAAAATGTGTGTGCATATATATCCCTACAAACCAAAACGATTCATCCTCACCGTGCCCACAGTACTACGTGGGAACAGAGAGGCTGGGCCTGACACTTGTTTTATGACCCCTTAAGCCGCAGCCATATTTACTGTGCAGTTGGGCTCTCCCAAGCCTGCCAACTCCATTACTCCTCCCTGAAATTTATAATTTCATAAAGCTGCCCATGACACTGCTTATTTTACCTCCCCTCCTAATCTGCTCGACATCAAAACATGCCAAGCCCAGCAGTTGAAAAACGAGTATGCTTCCAAGACTGGACCATAGCAAGAGAGAAGAGGGGGGATAAATCTGGGATCCTGGAGACGGCGGTGCATAGATTCTCATGATTGCCCCCGTTACGATATAGCTCTCTATTGATCCATAGTAATGGAAATCCATGCAAGCTATTGAGGCGGGAGATGGAAGTGATAGGGGTGAGAGATGGAACAGAGTTAACCACTGTGACATAAAGATGTAAAATCAAGTCAAATATTAGTACAGGTGGTTCGAAGGCAGTGAGAAACAGAGCAAAGTTTTTCAATAGTCTTCCAGCACACAGTGCAGTGTAGACAAAGAGAGCCTCCTGCAGAAATCAAAAGGTGGGTTTATAAGAAGCGCAGTGAACCTTTGGCCACCCACGTTCTCTCGCCGTAACAACATTTTGGAATTATTATGCTCTAATAATTTACCGACTGAGACTGAAACAATTTGCTTCTTTGTTTTGTCTTTGTTTCTGCGTGTGTTGTCTGTCCTTCCTGTTTTGCCCTGTGGTGTCCCAGACGTCCGATGACATCGTGTCCTCGGCTGAGTGTTCGAGTGATGACGAGGACCTCGAGGAATGCGACTCCAGCCATGCAGGTGGGCTAGGTTAGTTTAACTCTGCTTGCTTTCCTGTGCTTTCACTCACTTGGCACCTGAGGATCGTGGTATCCTCAAAGCATCGAACCCCCATGGCATGACAAAGTGTACATTTTAAACACGCTTTTGATATTCTGTCCACTGTAGCCACAAAAACATACCGTAGGTAACACTTTGGAAAGTAGATCAAAACAATGAACCATTTTTGATTCCTTGTGATGTATAAGCCATCAAAATGATAATTATAGGATGTCAGCAATGACAGTGTTATCACGTACAATTTACAAGCTACACTTTCCCATGGGGTTTTCTGAAGTGGTAAACATGGTCACAGAAACATACTAATTTTGCCTTCACGGAATAAACAGTACTGCAAAGACAGTGATACGTAAACATGCAAAACTAGCATGGAGATGTGCCATGTTTGCTGCACTGATGCTTCAAAATGTATCATATGTGTTTGAGTCCAATGCTCCTGCCATGTGGTTATCTACTGACTTGCATTTTGACCCATGATACATTTTGAGATGATTTACGATTTGCTTTCTGCAAAATTGCAGTGTGATATCTAGCAGAAATTATACTAGTTTTTTTTTATTTTTTATTTTTTATTTTTTAAATCATTTGTGTTCCTCCATAATAGAAGCTTGCCTTGTTGAAACACTTTTATTGAGAACGGATATCATCGAATTTCTGTGTACAAGTTGTTTTCTGTTTTTTTCATAGTTTTGCTTCAAGGTGAACATGCTATTATGCTGTCTTTTTCCAACCCAAATATGAAAAATAGAATAATACAATAGAAGTCCAAATCATAAATTCTTCTGGTTTTTTTGAGAGAACTTGGCAATTTCCTGGTACTCTATTTCCAGTCTAGTCAGTTGTCTATCAAGTCTCTGTGCAAATGGAAAACATAGATTTATTTTGTTGTCTACTATCAAATTCGAGAAATTTCACATCAATTTGAATGGTGCAAAGGCAAATATTTATCTAAAAAAATACTATAATTATGAAGTTATAATGACACTGTAGTCAGTATATGATTGGCAGCTGATAAAGCATGCTGTAATATTGAAATCAGGGTTGTTTCTAGCTATTGGGGGGCCCTATGGAAAGTATTATTTTGAGGGAGGGGGGGCTATTTTGTGAAACTATTATAGGGGAATTCCAAACCTTCCAAGGTGGTCCAGGGGTATGCATCAATACAATACAAATACAAATACATCAATCTGGTGCACTTTAAGAGATCCGGGGAAAATATATGCATTTCATTATTTTCAGCACACAAGGGTGGTTGATTACTAATACGGTCATATTATTTTCCAGAGAAAAAAATACTTGATTGACAGATTGGTCGGCCCCTGGTTGCTTCGGGGCCCTATGCAACCACATAGTCCGCATATAGCAAGAAACCGCTCTGATTGAAACTAGCAGTGACCAACAATAGAACATATATTTAGCCTTCAATCACTATGTTAAAGGTTTTCATGTGGAAACAAGTGGAACCGTCTGATGGTTTGATTACACTTTGAAGAGTTGAGTATACTTTATGAAAGTTAAACAATAAGCCGTATTGTAAAGACAAAATCGGGGAGGAAATATCCTAAAAGCTATATAGCATGTCGTTGTTGTGTTTTCTAGCCGTAGTTTACAGAGTGCTATAGAGACCTAACAGACAACTGGCAGAAGGATTGAAGCAACTCTGTTTGCTATTAGCACCAGTATCCCTCCTGAAGGTCATTCCCAAGTCCTCCCAAAGCCAATCTGAGAGATGGCAGTTCAGGAGGGTTCAGCCCTGCTCTGTAGCCCCGGAGCTTCAACAGACCTATGAAGACAGATATGGACAGGGCCCCAGTCATCCAATCATATGTTTACACAGAAATTCACACCATTCTAACCCCGCATCAGTTGGCGTGAACAGCTGCATGCTCCGTGGCTCGATAGTCCCTCTTGTTTTTAGGGGATCGTTGTCCTTCTTCTTGTTTTTTTTCTTCTGTGGAGCATGTCTGTCGTGTGTTTTTTGTTGTATTCAGAACATTTCCATTTGCATTCCTGCTTGGTCAGGTACGCGTTGCTTGACTTTTCTCTGTGTCTCTGAGCCATCTTCTTCATCTCTCAGCCAATATCAAAAAGCAACATTCCTGCCTCGTCTCATCATGTGCAGCATGGATTTTCGGTGGTGGAAAACAATTTTTATTTCCTCATATACTTAGCATCCTGTGCCACGAGGCATTTACTCAAACATCCCCATGTTCTATTCTCGAAACAAATAGCAGGCAACAAAATATTTTCTTGCCATCATTTACTGTTTGGGTCTCAAATAGGCAAATATATCTAACCAAAGAAAGTTGTGTGTAAAGAATGATACCTCCAATACAATCCTCCCCTTTCCTTCCACCCCAACACCTCTCCCCCACTTTGCTCCTCCAACGCCGTTCTGCATTTACAATTTCAATGCAGATGGCATAAAAAGTATTTTCTTGCCACAAATTGTATGTTTTCCTCTTTTGATTTGCTCTAGAGCGGTCATTTGTGGCATGAATTAAAGGCTACAGTCATAGACCATCCTCTCCCTGGTTACCTCCTGGTGACACCTCATCCTTTCAAAGCATGCTTCCTGACTGTCCCCACTGTGCGTGCTGCTCCTTGGCTCCCTGGCCATGCATTTCACACACCGGGCTGGTATATATCTAGCCTTCATTTCTGTAGAGTCCATTCTTTTGCGGTCGTCGCGACATCTAATGCTATAACATCCTCACTCCTTTGTGCAGTCCCGTCTGTCTGGTTACTTCTCTGTGGAGATGTCCGTTGTGTTGTCGTTGAGTGACACTGTTCTTTGTTGTAAAACCTTCTCGTACTGCATACACCATTTTGTTTCCAGGAAATCCATGAGGTGACACAAAACAACATTAGTACATTAGTATTTCAGCGAAAAGTTTAATCACGAACCTGGATTATTCCCTAAAAGATCTAAGTTTAATAATTAATTAGAAAACTTAAAGAATAGGATGGTAGTATTCATGTTTTAGTATTTTCACTGATAGCTGAACTTCAATGAACTTAAAGTGCTGACCTAGGGTAAAAGTTCAGTTTGCTCAGATTGTCATTAGGGTAAAATAACAAGAAACAGAAAGATGACAAGCACAGATTTGCCATTTTTAGCTTGATTCATTTATTGTTTAAATGATACCAAGAGCCAAAAGACAACAATAGCAGTCTGTGTAACACATGACTCATCAGATGTTGATGGCCTGAAATAATTTATTATGAAACATAAAGTTATTCTGCTTTACAATTGTGACACATAAAGTGAAAGGTACTTCCTGCATACGCAGGTATGCCTAGGATACTAGAATCTGTAAGCCTGGGTTGAATAGTAACAGTCTAAAGTAAATAAAACATTCAGCCTAACCCAAACATCTAGCGTTAGACGGCACATTACCGCACATACAGTATATTTACTCATAAGAGAGCTACAATTAATTTGTATCATGTGAATTGCATTATGTACAAAAACAAATAAATTAAAATACAATACTTGCACCAATTGACATGACCTATTGCCTCACCCCAGAGGCAATTGCATAGAAAAATACATACCTCTCATGGAATTCTTTTTGTTTGTATTTCTGGGTGGAGAAACCAAAGGCTGTGGGTCAACTGTGTAGTGTAACATGCCATCATTTGACGGAATACCAGACACATGTGGGGATTATATTTTTATAGATAATTTGACAGATATTTTCAACGTAAATGTAACACAATTAACAATGGTGTTATGAGGGGATTAATTTGCCCCACCGCTTTCGGTTGAACCGCCACTGATTCTTCTGAACGTAGTCAATGTCTTACCTGACCCTCGCTTGCAGTCTTGTTATTTTGTACTTTCCCTAAATGCAACTTACTTTAAGCATGCATCAACATCTTGCAGTACAACAAAAAACAAATTAACCCATTGTCAGCCAATATCTTCTCTCTCGGACGTACTCCCAGACTGCACGCCCCGTCCATGTTTTAAAACTAACTAACATAAACAGATATTTGTCATCCGAAGCACATGACGGAGGAGCGAGTTGTCCACTCGACTGCCCCTCTCGACTGTGTCTGTTTTATAGTGTGTGCATCCGGTTGTAGTGTGTGCAGGTTTTGAAATGGCTTTGTTATTTCATCTTACTGACATTTTTCATTTCTTGATCAGGTCATACAATGACTTTTGTTTATGATTATGATTTTTTGATTGAGTATGTTTGGTTTGACCAGTTTTGGTCACCTTTGATCAGGAAGGAACATTTGATTCACACTGATCATTTTTGATAAGATATTTTCACTTATTTTTTCTGGATTTGGAACTACTTCAATAATTGAACTGTGTGCGTCGCACTACAAGCATCTAGCTCTAAAGAATAACAATAAAAACTCAATCTTTTGCCATGAATAAACTCCAATCAGCAGACAGTCTAACATCTTCGGTTTTAGCAAAGCCCACACATTAATTTGTGAAGCTGTTCCAGATCCATATGATATCTTCAGTTTTAATTCAGATTTTTTGGGAACCCGTTTGATAAACAATTGAATATTTATTATGGATTTATTGACTATAAGAGGAGAAAATAAACTGCATGGCTAAGAAGTTGCAGTTTAGGGTTTGTCAGACTTGTCAGTGTTATAAAGTTCTGTTTTCTTTTCGTAGATGGGCATGTATATGCTCATTGTTTGTATATCCCCATCCCTTCCTTACAGCCAAAAGCTCTAATGCCGCCCGACCGCTTCGTACTGCCTTTACATGGACATGGCAACTGACTCACACTACCACCCTCATCATCCTCATTTCCTATGTAGTATAGTATGTTCATAGGCCCCAC
>CM030175.1:15974628-16049628 GCA_017639675.1 Aplochiton taeniatus
GACCCTTTAAGCCGGACATGCTCCGTTTGTTGAAAATGTATTAAGATGGTCAAGTGCATATGGTGGCATATGTGGAGTATTCTTTATGGTAGTCTATATTCTCTTACTAATACTGTTCTAAAATTGCAATGAGTTTTCTAACACATAAAATTAAATAATAGACATGCATGGTACGTAGTCGGGGCATGACAAACTATTTAAAAACAATAATGTTGCAAAAGCCTGATAATTGTTGATTTAGAACATGTTATGCACTGTACAGCAGCAGGCTGTTTCAACACAAATCCTTTTTGGTATTGTGGTGGGCGTATCATTCAAAGATACATATTCCCATCATAGATTCCATGTGCAGAGAAAACAGTCGTAAAAGCAGAAGTTTCATGCCATCACCATCACAATCACAAATCCAGATGGTGTTTTACAGCTGGGCCCCTCCGTGTTGAACCATGGGAACACATGGCCAATGCATCCAGTGAAATGTTATGGCAGTGCGCTCTCAGTGTCCATGAGCTTTCCCTTCTAAGTAAATCATAAAGACCGAATTATAAACAGTACCCCCTCATTCTCTCCCTAGCCATACTTTATGACCACCCACATAGTAAATATTTATTGGACCTAGAAAAGATCAAGTATTCTACAGAAATGCTCTCTACATTTTATTTCTAATTCCATGTGCCTGCAATTATAAACAAAAAGAAGACAGATATAGTCTACGATGTGTCAAATAGCTCAAATTAATTATTTAGGCATACAACCAGGTCTTGTCTATACTGAAATTTGATTTTCTTACTGTTCTGATTTCACCCACATGAGCAGTTTGAATCGTGTCCATCAACTCAGCGATAAACAGGCAAAGCAAACATGCTTGGACAATAATTAGCTTTGGCTGGACTTCAGATTCTTGAATACCAGACATTTACTTTTAGCTGGGCATATACTATATGACAGTGTATCACAAACAGAATACCATAGACACCTGTCATGAGGAATCCAGTGGGTTATGCAACTGATGTCTAACATTTGCAAAGGTAAGGAGGTTAACATTTTATTCTGTTGTTAAATTGTATTTGTCAATTTGCAAATGTCACCTTAAATTGTAGGAAATATATGAAAAAACCATGCCTGATCAATTTTAAATAGATAATTATATGTAGGTAATGAACTGCCAATGGGTCAAGTAACCTGCTTTCTCTCATAACTCAGACCTTCAATCGGTTTGTCCACCTGCTCGTTGGTGATTCCAAACAAGCAGGTTTCTGCTAAGGCCAACCACAGAGCGTAGGGGTCACTGGGGTAGGGGTAAAGGTCAAAGTTGACGGCCGGAAGATGGTCCTCAAAGAAAAGCTTTTTGTTGACGTGACCCGGTATACAAAGGCGAAAGTCACCACGAGCCACTCCGGCAGAGAATTTAAGGGGTCTAGTTGTGTTGTAGTAACCAATAAGTCTGTTGGCGTAATCTTGTCCACCACATAAATCAACTGATGTCATCTGTGCTTGTGTGTGGAATCTGTATTCAAACAAACAGGGATCCCAGGTATGTAAATGAATGTTCATGGTCACAAAAGAACAAAAATAAATCAAAACACCAGAATAGTTGGCGTTCAGTTTAGAATTGCATTCAAATTAATTTCAAAGTGTGGTACAAACACAGTCATTGATTGACCATGAATACGCTGCTTTGAACTGAACAATTTTGGGACTATCTGTGCACTTCTAAAAGAGATGGCCTCCTCAAGCCACCAGACAAAGTTGTTGGACTCTGTTGTTGGCTGACACTATGACTACTACTACTAGGACACTATGTAAACGTGCCCAAAGTCTTCCTATTGACAAACTGTTTGAACTTGGTGGTAAAGTCTTGTTGATATTTGAGAATTTGATTTGTTTGTCGATTGCTTGAGAGTGTAGTACTCTGGGTATGTAACTGAATCATGGTTGGTTGTTCCATTGGATCGGCTTTGCCGAAGATTATCTTATTAAAGTGCGGAGGTAGGCTGATGATTGCCACATTTACTACACTGTATGCACAGTATACAGGAACTCTACCCAAGTCCAACAACTCCTGGGAGTTAGCTTTACTTCAATATATCATGTTTAATTGTTCATACGAGATGTTCTTTGGGAGTTTGTTGATCTGATTAGAATTGCCCTGCAAATTTCATGCTTAAATCATGTTTATTTAACAAATCCAGGGCATTTCACTCATTACACTTTCATTCAAGACATGTTTCAGAAGATAGAGCTAACAGCTGTGTTCTGTAAGAACAGTATGTACAATTTGTGCTATTCTTGCTTTTTATTGTCTAGTACATACTATTTGTACTGCAGTCCAATCTCAGTCTGCCTGGCCTGTTTAGGTCATTATTATCTATCTGGCAGCTGACTACTCCCTGCAGGTTTAGACTCCAGGGATGATATGACTCCAAAGTCCTTACTAAAGTTGCACAGAAGGAAGTGTGACCTCCACAAAATGCTCTCACATATTTTATACCTTTGCCTGGACCCATCTGGAACTCCCACGGAATAGGATAGACAGGAGAGCATCTATGTGTTGTTCAGTCTTACTTTTTTCATTGAAGTAAAAGAAGACATCATACTACACCTATTTTGACTCCATTTAGCTACATGCAAAATGTTGGATTGAAAACTATTTACCGATTAACTTATCTCAAGACAAAAATACAGCAACTAATACTTAATGAAGTCTGCCAAAGACAGGTCAATTTGAGCTTCGTAGATACAAGTGGCAGCATATTAACTTTCTCTAATGATATGAATTTTGGGTGGAATACTCTAGCTACTTCTTAGCTGGTCTATATTAGTTTTACAACAATCAGGTTTCAGAAAACAACACAGTACGACAACAGCTGCCATGAAAGTATTAAATTACATTGCCACGGCACTTCACGACAAACAGTATTGTTTGTCACTCTTTTAATTAGATCTGTCTAAAGCCTTTGACACTGTGGACCACGAGATTTTAAAACAACGATTGTACAATGTCAGCTTATCTGACAAAGCAGTTGGCTGGTTTGATAGCTACCTGTCAGATCTCAGGTGGTTCAATTTGAAGGTCTTACCTCTGATATTTAACTGCTGCTAAGGGGATCCCCAAGGATCAGTACTTGGGCCTCTTTTATTCACTAGTTATATTAACAATCTGGGTGACAAAGTGTCAGATGCGACACCACATCTGTATGCTGATAACACAGTAATTTAAAGTTGCGGCGAAACTTTATCCTCTGCTTCGAAAAACCTGCAATCTGCTTTCAACATTGTACAGTGCAATCTATGTGAATTGAAACTTGTCATAAATTCTGGAAAACAAAAGCCATGTTGTTTACCCTATCTAAGAAAGGACCGCTCAATATCCCGCCCATTATGACTGACCAAGGCACAGAAATGTAACTTGCCCCTTCTTGTAAATACCTGAGGATTTTACTAGATACAAATCTTTAATATAAACCTCATATTCAAAACAAAGTTGAATTTTTTATTGTTGAAACAGTCCAAGTTTTCCTTTTAAGGCTAAGCATATATTGGTTGCTGCCACATTTGAACCTGTCATTGATTATGGGGGTATTCTTTATATACATGCTTCCGATTAGTGTTTGCGGTCTATAGACAGTCTTTCATGGGGCTCTGAGGTTCATTTTAAACTTGCAGTGGAGAAGGTGGACGCGCTTTCCACAAAAAAACATTTTCTATAAATGTATTGTGGTGCATACACCCAAATATATATGTTGCAAAAATAACATCCAAGGCCGAAACGTTAGTGTGTTTGATGGCCAAAATAAAACTGGTGAAATTGAGACACTGTCCCTGTCATTTTTTCCGCAATTGGTGAGTGCGACCTTACACCCTTGGATGCTATTTTTGTTAGTTTAAAAAATCGCACCTACCACTGTTCTTTACATACTCAGTTGGCCTACCTTGTCTACCAGGTGACTGGACTACTGGTACATCTTTACTTACAAGGTTTTCCTGGGCTTATGCCCTTGTTTTTTATGCTCGTACATCAAACGGAAACGGAACTCAACGTATTGCTCACTCTCTGAGGACTTGCTTTTATTTGAAGTTCCCAAGGTGCCAACTGTGATAGGAATTTGTGCCCCATTTAATTGGAACTTGCTTCAAAAAGAACTGAAGATACAGGGACATAGCGCTCTAGATAAATCAGAATCAGTACTAAAACAGCCCTGGACAAAATCACGAACTACGTCCTCCATGCAACTGATTCAGGACTGTTGACCATCCTCATCCTCCGTACCATCTTCAACACCTTTTCTCAGTCACTATGCCTGGACCATCTGGTTGGTATTGGGATCACTAGTGTTGCAGTCTCCTGGTTCAGCTGACAAACCACAGTCTGAAAGTTCTGCTGTTGCACAGGGTGTTCCCCAGGGGTCAGTAGTAGGTCCTCTCCTCTTCATCACCTACCTCCTTCCATTGGGCATAATTCTCCGTCATCAAGGTGTCCACTTCCACTACTACACTGACGAAACCCAGCTGTATGTGTCTACTCAACCCACTACTGCCCTCCACCTCACCTCCCGCACCATCCAATTATGAATATTTTGTATAGTACGTTGTAAGGACTAGTAGTTGTGCAGGATCCCTTAAATAGTTCATAGCAGTCTACAAATGGGTAAGGATTAAGTGTTTGTATCTAAGCCTATTGAGATGTAGAGATACATTGTTAAAAGTATAATGGCAATCTATGTAATTGACCTGATACTGCTACACAGGCTCTTCATCAAACGAGAAGGGAGACAGCTGGGTATATATCAGACCATGATTCTCCTAAACCAGGTTCTAAAAATGACTGAAAGTCCTTGTTAATCAGATTAACTTTGTGCTATTTTTGTCCCACGCTAACTGGGATTAATTTCGGGTTTTATGGACCGGTTTACACACTAGTAAATGGTCATGTTCACTTTGCCTTACTTCAGAATTGGGGTCAAAAGACAGCTGTTTGGTGGGGGGACGGGCGGACGGACGGACGTATCATCACAATTCACTGTCATCATCCATGACAGTGTTACATATTACATACTGTACATTCACTCTATCTATGTAATATATTACCATTTGTGAATCTCTGTTTAGGTGTTTCTACTTTATACATTCCAACAAAGTTTTGGTTATAATGAGGCAAGGTTCTTCTTTCAGATCTCTCATATGCCTTGTGCTTGTAAAGTCTGACTGCCATGCATGTTGTTCCTTAGTTTACTAAGACGTGTTCTGGCCAACTAAAGGGAGCAGTCTTACTTCAGGTTCTATAATACTGTTACCATGGTTGCCTCCTATGGCTATATACAGGCACGGTGCTACACTGGGGCTAGGGGGGGCTTTAGCCACGTCACAAATGTGTGCAGCCCCAGTTAAGCCCCCTCAAGCATTTTGGTATTGTATATTATATTTTATTAAACAATCTTTTCTTAGCACCCCACGTATTGGTCAAGCTCCCCTTTAGCCCTGGGAGAGAAAAAATCCTGGTGCTGTGCCTGGCTATATAGTAGTGCACAATACCTTTTTTATCAGAGCAGTTTTTTTACAAAGCTTAAAAGTGCTTTGATTTGTTTTAAGTAGCCTTCTGAATACAATGAATCTTTACCCAAAGCCATTTCAAACATGGCCTTATGCTATTAGTAAACACCTACAGTACTGTAAGATTAAGTGACAGCGGTGTCGTCTGACTAAATGTAGGATCATGGGGAAAAACAATGGAGACAGGATTTTGACACTGGGTTACGCTTTGAAATGGCCTGACATTTCTCATCCTATCAAAACTATCAAGAACAAAAAATCTCAATAATTTGGATCTGAAAAAAAAGGAGTTTCAGATTTGTCCAATGTGTTAATGTTTTGCCTGGTGTAGTATTAGGTAGAGGACATGGGTGTACCCTGTTAAGTGTACAGCTGTTCGGTATCACAGAGAAAGGAAAAGCAGGGAGATCTCTCCTTTCAGAGAACCATGTTTACTGTAACATATGGTGAAGTCCTCACAACAGGCCAGAGGTGTGTCATAAAATATGGATCCTGACATGTTTTGGGAGTAACCTACAGTACTGAGCGCTGCATCTCTGTTCAGCCTCCTTAGGGAAGAACACACCGATGCAAAATACCTCATGAGGCTAATCCTCCCATACACTACCCAACCCGAGGAGGAAGAAGTGAGGGAAAAGGGGTGCTTGGGTCACCAACATCAACCTGTAAATCTCCATGGGCAAAATATGTGAGCCCAAGCTCAGAACCCTATTGATGGTCGATGGCCTGTAGTAGCCATTAGATGAGGCTGGAGACAGCCAGGTTTCAACCCCGCCCCCCTCTCCTCCTCCTCTGTCTCGGCCATTGAGAAATGAAATGTTGAAAAGGGTCACCAAACCTTCTCACCACCGGGAAGGAATCGGCCATTTGTTACTCCCTGTTTGTCTGCCAGGTGAAATGAGAGGCGGCTGTTTCTGCTTTGTGGTGTGTGGAGACTAGCTTGTGAGGGAGCCCTCCATGTTTTGGCACTGAGGTCACGATATTGGCCACTGAGTAAGGATGATGTCATTATGACATCATGAACAGTCTGAGGAAGTTGTTGGCTCTCAGGATAATCATAAAAGGCAGTCCTGGCACAATGTTTTTGTGTGAGAATTTTGTGAGATATCCAATGTATTGGAAATTTGCCCCTGTTAATCTCATCTATAGGTATAGTGAACTGAATTGGGCCAAGAGTCTGAGCAAAGATTTGATGTACTGGAAATAATCACAATAATGGCTTTATTATACAGTACCAGTCAATAGTTTGGACACATTTTCCCATTCAAGTGAATGAGAAAGTGAGTTCAAACTTTTGACTGGTACTGTGTAATAGTGGGCAAGTCCCATTATTGTACATTATCTAATGTATGCATATATTCTTCCATTATCCTCTGATCTAACAATGGATCGAGTATGAGTTATGAATGGTTACTGTGTCATATTCTTTTGAAAATAAGTCTAGTTAGTGTCTGTACGAAAGTCCAGGCAACTGAGAGCAGCTTGTGACCAGATTCTACAGCAGGTTTATTTAAATGCCAGTTATTTGAATAGTTATAGAGGATTTCAAATAGTTCAGAGGATTTAAAAGGGTTGGTCATGGTAACCAACACAAATCCAAGAACTTTCAGATGTGAATAAAAGGATTCAAATGATCTCACATCTATGGAATTGTAATCACTGACCAGTTGTTTTAATTTCTTCCTCCTACACGTTGGTCCTTTATGCTAATGAAAAATGCAACCTCTATAGGAAGCAATCAGTAAGCGGATGCATTCATGTATCTTTAAACATTGGCACGGCAAGTTTTTGAGTTGTTGTTTTTTAAACACCCTGTTAACACGTTAAGTGGACAGTAAATAGTGAAAAGACTGGATAACAGAATGTAAATGTAGTGAGCTGTACATGGAACGCGTTCAGCTTATGCACATTGAACACACATCGTCAGGTAACATCCAACAAAGCTGCTTACGTGTTCACTTACTTAAAAAGGGCAATGCTACTTGTGATAGCTATGTTCTCTCCTAGAGGGACACTCTGTGTGCCTTTTTGTCCTGCAAGAGAGAGAGTGAAGAAACGACTGCACATGCATGGGCAGGCCATCAGAGAGAAGGGAAAGGAAGTCAGACAACACGTTAAGCCCCGCCTGATAATGCTCTGTGTGCTGGAAATGGTCTCTATGCCCAGAGAGACAAAAACCAAACAAAAAGTGGGTTAGTCAAATGTAATGTTTTCAAAAGAGGGAAGCATTGGTTTATTCATGACAACAAACAGAAGGTTAATTGAATTAAGTGCTTCGCTCTCATGCAAAACACGGCACCCTCATTTGTGGTAAATATTGCGCAGATGTCTGCACTGAGATAAGATAGTTTATTGCAGGGATTGTTTACCAGTAGAGATGAATGAAGATGTTGTAGCGTCATGACTTTTATCATGCCTGATCCATCAGTGCACCCACATGAGGCAACCATATCCTATTCCAGTTATTACATGGCCAGATGTAAGCAACCCAGGACAGTTGAATCATCAGCAGATCAGAATCATTGCTGGGGATGTGGCACATCCATATACATTCATAAAGGGACACATAGTCAGTTCCTTTGGTGTCCATTAAAGATCAATAATAAGTTTAATACAATTTCTTTAAAAAAATTGCATTTATGATGATCATCCGTCACAGAATATTTGGAAAAAATGTACAAGAGAATGTGCTGTATGTGTGTGTGTGTTTGTGTGTGTGTGTGTGTGTGTGTGTGTGTGTGTGTGTGTGTGTGTGTGTGTGTGTGTGTGTGTGTGTGTGTGTGTGTGTGTGTGTTTGTGTGTATCTGTGTGTGCACTGTCTTCGCTAAACAGAGAGATTACATTAGCATTTGATGCACAGAATGTTACAAGAATAGTAAACCTGCATGCCAACTCTTTGGTTCATGTCTAATGCCAGCTAACCCAGAGGGCATTTTACCCATTGCCAAAGGAGATCAGACATTAGCAAAGTTAATATTAAATCTGTGTAGAGATTAGGCTAGTCATGCCCTGTTGTCAATGAGTTTTGTTTAGGCAAACTCCGACACTAGGGTCATATTACAAATGGATGAAATGGACTTTCAGACACGGAAGACCATTACCATTGACAGTGGGAGGGGGGTGAGGGGTAGTCGGAACCACTGAGGCAAGGAACATAGAATACAAATGAGTTTAATTTAACTGAGATTTTATGCTGTTGGGCCCTCTTGTGGAAATATAGATATACTACATGATGTACAACAAGGACTGCAAGGATTGTAAGTCTTACTTTTTTTGTCGTTACATAACAATTTAACACAATAGAACATACAGAATGTCTATATATGGTTGTCCATCAGTTTAATAATTGATGTTAAATGTTTATTTCAGATTTACATTACAACATGGCCTCACCGGTGCAGGAATCTCATTTAAAAAAAAAGTTGCCCAAGTTGAAAGGGAGCCTCAAAACTATGCATTTGACCTGTATTATTTAGATTTTGGTCTGTTGTCCAAAATAACTTCGTCTTAATCATCTTAAAAACGTAATAATCTCAATAACTAACTTTCTTCTAAATAATTTTAGTACTTTTGTCCATTTTATTTCTAGTTAAAGTCAGCGAGATTATTCAGTTTAGGGTTGTGTCAGACTAGTTTAATTTGATTAAATAAACATAGATCCTGTTTTTCAAATCTAATGCAGGTGCATGTTTAAGTAACAGCGGGTCAAATTAAAGTGTATTTACATTTTGCAGACAAATTAGTTACTCATACTGAGCATACTTTCTAGGCAGAAATAGTGACATTCAATCAACTTTGGATTTATTGTATTGTATAGTTTATTAAAAGTGGTCACATTGCATTCAATTCAATGCCTCCAGGCAGAGCGATACATTGGACGAGAATTACTGGGTAGGATCAGAGATATATTTGGTGAGAATTCATCCTTTACTATAACACTGTAAAGTAATAAGCAATATATTACTGAAAGGTGAAAGAAAATGCCAACCAGAGTGTTTTACCTAAAAACACCCACAGAGGGCAACATTGTACACTTTCTGTATGGCTAAAGTACACTACAAGTACATGAGCAGGGAAGGCATTACACAATGTGCGTTGTGACATGCGAGTGCCAGGGAGGTGAACACAGTCATTCAATCTGACCTTTGACCTCGATGACATTGACACGGTTGTTCATGTGGTGCCACGGACACGGTGGATCATTTAGACGTCCGCTGGAGGGCTCATTTGCTGACGCAGTGGGGCAGAGAGCTTTAATCCTGCCTCCCATGAGATGAGTGGCAGCTCTGAGACCTAAGACTGTGGCCTACAGGGCCACCTGGGCACACAGCAACACATGCAGGTGTGCCGTAGGTCGAGGTGAAGTGGCTGACAGGCTGGCGGGCAGCTTGTGTTGGCCGTGTGCGGAGTTGCCGGGCTCGGAGTCTTACTTCTTCCGGTGTCTCTCAAAGAGCTGGCTGGCTGGCTGGGCGGGCACACATGTGGAGGCCTCCAGGCCCCATTCCAGCGGGAGACAGCAGGATGACATTCTCCTGCCCCAGTGTCCTGGCATCGCCCCGGTGTGTCTCTGTGTGTAGTCAAAACAAAAGGATAGGCGTTCATGTTGAGTTATTGTGACCTTTCCCTGCCTCAGTGTCCTTGTCTCCTCCCCTGCCATACTGTCCCTGTCCTATCCATTACCTCATTGTCCCTCTCCCTTTCCCTGCCTCAGTGTCCTCGTCCCTTCCATGTTGCCCTCAGTGTCCTCGTCCCTTCCATGTTGCCCTCAGTGTCCCTCTCCCTTCCCCTGCCTCAGTGTCCCTCTCCCTTCCCCTGCCTCAGTGTCCCTCTCCCTTCCCCTGCCTCAGTGTCCCTCTCCCTTCCCCTGCCTCAGTGTCCCTCTCCCTTCCCCTGCCTCAGTGTCCCTCTCCCTTCCCCTGCCTCAGTGTCCCTCTCCCTTCCCCTGCCTTAGTGTCCCTCTCCCTTCCCCTGCCTCAGTGTCCCTCTCCCTTCCCCTGCCTTAGTGTCCCTCTCCCTTCCCATGCCTCAGTGTCCCTCTCCCTTTCCCTGCCTCAGTGTCCCTCTCCCTTCCCCTGCCCCAGTGTCCCTCTCCCTTCCCCTGCCTCAGTGTCCCTCTCCCTTTCCCTGCCTCAGTCTACTCGTCCCTTCCATGTTGCCCTCAGTGTCCCCCTCCCTTCCCCTGCCTCAGTGTCCCTGTCATTTCCTTTATTTTAACATCTCTAGATAGTGCCTTCATTGTTCGTCCACCTGTCCTTGTCTCTGTCCATCTGCTTCCAGAGCTCCGCCTTAGGGTCCTGTTGGCGGTCTCAGTCTGACTCTAAAACTGTGGTTTTAGCCCTTGGGTCTGACACTCAACTCAGTCCCTGTTGATAGGACATTGTAATCTCACCACAATGAGTCCTTTGTTCTGGCATTTACATGAATGTCTCATGTCCATGAGTCCTACTTTTGATATGATTGGCAGGAAGAGAAGCAAGGCAGGTGAGGCTACACAGAGGGGGATACAGTGTAGATTAATTGCTACACAAGGCCAAAGGGAGACATCATTATTTGAGGCTCTCTCGTATCGCCAGAGAGACGCCGCCCTCATTAACTCCGCCTTGTACACAATTCAATTACCCGGATATGGAAATGTATTTCTGATTATGGCTGAGGCCACACACACACACACACACACACACATGCTCCTTCATTTCTGCTCAAATAGCCTATAGAGGGGGTCACTTTGAATTTGTAATTGAGTGTGTGTTTGCGTGTGAGCGGGTGAGACCGATAAAACATAGACGGAAAAGATGCTGTCTACAGAGCAAGAGAGTGAGACGAGGTAAACTGTGAAGAGGAAGCATGGGAGCAGTGGTGTAATAGGATTACCACTGTTAACATCATGAGCAGTCTGATCACAGCCTGAAAGCAGACCTCCTGGGACGACCCCCAGAGCACCATCGCCCCCCCACCCCCCGCCCCGGGCCCGCTGGCAAGCAAACAGAGAGGGGTAGACAGGCAGCGAGTGAATGTGTTAGCCCCCGTTTTGATAAGAGATCTGCTCTGTGATGGCAGAGGAACCCTCCAGAGACTAGCCGGGTCCCCGGGCTCATTTCCATGGCAGACGTAATGGAAATGTTTGGCTTGTTCTCTTAATTAAAGATCAGACTAATTAACATTCATTCTCATAAGCCTTGTGATTTACACACACAGCTTCTCACAGGGGAGCAGGGGGAAAAACACACAGACGCACGCACACACACACACACGACACACACACACTCATTCTCGAGAGTGCAGATAAAACGCATGCCTACAGAAGGGCATCCACAAACGCAAGCCGTTCCTTTCAGACACATACAATTGCTCATTGTATTATATCATTTTATGGATTTATTTTCAAGTGACAATCTGACACATGCTGAAGTATAATTAGGTTTTTAGAATACATGTATGTAATTAGGGCTACACTTATTTAAAAATAAATAAATACATTCTAAATAAGAATTAAAGGTATATATATATACTATACTATACTATACTATACTATACTATATATATATAGTATACACACACACTATTGATCTGTGCCAACATCATACTGAATAGACCTTCCACATCATTCCCAACAAGAAAAGATACAAAATTGCGAAAATAACTAAAAAGAAGGCGGTCTGGTCCTGTTGTACTTTAACCCCTGGCCAGCAGAGGGAGTGAAGCTCTATGGACACATGCTTCTGGGGATTGACAAGTCCCTTTCCATCTGCCTCAGGTAACCCTCAAATGCATGGGCGAGTGTACACCAACTCATGCTCACACCTTTTAAGACTTTTTCCTGTTTGTGAGTCATCCAGGACTCCCACAGGAAACTGGCTTGAGAGGGTAGAAGCTAAATGGATGCTCAATGTCTGACATCTTCTCGACTTCTCTGACTCAAACCTCTCTTTTCAAGGTCACCCTGAAAAGAAGTTATATGTCAGCTGTTTCACACTTTTATGACCCCCAACTCCAATTTACAGTTCACATACTTGTTAAAACCATAGTGCAAAGCTCACATAAAGTAAATCTATTTGTTGTCTGTTGTCTGTTTTAAACTTTATGCAAAGAAGTACTGGGGCTGGGGCTGGGGCCTGTCCTTTCTAGCTTTAAAATATTTTTAGATAATTGATGGGCAAGAGAGTCAATACATCCAAACTGGTACTATTAACCAAAGGCAAGATATTATTTACACACCAAAAAATTATTATTTTGTATATAGCATTTTTTTTTTATTATTATTATTATTAACGCCATGGTCGTGAAAATGCTTTTTGAAAATGGGCTAAGAAAAAAATTGATGTAATAGGTCTTTTAAAAAGTATTGAGTAGTGCTGATAATTTACTCCTTCCTCTGTGGTAACAACTCAACTCTGATTGAGGTAAATTTCGATGCTCATCAACATATAGCAGCTTTCCCCGAGTTAGTTTACGTTGAGTTATTAAAGGTTAACACAGAAGGGTCAACAAACTGTGATAAGAGGTGATGTTACACACTACTGTGTTGTTAATTTACTGTCGGCAGTGATAAACCAGTTCTGACAGAATAAGTCAAATTCTAACACACCTTAACACTGCACATTGTCTCTGAAACCTGAAACTGTTTGTGAAAATAAATCTCTGTGGTGTTAATTTTACACTTAATTTACTCTTTTGTAGTGTCAAATTACATCTAGCCAAATTGTTTTTCAATATTGCTTTTTCAAATATACCATTAAGTGAGTAGAAATCACAAGCTGCCACAAAATGCCGCATTTAACCAGTTTATTTTCAGCTTCCAACTATGGGAGGCCAAACATCTCATGGAGAAAGCAAAAACACTTTAGAACATTGACCTGAGGTCTGCATAAAATGGCAATATGGAAGGAACAACCTACAAGGAGGAATCGGTTGTTTAATTCTTCATTTGAACATCAAATGGTTTGGAGTAACACAGCTCCTTTATGTGCCACACCTTTAGATCCCTGTCTGGATGCAGCCTTCCCTCAAAGCCATGGTAATGGAGATCAAAACACATGGTTTCCATCAGTTTTCCACAGAGCAATGCACTGTCATCTTTCACAACAATTGTCTTGATCTTAAAAAACACAGGCATCTCAAACGCTACCCCAGTACAGATAATGAGGTCACGGCAGTACTCTGTACCATGATGTTTTATCCACTGGTTGACAATACAGCTCCACATTTAGATGCAATCTCTCGCACTTCTTTGAGCTCACTGTCACCATGCATCCTGGAACTAAAGTGAACCGTTCCTTGCTGAAGGAAAGGTTAACTTTAACTATATTGCATACACTTCTGGTGCTTTTTAGCTCATGTCTTTGTATTTTTAAAGCTCTTTAATTGTTTCATGGAGAAATTATGTGTGATGCATGTACCTCATGTGAAGAATTGCTTCGATGTTCCTTATATTGCAAGAGCTGATGATCAATGATTACATGTTTGAAGTAAATGGTCATGCCCTCTGATAGTTCTGGTGAAAACACAACGTTGACAATCTGTAGAAGCAAAATTTGAAGAGGCCATCTGTCTGTATTAAATCACCAAATAGCAAAGGCTTATTGTGCAATGAGCACCAACACTGTATGTGTATGGCATTCAACCCCCAATCATTACTTGCATCAAACCACTGTACTCTTGGCGGACGGTTTCGGTGCTGATTGTAACCGCAGTCGAAAGCTTGTTTTCTACCAGCATTTAGGAAGTAGTGCTTAATGTACTGCAGAACAAGTTTCACCTCAAACTGAGCAACTCCCTCTGAAATAGCGTTCATCATATCTACAGAGAAATTGTTGGGTGGGTTGAAATACTGAGGTGAATTCAACAGACAAATGCGTTTCACCCCATGAGGTGGCGTAGGATCTGTTCGTATAGTTTGACAGTGCTGTGCGTGCTTCTCGATGGTTCTTAGTACAACATTCGGATCATCTTCACAGAACAGTTTGAAAACAACCTCTCAAGGAGACAGAAACGACAGCAATACCGAGCCCCAAGTGACTCCACAAAGCCAAACCGACCATACAAACCAAGATTATCCCCCAGTGTCCTGAACTATGGTACCATGAATCACGTTGTTTAGTCATGGGGATTTGAAGTCCCTCTGTCTCAGGTACTTTCAGATCAAGTGTCTCAAGTATCCAATTAAAACCATAACGCTTGATGTCCTGTGCGTGGAAAAGAGCAAACAAATTAATATTTATCAAAGAGGAATTAAAGATTGGGGGGCACTTTCTTAATATAAAATATAAAGCACCTAATTTATGTACACCCTTTTTAGAGCCCAAGGGATTTGCGGTTTCAAAGTTGTCATAAAACATCTGAATCTGCAAGGCATCTTTTTCTATAGAAATTGGTGGCCTCTCTAAAGTCTGCTTACACACTTTCCTTGGGCTTGAACATGTCTGCCAGTTGTAAGTTTTGAAAAATGTTATTCTGTGTTTCCAAAACGGGAACATATGAAAAATGATCAGTTACAATGACCATGTCCCAGTAGTTGTGTTTCCTCTGCTCTCAAATATTGTGCCAAGAACCTTTTAAACAGGTTCAACGTTTACCCATGTCTATATGAAGTTTTCGTTTCGTTAAACTTCTGAATCTAATGGTGTGAATGGGTTTTCCGACTTCTGGAAGGATAGTTCTATTTTGTTCTGTGTTCTGTGGAGATAGGCACTGTAAATCTGCATCTTTAGCTTGACTATGAATCTCAAAAAATACTTCTTCTATGGACAAGATGAAACTATTTACAGTACACAGACTTGATCCAGCTGCCTTGCATTGAGCAACAGCAGTGTCTAGAGTGCTCCTATTGGTCTTTCTCAACAGTTCAGATCTTGTTTCTGTTCCCACGTCAGGCATTGGACCCACACACAGGAACATTGCACAAAACAGTTTTATTCTTGAACAGGTGAACACAGGAATGCTACTGCACGTAACATTTAAACAATGGCCAGGCAAGGGACGACGCAGAAGTCAAGGATTAAATATACAAGAACAAACACAGTAGACCCAATCAAAATGAAAGAAAACAGGGGAAAACAATGGCACAAATGAAGGACAGGTGAAACTAATGCAAAATAAAGAGTAGGCGAGGGCCGGGAACTCAAGACAGTCCTCTATAAACGCCAGAGACCGGAGACAGGCCTCTGGAAATGCCAGGGACCGGAGACAGGCCTCTGGAAACGCCAGGGACAGGAGACAGGCCTCTGGATATGCCAGGGACCGGAGACAGGCCTCTGGATACGCCAGGTACCGGAGACAGGCCTCTGGATACGCCAGGGACCGGAGACAGGCCTCTGGAAAGGCCTGTTACTTTTGTCGAGAAATTGGTCGGCAGAAGATGGGCCTTAAACTCTTTGTTTTCTTCTGGCGCCTTGTTTTTCTTATACACCAGGGCCAGACCTCTCCTGTAGTCCTCCATCCCTGCCGGATCCATAGATGGTTTGGTCATCCAGACTACATCCAGTCTGAACACATTTCTCTAGGCAAGTAACCGTGAACAAATCGTAAATAAGCATATTTTAACTCAGCCTAACACACAAAACACTTCATGATGGAGGAGAAAGACTCCCCTTGACTTTGTCAACACCCATGTTGTACATATGTGGTCTGGAGGAATATGTACACAGTGGAACAAACATGCGGTTCTATGCCGTGCCAAACACAAAGTGTACTTAAACACTTAATCAAAAGCACCAAGGGACACAAACACACAGCCTAACACAAACATACATCCTAAATCATTATCGTGAATTAGGAAAATATATAAACCTTCTTGAAGACCTCGAGATGCATCTCTGCTTGGGACGCCGACACCTTTTCTGGGCTCTTCGACCCTGAGCAGAGAGTGGAATCAGGTGTACTGGAATTATGTGGACCTTTGACAGAATTCAGAATACTGAGAAAAAAAACTGTTCTATATCATCACAAGAAGCTCTGCTACGCCTAAAAATCCTTAGGGCTGAGCCAAACTTTTGAGCCAAAGTGCTTTTGAGTTTTTGGTTAATACTCTGTATGCAAAATGTCCCCTTCATTTTTCACTTATACATACTTTTTACATTTCATTATTACATTTCACAGCCAACCAAAGTTAATTTGTGCTCTATCTGGAGAATGAAGTTGGAGATTTAAGGTGTAATTGCTTATATTTAATTGTAAACCCCAGATTTAAGATTTAAGTTATATATGTACGTAGAAATCCAAGATTTATGACAAAACTGAGATTTAAGATGACAATTAGAAATATGAAAATTATTTTATACATTTCTTAAAATATTTAAGTTTTAACCAAAGATTGAAGAAATCAAATAAATATATACATTTTGCTAAGATTTATGTTATAAATAAAATACATTTTGTTAAATATTTATTTACGCATACAACTCAACAGATTGTTTTGTATATAAGGGTTTTAGATTAAAAAAAAATGCAACCCAATATTTGAATATCTAAGAGAAATAGACTACAATTTAATTTCAATCCTAGGAAATACAGATGTAGAGTAATTCTAACAAATAACACGCTCTAACTTCAGCTTACACTTGGCAGCCAATACAACAGTGCCTACATTCTGTTCCTCTCTTTGAAAAACCGTCCTCACGTGCTCTCTCAGGGGAATCGCTTCTCAGTGCAGTGAGACGGAAACTGCTTTGGTTAAGATTTGAAAAAACCTTTTGATTCTCTCTGCATCAGCTAACAGGGAATTGATGCTTGATACTGAATAATTCTGCGATCCCCTGTGATCTGTGTCACTCTATGTTCTAAACTTCAAGTGTTTCAATAAACGAATGTGGCACGGTTGTTGTTGGGACCTTGCAACATTGCTATCCAAAGGAGTGGATTCTCTGCACCCAATGATATCTGAAAATGAATGAAGGCAGGTCTATGTGCTGCCGCAAAATACATTACTTTAATTGCAGGAGGTGAATATGTTAATATTTTACACTGTCGGAAGAAATAAAAATCTGGCTCTTTGATTGCAAGCCGTCTTTTGCAGGCTTGGAGGAAATGCAAATCAACAAGATGAAGGTTAATGTATTATCAAATCCACCCCGCCTGCGCATAAAATTGATGTCTTAATAACCCTAACACTTCTATTAACGTTATTAATGTCTTTACATACGCGTCTGTAATAGTGTGATATCTCACTCATAATTTATTTTACAGTGTTTTGGGGGGAGGGTGGGGGGGGGGGGGGCGCTGATTTCAGCAGCAAATTAGTTGTGTCATCTCTTTAAGACCATGTTGAAGAATCAGGTGAGGGAGACTGCAATGAGCTACCATGGTTACGATCTCTTCAACACTATGGCTTTCAGACTGAGAGAAGATTAGAAATAAACAATTAGGTTAACATATGATTCAACATTTCAACGTTGGATTTTATTAGTGTGTGATTGTACCCAGTATACACTGGTGGTTACACCATGACAACAAAGTCTGTGGCATGTATGGTGGTATCTATGGTCAGTGTTTAACCATGTGGGACCCTGTGAGGGCAATGGGTTTCATTCTGCTTGGCAAACTTTCCATGGTGCTGTATCTGTAACACTGATACATTTCCCTAAACAAACGATACATTCAACTATACATTCAAAAAGGTTGCTTAACTGGTGGAGGACATGTACACCTATCACCTACACAACCGTTCAAGTCTGAGCTTCCTTTATCAACATGTCTTGCGTTTATTGATTTTTTTATCATGTTTTTAGTGTTATGGCTTTCCAAACACTTTCCAAGTCAAGCAATATAATTTACAATAAAATGAGGTACCACTTAAAAAAGTGGCATCCTGACAGTGTGTATACACCACACAGGGCGTTTACTTTTGAGGGCTTCGAAATCACTATGCTGGATTAAGGATTGGCCTGGCACCCTGTGGTTAGAATTAGAGTGTGTAGCCTAAAGGCCAGCGTGCCAAACTTTGCCCAATGAGATATGCAAACTTCCCTGAGAACTGTTTCATGCCTTCTCAGCCCCATTTTATCCCAAGCCTCAGATGTTTAAACTCTCATCAACTAAATGATCCCAGGATCCTGATTACGATGACAGAACGGCCCTCTGCGGAGGCCGCGACATTCAAATATTAATATTCAAATTAAACCGTAATTTATGACATGATGCGTCTTCTCGGAGCGAGTGGGTAATCTTTATGGCCGGTGTGATTTACACAGACATTGGGTTAAGAGCCTGTGGCCATTAAATGAGGCTGGCCTGAATAATCCGATAGTCATCTGGAAATGGAAAGGCCTCGGAGAGAAACGTATGTTCCAATCCACTCAGCACGGACCCGCGCAGTTTACCATGAAGCCTGAAGGCCCACGCTGCCTTTGAAACACCCGCATGCTGGCTGCATCATACTCATCTACATCTATACCAGCCTTCATACCGCTGCCCTACATCAAACATGGCCTCTAAAACAACTGTGGCTGAAAATAAGGTGCACTCTGGGTGCGAGCCTTCCTATTTGTTTTAATTGCATACAGGTTATTGGTACTTGTGTAGTTCTACCTCAAACCAAAAAAAATAAAATGTCTTCAGTGGGAAAGGAAAATATGCCAGACATATGGTATAAAGAATGAATGAATGTATATGACAATGTAATCTGACATAATGACTGTATCAGACAATGCTTATCTGAAAGCCCTCCCTGGCAAGATCTGACAGCGTAACATGATACAATGACTTAAACAAAAGCTTGTCAAAGAGGTGGTCGGATCACATTTTCCCTAACGCGGGGGGGATTTAATTCAATCAAACACTTTGCCCTGTGATTCTCTCCCTTTCTCCCTCTTACACAGCGGAAAGAAAGAAAAGATGACGGACGCCTTTGGGGAAAAAAAGGGAAAGGAGAGAAAATAGCAGGCACTTGACCCTGCGAATAGCGAGCCTCACTCTTTGACAGGAGTGCGTGTCAACACATCTCTTCCCTACACTCCGCTTCTCTTCCCTCTCTCTATCTCGTTTTTTTTTTTTTGGGGGGGGGGGGTTCGCTCTCCTCTCCTCCATGTTTCACCGTGTCCGTGCGAGGCCTGAGGCTACAAAGACAGACGTCTTCTACCAGCCAGTGGCAACTCCCCAGTAATTACATGGCCGTCATTTCCTTGAATGGCCTTTAATTACAGTGGGAAAGGGAGGGTCCATTGTACTGGCTGTCTAAAGGGCTTACACTGCAGAGGGAGAGAGAGAGAGAGCGAGCGATGAGATGTATGCGAGACGGAGGTGAGGAGCTGTCATCCTTCCGCTCGCCTCCCTCCCTCCCTCCCTCACTCCTCTCGTTAGCGTCCCAGGGTCGTTATCAGGTGATTCTTAATCACTGACCTGCAGTAAGCTATTAATTGTAATCCTGCAAATTAAAGATAATTCTCATTAGCGGCGTGGCCAGGGATAACTCATGGGCTCCTGAAGGTTTGGAGACAAGATGGGAGAGGAGGACGGATGTTTGAGGTACCACTGCCAACTGGAAAAGAGAGCGATGGAGGAAGGGGAGGAGGAAGGGAGGATGAAAGGGAACGTAGTGCAGACAAGGCTAGAATGAAAGGAAAAATAAAAAGAAAGTGGATTGTGACAGTTTTTCTGCCCCCTGTGTACTGCGTGAGAGAAGTCAGCCAGGCCTTTCTGCAACCAAATACTTAATGTCACGGGGGTGGGACTATGTGTACAGAGCTAGGGTGGTCTCCTTACCCTCAGGCAATGCCTATGTGAGTATAGCTGGGTATTCTCGATACCTTCTTTGAAAAGAGTTTAGTTAATACCATCCATCACATTTTTTTGCAGAAGTGTTAAAAATGGGCACCCCTTAGGAAAATGGCTTTGTACTAGCGCATGTGAAAGTGTGTTTATGTGTGTGAGAGTATTTATCGGTGCTTCTCTGGATTGCGAGTGTGGTCAATATCAAGGTACAATTCAGTAAACTCTTAATAAGAAACAAAGCAGATTTCCAAAATCTGATGCAAGAAAAAAATGTAAGTCTTCATTTGTCTCAGCAAAACGAGAAAGAAAAACTGTTGAGACGGTTTCCAGTCCATATGATCATATCCTTTAGTAATTAAACCATAACCTCAACTGTTTTTAATTTGATTCATCCCCCCTCCTCCCTCCCTATCTTATTCAGCTCTCTGCCACGCAGCTGTCAAACAGACAAACGATATGACATAAAACGCAGCTAATCTCCTCTCTGGAGGGAGAGGTTCAGGAGCAGGTTGAGTGGGGAGGAGGAGGGACGGGTCGAGGAAGAAACGGGGGAAATATTAGTCTCTCAACCCATCATTAAGAGGTTGACAGGAGACAATAGCCCGTTGACGCTGTTAGTGAGGCCTGGATAAATGCCTACTCCCTCAACATATCAAGCAGAGGTAGGTGTGTGTTTGGGTGTGTGTGTGTGTGTGTGTGTGTGTGTGTGTGTGTGTGTGTGTGTGTGTGTGTGTGTGTGTGTGTATGAGGCCTATGAACAGCATCACAGAGGTCTTTGAAATGGGCGGTGACTGAACCGTGTGACCCATGGATTGTAAATGAACAGGATTTATTTAATTACACCAATCTCTCTTGCACTGAGTCTCTCTCTCTCTCTCTCTCTCTCTCTCTCTCTCTATATATATATATATATATATATATATATATATATATATATATATATATATATAAATATATCCTCTTTTGCGTTTAAAGAGTCCTTTCTTCTTGTCTCCTGCGATAGAGAGTATGCACTCCAAAAGCGTGTGCCCAATTAAGATAATTAGAACATAACGCCTCTGAGATTTGGTGTAGTCTCAGTCTCTCAACAGAGAACCCCTGGTTTGTAGCCCCCATATTTGACTGTAATATACAGGTGTAAGGGAGGCATACAATGAGACTGCTGTAGCCCCACAGGGAGACAGTATACTGTTGGGCAGGATACACCAATTCTAACCATGTGTACAACTCTAAATAATGTGTTTTTTTTATAATACAGTTTATGCTTAGTGGAGTAATACAGTTTTATTGCGTACATTATTTGATAGCCCACTAAGACATATTAAGACTGCCAGAGTGTACAGTATATCATATCAAGCCCACATTAAATATCATGTCACATTTTTCTTATGTCTAAAACTAATACGCAGTCCATTTAATTAACACAGGCCACTCTGAAAATGGAAGCTTTAAGTGAAATTGGACTGTCTAGTGAAGGAATTTTCCTTTCAACTGGATAACCTGAGAGACACTTCACCAAGAAATGTAATGGGCATAGGTACATGTTCACGAAATTATTATTAGATTCAGTATAGAATGCAGGCATCTGAGTGGCATCTAAGGGGGATCTCTGTCTGCTAGAGAACTAACCCTAGTGAGGGCTTGGACACTGGTTCTCCCCATTGAACAGAGGACTCACTGAGAGGGCCTGAGAAGGAGGGATGTCCTCTGTTCTCTGAAGAAATAAAAGCGACAGATCATCAAATGATAAGTACGGGGAAAGCGCCCCTCTTCAGCCTGTGCGGCCCTTTCTTTTCATTTGTACCTTCTTCTATTGTTACACCCTTCCTTCCTTTCTCTGGTACCTCCTGTCCTCCCTCCTTCCTTCCCTCCTTCCTTAGCTCTTTGCCTCCCTCCCTGCCTCCCTCCCCCCTCTGTAATGGTCTCAGTAATGTGGGGAAGGCTGCTCCAGCCATTTGAGAATGTTAATGAACTTCTCATCAGAACGGGCCTGTTTAATCACCACAGTAAAACGGAGCCAATCAGAGAGACCCTCCTCTTGACATTTCCCAGCTTCCCCCTGTCGGCACCAAACAAATGGACGGGCGGTCGAGCGCTAGATATCCTAGATTGAGTTTTCTTTCCTCCTCTGCCCACTCCATCCCAGTGCCCCCCCCCACCCCCCCACCCACCCACCCCCCCAGAACATCCCCGCTCCAGCAGCCAGTCATTACGTCTGTCACCAGCGGCCATTTCCAAATTGAAAAATCTTAAACAATAAATGATGGCGAAAGCAGTTAATAACTGTTAAGAAATCGCATTTGGAAAATTGCGTCTAAGCAATAACCTTTTCTCCCCCGGTAATTAAATGACAGCAAGGTCCGCGATTTTAATGAAGTCAGCGATTTACAGTCAGCAAGCTCCATGGAGGAGCCCCAGAGAGGGGCCTTCCTGACAAGCCCGCTGGGGATGCTGATACCCAGGGCTGGTAGGTTAGCAAGCAGGAGACAATGGGAGCGGGATGAGGACCTCACGGGTCTCTGCTTTTTTTCCAACTTAGTGTTACGTAAATTGGCCGCTAATTAATGTAAGGAGCATCAAGGAGCGTGGAACCTTACTTTTGTTAATGTGTTGACCGGGATGTGGTGCCCTGACGTTTAGAGCTTACCACACACACACGTACACGCTTAAGCACTTCTGATTAGTTTCTGATGAAAAGCTCAAGTGGATATGTTATTTACACATTTTATGAAGAAAGGACTTTGGAAAGGGCAAGACAAAATCAGCAGATCGTGGGGGGTCGCTTTCACAAGGAGATTTATACAACACAATTATATTTAAATAGGTCCCCAGACACTTCCCTCTGATAGGGGCCTCGTTTGAAAAACAGGCGGGGATAATTGTCCAGTTAGAAGGCAGCTCATTCAACATTTTGGTTGGGATGAGTGTGCCATACATTGGGACCAATAAAGATGTTCCCAGCGTTAAGTGCACTGCCATAAAACCTGCCAGAGCCCAGACTCTTGGTTTGAGGAATCAGAGGCCAGGGCTAATGGTGAAGATGTTCCACTGAAGATATGTGATGGAGAGTACTCCACATCGCCTGATACAAAGTGATGTGGAGTGATATGGAGGCAGATTGCTACCTTTATTAAAAACAGGCCAAAGATAAAAGCCTTTTAATCTACACACATGTTTTGCATATCAATACCATGTGTAAAAAAATTTTTTATAATAGAATAATAAAAATCAAATTGAAATGAAATTGAAAAAATGATGGTCACGATAAAATGGATGATAGTATTAAGCATAGTTTAAAGGGTACGACTTTTTAGGAGTGAGTCTAACTGAAGCTATACCTCTGACTGTAACCCAGTGAGCTACTGAGTGCTAAGGATCTTAGGGCTTGTTAGGTTCTGAGCTATTGTAGCCCCAAGCAGTGTCATACAGCTGCCTCCACCAAGGCTACTGTCAACACGGCAGCTCACAGGTGGATTCCCCCCTTCCTTTCCCCCCATCCTCCTGTCTTAAACCTGAAGGCAGAGACCCTACATGCAAACAGAAGAGAGCCAGGCCACTGCATCTGGCAGACTGGGCTGGGCTGCTCTTCGCTGGCTGGCTGGATGGGGAGCGGGCGGGCGGGCAGGCTTGGGTGCAGGCACCATATGTGCCGTCCCAAACCTCATCATGTCTTCCTGAGATGCTCACGGCTCCGTGATCACTGAGCAGCCAGGCGTTACACCCCAGCACCAGAAGAGGAGACGAGGGAGTGCGTGTGTGTGTGTGTGAGTGTGTGTGTGTGTGTTTGTGTGTGTGTGTGCGTGTGTGTTAGTGTTATAGCGTGTGATAGAGTGTATATGTATGAAAATGAAAGAAACAAACCAGTTAAACCCCAGCATGCTTCCATCTAAAACATCGTTGGGACTACACTTTCATCACACACTCTCCAAAGCTCTCTGAGTGCAGCTCCGCCATGATCTGGTGCCATGCTGGTAAACGTGTCGTCAGGCAGACGGACAGACAGATGGATGGAAGAACTGACGGAGAAACAGAGAGGAAGTGTGTCAGCATGTGTGTGTGTGTGTGTGTGTGTGTGTGTGTGTGTGTGTGTGTGTGTGTGTGTGTGTGTGTGTGTGTGTGTGTGTACATCTGGGCTTGGCTGAGCAGGGCTCCAGAACAGGCAGCAGCAGCTGTGCTGACGGGTGTTGAAGGTAAGGCTTAGTGATGGGATCAAAGAGGCCATATGCTGATCAACACACACACGCACAAGCACACACACACACACACACACACACACACACACTCAAAGTAATAGACACGCTACCATAAGCTCTCAGACAGGCTCTGTAGTTATAAGACAGGCTATCAGATACTACAACAGAACACAAGGATATTATACAACACATTTTGGGACCTCTGCTCTGACAGAAGCTATGGTGGTGCAGGTGGGACACACCAAGGCCAGGGACAGCTGACTGTCAACACTGATGTGGAAGGAAATATGCATTAATTTATAGCCATCTTACATAGATGAACATAGTTTGTTTCATGTATAGAGCAAATATTTTGTTAATGTATCATAAATAAGGCTTAATGGGTAATTATTGGAGTTTTATATGTGTCCAATGTGGCATTTAAAATATGTAAAGGAAAGTTACCACATTCACATGAAACATTAGGGGCTGACTGGCCGTGTCCTAACCAGAGTCATGTTTTCAACCACAAAGTTCACTGATTGGCTAAGCTCACAAACACCCTGGGCCAATCACTGTGGATGGAGGCTGGTTGTCTTTTCTAGGTCCTGGGGACTCTCACTCTATCATTGTTCCTTGATTCATTTCTTTGTCATACTCTATGTTAGCAAAGCTTAGTAGTTTCAGCCTCTACTTCCCGTTTAAACTCAGTCCTACTCGCCCTTTTACAAACAAAGCTGTTGTTGGGGATTCCCTCATCGAGCCTTTTCGATGTAACAGGGACAAAGTGCTGTCATAACACTGCCGTGATACTAGCTTCATCCTTTGTTGTGTGTGGCTGGACATGGGCTGACGTTGTTTTTCTGCCTTGGCTCCAATCCACAAGAAAAGGTGTAACGGGCACCATTACAACTCAACTGAGACACAGCTGCACCCGTCTCAATACCACGGCAGCATGTGTGTGTTCAGCGTGCGTTTGAGTGTGTGTTTTGATAGTCTGTCTGTGTGTGTGTGTGTGTGTGTGTGTGTGTGTGTGTGTGTGTGTGTGTGTGTTGTGTGTTTGTGTGTACGTTTGTATGTGTGTGCGTGTGACAGATGGAAGAGGTTATTGGCCTATATAGTGCTGACTGGCATGCCCACAAGAGTGCGTGGTTAGAAATATTCAAAGTCCGAAGCACTCGTATACAAACAGCAGATTATGTATATGCTGTTTGTAGATCAGTGAGCACATAAGATTGTGCTATGGTCCAGTCTGTTCCTCCAATTGCACAGATTTCCACAATTTTGTTTTGTTAGGCCAGACTGATGTTGAAATAGAAAATCTGTTAGAAAAAATATGAGCATAGATAACATGTGAATTTAAAAATGTAAATTTGATAACATTTGTTGCATTCAGATGGTAGTTAAACAGAAAACAGTGGACTGGAGAGAAAAGAGTAGAGAGGGGGCATTGTGAGGTAGCTCGATTTGAAGAATAGGTGTGCTTTCGGATTTGTGAAAAGGAGAGTGGAGGACAGGAGAGGTGACTTTAGGTGTGAAGAGAATATTATCAAGGGCAAGAGAGAGTGAGAGAGAAAGTGAGGTGGCTTGAGAGAAAGGCAAGACTTTGGCTGTCTGTCTTCACATCTGCCCGCACGCCTGCTCTAAGTCTGTGGGGTATGGCAATGTGTGCGTGTGCGTGTGCGTGTGTGTGTGTGGGTGTGTGTGTGTGTGTGTGTGTGTGTGTGTGTGTGTGCATGCGGGTGCATGTGTGGACAGCGGCGTGCTTGTGTGTAGCTGGTGTTGAGGCATATGCTGCATAGCAGGTGAATCTGCTTTTGGCCCAACTCCTTCTCTTCTCTTCTCTTCTCTGGCTGTCTTCTCTGCTCTCCTCTCATTTCTCCTTCCCCACTCCCCCTCTCCCTTTCCTCACCCTTTTTCCTCTTCCCTTCGTCAGATAGAACTCTCTTAGATACTTATATATACTCTCTTAATAATGTAACCTCATGGAATCACGATGGAAAAGCTGGTCCTTTTTTGGTCCACTTATCGCACGTTGCCATGGCAGACTGTTGATGATGAGTCTAGCCGATGACGGGAGGGTTGATCAAAGTCCCCGTTTAATTAAAACAGCACATTTAAAGAAGAGAAACACCTCATGAGGTTTTACTCTTGATGGACTTGGCCTGATCCGTCCTGAACCAGAAAGGCCATCTATTCCCCTCTCTACGCTCCCTGGCACAGTGCTCGCTTGGACGGGGGCGCTCCATCCGTCAGCGGGCGGCGGTTGTGCGTGTGCGAGCGCTTGGGAGCGGAGCAATCAGGAGGAAAGCGGGACGGATGGCCGCTCATAAAGTCCAGCTCAGCAGCGAGTCGGAGCCGAGTACCACCCAGGACTGATGAACGGGTGTACGCAAGAGAGACAGAGAGAGAGAGAGAGAGAGAGAGAGAGAGAGAGAGAGAGAGAGAGAGAGAGAGAGAGAGAGAGAGAGAGAGAGAGAGAGAGAGAGAGAGAGAGAGAGAGAGAGAGAGAGAGAGAGAGAGAGGAAGAAAGCAACAAAGACATGTCAAGTTTTGTCTGTTGACTCAGGACACAAAAGTGGTGTTTACTTGTACCGCTTGCCTGTCACCTTGAAAGCAACAATCTAGTTCAACTTTTACCTCACACCGACAAAACAGCGTCCCACAAGGAGATGATTACCCTGATGTGCAGCCGTTTGTCTTTCAAATGACACCGTTGCATTGTGATGAACCATGTGAGTCGGCTGGCCTGCTGGACCAATGACAGACTGCCGTTGGGCCTGGCACAATGCGAGTCCTGCCTTGTCTTTGTGATATCTGGCAGTGTGAAGCTTGTTGTCATACTCTATGTTGAGGGGCGCACAATTTCATACACGCCTACAGTCATGCCTCTTGGCGGATCAAGGTGATTCGGATTCTGTCGTTCCATCATTTTTCCAATCCCCTTGTTCCAGTCTGCCAGGTATCGAGAAGAATAACTGCTTATAGCCGACATATGGCCCAATGCTTTGGACAAGCCACCATCAATACAGCTGTTTCTAATCAAATCGAAGTATCTAATGCATTCAAAACAGCTGCCTTATGATCTTAATATGTAAACATGTGTATCTCTCATTTGACAAGGTAGGGGAGCTGCAGTTGTTGAATACAGTTTACTTCTGTGGCAGAATAGCTGCCCTTTTCTCAGTTAACACATCCAATTTGATTAGCAAACTCTTTTAGTTATTAGGAATAAAAACCAAACTGAGAGAATATTATGGCGCTCAAAAAATGGTTTGTGTGTGTGTGGCTGCATGTGTGAGGGAGTGTGTGTGTGTGTTGGCCCACACTGTGGAGTGCGTGTCCAGTGAAAGAGGGATGTCTTTTAATTGGGTTTTTCTTTGATCAAAACGTGTTTATCAGCGGGTGAAATACACATTAACCTTTCTAGTGGGCGTGACATTTTCCTCTCTCTCCCAAATGCAGAATTAATGGACATTTTATAATCATTAGTTTAATTTTCGGCGTGATACTTTTGTTCCTCTGGCTGTTGAACTGTTACGGGGGTTCCAGCCTCGCACATTGTTTCTCCTGCTGCAGCCCTTCTCTTTATTTGAATTATTCATTAAGGATTATTAGCCAAGCGTGGAGCAGTTCATTTAGTCTGGGATCCTCCTCTCCTCTCCTCTAACGCCTCTCAAGATAGTAAAGTTTCTTTTTTTTTCTATAGTAAAAAAACTGCAAGTTATGAGTCCATGGCTATAATGGTAGATAGACTTGCAAGCTAGGAGGTTAACAGCTATCTGATGTAAAACACAGATATATTTAGGAAACAGTGCGCTTTATTTCTATGACCTCTCCTTTGTTTGTGATAAGTTAAATGTTCTATTTATACTTTACATTTTTTTTTTCCCTATGATTTGTTTTTCTTGATAGATGTGCCATAACATATGTTTCCTCATTCTTGTTTTCCTTTCAATCATGCTACTCACCCACCCAACTACCCAACCACAAACATACACACACACACGCACACACACACACACACACACACACACACACACACACACACACACACACACACACACACACACACACACCTGCCTCGGAGATTGTGTCTCGTGCTCTACTTTCTCACCGTTTGGAGCCCCGAGCAGCAGCCTGTGCACAGCTTCCTAATGGACGGTAATATGTTGAAGGCACAACATGCAGGTTAGGGGGGCTGCGCCAGGGCCGGTCAGCAATATGTCGAGGCAAAACACGGAGCTCCATTAAGGTCCGTCGCCCACCCTTCTCTGACCCTCATTAAATACACGGCTGCTCCTGTTAAAATACAAGCCACATTCAAGTTTAATGATCTTGAAAGAAATGTAATTGACTGTGTATTACCATCCAAATGGCCTGACGACAGCACACCATGTTTACTGGCGCTGGCGGGGACGGCTGATCGGCTTGCCCACCCCACCGGTAGCCCCCTGCACACCCACCCCCCACACATCCTACTCGCACACACACACACACAGACGCACACAAACACACACACCCACACACACGAAAATATGCAGGCACATAGACAAGTGCTCAGATGCACACGTACTGAGCAGAACCCCAGTGATGAAGAAAATGTTTGGTGAAAGAGAAAACCGAGGATATTTGGATGACAGCCTCAGGTCCATTATTCATTATGGAATCAGTTGAGCAACTGTGACCATGTAAAGGTATTTATATGGAACAATAGAACATTAGTCCACATCCACTTCTATGCACTCAACAACTTGTCTACTAGTCTGACTATGCCAAGTGCTATTTTATTTTAAAAGTTCCCAGGATACAACATTGTTCTTCAGTAGTAACACAAAGGGACTATTATTTCTGTTAGATGCACAGTTCCCTTTTGCAATGGATCTGAATATCTAATGAAAGTGTAAAATGTATGGGTAAAACCAGGGGGCCTGCATCTGTATATTGGCCTCTCTATCAGAGATAGATATGTATTACTGTTACATATCTTCAAATCAATATCAAAATGTATTTATTACTGTTGTATGAAGATATGGCGGATTGAGGTTTATATTAAACAATGATAGGGCACAATTTATAAAACAATTAGTGGTAAATTAGTACGTCAACAAATAAATGTTGTTTAATAACTAGTATTTTATTAGTATAACTAAGATCTTGCAATAAAGTGCTGGGTCACTTCAAACTATTTTGACTGATCTCATCCATTGTTTCTCTAATTTGATTGCAATATAGGTCAGGCCTACCAATCACATTGGGATTGCTTCAGGTGAGAGTGATCAGAGGGCATAACTAATTATATAATTCAACTAAATTAATGTAAAAGCCTGAACAGGAAGGTTATGGTGAATTCGTGTACAATTTGAATCAAAAAGTTGGTATCCCAGTTATGCAACGATGTAGGTATGACTTTTCGCTAGAGGGCGGTCGAGTCTTGCCATTCAACAATAAAGCGCACAGAGGAAAGGTGAATGTGTGAACAATTTCCCCTGCACAGCTTAGAAGTCTACATGAACTGCGAAATCGAATTATGTGTGCGCTGCATTTTCTGTCCGTGCAATTTCAGCCGTTGTTTTAATGCTAAAATCTGCTTTGATATTTGAAGACCTGTCTTTTCGATTAGAATGCTTGTGTTTTTATGATTTGAGTTGATAACATATTTTCTATTATTGTCTGAATCTTCACATATGCCTTGGATGGGAGATATGTGTTTCCCACAATAGCCCACTCCTTGACACATAGACATATGCCATTCCTTATTGCGTACAGCATAGGCCACCAGGGTTCTGCCTATATTTGTCAGAGAACAAAATACATATCTGAATATTAGCTAGAGGTTTGAATAAAAGAAAGGCTGAATCCATTCATTTGAGCGTATATCTACACTAGAAATTGTCTGTATTTAATTATGATGTGTTCTTTAAAATATATGATCAGGTTGTCAGCTTGTTTAAGGTAGTCGGTAACGCGATATGACGTGCTGTCTCCAGGGCAGAGTTAGGCTACATCTGCCTGCTAATCAATAGTAATTGAAGAAATAATCATATGGTTTAAATGCTGCCTCCGCGCTACTCCTGGAAAGAACTATTGGGAGAAATAAAGCAGGTGCAAATCATTTTTGGGCAAAAAATATATTTAACTTACTTGTACGTTTTCTATTGCAGTATCAATCAACGTCGATATGGCAAGCTGGCAGTGTTATATATATCATTGAGATTGCTGTGATTCTCGTAGTCTAAAATTATCTTCCAATACTGGAACTTTTATACAATAGAAGTGTTCCTCCGTCAGCGCCACCACTGGCAGACGATTCCTGCCAAATATATGGGTTTTAAACACTACATGTACCTTCTGGACTCTTAGGCCCATGGTTTGACATCACCATTCCCTCCAACTCCCGAACAAGGTTCGAGAAAATAAGCATACGATAATCTTCTATTCATAATGTAAAGATCATACTGCTGGCTTCCCTACCAACCCCAACGAGCCCACGTGCATGTTGGTGAAAGTAAGTGACGCAAGTAAATATTCTGGATTTGCTATCTGCACAGTCTTGGTGTAATTTAGTAATATGATGACGCTCAGTCATCTATATGAGCATCTCTACAGCATAATATTTATATATAATTTTTACTAAAGTAATTATAGTTTTTAATCTCAGAATACAGCCTTACATTTTAGGACAGCCATATTTTTTAGGACAGTTGTTGGGCTTCACATTTTTTTTTCTTGGAGATATTTATTATGTTTTGGATTATATATATATATATATATTTCTAGAGTTATTACATTCAAATGCAAAAACATAAAATTTGCATTTTCTTTGTAGCCTGTGCTGTACAATAACATGAACACAAACACACACACAAACACATACACACAAACACACTGCAGTCTTCCCCCGTCCTGTATGGGGCTGCAGCACCTGCAGTCAGCGGAGGAAATTAGCATTGATATGGATTTAGTTTAGATGCAATCTTCTAAATCTAAGATGGTCGGCAGTGTATAATAATTACACCGTCAGCATGCTGCCCCTTCCATACACAAACACACACACACACACACACACACACACACACACACACACAGACACACATCCACACAGCCTGTCTGAGGGTCTCCAAGGGCCAGCCCACTAATTCACTCTCAAGAGAGTGAGGAGACCAACACTGGAAATAGACGGGCAGACAGCATGGGGAGCTGCTGGGGCTCATGAGGATGGGGCTGCTGGCAGGTGGAGGGCCTGTGGGCAAAGGCCACTGAGTTCTGGACCACTACTTTGGTGTTTCAGCAGCTTGGGCCTTAGGCTAACTGATGCTTCATCGACATTTTAGTAAGAGGTAACTACAGTGTGAATAAGATCTGCATGAGGTTATGAGCTGAATTTGGACCGGGGGGGAGTTAACAAGAGAAGATTTGGTTTCAGGTGTGTAAACTCCACAGAGAATTGTATTTCATTATAGAGCCACACTGAGTTTTTTATGAAAGATAAAAATCTGTATCAGTACAAAGTGCCCGCAATCAATATGGTATTATTCGCAACAGAACATTTTGCATCATTTTGAAACCAGGAACACTTGCGTAGGCGTGTGTGTGCGTGTGTGTGTGTGTGTGTGTGTGTGTGTGTGTGTGTGTGTGTGTGTGTGTGTGTGTGTGTGTGTGGTGTGTGTGTGTGTGTGTGTGTGTGTGTGTGTGTGGGGGGGGGGGGGGGGGGGGGGTCCCTTCAAACACTCCAGCACCAGTTCAAATAGATATATATATCTTTAACTAGACAGCAGCCTGTTAGTCTGAATAGGATTTATGGAATGCTGCTCATTATACAGGAGGCCTCCTTATTATTGCCTTCCGCCTAAGTTACTATGAGCAAAACAAAACCCTTCCATACAGCCTCACTACTGTAAGTCAAGTTGTATTAGCTAGCTGCAGTCCTGAAAAACGGTTTGAAAACTGTGGTGGCAGTGCAAATGAATTGAGACAACTTTTCCTCACAAGGACTCCAAAGTAATGAATAGTTGTTTTCTACATATTTGTGACCTTCAATTCCCATTTGAGAAAAGAAGAAAAATAGTCCAATGCCAACGGTTGTGTCCATGCATTAGACTCTGTATGTTTTTTTAATTATGTTGGCCTTTGTGTTTCTTACCTGAACCAAAACTACATTCTAAAAATGCTGGGTTGTTGTGACAACCCAAATGCTGGGTTAGACCTGTATGGTCTAGCTTGTTTTGGGTAGATTGCTGCAATACTGGGTTCTGGGTTACAATGGCCCAAATTGCTGGGTTAATCAAGTCACCTGGTTTACCTGCCCTCTCACCAAGCTTCAAGTCAGAAAATACTGCCATATTGGCTACTTTAAATTTAAATGAGTCTACCACTATCGATGTGTAGAGTTAAGTGCAATCAAATTAATTAGTTGTGTCAGTTTTTTTGTAACGTCTTTAATTTAATGTTTAATGTTAGACATTTTCTGGAATGTTTTGTTACCTAACAAAAGACGAGCTACACTCTGAGTGCTTACGAGCGTTAAAAACGGCCTACTAGCCAACACATTCTTTCAAAAGAAGTCAGAAGAGTCTTTTTTTCTCCGTTGCTCTGGGGGGTTTATTTTATTTATTGAAAATGTAACTTCACATTACTCCTGAATTACATACTAACAGTATCTGTGACCCCCCACCTCTCTCTCTCTCTCTCTCTCTCTCTCTCTCTCTCTCTCTCTCTCTCTCTCTCTCTCTCTCTCTCTCTCTCTCTCTCTCTCTCTCTCTCTTTCTCTCTCTCTCTATTGCAGCTGAGGAAGTTGAGACCCTGAGACCCTGCCGATGCCTTTGCAATTGTGACTGAAAAGGAACTCTGTTACTTGCAAATACCTATGTTTGGTATTTATAAAAACTGTTGATGATGGTAACAATATTACATTCATGTTTGATTAATGTTATTAATGTGATATATGTGACTATTGGAAAGCATTTAGTCAGCACAGATTGTTTTGTTAATCAAATGTGCTCTACGTGGTTTTGCTTTAAATGACGTATTATTACACGCAAACAAGAATGCTCAATTTGATAGATAGATAGATAGATAGATAGATAGATAGATAGATAGATAGATAGATAGATAGATAGATAGATAGATAGATAGATAGATAGATAGATAGATAGATAGATAGATAGATAGATAGATAGATAGATAGATAGATAGATAGATAGATAGATAGATAGATAGATAGATAGATAGATAGATAGATAGAGAGAACTAATAATCAACACACTGGGTTGTATTAACCCAGCAATATGGTCCTAAATTACTTAGTGGTTGGGTCGAACGGAACTGCTGACTGGTTCAGATTATAAACGTCAAGACGGTATCCTGGTTGTTATTCGTCCTTAAGGTTGGAGTACAATATTGAAGCCAACTGGCAACTATTGTAGATTAGTCAATACCAGTATGATTGTCTTGTACAGCTTTTCCTTTGGATATATGTGACCAAAGACTTATAAAGTCGTCCTTGTTCTTGACAAACCAGATGGCAATGGCCGTCAAATAGAATGTTGTTCTGCTTCAGATCAATCCATTGATGCTTCGGGGATCTAGGAATATCGATGCCACAGAATTCACAGTCCACATCAGGACTTGCGTCTGTAGACCCTGAGGATCCACATAAAGAACTTTAACACCAATGCAATGTCCATTAACATATTACCCCACTAGCCCAAGTTGGCCCACGTGTAATAACAGAGTTTCGTTTTTTTCACTACGAATTGTGGCAAATCCAGTGTCAACAGAGTGTGTTCCAATGTGAGTAAGGTCTACATTTCAAGAGAGATTGTATCCATGTATGTGGGCTATACAGTATAACCCCTGAGAGGTAGACCAAAATGAGAGAAAAAGAGACAGAAACAAAGAAGGAGAGAGGAGAGTGAGAGTGAGCGACAGAACGAGAGATAAAGTGATAGAAAGAGAAATAGAGAGAGAGAGAAGGGGTAAAAAATTGGCATGCTAGCTGGCTGGGGAAGCAGATTTGTGTTCACGCCTGACTGACTAACAGAGAGTGGAGCCTGGGAAAGAGGCAGGGCAGCCGAGGGAGGGGAGAGGAGGAGAGAGGAAGAGGGAGGGAAAGCCCCTGTCCTGGCTGAGAGCATGCAGCACAGGTTTCAGCCATGTTTCATAGTACAAACAAGGGTCCACCACATTTTTGTCACTGAATTGATCATGTACTGATCTGTTTTTCACATAAGTCACAACATAGTATTTGGGGGTCAGCTCCACTAGCCATTGAATGTTAAATAATCAACTTTAGTGGCTATATTCTAGTTGTAATACTATTTAACATAAAAATTACAGAACAAAACTATATTTGTCTGGTTTCAATGTGTTCCAGGCCTATGTACCTCTGACTTTTAGATGAACACAAAAGTCCTCCAAATTACTGTCATGTATTCTCTAATCTTGTGCTAGCCCACCCTTCATGGTTTAAGATGACGTCAGCGGTTCAGCACAGCTCCCATGACCCCACAATTTACTTGTTCAAAATTTCAGTTGCGCTGTTCCAAAATTATTTTGCAAGAGGGGTATAAGCAACAAGTCTTTAATTGATACTAAATTATTGTTAAGGATTTCCCCTGTACTCAATTTTTTGCATTGCTTTTTCATGATTGCATACATATTGGCAACATATACGCTTAAATGCATCACATTTTTACAGTAGCCTACTGAAAAAAAGACTATACTAAACTACACTTAATAAACAATCCCCACATTGCTATGGTAATATACTTTAAGTAATGATCAAAATATTGTATTGTAGAATTTAAATTATATAACAACAGTCCTGCCTCTAGAATAATATTGTGCATTGTCTGTCTACGAGTGTGATAAGGTGCACATGATTACCCTCTCCTTCTTTGTTGAAACAAAAAGCTGCATCTGTAATAAAGACTTGTGTGGGACCATTCATCTCTGTCTCACAACAAGGTGGATTAGCTGTGATGTCAAGAGTGATCCAGAGGTTTTACCAAATTACTACAGCGATAGAGACAAAGTTACTGAACAGGATTGCACAGAACTTGGGACTGCTGAAAAAACAATTTGACTTTTTCCTTGATGTAGGCCTATAGTAAATGTATCAAACCACCAATGGTATTCAACACAGACATACAGTACTGTGCAAAAGTTTTAGGCAGGTGGGTTGGGTGTGCTGCAAAGTTTCAAAAGTAGAAATGTACATAGTTTTGTTTCCATCAATTAACAAAACGCAAAGTGAATGAAAAGAAGAAAATCTAAATCAAAATAAATATTTTGTGTGACCACCCTTTGCCTTCAAAACAATATCATCTGACTAAAACTTTTGCACAATACTGTACATAAAAAAAATTATAATAGACATCACACAATTACGTTTCCAGCTGTGTTCATTTCCAGACAAAGGTATGCGGGGCAAAGTGCTGAGGGGAGGCATGCACACGAGAACCTTAGACAGTTCAAGCCTTCTTACCTAAATTGAAGAAGTAACAGAGATTATAAGGATTTCTACAAAATACCTGGGTATATATGGGGTGCACTGCAAGGAATAGAGGGAGAAATAGAGAGAGAATGAGGAGAGAGAGAGAGAGAGAGAGAGAGAGAGAGAGAGAGAGAGAGAGAGAGAGAGAGAGAGAGAGAGAGAGAGAGAGAGAGAGAGAGAGAGAGATGACAGTGCATGACGATGTCGGCAGCTCATTATCGAGGAGTCCTTTCACTGCGATGCAAACTGTGTCAGTGTCGTTAGTCTGGTCTTTGTGCTGGAGTTGGGAATGTGATGGTTGTCAGACCTCTTATTCACATTCCACATAGTTTATTGATGAGCTCTGACTTTTAGCACTTTTCACATGTCAGGGAAGTCAAGTGTATGCGCGTCCACAAACTTCATTTCATGCTCTGCATGTAACCACACTATTTTCTAGTCTACGGCCTACACCCCTCACCCAGTCCCCACCATCGCAGTGCCCCCATAGTCATTTTGTTTTCATCTGTTACATAGGAACTTGATTGTTGCCCCCCGAACTGAGGACTGGTGCTCCTGGAGAACATCCACCGAAGCTTGGAGGGGTTGCTTCGGAGTTTGCTGAGGTGTACATCAATGCCCAGTGATTCAATTCATGTGGAAGTGATCAAGTCAATAATATTGCAAAACAACGGTGTAAGACCAGGCTGATGTTGGCCTGCAGTTGGATTCTGGGATGTTGACATCGAGTGCGTTAAATCAACAAACGTCCGGACTCTGCTTGGTTGCTGTTTCATGTCAGCTGACAAAGGCGCGTGCAGATTGTTTGTAGTTGAGTCAGTGAGAGTGCTGAGGTCGTGTGAAATAAAGGATCCAAACTCGACTAAAGGCTATAGTCCCCCAAAGTTATGGACTAAATTCCCCGGTTCATATGGATTAACCTGCTGAATTCATTAAGACTAAACTTTTTTTGTGTGTGCCTTACAAAAGACAAAAAAAAAAAATAATAATAATATGTAATGTGATTAAAATGTACCTGCTCCCGTTACACCGAAAAGTTTGGGATCTATATTACTTCTAAAAAACGATATGTTATGTTTGTAATCCGTTTCTGCAGCCAATTACAAATATGTAATTTGTTGAACTGTGAACGGTTAATTCTGATCAGTTCGGCTCCGCAGGCGCCATGTGTTCGTGAACGCCCCCCTCCTCCCCCTCCCTTCTCTTTCTCTCATATATATATATATATATATAATGTGTGTGTGTGTGTGTGTGTGTGTGTGTGTGTGTGTGTGTGTGTGTGTGTGTGTGTGTGTGTGTGTCTTCGAAATTTAGTTGCCTTTGCTTTTTTACAGTTTTGTCTGGAAGATGTGCAAAACGATGACATGATTTTGAAAAGTCAGCTATATCTAGTTTGTCACTCGGCCCCAAAGGATGAGCGGAGAGTGAACAAGTGTTTCGAAAGGAGTATGATGACAGGGGTCACTCTTTGCTAACGGCCCGGAGAAAAAGATAGAATGGCAAAGAGCAGTTACATTAATACGACCATCACATCACCAATCAGCACGAGGACTGCTCTCTTTCTCTCTCTCTCTCTCTCTCTCTCTCTCTCTCTCTCTCTCTCTCTCTCTCTCTCTCTCTCTCTCTCTCTCTCTCTCTCTCTCTCTCTCTCTCTCGCAGTAGCTCGACCACTCACAGCAGAGCGCACACATTTTCAGTCTGATGCGCAGTGCCTGACATTCCATTTTATTGTCAATCTTTGCTTCCTTCGCAGGGGATGTTCTTATCTCCTTTCAAGACCTCCTGGAAAATATAAGAGTCAAACTTGAATACCAGGCCATCCGCTACTTAAAAGGTTGTATTCACCCAGCACCGTGGCTCCGCTTGCTTTTCGCCCACAGTCTCCCTCAACAACACGGGTATTGGAAGCTTCTCAACGCAGGATGCCTCAGAAAGGTAAGGCAGTTTTGGCTAATTTAAAACAACTTGTCTTATATCATCTTCACCATTACTTTAGTAGGCCTACGCGCGGGAAAATAAGTGAATAGGTTTCAAGCCAGTTCAACAGCACCTGCAGATTAATGTGTTAAGGCATGATTTTGGCATGTAATTTAGGGAAGTGTCCCTAAAGTTTGCAGCGCCGCTTGATCGTAGTGGGAAGTGGGATCGTCGCTCTTGGCGAGGCGGTGTAGTTTCCAGAGTTTAGATATATAAACATCTTGGCTCATTTCTCCTCTTGATGCGTCCTGTTTTGCAATAAATCTAAACGTATTTATGACAAGAAAGACAAGGCAACTGAGTCAGGTCAGGCCAGAAGAGTGATCAATCGTTTGAATTAGGACGCAATGATCCGTTGAAGAAAGATGTCAGCTCAAATCACACTGTCACAAAACTCGGCACCAAGCCTGTATAACTTTTTCCCTACCTGAATGTTTCTTCAGATTTTTCAAATGATCATTATTATAAATAATATGTTTTTGTTATCAAGGTAGAAATATGAATATGGATAGGCCTTATTAAAAGTTTCAGAAATGAATGCTTTGAAAGAATATTCTCGCAATTCGGCCTTTGTATGCAACCCAATTATATATCAAGTTTAAGAGGCATAGCCTACCTGGAAAATTAGGTACATTATGAATGTTAGTTGGCAATTCTTTTTCTCTAAATTTGTAATGTCATCTAACTTAACTTAAAAAACATGGACATGAAATGGCCTAACTCATTTTAAACTTCTACTTTATTATTTGGTGGCCAGATTTTTTATTAGTATACTGTTGATATATTTAGTTGCTCTTTAATTTCCGATTTTTTCAAATACAATTTAGACTTTTTAATTTGTTTGTTAAGAGCAATACATTTGGTTAAGAAAAAAATAATTCTGTGGTTTGTAATAAATGTTTGAACACGTCATTTTGTCTTTAGATGTGTTGATGTGGGACGAGTTATGGATGAGCGAATTTTAAATATGTTTATTAGGATTAAGAGTGCTTTTTAAAATGCGTCTTATTGGTTTTTAATCCATGTAGCATTACGACTTACTTTCAGCCATAGGTCAATACATTTGTCAGTTTATAATTTTTTTTTAAGATTGTTGTTGCTGCATATTAAGAACAAATTGGTGTACACGATGTATCAGTCTATTTGAAGTACACACATTTGAGAACAAAATTTAATTTCTTTTTAAAAATGAAGTTTTATAATTTTTATAATAGAGTCTAAAGTGTGCAGTCTGAAGTAATTCTCTGCACTAGAATTTGCGTTGTGTTTAAAAGTCACAATAGGAATTAGCAATGCATTAGTTATACCTTTTAAATTAGTATCGAGCACTAGTATTCAAATTAGAACAGTTTCTTTACATTAGTTCTACACATTATGCATGCCCAGCTGGGGACGTTTATTTGTGTTTCACACTGTAAATACTCTCAATCCATCCTGGTTAAACAAGAGCAGATAAAAAAAAAGAAGAAAATCAAAGCTTGAGGTCTTTCCTTTTCAGGCCTCCTTTTCGGGTAAGATTTTGAATGGGGCTCTTTATCGACATTGTTTTTTTTTTTTAAATTGAGCACCCCACTGAGCTGTTGTATCTCTTTCTTACGACCTCTAACGACACACCACTAGCACCACAATTATCCTTTGGATATTTATAACAAGAAATTGCGTTCCTATTTTCCAAAACGAGCACAACAATAAAACGGAGAGATGTGGTCCTGAGGTCACGGCTAGCCCAGCCAGGCTATCTAGGCTGGAGTGTAGTAGGGGGAAGGTTGTTGTGCTGGCCGGGTTCAGTTAGAGGAGGGAGGGGTTGGTCTATCCCTTCAGCTCTTTGTATGCCTCTGAGTTGTTGGTACGTTTAGTTCGGGGCTGTGTTAGGTAGTTAGAGAGCCTGGGTTTTCCTCTCTGAGCTTCGGTGTAGAGGCAGAAAGACGCCATTGTTGGAATTCTGTGTTCTTTGTTGCTGAGCCTTCACCCCCTCCCGAGTTCACTTTCCTGGCCAGCCAAGCGAGGCAGACAGCGTGTGTCAGTGGGCCACAATCTCTTAAGTGGCATGTGGCCACAAAACCTAAAACCTTGAACATTGTTTATAATTGTGTCCAAAGGTAGCGCATCATTCACTTTTGAATGGATTTATAGCTAACAATATTATGGCGTAAAAAAGCGATGTTTTTTGTATCTGCTTATAGCTTCGGCATATCTCTGAAGAATGTCAAACGACAAAGTAGTTTCCGAGCGATTCATTATGCAAATATATGGTAATAGCCATAACTTTTATGCATGAAGTTCCTTCACAATTGTAAGCTGCACAATATAGCCTAGCAGAGGCTAAAACCAACGTATGTAAAAAATAACTCAATATTAAATAACTCAATATTAAATAACTAAATATTAGTTGACGAAAGTAAACTCGACAACGAAGTGAGTGTTAAAATGCACTTTACTAATAAATGTTTTGTTTTGTCCTAGGGAGGTTTTGATAGTGCGCGGCAGACGAGAGTCGATAGTTTGTTTAGAGCTGACAGTCGACAGTGTTTCCAGGCAAGTGGAAAAATTGAACATGATCTAAAAACAAACCAAAACAAACACCACTACGATTGTAGGCTGTTAGTCTCTCGTTCGAATTACAATGAAATAACAGGACGATGCGTATTTATTATATTGCACTAGATACAGCAAATGGCAACAATCAATCATAATGTAGGCTATGAAGCTTGAAACCTAACTTGTGCATCACTCCCGTTATTCCAGCATTCTGATCCATGTTTCTGTCTCAAATAGAATACTATAACCGGACCACGTGGGAATCTGGCGTTTCCTCCATGATGCAAAACAGTAAGTTTAAGTGCTGTCAATGTTTTCCTTATCACATAAAATGCTCAGTGTTATCATAGACGTTGTAAAATATTGTTTCATTGGCATGCAGTTTGTGTTATGATAGTGATTACATGGATGCACAAGAATGACTGATAGTATTAAATCCATGTGTTGCAGAAGTAGATGTCATTGAGTTTTTCGTTTATTTGTTTGGTAGGCCTGTTGAATGCCAGAATATACCATAGATTTCAACGGGCTACACTCATTCAGAATGGGTGGATTCTAGGCCAATATTTTGGGGCGTTTCTGGCTGTAATATGTGGAAACCATTATTACTTTGTGGCATTAGTTTTGGTGTTAAGTCATGCATACACATTTTTTACAAGATATAGTAAACATATATTTTTTGTCAGACCAATTATTTTAGATGCTTATACTCAATTAAGAAAAAAGAAAGAAAGATAGAAAGAAAGAAAAAGAGAGAAAGAAAGAAAGAAAGAAAGAAAGAAAGAAAGAAAGAAAGAAAGAATTGTAAAAGATTGGTGGAACGTTTAAGAGAACATATTTTCTAAAATGTAATTATCAACACGTTAATGTTAGGTATGTGTTTAGCTATGGCAATCCCATTATCTGAAACCTGTGAAACACGAGATCAATTTGTCCATCGGAGAAAAACGAATAAGAGGTTAAGTTTAGATAAAATAGTACTGTTAAATTGTATCTGTATTGTACATGTTTGTATTTTTTCCTAGACTTGAAAGTTATAGACCACATGCAAATGGTTTTGCTGTATTATTAATTGTATACTTGGTGCAGGAATACAAAATGTATGTATGAATTTAGGCTTTCTACTTTGCCAGTAGGTGATTTATTATTTTACAGTTTTACAATCCGTAGCTTTTTATTATTTCAGAATGACAATAAAATACACCTCTTTCTTTTTTTAATGCTGGACAAGAGGTGTATGACATCTGTAACGAAGGTGTGTGGAACGGTTTATACTCCTACACACGCACAAGCACACACAAACACACACTGCACCTGCAACCAAAACAAACTTTTGATACCTTTGGTTGGTTGCTATAACCATGCATTTTGTCATACTTAAACCTTAAATCTAACAAGCCAAAGAGAGATGGGGGAGATGTGACGGCTCTCTTCAAAGGCCTCGAACTGAACAAAGCAGAATGTAGGTCAGACAAAGTAGGGCATATGAAATAATTGAGCGGTGAAGTGGAGGGTCCATATTCCCTTTCGCGCCACCCCGCTCTCTCTCTCTCTCTCTCTCTCTCTCTCTCTCTCTCTCTCTCTCTCTCTCTCTCTCTCTCTCTCTCTCTCTCTCTCTCGGACAAACTAAATTTAAATAATTCTAATGTAAAATACACAAATATTGATGTGTATTGTATTGTATGGAACAGACATACTTCTTATCAGTTCCTTGGATTGTGTCGAAATGTGTGTTATGCACTCACACTTTAGTGATACACCAGAACGGCCTATTAGCAAGATTGACGTCTTTCCCTTGGTCATGTTGACTAATGATGTCAATGGACTGTCGCTATGTTGTAATGCTGGCTGTTCTTTCTGAATAACTATGAAGCCATCATTCGGGTTGAGGCCTTGGATTTGTCTAAAGGTCGCCCTGCACCGCTCCCGGGCTTTGTACTAAAAACTCCTGGGTGAATATGGAACGGAGCGTAAATTGACACCATATGTCTCCCTATTAATTGACTTTCAATAGAATACATGGCGCATAATCAGCGCCTCTGGGCGGGAAGGCAATATCCACCGTTGGGAATTATGCAATGATTAAGATATAGCCTACCCTCTGAAGCGAAAGTTTTTTTTTATTATCTTATCTCTCTGTTTTTTATTGACGCTGTTGCGAACCCATGGATTAATTTGCACTGCGTTCTGTGGAGCCGCTCCAAGCCAATCAATCTTCAATATGCTTTTCCCAGATGACCCATTAATGCACAATAGACAATTGATTTAATCTAATCCAGGATTTAACCTCCAAAAATGACACAGCAGCAGTGGATTTAGGCCTACCCTGTTGACATCTCATTTTTGCGTTGGCCTTAGTCAGAAAGCCCTATTGCCTTAAAAAAAACTTGAGAAAAACATAAAAGAAATCCTTTGCGTTCATATCTTACAGAGTACGTCTAAAGCTGTATTTTAGATGTGCAGGCTAGTATGGGCTTGTAAGGGCCTTGTACATTATACATTGGATAACACAGATAACGTGGAATAAGCTGAGAATCACTTGCAGACAGATTTGCTGTTGAAAGTAAATGTAGGCCGTGCTCTGGTCTGTCGCTGCAGAAAAAAATGAATGTCACTTCTGATTTATTGTGATGAACGCGCGCTCCCATCTATGTGTTCGCGCACAGGCCTTCTGGCTACCATAAAATGAAGCTTCCCTTAAAGGCTAAACGAGTGGGGTGCCATTGAGTCATAGTAATCCCCGAATGCAGCAGAAAGGGTCGTTTTATCATGCAACTCTTTGTCGTGACGATGTTCTGTTAGGAGGCAGTGCGCGCTGATAAAGTGACATGGCTGCCACAAGTGCCCTAGCTCATCTCTTCAATTAGCCTTCCATGCATGATCCCGCCTGACTTCCGCCTATTCCCTGAAATTAAACTCAAACTTGACGTGCAGCTAGCTTTATTTTAAAGACTAATGTCAGGCAGGCTCATCATATTTCTCTCTTCTATATTTGGAGCTTATTTATGGCTAAGGAGCTCGAGCTTTTGCAGTTCATTTAGCGGAAGGCTTGGAGGAGAGAGGAGTAGCTGAGAACGAGAGTCAAACAAGGCTTGGGCTAAACCAGGCTATAGGCGATCCGTTTAAAAACAGGTTTGGCTGCATGGGCTGCTTTCCTGGGCTCCCTACATTTTTTGCTAATTATTAACTTGCATGAAATTACCTGCTTTGCATAGTGTTGCCGTTATAGCTGTCAAGTTGATGCATTCGGAGATTAGATGGAGATTTGTTTTGTTCCAGTTTTGACTTACTTATTTCCCGTTTAATTACCTCATAAGGCTATAGCATTAGGCTGCCTAAATAGCATTAGTCAAAGTGAGCTGGATTTGACAACGAAATGCAAATACTTAGCGCTGTAAGACTGGGATGTGTCTTGAAGATTTCCAAGTAGTGACGTCTAATCAATGTTCTGCATGTGTAGTGGAAGAAAATAATGATATTGCGAGCATACATCCGGAAAGCGTTTTAGACATGTGAACAATAGCAATAATTACAGGGTGCTATGATTATTACAACTTCCCCTTCTCTCCCCTCCTCTTTATCTATGTTTGGTGATGAACCTTCCGTTTTATTTGGACTATAATATTCTATTCATGCTTCATACGTTTATTGTTTTGCATTGTTAAGCACTTACGCTTTCATTTGACATGTACACTTGACAAGTGGCTGCCTCTATTATTTATTCACAAGTTGTTGAGTGTCTGAACAACTTTTGTAAATTCCTGTACCTGTGTGTTTGTGCGTTTGCGTGCGTGCATGGTTCTGTGTTTGCGCGCGTGTCTGTACAGGTCACAGCGGAGTGAACCAACTAGGAGGTGTGTTCGTTAATGGTAGACCGCTGCCCGACTCCACGCGACAGAAAATTGTGGAGCTTGCTCACAGTGGCGCACGGCCCTGTGATATTTCCCGGATATTACAGGTGATTATATTACATTTTCGAGACAAAAGTCACACAATGCCTCATGTTTATTTATTTTGATAATTTATGACAACGAAAAGTTAACACTTTTCGAACATAATCTTTATTTAGTTAGCAATTTTTTTTTAAAGCCAGCCTTCCCTATTTTCCAGTGTTGTTTTCATTCGACATGGTTTCTAATAATAAGCTGTCTAATAGTTTGCCCTCTTGTTAAAGTGCACGTCGTAAACAGTTATTCAAGAAAAATCTCTTGTGTTGTAGAGCCATGCTGATGATAAAGTCCACGTGCACAATGAAAACGTAAGCTTAAGATTGTTCGAAGAATATACATATAGTTCACGCTAGTCTTAAATAATGTATGTGATTTGTCTCTTTTGTTTTCTATGTAGGTGTCCAATGGCTGTGTGAGTAAAATATTGGGGAGATATTATGAAACCGGGTCCATCCGACCCCGAGCCATTGGAGGCAGCAAACCCCGAGTAGCAACTCCAGAAGTAGTGGGGAAGATAGCCCAGTACAAGCGAGAGTGTCCATCTATCTTCGCGTGGGAGATCAGAGACAGACTGTTGTCTGACGGGGTGTGCACTAACGACAATATACCTAGTGTAAGTTCATTGAGTGTAAGTTACTATCATTTCATATCATTCATTCATATTATGAACTGTATGGATTTAGTGACCTGTCATGCCAGTGTGTTTTTAGGTTACATATAACGTGCACAAGTTTTCAGTGAGACAGGCCTTGATTAATACCTATAGGGCCCAGAGGTCAAATAGTCTCCATTGGGCTATTTATATTAAACTGCAGAAAGTTATTTTAGAACAATATCTGTTTATAGGAGACAGGCTGATGATAATCATTGCCATCGTGAACTAAATACATTAAAAGACACGCGGAAAACTTGGTTGTTGTGATGCTTGGTCTTTCAGGTGTCTTCCATTAATAGGGTCCTGCGAAACCTGGCTAGCGACAAGCAGCAGATGGGCGCAGATGGCATGTATGAAAAACTCAGAATGCTGAACGGTCAGACGGGCACTTGGGGGACGCGACCGGGCTGGTACCCCGGAACCACTGTGCCGCCTAACCCAGGTAATTAAGGATTAAGGACTTAATTCATTTCTCGTAAAATATCCTATAATAATAATAATAATAATGAGTGTAATTATAACCATAATTATAATTATTATAGTAATAATAATAATGATGATCAAAATAATAATAATAATAAATATAATAGTAATAATTGGTGTGGTGTAAGTAAAGTAATAGTTGGTGGTGATATTACCGTTATTAGTGTCGTTATTGTTGTTTTTATTGTCATGATTTTCGTCCTTTTTAATAATATTATTATTGGTTGCAATAGTGCTAGTAGTAGTATAGGCCTAGTAGTAGTTTTAATAGTGGTATTAGTATAATATCTAGTCTATTATGACAGTTTTAATATTTTAGCTGGAATGTTTGGAAAAAATTACGCTACGTCGGTGCCACTGTTGCCTAATAGCTCATTAGAGACGTTTAGTTTCTCATTAGGTGACATGAATAAGCATAGTGTGTAGGAAGCAGCTGGAGTGAAGTTCTGCATGAGACCCCGTACACAATGTGGTACACGACTGTCTACTGGTCACTTGATTGAACCTATTGTTAAGCACACGCCACGACCTGTTTTGCTAAGTCAATGTTTTTGCTATAGGCTGGTAACATACTGTTTTTTAAATTTCAATCGAATAAACATTTGCAGTCTGCATTTAGGCTACTCCAGTTAACCTTAGGAAGAAAAAATCTGAATTTTATCAAAAATAATTTATGTCTGTGTGTGTGTGATTTTGTTACAAACCATTGAAAGTCCATTAGTACATAGGCTGCTTATCTTTATTATTATTATTATATAAATATTTTTTACAAGATTATAATAATAAAACGGCGTTTGAAAGGCGACATTTCGATCATATTATGTAATAGGTTATCTAAAATAGGCGACCCATTGTTTTAAATGTGCATGCTCTTTACTTAAAAATACCGATCATATTTTTCCAGACATCTTGTCCATGATTAGTTTGAGGGATTTTAAGCGATTTTGAATCGTTTTATATGTTCACAAAAATACAAATGAAAAGAAGACTGAGAAAATTCGATTTTTGTTGTTATTATTATTATTATTATTATTATTATTATTATTGTAATACTTGGCTTAACAATTTAGGGACTGTTTGCAGTTATCACGTCAGCCTATTAGTCTAGTAGTAGGCTTCTGTGATTGCAATAATGTATGTCTGCCTTCTGCAGTGTGATTTTGATGCGGTAAATCCATTACTCCGCTAGCATAAGGTAGTGTGAGGTCTCCGAGGGGACAAAATATGGTTGCAATCTGATAAATGCCACGCTAGAGTGAATAAAACAGAGACCTCACTGGGACTGACAGCTCCCAGAGATAGACACGATGTGCCACAGAGGACTGACTAAAAGCTCTCTGGCCATACTGTGTTGTGGGGGAATCGAAGTCACACGTTTCCATCCTTCTTTTCCCCCTAAAGGACTAAATGTAAGACATTTTTCGAGGTTTAGACATGTTCTTTCTGAGTTTGTAGATTTGGCTTGCGAACACACACGCACGCATCACCAGATTGAGAGAAAGGGAAGTAATAATAAGTATTTATTGCAGCAGTGCGGAAGGCGTAACGAGGCCTTTATGTCTGATCTTTATGCGTCAGTGGTTGTGACATGTGATAGCGGCTATGGATTTATTTACCACCGGGTTTCTCGCGTGAAAGAGCCGTCTAATTCGAATCAGTTGGTCTGTCAGAATACATATTTCTGGTATAACACAGAATACAGTTTTGACGAATTCGTTTAAGGATACGAGGGTAAATTGACGTGTAGAGCGTAGAGGCCTTCCCGATAATGCTAATCGAATGGAGCAATATTGATGCACAAGCTATCTGTGGCGGCGTGTTTTATTCACCTATAAAAGTTATAATGACTTATAGTTTATTTTTAATTTAACCTTTGCGTTCAGCCAATTATCTTCATGGCCTGTCAATCCATGGAGGATAAAAATGTGGCTGTAGAGTGCAGACTAGGCCTGTAAAGGACCATGCAATACTGTGTCTTGACACTGTATAACTAGTTATTTGCCTGACATTACATCTAAAGATTGCTGCCTGAAATGAAAAAGGCCTGTGCCCCTATGCTAAAACTGTTGCTGCGCAGAAGAGCCTATAGTCACTGGCCGCCTCCTCGCCTCTCAGTCCATTATCTATCAGGAGCACTAAGCATTGAGATGCCCTATTCACTTCGTGGCCTGGGTGTTCCCTTGCTTAAGGAGAAGGCATAACTCCTGCCTTGCAGTGAACAACCCAAAGCCACGACAGTCTGATTAATGATGGTACAGACTAGAGGTTAACTAACTCTGTTGACGGAATCCTTCACACACACAATAAAAGAGCGCTGGGCGTCTTCACAAACTCCTTTTGTCCAGCTCCTCCGTTTGTTCGGGTACTCAACATTCAGCCCACGAAAGTTTACCATTCCTTTTCTGATACTGGTGACAAAATGTGGATGAAGTAATCTACTTATTTTTCTGTGATTTACTTAATGTTTCAATATATTTGTAAAATATATAATATCTATTGGCCAAGTTGTCAACTTGTCTCTTTATGACGAAGCAATGACATGTTCTGTGGTCATATACATTTTGGTTAATTTATCATTAACATATGTGTATAGGTTTAGAGTGCACCATACCATATGGTTTCAGTTATTATCATATTAGATTTTTTTTTTTCTTTTTACCAAATTGAATTGGACCACTTATGAAAATCCAATAAATAAAAGTGTTGACCCATGGAAGTTCTTTCTATGGGTTTAAGAAGCTCTATGCTGTTCAAAGTAGTCGCTGGCTCGTTGATTCAGTTGAATCTACTTCTGTTCTGCAGAGGGTTGTCCCCAGTCGGATGGCGGAGGTGAAAACCACTCCATCAGCTCCAACGGGGAAGACTCAGACGAAACCCAGATGAGGCTTCAGCTTAAGAGAAAGTTACAAAGGAACCGCACATCCTTCACGCAGGAACAGATAGAAGCACTTGAGAAAGGTATAAGCTCACTATAGCTTGTTCAGTTGATGATGCATAAAGAGGAGCAACATAACTCTTTGAAAGCTGACAGTGTATGTGGCACATTGTTTATGTTTTCCAAATCTAACACAACATTTTCAATAAAGAAAAAAACAAACAAATCCCCCATAATAATATCATGTCATTTTCCCATTCCAGAGTTTGAGAGGACTCACTATCCAGACGTTTTCGCCAGGGAACGACTTGCAGCCAAAATTGATCTGCCAGAGGCTAGAATACAGGTAGATGGACTGAACCGTCTCACTGCTGCCCTTAAACAGTGACTTCTGAGTGAAACCAACAGAGGCCGGGGCTGAAACAGGCCAACGGAAGCGCTAACCTTGCCGTCGCGGCTTCTGTGGTTGCAGGTGTGGTTCTCGAATCGGCGGGCGAAGTGGAGACGAGAGGAGAAGCTGCGCAACCAGAGGCGACAGGCCAGCAACTCTTCCAGTCACATCCCCATCAGCAGCAGCTTCAGCACCACTGTCTACCAGCCCATCCCCCAGCCCACCACGCCAGGTGGGCCACACCTTTCGCCTCCGGGCCCATAGGGGTCACCTAGGGACTGGCAGGGCCTATGAGGGCGCCATTGTCCCTCTATATTGTGTTATTTAACATTCTGAACTTTCAAAAAGGGATAATGGTATGTGTTAGTGCCCTGCCATACACACCACAGTCATTGTTTGATTTCAACTTGTGTTTCTTCCCACCAGTCACAGCCACTGATCAACTTAAGCTGTTTAACAAAAATGAAAATATACAAATAACTTGCTGCAGCCCCCTGATAATTATGTTTTTTCTGTACCCTCTATCTCTTCTTGACTATAACATATGTATGTGTGTGTGTGTGTGTGTGTGTCTGTGTGTGTTTGCAGTTTCCTTTTCGTCAAGTGCCATGCTTGGCCGTCCAGATACAGCTCTGACTAACAGCTACAGTGGGCTTCCACCAATGCCAAGCTTCTCCATGGCCAACCAGCTGCCTATGCAAGTATGTACAGCGCTGCTCTGTCATAGCTATGTGACATCTAATAGTATACACAAATCAGTCCTTAGGATACGACACAGTAACCTTGTCAGGCATCCAGGATGATATTTTATTACTATTATTATGTTATTATCATTATTACAAATAATAACGTTGTTATAAATATTAACATGGTTAAATAATACTGTTTTTATTCAATGCATTTTAAATATGCAAACAAACCCGCTTATATTTTCCAAAGTTGATTAAATATTTCAATACAGATTATAACATTTTGTTTTTATACTATAAAAAAAAAAAATATATATATTATATAGTTTTTTTCCCCTGCAACAGCCTCCAAGCCAGACGTCATATTCACATTGTATGCTGCCTACAAGTCCTTCGGTTAATGGGAGGAGCTATGACACATACACCCCCCCTCACATGCAGGCACACATGAACAGCCAATCGATGATCTCTTCGGGAACCGCCTCAACAGGTAGACATGCCTTTACAGCGTATGTTCTTGCCTGTGTGTGTGTGTGTGTGTGTGTGTGTGTGTGTGTGTGTGTGTGTGTGTGTACGTGTACGTGTGTGTGCGTGTGTGTGTGTGTGTGTGTGTGTTCCTTTTTTATGAGCTGTGTCTTACCTGGACCAAGGACTGATATTACATTTGAAATATGTAGCTATGTTTTCATTTCAAATAACCTAAATAAAAAATACAAAGATTTCTTTGGTAGATTGCTTTGGTGGATATGAAGGTGGACTATTCTTCAGTCAGGCTATCTTTAAAACAACAAAGCCAGTGTACCATGGCCATGTATCTGTGCTCGTTGTGTCAGGTCTCTATCAGTATTTCTGGGGTGATGCTCTATGGCACCCGAACTCATCCTTTTGTCTGTGCTCGTTGTGTCAGGTCTCATTTCCCCCGGAGTGTCTGTTCCAGTCCAGGTTCCAGGAAGTGAAGCTGACATGTCCCAGTACTGGCCACGGCTACAGTAGGCTGCCTGTGTCATCAACATGCGACGCCTCTCCGTCACTGCCAGAGGAGCTGATTGGCTGTCCTGCAGTGTTGTTTATTCTGTCACTGACATAAGACTACAGACTGCTCCCAACAATGAACTCTACTGCTCTGGGATTCAGCCCGTTTCTCCTTTGGACACAGAGTCTTGGAGCAAAGAGACACTGCAAACATTTTATGTAATGTGACAGGTGGTACGCTCTATCGTGGAAAAAAACTATATCTGTTTTCAGTTTCCGATTAATGTCATTTTTTTGTGTATTTGTATTTGACCAGTTGTATGTCATGATGAGAACAGGAGTAATGTGGTTAGATGTGGGATCTGACTAAAAACTTCAACTGAAATGAAAGGACCAATTGCGGACAACTTTATCTGCAATGGTTCGATTGACGTATTTCAAGAAGGGGTGTTTGTACAGAATGTGGACTATGATGAGTCAATGTGCATCGCCCCAGAACAGCACTGAACTGACAAACACTTGCTGGCTTCTGGACAGACATTATCTGGTCATTTTGACTCCAAAGCTCACTGGCATTGACATTCAATCTGGAACACATCAACCGCTAAATGAAGAAGAAGAAGAAAAAAAAAACTTTTGGTAGCAAAAAAAATAAAAGGTAGATTGTGTCTTCGATATAATTCAGTTTGTTATGTCAAAATGTAAGTATTTGTCTTCCCTAGCAATCTCCCGGAAGAATTTCTATAATAAAGTCAAGGTCATTTATATTTCTTAGGAATATTCTATGTATGTTTTGTACACATGATCATTTAATCATAAACACATGACCATTATTTAGTTTAATCGTCATGAAACTTTTGAAGTTTTGAAGAGTGCAATAACCCGAAAAATCAACGCTGACATTTCATAGCAAAGCTTGAGGCTGACTCACCACATGCATTCCAAAGTTTACTGTAATCATATCTTTTGCATTTTTTATCTGGTGATTATTTCAAGGTTCTGATATCTATGATGATGAAGATTTTCGCTGAAAAGCATACATAAATTAGCTTTCATTCAATCAATCAGCCAATTATCCAAATTCTATCATTCCTCAATTACTGCCACTTCAACATTGCTCATATATATGTGTGTGTATATATATATATATATATATATATATATATATATATATATATATATATATATATATATATATATATATATATATATATACATATATATATATATATATATATACATATATATATATATATATATATATATATATATATAATGTCATCACAGCGGATGCTCTACTGTCCATATCACCTGATGTGTCCGACATGAAGTTATCCCAGAGATCAGTTTTGATGGGAGTGAGATGAGAACAGGTGTACTCAGTGCAGTACCGGAGAATCTAGTTTAGTGTAGTGCTGGAAACTGAGTCAAAGGAAAATAGTATTCCTTTGTTTGGTTATCCCCTTTTGCGTTATACTAAGTGCAAGATTATAGTTGCACTTACCTTCAGTTTTGCAATCCAGGTAGGCCTGTGGATCAGCCTGGTATATCCCTGCCAGGTACGACATATACATTTGACCTAGTACTAAAGGGGCAGTGGGGCAAGACTACTGAATCAGGAAATATCTGCTGGAGTATATGACACATTCGACTCGGATAGAAATGGCATCCGTCATCCATTGCTGAAGCAGACTTCCCTGGATCCTGCCAATTCCAAACACATGAACACTTTGGTCAGTGACATGCCTCGTTGAACATCGGGGAGTGCAGTTGTGAACGGCTTACCATCGGGAGAGCCTATCACTTTTACATTCATGTAATCAGCTATGAAATCCTCATGGTTGCCATTGTCGTATCAACACTTTGCCACCCATCTGGTTTAAGGTTTTTGTAAACATATTATACAACAGATCAGTTCCTGACACATTTGCCTGCCTTTGTTCTAGCCATGTTAATATGTATATGCATTGGTAACTCCTCAATCTCCCTGAATAAATTTACGAATGCACAATACTTCTGCACATTGATTAATAACGTTATTGGGGGGAAATTACAGTTACTAGAAAGGGTACATATTCAGTAACATTTCGTCATCTCTGCTGTGAAAAACCAAGAACCAAAAAAGATATGTCTGGCACTGGTAATAAATACCATAACCATTTAGCTGGATGCAGTTGCATGGCAACCCAAACTTTAAGGTGCATAGAGCTCATAGCGAGACATCGAGTTGGATCAATGCTTGCCTTTTCAGAGCGCATTGAACAAACTTACATGTGGTAGCTAACTGTGGTAACCCAAAAGTCCACGGGCAACATCATGGACAAATTTGTTTGTACTGATAAGGGACCGCTGGATGAGGAAAGCCACCAACAGGGGATTGATTGTACTACTAAGTTGTCTATTCCTATTCCTCTGACGTAAGAGAGTATGTAAATTGTGGTCTTAGCTAATAAAACATGAAAGAGTTTGCATGTATACTTCCTAAAACGTAGGCTACACTTAGATTCCGGCCCCTTGTCTACAACATGTGTTAGATGACATTGTTCATCCACACATGCAGCTCTCTTCATCGTGTACTGACCAGTGTCTGCTTGTACGAAATTGAAAAACGACTGCCGAGAACGAAAGAAGGGGCAGAAACAGACATAAGGAGGACGCGGAGAGGGCGAGAGCAACGACGGAGAGAATGAGACAAGGACAGTTAGTAACAGAATAAGCTTTTAAGGAGTACTTAAATATGACAGGACGCAATTATGTTGCGGCGCCGTCGTCGGCTGCAGATGTTTCTGTGTGAGCCGAATAAATCCTCTCCACTCTGCATGGCGCGGCGCGGCGCGCTACCTCATCACAAGAGCTAATGTCAGCCTCTCTCATCCTGTTTATGCAGCTGTGTCTAACATAATAATGAAACAAAATTAGATCACTTGGAATTCAGCGGATGCTGTTCATAACGGCAAGGCTGGCTCGTTCTACCCGGAGTTTCCAAACCGATAAAGAAAGACAGAGTGAGAGCAACAGAGATAGGGAGGAATAGAACGAGAAGGAAGAGAGAGAAAGAGAGTAAAGTCAGACGAAGAAACGGTGCCGGCAGTTGTTAGGTTCTCTGTTTATGGTAAACAGGTAATTTCAGTCCTCAGGTTGACGTCGGAGTGAAGAGCCCACTCACTTCCCGCTGCCAGGAGGCGTGGAGCACATTTCTCCCAACACAGACACAGCCCGCCATCTCACAGCTCACAATAACCGTCTTCAATTTCCTCATTGTTGCATTCAATTAATGCATGTCATTTTTATGCCACCAACTGTAAGTCATGTCCCCATTTAGGGGCTCCAGGATGGAAGTTGTTTCTTTTTTATTCAGGCTGCAGTTCTATCCTTACTGTAATTAGTTGTATCCAAAGAGGACATATGTCCGTGGTGTATGCTGTAAGAGTGAGCTGCCTCCTTTCCTATCTTTGTATTCTTTGTGATTTGTGTTTCATCCTTGTCAAGTGATGGAAGGGAAGTTCCTGCAGAACTTTTAAAGAGGGCATAATCCAGTAAGAACCACTACAGAGTACTAGAGCCTTTCCGGGTCAGCTCCTTGAGGAGTGGAGAGGGAAACAGCCAACAAGGATCACAGTCTCCTAACGAGGTGCACACATACACACACACGCACGCACGCACACACACACACACACACACACACACACACACACACACACACACACACACACACACACACACACGCACACACTCTCACACACTCAGACAGACACTTGACAAGAGGGATCAGTTGGAGAGAGGTGCCACTTCAGTTCTTGATTCCCTTCATGGAGGGCTCTTCAGATGTACAAACATACACACACACACACACACACACACGCACACACTCTCACACACTCAGACAGACACTTGACAAGAGGGATCAGTTGGAGAGAGATGCCACTTCAGTTCTTGATTCCCTTCATGGAGGGCTCTTCAGATGTACAAACATACACACTCGCACACACACACACACACACACACACACACACACACACGCACACGCACACGCACACGCACACACACACACAAGCACACATGAATCCATGTCAGGCCAGAGCCAAGCACACACACACACACACACACACACCCACACACACACACACCCATCACTCCAAACTACTCTACCGGCTCCACATCGTTTGTCATCGATGCAGGGCATACATAAACATACAGTGGAGGGTTTTTAATCCAACCCTTCTTCTGACAGACCTGGCATGTCTGGACAGTACTACATCTGTTCATTCAACTCACCCCGAGGGACATTGACCGTGAGCGTTAATGGCTGACTATAAAACCTTTGTTGTGTTATAAACGTTTTTATTTCCCTATTCTCTCTGCTTTGCTCCGTGCAAATCAATGAAGTGCATTCATCCCCTACACCATTTCCAACTTGCATGGGATCAGTAAACTAGTTTGACAGTAATTCTAAACCGCTCCTTCAACCAACAACCATGGAACTTCACTACGGAGGAAACTGAACCTCTACCACAAGGCAGATTAGGGTTAGGTTTCAGATTGCTAGTTGCGTTCTGTAGGTCTGTGGAGAACCTTCCCTCAACAGAGCTCTAGGTGTCTAAAGGCCTGCTCAAGTTCACAGGTTGGGTTGTTATGTAGATGAGTGGCTGGGAGCAGACACACACGAACACATGCCCACACACACTGGGATAAATAAATATTTTACAACAGGCAGCACTTGCCCATACCCAGAGGCTCAAAATGGATGACTAGTAGTGTGTGTGTGTGTGTGTGTGTGTGTTTCTGAGAGAAAGTGTGTACAGTATACATGCACTCAGGGGTGCATGACAACTGCCTTGACGACCCATAGAAGTGCTGCCTTCACAAGAGATAGCCTGGCCTGAATACACTGCACCCACAAACTATCCCGACAAGTCCTCACCCTCTCTCATCCCCTCCACTGCTCCCCTTACACACACACACACACACACACATGCACACACACACACCATCCCCACCCCACCGTAGCAGGAGGACAGTTCTGGTGCCTGATAATCATGTCGTCTCCTGTGATCAAGCCCAGGGCCTGCCCGTCACTAAAACGCCATCACAGCCGCTCACCACCAACACTTCTCTTTCTTCCCTTTCTTCTGTCTGGGGAAACTGTTTCTCCATCCAATAATTATCCTCTTCATCCTCTCATTCAAACCTCCGTGTTTTATTGGGGGGAGGTGGGGGGTGCTGGGCTAGTTGCCAGGTCTGGGGCTGGGCCGGTTGCCAGGTTGGGCCAGGGTTGGAGTTGTCATGAGGATAACGGACAGAGGAGCCTGTGAGTGTGTGTGCGTTTGTGTGTGTGTTTGCGTGAAAGACTGTGTGTGTGTGTGTGTGTGTGTGTGTGTGTGTGTGTGTGTGTCAGCAGCGGGGAAGAGCAGGCTGTAATTACATCGCCCGACGCAGATCCTTTGATTCTAAGGAAATCTCAGAAAGCGGCTGAATCGTTGAATAATATGCTATTAGCAGCACCCAGGCCAGGCTTACCCAACACACACACACACACACACACACACACATACACGCACACACACAAACAAACGTACATACACAATTAGATATACACTCTTCCAAACTGTTTGCAAAAGAGCGTGCTGCGTAGACACAATTAACTTGGAACAGGCAACTTAACAAAAAGAGTCCTGGTGGATGATGGAGACATTTATCCAGCCAACACCTGGGTGCCGCGCTGCTTTTAACTTCTCTCTTCCAGCCCAGTGGAAGTTGCATCAAACTCCAAATAGCGTTATTAAAACCACTAATCACTTTTCTCTCGGCGCTCAATACAGATCGGGATTTTCTTTTGTGACGCGCATCTTGAAAGAAACTCTTTTCACAGGCACGTCTTTTATATGAAGGCTGCCGCGCCTCACAGATGAAAATGAGGGTCAACTTCTTCTCATTTTCCTGACAAAAGAGAGAGAAAAGAGGGACGGAGTTGGACGATGGCAGCCGTGCTCGAAGGTGACGTGATAAAAGGAAACGGGGAAGAGAGAGAAAGCGAGAGAGAGAGAGAGAGAGAGAGAGGGGGGGAGGAGGGGGGGGGGTGGGAGAGAGAGAAAGAGAGGCTTCCCATCAATGCGGCATTGTGGGTCTGAGACAAACGATGGCTGCCCACAATGTGAGACGCTGTAATTAAATTTCACACAATATGAGGCAGCAAATGACATGTAAGTTATGAATGGCAGGTTGGTGCCTACCATGACAGTGTTAACTAAGGAGGTGTAAATGAAATCATTAGATTGTGCCCGGTCGGTGGGGGACAGAGGGGTGTGTGTGTGTGTCTGTGTTGGTCTGTGTGCCTGTGCGCGTATATGTGCGTCTGTACACTCGCGCGCGTGTGTGCGTTTGGCGGGAGCATAGATCGCCAGAGGTCCTCTTTGGAGTGCTGGGTGGCAGCTCTGTGGCATGGGGATGCAGAGAGAAAAACAGAGAGAGAGAGATAGCGAGAGAGAGGGAGAGATAAAGAGAGAGTGGGAGGGCACTGGAAACGACAGGAGGAGGTGGACAGGCGAGCCAGGCGGTGCGAGGTGCCGCGTTTCTCCGGCCGGCTGTAAACCACACGCTACGCCCGGCCATGTTGTCCCCTCCCCACCAGGACGCCAAGGGAAGTGAGATAAGTGGATGCACTTCACTGTGCGCTTGTTCCTCTCTCCAATTAGGCCTAAACAAATAGACACAGGCCCCCGGCGACAACAATGCGCCGCAGGCTCAAAGGAAGAAAAGGCCATTGGAGAGCCATTGGCAGTGTGCAGAAAAGTACCGCTGGGTAATTGCGTGAGAGGGAGAGCCAGTCTTTTCATCCCCCGTTTTCCCTTCAGATGGCGAACAGGAGATCAAAGAGGGGAGAGAAGGAGCTCCTGACGACAGAAAAGTAAGAAGAGAAGAAAAAGTGTTTCATGGCTGAAGAAAGCGAGTGGTTAATCCATCCCCTGGTCAATAGGGGCGGTTAGAAACAGGGTCTCAGTTAAACCCATGCTAATCTCTAGTGCACCGGTTTGAGTGGAAATTGTCTCAACCAACACAGCTTGTTTAAACCTTCAGTCACTATGTTAGTTTCAACCCAAAGCCAGTCGTGGGACTCAACATCTATTCGCTAGTTTAAACGTTGTTAAGTCTCAACATTTGACGTAGTAAACGAACAAACAAAAAGTCCACTAAAGATGACAGAAATATCCAATTCACTTGACAACATCCCAAACGTAGCCACCTTTTCTTATGTGGACATGCTAAGCACGCGCTGATAAAGGACCAACTTTTGAGAGCCAACTTGACCAGCGCATGGAAGGGTAACTCGAAACGCCGGAATGAATAGGCTGTCAGGCTATCATACACAGCCAAAGGCCTATTAATTAGAATACGTTTCCTTTGAGCCACAAAGACCTGGAGAATTGAGAGGAGGAGAAAAGGAGGAGAGAACCAGGAGGGGGAGGGAGGAGAGAGAGCGGGAAAATGGGCCGGCCCACAGATTCAGTTCGGGCTGCTCATTAAAAAACGGGGGAACGCTGTGGGGAGAGAGGGAGAGAAGGAGGGAGAGAGGGAGAGAAGGAGAGAAAGAGGGAGAGAAGGAGGGAGAAGGGCAGCGAGGGGGAAGGGCGGGAGAGGGAGAGGAGGGAGAGAAGGAGGGAGAAGGGGAGCGAGGGGGAAGGGCGGGAGAGGGAGAGGAGGGAGAGACGGCGCGAGATAGCGAAGCAGATGACGTTGTCCAAAAATGGTGCGTCTCCTTCTCCCCCGTCCCTCGCGATGGTGCTTGAGCAGTGATGAGAGCCGGCGGGGTAAATGTCCTCTCCTCTGAAGGAGTTGGTCGAGATAAATAGACACTTCATTTATTTGTCCTGAGCCCGCGGAGAACGACCCGCACCGCTTGTTAGGCGACGGCAACAGGGGGCGCGAGGGGATCGCATTTGTGCGCACGCTGCTCTGTGTGTGTGCGGCCTCATGCACGCGAATCACACGCACACACACTCCCACCCACGGCCCTCTGCTGCGCGAGGGGACTCAGCCCTGACCCTAACTCTGACCCTAACTCTGACCTTCATTGGCCCCGAGATCATTTGGGAGCTGTGTCACATTCAGCCTGTCTTATGCACTTGGTCTTGAAGTGAGGATTTCCAAAAGGACCAGACTTACCACCACATTCGCATTCCTTCCACTTTGGGTCTGCCAGTCTGTGCTGCTAGGGGAATAAGAGGCAGGGCTGGAAGCAAAGTGTGTGGATGCCTGTTGACGTTATGCTGGGAGGTTTAATAAAAGAAGCAATACCAAGTAGTATGCCAATTGCGATCAGAATGCAGGTACAACCTAAACGTCTTGTGGCGCTGACAAAACAAAACATACCTTACACACAAACACACTGCCATGCAATCACGCTTACATCACTCCAATGTATGGACATGTGATGATGGCACCTAACCCTGCTTATCGCCTGCTCGTCCCTCTCTCTTTAACTCCCTCACACACACACACACACACACACACGCACACGCACACACACACAATCTCTCCCTTTCTCCTTGCTGCTTTTCTTGCTAAATAAAGTGTGCCTTTCCCTCTGGGTATATTGTGCAGGAAAACGTCTTCTCTGTCATAGGGTGGCCTTCAAACCAACTGTACACACTCAAACACCCACCCTGGAATATATACACACACACACACACACACACACACACACACACACACACACACACACATGCATGCACATACACTCACAAACATTCACAAATATTGATCCATACACATACTCACACACACACAAGCGCACAAACATAAATGCGTACGTATACATGCTCACCAACCCTATTTAGTCCCTTGCATAGGTAGCCAGCCCTTAGGCCTCTCCTAAAAGCAGCTTTTAATAATGACAACCAGCTCAACAGTAGCCCTGGCTACATGAAAGGATATTGCTGAATTATTGAAAGGCCAATATTATCAAAGAAGAGCCTGGTTATCTTTTATTGTCCTTCGCTGGAGTTCGAACACATTAAAACAACGTCAACCGCTCACTGCCGGGGCTTTCAAGGAGAGCGAAATTAATTATTGTGAATACATGCGCTCCTTTCATGAGCCAGTACTTATTTGCATTGAGGAAAATTCAGCAGAAGTAATTGATGTGCTCTGAATGAACCCAATTTTCATCAGCAAATCTCCCAAAGTCCCCAGGCACGAGTGGCTGGACGCAGAGCAGTGCCACAAACGGCTGCCAACTGAAAGGAAGAAGAGAGGAAATGAAAGGAAAAACACAGAGGGAATATTAGAACAATCGGCGCGGTGCGGGGAGAAAAAACAAAAGGAGGGAAACTGTTTCATTCAGCCAGAGCGACAACAACGCAGACATCATATGGGCTCGGTGACAGTTGACGTCTTCATATAAATGTAATAATTTACATTCTAATTAAAAATAATTTACATCTTAATCACTGGGCCGTGGGTTGTTTTGGAGGCGTAATAAGCAACAACGCTGTTGTGTTCTCTCAGCCACAAATTAAAGCAGATACCACATCTGGGAGTTAGATGAATGCCGTCGTCCATATTTAAACATTGTACGACTGAATTTCAATGGAATGCCATGGGAAGCTTTGATGGTGATATTGAGACCGTGATATGCGACAATAAAGCAACTAATTGATGAATATTCGGAAGCTGTTCGGTAGGAGGGTGATGCAATTGAAGTATTTACATGTGAAAATTCTCTTGGGAAAAATTCAATTCCACATAGTATATTGTAGCTGCGACATTTATGTTTTATGTATTTTCTGACTGGGGACCTGTGAGAAATTGAGAGTGAGAGAAGGTCTTAAACACTCTTACTTGATCTCTCTCTCTCTCTCTACACACACACACACACACACACACACATACAGTCCTCAGCAGGAGTGACAGACCATTCCCAACCCACTAAAACCTGTAAATCACTTTAACACTCCTGAAGCCCATTCAGCTTGACCGCTAGCAATAGAGTTCAGCCAACATTAGTGCAGTCCCCCTCGGCCCCCCAGCAGCACAAAGACCTGCCGGCTAAATGAGCCGTGATTCATAAAGCAGATAGCTGCTATCTGTACGGCAAGCCAGAGGCTCATTTAAGGGTGGGTTATCTGAGTACGGTGAGCCACAGGGGTCATTTAGCGCTTGGAATTTAAGTGAAAGTCTTGTGTTGCTTGATTAGTGTCAGTGAAGATGGATACTTTGTGGAACACATGAGGTCTGTATTCCAACAGGCAGACACAGACAGACAGACAGACAGACAGACAGACAGACAGACAGACAGACAGACAGACAGACAGACAGACAGACAGACAGACAGACAGACAGACAGACAGACAGACAGACAGACAGACAGACAGACAGACAGATTTCCGAGCAAGGAGCATAAATGCTGGCCCTTCGCTCACTCTTCCCCTGCCTGAGGACTGGTCAGGCAGACACTGCGGTGGTGGTGGTGGTGGTGGTGGGGGTGTGGTTCCCACCGGGTCACTGGAGGAGGCTGTCACCGACAGGCTAGGGAGACAGCATCTGCTCTGCCTCAACATCCTCTTAGACCGGAGACGGCAGACTCACACTGGCAGAGGTGGCACGGCACCGGGGGGCACCACTCGCAGCCCGCGCAGACTGGAGGGATGGAGGGATGGAGGGAGAGAGGGCAAGGAAAAGAGGGAGGGGAGTGAGAGAGAAATAAAGTGGGTTATGGAAAGAGCTGGGGAGGGAAGGACGGAGGGCAAAACGAGTGTGTGGGTGAAACTGCTTGACTAAAGTTTGCCCTAGAGACAGTGTGTGAGAGAGAGATGCAGAGAGAGGGGAGTGGAGGAAGAGAAGGAGGGAGAGAGAGGGGAGTGAAGGAAGAGAAGGAGGGAGAGAAAAAAAAGAGACAAATCGAGAAAGAGGGGACGTGAGTTCAGCGATGAAAGATTCATAAGGAAAGGATTGGTACGCATGTGTGAAATGGTGTGCTTGTATCTACAAATGTGCGTGTGTGTGTGTGTGTGTGTGTGTGTGTGTGTGTGTGTGTGTGTGTGTGTGTGTGTGTGTGTGTGTGTGTGTGTGTGAATGTGCGTGTTCCAGGGGAGCTGTTCCAGTAAAAGGCTTTGCTGTTATGAAAGGAAAAAGAGAGGCAGAGAGTGGATGGAGAGAGAGCGATGAAAGGTACGAAAAAAAAAGATAAAGAGAGAGCCTCACCGAGTAATAGAGAGAGGGATGGAGAGAGAGAGAGAGAGAGAGAGAGAGAGAGAGAGAGAGAGAGAGAGAGAGAGAGAGAGAGAGGGAGGGAGAGAGAGAGAGAGAGAGGGAGAGCTTTAGCGAGAAAGAGAGAGAGAGAGAGAGAGAGAGAGAGAGAGAGAGAGAGAGAGAGAGAGAGAGAGAGAGAGAGAGCTTTAACAAGAGGGGGGGGGGGAGAGAGAGAGAGAGAGAGGGAGGGACGGAGAAAGAAAGAGTTTTAACAAGAGATGGAGAGAGAGAAAAATAGAGAGATGGAGAGAGAGGTGGAGAGAGAGAGAGAGAGAGAGATGGAGTGAGAGAGGGCGCTCAGAGTTCTCACATCCAGGTCCACTCATATTCACGGCTACACATGCTTCTTCCTCGGCTCCAGCTCTGCTCTGCCTGGCTCCAGCACGCAACCACCCACACACATTCTCATATGCGTGCACAAACACACACACACACATACACACACACACACACACACACACACACACACACACACACACACACACACACACACACACACACACAGCCACATGGACCACGGCTACAACACTTAGCCCTCTCACCAGTGAAGTTCATTCTTACCACTCTCCACTGTGGCGTCTCACACACACAGTCTAACACTTCCCACTGTTTCACTGAGTGGGGTGGTTATGCCGTCAAACGTCGCTGGCTGGTTAGTCTGGTGTTTAACGTGGAGCAGCGTGTCGCTGTGCTCTGGACAGACTGACATGAGCAAACAGCACATCGTGATTATGGGACAGCCATGAGCGCTGACTCACAACGGAAAGGGACCATGGGATGGTGCTTTGTAGTTTGGCTGTCCCTTGGGATTTCATGCATTTCATGTGTGTGTGTGTGTGTGTGTGTGTGTGTGTGTGTGTGTGTGTGTGTGTGTGTGTGTGTGTGTGTGTGTGAGTGTGTGTGTGTGTGTGTGTGTGTGTGTGTGAGTGAGTGTGTTGTATGGGAATATGAGTATGTATAAGTGTGTGTATGCAGCAAGAGCTGGGTGAGTCATGTAATAAAACATTCATGAGTGATACCCAGGACATCAAAAGATAATGACCTTTTAAATAGTTTTGAAATAGTAAAGTCAAGTAAAGAAATGTTTTGTAAATAATATAATTAAGTGTCAGTAGGTCATGCAAGTTTAATTAGGGGCAAAAATAATGAATTTGAATCATGAATTTGAATCATGAATTTGAATCATGAAATTGTCTATGCTTCTTGCTTTTGGCCAGTGTTTATACTTAAGTATATTCCCATTCGATATGATAGGTGTATAATTTAATGAAAACTTCAATTTTAAAATAACCCACCGTAAAACTAGAACACAGACGTGCTTTTCTCCACAAAATGATTCTAAAGAATTTCAGAAAATGTATGTTATTTAAAGAAAAACTATTGAAATTACAGATTAGATCCAATTAGATCTGGAAATGGATCATTAGGTCCCATTAGACTATTTTGCAGCACGGTTCTGTTATTAAATATATTCTGTTGTCTGTAAAATAACATAAATACTAAGTATACATTTTTTTACCACAAAACAGAAGTCCAAATACAAAGTAAGGCAATCGGGAAAAAGAAGGAATATAACAAAAAGCAACAGAACATGCGGCAGGGATTTTTCCCTCCATGCCAGCTTGCATACATCTTGTTGCAAAGTAATACATTTAGACAGGACATAAAAGAGACCCCTAGAGAAAGAAGCAGCGTTTTTTTCTCTCTCTTCTCCCCTCTTATTCACAGTGCTTCCAATGGTTTGGGGCTATGGTCACAGTACTGCAGCAAAATACAGCAAAATGCCTGGGGTTTGCTGGGCTGAGATGATCTGCCTTGACAAATCTAGCAGCTCTTTCTGCCCTCTCTAATGCACATGTCACTCAGTATTAGCGCCTCTCATTAATGACAATGGGAAAGTTGATCTTAGCCACACATTTAGAATCATCCTGCCTCCACAATGGGGCTCCCCAATCGGCTACAAACCCCAAGGCGGATCTGCTTACACGGCCTCAGTGGTTTGAAGTGCTGTTACTCTTTATGCCGCGCCGTGAAGAATCTATTGAGCACAATGCGGGTACATTCTGCGCCGATCAATACCAATTATCTGTGCTCAGATACATCTCAATACGGCCCATTCAGCTGGCCTGCGACACATCTCCCTAGGCCTCCATAGAGAGGCCAGTGAATGGCTACCTGTGAGTCCCCAGCCCCATGGTCGCCATTGGAGCAGGAGAAAGCCTGATAGTCCAGAACCTTATGCTTAGTCAAGTGTACAGCTTCGTTTCAAAATGGGACGGAGCGTTGAATAGGCAAACAGAATTGTTGTGAAGTGAAGTGTGTTGCCTGGTGGCCAAATGGAGGGAAATGGCGAGTGATTAAATATAATTGTGGTTAACACTCCCTTGTATCAATATTTACCCTGGCCAAACGCTGAGCGTAATGGGCTGAGAACGTACTCTGCCGTGATCAAAGGTGTCGATAAGTAATGGCCTGATACTTGTCATCGGCGCTAACCTCTCTGAAAGACACATTAGGCTTCAGTACACCGCTGAAAAAAAAGAAAATCTAAGGAAAACGTGTCTCAGTTGGGGTGATTTGGAATGTACCCCCCACCCCCCCCTTTACACTCAGATCCTTAAAATCCTTCACCCCACGATGAAAACAGTGCACAATAGATAACATGAAAGACAAGTAAAAGGTTTGTATCCTGTGATTACATAAAGCAGTTGTGCTGTGAAAAAATGGGAAGCGTATTTGCCCAACCGACTGTTTATGCCTCCAATATAAATTGAGAAAATAGACAAGTCAAGAGAGTCCCAGGACCAAGGTGAAATACAGCCAGATCAAGAAGAACCAAGGCTACTCAGAAACATTTTCTTTTGATGAAACTGACATGTCACAACAACTTCAACCTCATCACAAACTACTTCATTCATGCAAATTCATTATTTTCCTTCTATAGTGCTTTTCCTATCTGTCAGTGGAAGTGAGGCCTTCCTTTCTGCCCTAACCCCGGCTCCCTAAACACAGCTCTGATTTGAACCAGGCGTCTAGCCTGGGCCTCACAGTTGGACCGGTCTGTCCCGACGCTAGCCTGCGCTCCTGCTCCCGACCACAGCTCTGACCCAGCCATCTCATCTCACGGGAACAGCCTCCCCCATGGAGGGGGACACAGAAGGGGACCCGGGGGCGGCAGCAGAGGTGGGGAGATGTTTGGGTTGAGTGGGAAACTCAATCAACTTGGCCTAGAAAAGGGAATGTAACCGTGACGTCCCCCCCCCCCCCCCCCCCCCCCCCCTCTCCATGCTTACTGTACCACTTTGCTGCGCAGTCACACAAGCACTTGAAATAAAACCCATGAATAATGGAGTGGCCGCTGGATGCGTGCTCTAAATAATTTGCGGCACTGAATGTGCAGGGAGGGGGAGCATCTGCGTGCGACGTGAGACCTCCGGGGCGAACCACGCTCCGCTCTGGAACGCAAACAGGGCCAAACACTCAGGGAGCGACACATTCATAATTCATAGCAGATATTATTTAAAGAAGTCGCGGCGAGACATGATTATGGGGGCTGTTTTTTGGGGGGAGGGAGAGAGGGAGAAGGATTGGACACGTGTTTGTTGTGCGTGATAAAGATGTGAAGGCTGCCCTGTAGGTCCCTTACATTCGGCAACACCCTTGACTAGCTGGACAAGAATGCAATAGTTATCCCTCTTTCTCTCTTTCTTCTCTGTTTTTCTTCTCTATCTACCTCCTCTCTCTCTCTCTCTCTCTCTCTCTCTCTCTCTCTCTCTCTCTCTCTCTCTCTCTCTCTCTCTCTCTCTGCTTCTAAATTGGGTTTGACACTGAGAGTGTAAGTGGGCACCGTGGTGACTTGGCACTACTTAAACGGCGCTATCTGACAGCAGCCAAAAGCATTAGAGGACAAGGGGGCCTGCCCGGCGGGGGGAGTGCTCCTCCACTCTCCCCCTCTCTCCTCAACACCCCCACACACACCTAATTACTGATGGCCTGAGAATCATTTAGCCAGTCGTCTGACGCCGGAAGCACTTAGGACTGGTGCCTGAAGCGGCGTCGCGCTGGGGCCTACCAAACTGCACACGGCGGCCATTGACCCTGATCTCTGAGCTCAAAGAGCAAGGGGGTGGAGAGGGAGCCATGCTCACGTTAACTTGCCTATGCTCCTGTGACTATGGGGTCCATATGCCTGGGGGGAGGGGCATCAGTTCTGGTGTGTGTGTGTGTGAGTGTGTGTGTGTGTGTGTCTGTGTGTGTCTGTGTGTGTCTGTGTGTGTGTGTGTGTGTGTGTGTGTGTGTGTGTGTGCGTGTGTGTGTTGTCTTACTGTTGTGTCCGCGGTCGGTGAATCAAAGCCCACCTAGACTGTGTGACGCACCGTGTGGGAATGTAGTGTTTGTGTCTGTGTTAGCTTCCCTTTCTTGCTGTCTTTTGCTCTGCAGTGTTTGTGCTGTTTGAACTGTACATACACACACACACACACACACACACACACACCGCTCTCCCTACTCTGATAGAGTGCTTTCATTAAGCGAGTGGGCCCGGATCCGGAGGGAGGAGACAGTGGCATTGTTACACCTCAAAATGATCCCCCAGGTTAACCCTGTTATTATCCTCACCACTCTGTTTCCATACTCAGAACCAAAACCTTCCGTGTCCTTACAGACACCATCCCTGTCAGACAGAACAGGTTACCTGACCAGAACATCCATCCCCTGGTAGGGTGTTTAGTGGACAGGCTTTGGTCTAAGCCCAGACAATTTAGGGCAAGGAACAGCTACTAAACGGGGACAGGCTGCAGGTGTTCTGGGGCTATGGATGTTCTAAAATAAACTAGCCATTCTGAAAGCAGCTAGTCGGGAGAGGAAATCGTCCAATAAGAGGTTTGGTGTTTCTGAGTAGTTGAGGTGTTTCATAGTCTGGTGTTTCTGAGTGGTTGAGGTGTTTCATAGTTTGGTGTTTCTGAGTAGTTGAGGTGTTCCATAGTATGGTTTTTCTGAGTAGTTGAGGTGTTTCATAGTTTGGTGTTTCTGAGTGGTTGAGGTGTTTCATAGTTTGGTGTTTCTGAGTAGTTTAGGTGTTTTATAGTTTGGTTTTTCTGAGCAGTTGTGGTGTTTCATAGTTTGGTGTTTCTGAGTGGTTGAGGTGTTTCATAGTTTGGTGTTTCTGAGTGGTTGAGGTGTTTCATAGTTTGGTGTTTCTGAGTAGTTTAGGTGTTTCATAGTTTGGTTTTTCTGAGCAGTTGTGGTGTTTCATAGTTTGGTGTTTCTGAGTAGTTGTGGTGTTTCATAGTTTGGTGTTTCTGACTGTAGCTGTGGCCATTCCAGAACCATCTACAGTCCTCCTGGGGGCAGGCACTGTCCCTCTGAGAACCGATACGTCATTGTAGTTCTGCAGGTGGAACCTTTCCATTGAAGCTGGGATAAACCCAAAGGCCCTAAATATGTGTATATGGTATAAATAAAACTACAGGCTCCAGCATAGAGACTGAGATGTGCTCACACACTGTGGGAGGTAGGTGGAGCGGAGGACAGTGGGAGGGGAGAGAGAGGGGAGGCAAGGAGAGAGAGAATGATAGAAACTATGAGCAGCTTAATCAAGTGGCCGGGGCTTCAGAGGTCGGGAGGTCAACCAGGGGTCACCGTGGTCGTTTGTGGGTGAAGTTCCAAACACCAAAGCACTGCCAGCCCTTATAGAGACACAGGACAGCTAACAAGAGGCACCCCAGAGGGGGGGCAAGGAGAGCTTAGTGCCCACCTAGCCTCTCTTTATCCCCCCCCCCCTCTCTCTCTCTCTCTCTCTCTTTGCATCTAGCGTACACACATCACCTGCATAAACATTGGCACCACATGCACATGCCTTCTCTGCCTTACTCATTTCACACATTTAAAGTTGTCCTTCTCTCGCCGTCTTTCTCCCTATCGATATCTCTCTCTCTCTAACATGCTGACAAACACACACACACACACACACACACACACACACACACACACACACACACACACACACACACACACACACACACACACACACACACACACACACACACACACACACACACACAACCGGATTGGGGGGTCGGAGCAGGTTGTTGGCGCTGCCCCCTTGTTTGGTGTGTCTCATTGTGCATGGACTGGGACAGAGCCCCCCCCACGCTTGGGTTCCGCTCCGCCGCCCACAAACCCTCTGCCCAGACCTGACAGGGAACACAGAGAGAGAAAGATAGACCGGGAAGAGAAAGGGAGACTTAAAGAGGAGACTCCATTCCCAAAGGAGAGTCCTACCTCCTTCTTATAGGTAACGGCCACCCAGCGGAGCTTTGAGCGTCCCGTAAGACTTTAATGCTCTGAGAATAGAGGGCTTACCTATGTGAGCCGAGACAAAAGGCTGTGTTCCGAGTGTTTTCTATGTGTGTGTGTGTGTGTGTGTGTGTGAGTGAGAGAGAGAAGAGGCTAAGTCTCCTATTGACAGCAGCTCAACAGAACCTTCATTAAAAACACCCACTAAACGCTCCTTGAGCGGGAACAAATATTATTCTCTCGCACGGAGACTGCTCTTTTCCCCCCCGTTGGACCACTGTTCCCCCGTTCAAGGCGGCCCGCTCATCAAACATTCTGAGCCATGGGCCTGCGTGCTGCACTGACGGGCGCTGAGGACGTCACCATAACCAGGTGGTCACCATTTGAAATGGTAGAATACTAAATGCTGGGGATAAGGGAAAGATTGAATGTTGGTGTTCATGCATTCCTTGGTTGCTTTATGCTGCTGCTTTTCTGTTTTGTTCGGGTACTGTGTGTGAGTGTCTGTGTGTGTGTGTGTGTGTGTGTGTGTGTGTGTGTGTGTGTGAGTGTGTGTGTGTGTGTGTGTGTGTGTGTGTGTGTGTGTGTGTGTGTGGGTGTGTGTGTGTGTGGGTGCATGTTTACAAGATACTGACTAATTAGTTTGAAAAAAGACCTGCATCTGAACGGTCACTCTGGAGCGAGGGAATACTTTCATTGTCTGATGAAATGCATTGCTGGCATAGACAGCCTAACCCTAACTGATAGACACACACACACACACACACACACACACACACACACACACACACAGAAAGACAGGCTGAAAAGAGTGTTTGGGTGCTTATACGTGCATTGTCCTCGTGTTTGTGTGAGCCAGCTTTGTCATACTTGTGTGTGTGTGTGTGTGTGTGTGTGTGTGTGTGTGTGTGTGTGTGTGTGTCTGCCTCATGTGTCTCAGACCTTGCAGAAACAATAGACCATTAGCCATGAGTGAGTGAACCTGAAACCCAGATGGGGAAACTTGACTTCAGGGGCGACTCAGCGATTTACCCCAAAATCCCTCTGTGCCGTCCTGCTTAGGCGAAGAAGCAAACAAACCTCCTCCTCTCTCACCCCCAGGCCAACCCCTTTCTCCTCTCCTCCTCACGTGGTCAAAATGTTCCAAATGAGAGACTCTCATTCTCTCCCCACACGCTATTCTTTCACCCTCCTTCTCTTCCTCCTACCCCCCATCCTTTATCAGCTGGATAGTAAGCTCCCACCACTTGGGGCAGGAGACTGGAGACTCCTGTGATTGTGGGCAACGAAGCTGAACAAGGCAAACAAAAGCTCAGACGTGTGAAGGGATTTCGGTGTTGTGGCACTAACACGCACACACAGACACACGGACACGGGCACACACACACGTACACGTCCAAACACACACCCAGACTTAGTCTAGTAAGCAGATCAGGATCTCTGTGTGTGCCGGCAGTGCGTCTGTAGTTAGCTGCTCCAGTGGACAGCGACCAAAACACACCGCTCACGGATATATACAGAGGCAGGGAGGGAGGGAGGACCAGGACAGTCTCATATTCAACTGAGAGAGAGAGAGACGGAGAGAGAGAGAGAGAGAGAGAGAGAGAGAGAGAGAGAGAGAGAGAGAGAGAGAGAGAGAGAGAGAGAGAGAGAGAGAGAGAGAGGGGGGGGCTGAGTAGAAAAAGAAAAGGCAGACTACACTTTTTCTGTCGAACAGGACAACTGCAACATTCCAAAAATATCCCTCTGTGCTAACTGACCTTTTAGTGTGGTGTTGAGGCACTGGAGGCATGAAGCTGTGTGTGTGTGTGTGTGTGTGTGTGTGTGTGTGTGTGTGTGTTTGCGTGTAGGTACGTAAATGTGTGAGTTTGCACAGGAGTGTGTCTCTGTGTGTGTGTATATAGGTGATACGTCCTCGTCTGCAACATGAAGGATGTAAGCCTTGACTCGTGCATTATTCACTGAAGCATGGCCAGAACTGTGTGCATGTGTGTGGGAGTGTGTCTGTGTGTACGTCTGATTGAGTCCGTCACTTTAATGTGGGCTGACAACTCGCAGGCAGCAGAAACGTTTCTCTCTGATGTGTGTGTGTGTGTGTGTGTGTGTGTGTGTGTGTGTGTGTGTGTGTGTGTGCGTGTGCGCGCATGTGCGTCAAAGTGCAAAAATACATTAAAACAAAGAGAGGAAAAAGGAGTGGAGGAAGAGGACAGGTTGGCCATGTTTGTGTTACCCCCACACTCCTGGCCCTTCAAGAGACGGACGTCTACCCGGCCCACATTTAGACGGCAGCGTCTCAGCGCCCGGCCTGCCGTTCCGTCCTCCGTGCCCACAGGGCGGCGGTTGTCGACGAGGCACCGCGTTCCACGGCACTCCTCCCCGGGCTGGAGGGTGTGTGTGTTTGGGTCGGTGTGCAACGAGCCGAGGGCGCCAGCCGTCCGCCGTGAGGCTAGGTGAAGAGCCCCCCCCCCCCTCTCTCTCTCTCCAGGATCAAAAGGCCCCTCCGTCCGCCGGCTCCTCTCCTCTGCTCTCCCAATCCGCTTTGTGACGCATGACTGAGCGGCCTGAATTATGGAGGCAGATCCCTCACCTCGCTGCAGAATGTCGCAGAACCCCCCTCCCTCCCCCCCTAAGCCCCCTCTCTCTCTCTTTCATTCTCTCTTCTTAAGAACACACACAAACAGATAGGCGCGACTGTGTGCCCACACCCAAGCATGCGCGCACACTGTCACACGCCTACATCTACGCCCCTCCCGGCTCCAGGTTTGTTGTCCTAATGCAATTTTCATGTTGCGTCCAGCAGCTTCACTGTGCGTAGGCAGGGCGGGTTGGGAGCGGGGACCTCTCCTCTCCAGCTCTCCAAGCCGTCAGCCCTGGTCACATCCCAGCGTCACTCTCCGAAGGGCCTCGTTTCCTCAGTGGTCCAGGCAGGCAAGGAGGTTTACCCTGGGAGAGGGTCCTTGTGATTCCGGCGTCTCAGAGGGGATGCCAGGGAATACCCTCTGTGGAAACAGACCCAAGTCATTAGCTTTGGACTCTGCTTAGGAGACAAAACTGGCAGCTGCTGTCCAGATCCCATGTGAGTGCGTGGGAGCATGTGTGTCCAAGCACGTGCACTTACAAACGTACATAGTAACATATGTGTGTGGGGAGGCCATCTTGTGCCGACAGACCAGTTGTGACGTGTGTGTGTGTGTGTGTGTGTGTGTGTGTGTGTGTGTGTGTGTGTGTTTGTGTGTGCGTGTGTATGCGGCGTGTGGGCATGGGTCATCTTCCAGTCTGTCCGAGCAAGCAGCCAAAACTCTCCATCTGCCCCGCCAGCTGACTCTGACTCTCTCTCTCTCTCTCTCTCTCTCTCTCTCTCTCTCTGTCTCTCTCTCTCTCTCTTTAGCCACTCTGTGATCCTTCACGCAGGAGCCTCTGGTTCCCAGCCACAGTCACACACACACACACACACTCACACACACACACACACACACGCACAAAGGAGACAATACACTGTAAGTGTAAATATTAGGCAAATGAGGATCAACCTAACAGTTTCCCAGTGTTCCCAATTCCCGGTGTTTCATAAAACAGAATGAACTCTGCCCCATTATGGAACCAAACTGGCAGAGATTTCATGTTGGATTGCTGACTGCATTGTAGACATGTTGAGCATGTGTTTCCTTCTTCTGCTGGTTTTCTCTCGTTGACTGAGCGATCCTTTAGGGCCTTTCATAATAGGATATGAACAGTGTCAGTTCTGGATCGTTCCGCAAGTCTATCGTAGCCACCGCTCATTAATGTTCCAAAAGATCAATGTTTAAAGACAGCAAATGGAAGAGTAGAGAATTGACTGGAGAGCTTTTGGCTTGATAAGGTTTGAGCCAAAGTGACAAACAAAGACGTAGACACTGTACTACCAATGAAGAAGCAACAGCACAGACACAGCCAGGGAGCTGGCACATAACCTGGGAGAGGAGGCTGAAGAAAGGAGAGGAGAGGAGAGGAGAGGAGCGGAGAGGAGAGGAGAGGAGAGGAGCGGAGAGGAGAGGAGAGGAGAGGAGAGGAGAGGAGAGGAGAGGAGAGGAGAGGAGAGGAGAGGAGAGGAGAGGAGAGGAGAGGGTCAAACCTTTTGCCATAATATGAACGTATTTATTATTCAATGTTATGCGTCTGTGGACCCCTAAGGATGGAGTTTTGCCCAAATCGTGTTTGTCCTTGTTGAGAGATGTAGAAATGAACGTTAGAAGCAGGACACTAATTGTATTGTTCTGTTTTTTATAACAGTTGAGGTAACCCAACATGAGCATGGATGTTGAAGACCTTGAATCAGACAGATTCCCCTTACACCAGGGCTAGCCCTATGTTCATGTGTGTGTGTGTGTGTGTGTGTGTGTGTGTGTGTGTGTGTGTGTGTGTGTGTCTGTGTGTGTGTGTGTGTGTGTGTGTGTGTGTGTGTGTGTGTGTGTGTGTGTGTGTGTGTGTGCGCGTGCGTGCATGCGTGCGTGCATGTGCAGACATCAACATCTCGTTTGGCCTGGCAACATCGCGTGGACTGTTATGACATGCCTGTTGCTATAGTAACCCCTGGGGCACCGTGGGATAGGGGGTGAATCTGTCAAGGACTATTTTCCTCCTCCAGAGGGACACACACACACACACACACACACACACACACACACACACACAGACATACACGCACACACACAGGCATACTCCCTGTCGGCTTGTTTACCTGCTGGTGAGCAGGTTGGCGGTGTGTTGTTGACAGGGGGCCCAGTAGCTGTGCGGATTCCCAAGGGCCTCAGTGGCAGAGCATGGAGTGTGTTCCCAGGGGCCCAGGAAAACAACATTAGTAGCTATAGATCATCCGCTCTGCCAGCAAACCAATTACTCTCCTCCCGTTCATATAGTATGCCAATCTGGCACAGAACACCTGAGGGCGTGCATCTATATAAGGTTGTATAGTTCTACTATGTTATATTTGGGGGTTTGTTAGTGCCTTGGATTAAGGTTGATGTCTTTTATATCGGTTCACCATGTTGTGGGGAAAGGGTTGAGAGAAGGGGTTGGTTGGTATGGAGATTGTAGTGTGGAGAAAGGATGGTAAGTATATGTGTGTGTGTGTGTGTGTGTGGGGGGGGGGGGTTAGTGCGGAGGTGTGGGTGTGGTTTTACTTTAGTTCACTTACCTTACCAGGATTCCCATCAGATGTCACCACGGTAACAACTATTCTTCCTAGGTTCCACAAATTACATACACACTTCGTTTTAAGACTTGACACAGTAGAAATTGATTTTGTGTGTCTTTTTTTATTGCGTCCTTCCAGAATAGATAATCAAATAAAGCATATCAAAAGTCTTTCAGGCCTCAAATATTAAACAATATGGACTTGATCAGCTTTTCTCTGTAAACATCTCTGTTTTGTCTCATAAGCATGTCAACACACTGTACTGTGCTTTCAGTTAGCTTAGTTTATCACTTTATCATTTTCAGAAGCTCTTCTGAATAAGGAATGCCACAATATCTCTTTTGCTCCTTCAAGGCAAATTAACAAATCAATTTAATGACCATCATGACCACCATCATCACCATCCTGAGACGTGAGAAGAACTCTGCTGAGAATATGGTGTGTGTGGGCGTGCCGTGTGTGTGTGTGTGTGTGTGTGTGTGTGTGTGTGTGCGTGTGTGTGTGCGTGTGTGTGTGTGTGTGTGTGTGTGTGTGTGTGTGTGATATGAGTGATTTAATGAAGAAAGAGAGCAGACACAGCCTGAGAGACTTAGGTAATGAACAGGACATTAATGAGGGCTGCTCCACACCTGAGCACACACACAGGCAGACGGACACACACACACACACACACACACACACACACACACACATACACACACACACACACACCCACACACACACATATCCTGATTGTGCACAGGGCATACTGCCAACACACTCGTGTTATATACACATAAGCAGATAATATATAAGCAGAGAGCGAGACATTGCAGCATGGCCTGCACAAATCTCTGGTTGTGTTTTTATCATTGCGTATTTTATCGTTGTGTTTTTATCATCTGCCATTACTCCATAACGTCAGTTAAATCATCAGTGTGACGGCTCACGAGAAAAAACACAGAAACCCTCACCAATCCCGTACCTTCATCAAATCTGTTTGACGACAAGTCACCTCGTACAATTCCTAGATATGTGTGTGTCTGTGTATGTTTGTGTGTGCAGACAGTGATTGACGGGTGGCCTTTGTTGAATGTCAGACATGTGTCCTGATACCGTCTCTCCCTCTGGAGCTCCAGGTGAGCACTGGATCTTGGCTAACCCCACTCCCTTCACCCACAGTGACACCACTGCATAACACACGCCTTGTGTCATACGTGTACCTTTATGAGCCAACACACACACACACACACACACACACACACACACACACACACACACACACACACACACACACACACACACACACACACACAGACATAACTCCTATGCTCCAAATAACCTCTTCAGTGCCTTTTCTCTCCAATTCATCCCTCTCTATCTATCTTATGTCAGAAAACGTCCCTCTTTCCCCCTCTCTCTCTCTTTTACTCTATCTTTTTCTCTCTCTCTTGCTCTCCCCTCTCACCCCCCCCCCCCCCCCCCCCCCCCCCAACCCTAACCCCGCACCCCCTCCACAGTGTCCTATTAGGTCTTGACTGGTCGATCTTTGATGTGATGTCTTTATAGCGCCAAGCTGCGGGGTTGGCCCATTCACCAGGCTAATCTCCAGCAGGCCCAGGGCTGCTTTGTCAAGAGGGGAGAGAGAGAGAGAGAGAGAGAGAGAGAGAGAGAGAGAGAGAGAGAGAGAGAGAGAGAGAGAAAGAGAGAGAGAGAGAGAGCGAGAGAGGGGGGGGGGCAGCTTCTCTGCAAGGGAATCCTGGAAAACTGGAGGTCTGCTACCCTCCCTCTCTCCCTTACTTCTCATCCTCTCCTCCTCCCCCCTCCCCTTTTTCTCCCTCTCCTCCCTCCC
>CM030175.1:16052128-16067128 GCA_017639675.1 Aplochiton taeniatus
TGAGGCACACGGCTAAATCATGTTGGAATCAGGTCCAGCGCTGCCTAATGAATGAATTGGATATGCTTTTTTAAGACTAATGTGCTGGCTTAAGAAGAAGAAGAGAGAGAGAGAGAGAGAGAGAGAGAGAGAGAGAGAGAGAGAGAGAGAGAGAGAGAGAGAGAGAGAGAAGGGGGGTTGAAGAGAGAGGAACATAACATTGATTTTCATTATTTGTGTGTGGTTATATTCCTAGGCATTGCAATTTAAATAGTCAAAAAGTGGACATAAAGGAGAGAAAGAAAAAAAAATACCCAGAAGGTCAAATCAAAGGTCAAAAGACAATTTAGAAAAGGTGAGACAATCCTGAAGTCCCTCCCTTCTCTGTAACAACGACAATAACAGCCCATAAGCTAGCCGGTTAGCTACAGCGGGCCAGTTAATAAGAGGTCCACGGGGCTGTCCTTAGAACAACAGCTTCAATTAGCCTCTGTAGCCGGCCTGACACCAGCTCTACCTCATTAGGGCCAGCCAGGGCGCAGGCCAATCAGGTGGCAGGGTCTGTGGGGGCCTGTCGGCGCTCATTAAGGACATGTCGGCTTAATGTTCACGTAGCACAGGAGGTGGGGGGTTGGGGGGGGTCACCTGTTGTCGTGCTTCCCCTTAGCTTACAAACACACACACCTAATATACACACACTCACGCAACCACACAAAATCAGGTTACATAGATCTATATATTATGCACTATACTAAGGCACACACACACACTCACGCACACACAGGGTGGCGGTCTGACACGCCAACCAGCACACCAACACATACAGAAGAAACACACACACACACACTTAAGACAGAGCAGCAGGTCTGGTAGCAGATGAAGGGCTTGCACAGGAGACACCACTTTCCTCACTGCTCAGTTAAAAGGCCTAAATGGATTCTAACACCTAGGGGGATCGCAGGCGAAAGAGGTGAAGAAAAAAAGAGAGTGGAGTGAGGAAGAAGAGTGAAAGATGTGTAGGACTGAGGGGAAAGAGAGAGAGAGGGAGAGAGAGAGAGAGAGAGAGAGAGAGAGAGAGAGAGAGAGAGAGAGAGAGAGAGAGAGAGAGAGAGAGGGGGAGAAAAAGAGAGAGAGAGGGAGAAAGAGATATAGAGAGAGAGAGAGAGAGAGAGAGAGAGAGAGAGAGAGAGAGAGAGAGAAAGAGAGAGAGAGAAAAGATGACAGGATGTAAGGATGTCAAGAATACTCCACCGAGAAAAAAAGAGTATCACAGTGAAACATTTTGTGGCATATATACTCTGCCTGAGAAAACGTTTCCAAAAAAGAAATGTCTGTCTTTTTCCAGTGAAGAGCGAAGTGTTCAGGCTTCCAACCGTCAACCATCAACTGTCAACTGTCAAGATGGTCTGGAAGGCCCTCACGTTCAAATGGAGAAGAGTTCACTCAGGGGCCCTACTTCAGGTCGAGACCAGAGTTTAGGGGACGCTAAAAAAGGTGACACCTGCTCAGAGGGGATTTTAATAGATGTGACACCATCTGATGGGAGAAGTAGCCATGGAACCACACTTTACTGGCGGTTTCAGCCAATGGATGACCCCCCTGCTTCTTATTCCTCTGGGCACCATTAAACCTCCTCTCGGCTCTCAGCAGTGTTAACAATGTTTAGAAACTCTCATGCACTCACATGTGCACTCACACACACACACACACACACACACACACACACACACGCACACACACACACCTACACCCCCCCCCCCACACACACACACACACACACGCACACACACACACACACACACACACACACACACACACACACACACCCATACACACACACACACACACACATACACACACACACACACAGCGAAGTACAGTGTCATGTCCAAACAGGTCGGTGTGTTTACTTGACCGTTCATGCTAACGAGGCCAGTAGAGTCGGTTCCACAGGGAGATGTCACCTCATTCCCTCTGGGGATTATTAACCCAGTCTACCTGCTGGGTTGAACCTCAATACCGCTGTAAGACGGTCAAAGACATCTCCCCTGTACTGCTACCGTGTCCACAGTGAGCCCAGAAAGAGAGAACAGTCTAAATAGAAAAGAGGACAGAGAAGGACCAGATTCAGGAAAGTAGTTTGAACTGTACAACGATGGTACAACAACGCGTTCCTCTTCCGTATCGTAGATGGTCTTCTCCTTCTGCAGATGATCCCTGGTTCTTCTCAACGCAAATAAAAACGAGTGTGCCTAGCGCAAGAATTGTATGCAACATGTTGTTGTATATAATAAGTCGCTTTTGATAAAGGTGCTGGAACAGTTCACCTTCTTGACCAGGGGTTTTATTTGCAGTCTCTATGAGAACCAATTCAGCTTAGATTAGAAGCGCACCAGGGTGGGCAGAACCATGCGCTTACGAGGCAGCGTTGAAACGCCGTGGTCCTCGTCCATGAGTTCCCTCTCGTCCCCTCTCCCAGAACAATGGCCAGGGAAAGCTTTCAGGCTGATGGCTAAATGAATGGGTGGTGGATATCATATCTGTGGCAGGTGACGGGGCTCTCTCGAACACACTCACACACACACACACACACACACACACGCACACACAGGCCCCTCTCCCACTGGCCTGCAATTAGGCTCCGTTAGATCACTTTCCACCCGTCCCTCCACCCCCCCACCCCTTGTCCACCGTCCCTCCCTCGGAGGGGGGTCCATGGCGGCCCGGTAATGGGGCGGTGATTAACCACAGAGGTGTCTCTGCGTGTCCCCGTCAGCTGGCTGTCAGTCCTGACCTTTGGCTGACGGGGACGGTCATTAGCCCTCCCTACTGGGACGCACAAAGGGGACGCCGGCGCGGAGGACACGGCCGCCGTCCTGAGATGTGTCAGTCGCCGGGCTCCACCAGGGGATCATTTGCCTGTCAGCCAGGCCTGCCGACCTTGGCTGGTCGGCCCGTCCCTCCGTCTCCTTTTCATTGATTCCCTTTTCTGTCGACCTGTCGTTCTGAGGCGCCTTCTACCTGATTCTCTGTGTGTGTGTGTGTGTGTGTGTGTGTGTGTGTGTGTGTGTGTGTGTGTGTGTCTTCACCTTCCTCCTCCACCATGTAATCATTGCCATCGTCAAGAACAGCAATCAAACAACAATCTATAAGGAAGCACTAGTTATATATGTCTGCCTGTCTGTGGTGTTAGTGTGCGGTGACGTGTGTAACTTATGTGCGTGTGCGTGTGTGTGTGTATGTGTGTGTGTGTGTGTGTGTGTGTGGGCGCATGTTCGTTTTTGTGTATTTGTTCTTTGCTTGCATGTATGTTGAAAACGAATGGCTCGGTGATTGCTATTTTCAGCGAGGGAGACATACACAATAACATATGTTCAGAGGGCCAAAGGCAAATGTCCCGCAATTCTCATTTCAGCCATATTTCCTTCACCTGTGTGTTTTCCTCTTTAGTTTGTGTATGTGAGAGCGAGAGAAACAGAGAGCGAGAGAGTCAAAGTGACAATCCAAGGTTTGTGACCCTCATTTTCCTGGAAACCCCACAGCGACCCAGGAGCCAATCCCGTTCCACCGTGGAGGCCACCTGAGCTGATACAATGGGCAGCCCACACGTAACCGTAAGCCACTGACAGTCTACTGTAACCTGCCTGTCAGACAGCAACCGCGTGCTCTTCAGTGTTCCACGTGTGTCGCCAACCCATTGACAGTGGATGGGCCCGGCCCCCGCCTGTCACTGGCTGCCCTCCCTGTCCGTCTGTCTGTCTCTGGGGTGAGAGGTTTGAGGGCCAGCCGCTGGGATGCACACGGTTGTGTCACACACGCAAATGTGTGTTGTACATACCTGCATGGGCCACGTGCTTGGCACACACCCACCCACACGCACGCACGCACGCACGCACACACACACACACACACCCACACGCACACACACACACCCACCCACCCACCCACGCACGCACGCACGCTCGCACGCACACCCACACACACACACACACACACACACACCCACCCACACACACACACACACCCACACACACACTCACGTGTGAATGCAGCCTGTTTTGGTGCTCTTAGACCCCCCAAAATAAATCAGTAAACAAAATAAGGAAGTCAAGCTTCACTTCAGCAGTGCCAAATCAGCAGATCCAGAAGCACTGCTAAAATCAACTGTAAAATGAAAGAACTTTAAGAACTCGAATATAGCTTGATATTCCATCTCCGCCCCCCTGCCCCTATTTCCAACACAACAACACAGCTGATTACACATCTCCATCTCCTCCCAGTCTGTGATATTGGCAGCCAGCTGAAAAGGATTAGGAGGCGCACAGGAACAAGGTTGATCCTCATTTGTAAAGATGGGGATCGAATACAAAAACAGATAGGAATCTGACATCACAGTACATCTTTAATCCAACGACCAAGCGGCTAGAAACAACTGATGTTTCCCTTGAGAATCGTCTAGTTATTAGATTGCTTTGTGGCAATCCCTGGTTATTGCATCTGTACTTTAAGTCAAGAGCCTGAGGCATTTTAATGTATCTTTTTTGCGTTTATGGAAAAGATTCTTGCCATTTATTGTGGGAATTTGTATAGAGCATGATTCACTCATTGTATCTATTTGGATGGCCAGGGGTTCTCTATGCACTTATTAAACTGTAAAAAAAATGTACAAAGAAAAAAAGCTGTATGTATCAATATTCTTTTTAATATTTTTATGGCACCAGTATTTTATTCAGTTTTAAAAATGTATTTTTTAATTATTGTTAGAAACTGCTAGCATAAATAATTGTTTTTCCATTTTACACACTCACCTGCACCCATTATTCAGATGTTCATGCCCCTTAGCCCACCAGTAATGTTTACAACAATATCACTCACATTCTTTAACAGTGAACGCTAACCAGTTGGATTTTTATCATCGGATTTTTTATCAAATCATTGTGTATGGTACTAGCTATACTTACATCACATTATGATAGACTTGTAGGACACCCAGCATGCACAGATCCTTTGGATGACAGAAGTATCGGTTGAGCAGTTCAGAGAGACAGTGTTTTCACTGTTTATGTTTGAGACAATCTCGAAGGTGTTTATTGGAGGCAGTGTATTTTGCGGCCAGTTTAGTTGAGTCAGTCCGTGGTGGAAGTGTTTTTAAGACTCAAACAGTTCTGAGCTCCATTAGAACCCCTGGGGGTTACTGGTTATAGGTCTACCAGTGGGATAATACACACGTGCCGACACACACACACACAAGCTCTCTCTGGGTCGATGTAATGTCCTCCTGAGACCATGATTGAGACACAGCCAGTGGCTGGATGGTGACGGCAGAACGCAGGAAACTCAGTCAGGCCACTTCCTGTCAGCCAGGTAGGCTGTGCGTGTGTGTGTGTGTGTGTGTGTGTGTGTGCGTGTGTGTGTACGTGTGTGTGTGTGGGTTTAGCACCGTCTTTGGAACAGGGTTTATTCTGCACCTCCAGCCCCACTCCTGTATATCATTGTAATTCCTGCTTAACCGTCGTTGGAATTCCAAAACCCTATCTCACTCTTGTCTTCTTTACAGCTGTATGTATGCGTGTGCATGTGTGTGTGTGTGTGTGTTTGTGTGTGTGTCAGTGTTTCCCCATCCCTCTTCTTTCCCTTCACTCCCCTCCAGGTGATATCCAGAGAGGCCCCCCAGGGATCCTGGAGCATCACACGGACCTGCCTTCATATCAGCCATCCACTGTGTGATCTGATTACCCCCGGTCCTAATCCTCCTCCGCCGGGCCCGGTCCCAGGGCCCGTGGCCTGTGACGGGCAGGCCGGGGTACGGGGGGGCCCCATGGTCCCCAGGAGAGCCTAAGAGGGCTCAGGCTCGGGGAGGACTGGCCCTGTGATCCCATATCTGGGACATTGTCCCGAGGTCCGCAGGGAGCTAGCAGCTAACCAGCTGATAATGGAGGCGGAGGGGAAGGAGAGAGAGAGAGAGAGAGAGAGAGAGAGAGAGAGAGAGAGATGGAGAGACTCCTATGATGTGACTGCTCCCATGCCGGATTAGAGTGGAGGGATATCCCCCCGCTGTCGCCTTATTGGACCTGGGAATAAGGGCCCACCGCAGCGCAGAAATAGGATCAGGAATGGCTTTCCCAGCCGGAGTGGGATGTAAGAGAGGACAAGGGGGGGGGACGAGAGGGGAGAGGAGGGGAGACGCGGCGCGCAAGAGGAAACATCTAGACGACGGTGGGGAGAGGGAGCGCTTGGAGAGAGAGCAGGCGGGAGTGGAGGGAGAGAGCGACCGAGAAAGAGGGCGAGGCGGCGCAGAGGTGACGCAAAGAAAGGAGAAGAGGCAGGGCGATAGAGGGAGGTTGCTGTGAAGCGTTGTCAAGAGAAATAAGCGAGGTTATGATTTGGGAGGCAGGGGACGAGACAAAGAGAGGGAGGGAGGGATGGAGGGGGAGGAGGGGATGGAGGGCGATCATTTTGATGTGTGAGCTTTAGCGGTGGTTTAATGGGATTAGGAGTAACACCTCAGCGACAGGGAAAAGACACCTGCTGTCGTCAGGGGGCCTGGAGAGACGACTAATCCTTTCCCATGACACACTCTGTCTCTCCGCCCGTCTGACTGGCTGTCTGGCTGTCTGACTGTCTGACTGACTGACTGTCTAACTGACTGGCTGGCTGACTGACTGACTGACTGACTGACTGACTGTCTGTCTGTCTGTCTGCCTGTCTGCCTGTCTGTTTGTCTGGCTGACTGGCCGACTGAATGACTGACTGACTGACTGTCTATCTGACTGACTGAGTGACTGTTTACTTATCTGTATTTCCATTTTCCCATCTGTTCTTCTGTGTCCAGGCTTTTCTATGTTTCTGTTTGTCTCCCTTGTGTCGTTCACTGTGTGTCTGTTCTCCAGTTAGTTGCTCGTCCGTGTGCCAGTGCGCTGCCATGTTAATGATGTCCATTGTATGGAACAGCAGCCAGGGTTGCGGTTGGAGCGGAGCCGAGAGAATTCACCACGACAGGGTGACACACCGGACAGGGAGAGGAGTAGAGTAGAGAACTAGACTAGTGACGGTCTTTCCAGGATGGAAGTACTGTGCAAGACCCTTTTCTAGAGACAAACCAATAATGTATGTCGATTCTATGTAGTTTTCGAATGTTGTGGATCTGTTAGAATAGCCGGATATAGACTCTTTTCACTGCTCTGTGTGGGATAACTCTGAAGTCCCCTAAATCCGATGCAGGGATCCTCCATGTGATAACACAGAAACGAGACATGGCTAAACTAGAAAGAGGAAAACGATTTGAATACTGTGTGTGTGTGTGTGTGTGTGTGTGTGTGTGTGTGTGTGTGTGTGTGTGTGTGTGTGTGTGTGTGTGCGTGCTCCTCAGGGAGAGCTTGATGTTTTCCGGAACAGGTCCTGACATGAGGCGGTGCTCAGGGACCGAGGACCCCAGGGCTCCACAGGCTCCCTGTACCATCACATAGCTGTCCCTCACACTGCCTGAACGGTCTGCTGGGAGTACCTGCACATACCCTACCTTGGCATCCTACTTGCTTATCCACCTAAACAAACACTTCCATGGTTAACGGAAATACGCACTAATTAAAACTTTTGGCTATTTCTTTTAACGGACGGATGCTTGAGTAAAGTCATGTGACATTACGTGTTCTCGTGTCGAGGGCCAGGATGGTAAGTTGTTGGGGGCCAGGTTGGTAAGTTGTTGGGGGGCAGGTTGGTAAGTTGTTGAGGGCCAGGTTGGTAAGTTGTTGAGGGGCAGGTTGGTAAGTTGTTGGGGGCCAGGTTGGTAAGTTGTTGGGGGCCAGGTTGGTAAGTTGTTGAGGGCCAGGTTGGTAAGTTGTTGAGGGGCAGGTTGGTAAGTTGTTGGGGGCCAGGTTGGTAAGTTGTTGAGGGGCAGGTTGGTAAGTTGTTGGGGGCCAGGTTGGTAAGTTGTTGGGGGCAAGGTTGGTAAGTTGTTGGGGGGCAGGTTGGTAAGTTGTTGGGGGGCAGGTTGGTAAGTTGTTGGGGGCCAGGTTGGTAAGTTGTTGAGGGCCAGGTTGGTAAGTTGTTGAGAGGAGAGGTTTCATTCCTATCTGCCACGTATATTGGCTCAGTGAGTTCTTGCACCTCTAGGCAGTCGGCTTTGGAGAAATGTTCCCGCCTCCTATGACGTTAACTCGGACAGTAACAAGCACCGCTCCACTTCCGGTTTTACATGCAAACGGTGGTTATGGAAAGTTAAAAGAAGAGTAAACATGGAGCCCTTTAAGACGTTTATTGAGTTAAGACAACTCCTTCCATTAATGTCCGTTTACTTTCCCTGGAGAATAAAACAAATATTAGAAGCGTTAACTTATTTTGTATGTACGCAAATATTTCACCTTTGTTTGCATTGGTTTGATTTACAATTGGGCCTATTAAAGATTCAATCGAGGTCCAATAGATGCTGCTTGGAGAACAATATTTGTATTCATCTTTAGGTGGAATCCTGATTTCCCTCCTCACTTTCTGTCTTCCTCTGTTTCCATCCTCCACCCAGACAGACAGGACACATGTCTGGGATGGCGGTGTGTGCTGTTAGTGTTAGTGCCAGTTGAGTGGGCAGGTTGATGGGCTGGGCAGAGGCTGGCTAGACCTCTGGAACACAAACTGAAACAAAGCCACACACACTTAGCTGTCTGTCACAGTGCGGCACATGCGCACACACGCGCACACACACACACACACACACACACACACACACACACACACACACACACACGCACACACAGTCTGTCACAGCAGCACCCCCCTGTGCCTGTTGTCTTGACACACATATAAAATGGCATCTGGTAAGAAATACTATATAATCTTGTGTCAATGCCGAACTATAAAAGGTGAAAATGTATGTTTTTGTTGAAAATTTACAAAGGACACACATAGATTCTCAGATTCATGTGCAATAGTATCAAAGACACGTGCAATATATAACATGACACATATATAGAGCTATTATAAGAAATAGGAAATGTTAATGTAGAAAAAGAAAACTGCTTCTTTTACCTCCTGAAAAGGTCGTTTTTAACAAATAAGAGGGCGACAAAAAGAAAAGGCCTCCAGACAACAAGGTGTGAACGAGGCCATTTTCCTGTCAGGGAAAACCGTGAAGCCAACAGGGCAGGGTTAGAGTAAACATGTCCCCACACCGAAGGGTGACATAACGGTGCTACAGCCATGACTCCATGGACAAGACTTGGGGGAAACCGTGTTATTCTTCCCTGCACCTGTACATGTGCCCTGAGCCGGACTCACAGGGCTGCCGGGTTTAATGTGAACAGGGTTCTGAATTACACAGGACAGTTGAGTAAATAGGGAGTGTCGAGGTTTGTGTGTGAGTGTGCGTGCATAGCCGGGACGTGAATGAAATGGAGGGAGGTGTGTGTGTGTGTGTGTGTGTGTGGGGGGGGGGGGGTTGGTGTACAGGGTGTGTGGAGCCCTCCTTTTATCCTGGGAGATTAAACTCAAGTCCCAATGAAGTTCACAATGGGAGGGAAGAAAAAAGTGAGCTTTCCCTTCCTCCCTCCCTCCTTTGATGCCGAGCCCCTCTTTCTTCCCCGCCCTCCCTTTCTTTCAGGGCTACCTGTGAACTCGGAGGGCATTGGTGAGACTCCTCGGTGCTCTGTTCACACTTGACAGGGTTTCAGGTTTAAGTCCATTCACGCACTAGTCTCTGGTCAATGACGACGCCCAGGAGTGGCGAGGGGAGGTTCGGCATGAGACGCGATGAAACCAGACGTCATGCACGACCCTTGTAGCCTCACTCCAAGAGTAACCCATTTGACACGCTGAGATAACGGTAGGGTAGAAAGAAATGTGCACTCTTAGCACGCCGAAATAATGGACGGTCTAGGTCCAGAACTCTCCATTGCTGTGTAAAGACAAAAACAAAGTCGGTTTCGTATTTGTTCGGTATCGGCCCTCCCACACCTCTGGGGGGTTGGTCCTATACGTTGTACTGCAGGAGAGGAGGCCTATCCATCTAGGGTCAGAGAAAGCCTTTCATTAAAGACTCTTGACAGCTCTCCCTCCGCAAGTGATGAGATTACTCCTAATTGACGTCAACGAGGATTAGACCCTGCTTGGCTGGACGTCAGCCCGGGGCCAGCGGGCCGATCCCAGCCCAGCCCTGCTCAGCTCAGCCCTGCCCACCCCACAGCTGTGGCCCAGAGCCCGGCCCTGCTTCACTCCCGGCCCTGCTCATACACGCCGATCCAAGACTATCCTCGTCCGTTCGGCTCCTGCCAAACTATTGGAGCTCAGTTCCACCGGCCTGCCTCGCCGGCCGACTCCCTCCGAACCCTGAGGCCCTGAAGGCCGTGGACGGACGGAGGCCTGTCTGCTGGAGATCACGCGGCAGGAGGGGGAGCCCCCAGCTGGGCCGGCTGCTAGTGGAGGGATCCAGCCGCTAGCCACGCCCGCTAATCACTAGTACGGCTAATGAAACCATGAGTCTGACCTTTGACCCTCTGCCCCAGGCTGTACAGCCCGACCGCTCAGCTGACCTCAATCGCACTACGCAGGCATCCCGCGCACACCTACCTCCATCAACGAGGGAAGAAGAGCGGAGGTAGGTTTTCTGCATTGTGAGCCCGGAGAGGGGGAGAGACGGTTTGATTAGATTAACTAATGAGAGTAGGCCTGGGAAGGAGCAATAATAAGCTGTTGGATGGACACACCAACGGCAGGGAGAGAGGGGGTGGGTTAGCCTGGGAAGGAGATGGAGGGAGGAAGGGAAGAGAAAGATATTTGATTGCAGTTCTTCTGAATCACTCAAAAAACACTAAACCCCATTCTCTGAACCAAATGATCAGTGTCGAATCCATCACCCTTTTGGCAAAACCTTAAACAAGCTCAGGTAGTTAGACACCATTTGCAAATCTCATGCACTCCTCTTGCACAACACATTCTCATTCACTTAAAAACAGTTTGACACACTTGTGTTGCAAAATGGTAAAAAGTCAAACACAGTTGTCATCGTTTACACACGACTCAAAATGGTTCACACTTGTTTCTGATTATGTGATCGACCCAATTGTCCAGAAATAAAAGGCAGTTCAGATTGCACAGGTGGCACAGGAGCGTTGCATGTTGATATCAACAATGAATGTGAGCAATCTGAGAGGCAGAGAAGGAAGAGTCCTTGTGTGAGGTGGTGGACGAGGAGGAAGAGGACGAGGAAGACCAAGAGAAAGAACAGTCGTTTCTGATTAAATTCGATGAGACCATGTTCTTGTTCATGGAACGACAATGAGAGAAGCAGGACAAAGAGTATGGCCAGAGTAAGAATTATGGCCACCATAATCAGGACATTCAGAGATGAGTACAGGTAATGTTTTTTCTTTTACTTCTGTAATGCAAAGTTTACTGTATACATTTGATTCGGTACATGCCTTTTTCACTAGGTACTACGGTATGTACTATATATGTAAGTGCCTTTTCCCTTGAGTAGAATTGCAAGACTACCACATGAGGGTGATCCCAATAGCAGGAGGCTCTCATGGTTGATATGGTCCATCAGAACAATGCCATCCGACTGTGAAATACAGCACAGTTGCTGAGCACAATTTTCACTTTGAAGGAATCAAGTGTCCGGCCTGCTACCATTACCCGTGTCCTCCATTGGAACAGGGCATGTATGAAACAATTATACAGGGTACACTTTGAGCACAACTCCGAAAGGGTGAGAGGTATACGATATCAGTACCATACAATGCTATGCTACTAGCCTACAGTTACTATACTATATAGTGCAGTTCACAGTATGTACATCAGGAGTGCATACAAATACACTATTGTAGGAGTCTCTCTTTCTGTATCACGTACTAAACTACTTATTTATACATTTTTTATACAGAGTGATTGAATTGGATTCCATTGAAAGACCAGATGAACACGTTTTTTGTAGATGAATCGGGGTTCAATCTGGCGAAGGAAGTAACATAATTGGCCAACATGCCATTGTGGCTGACCAGCGTGGTGGCAACATCAGCGATATCTAATCAGGGGATTCCCCACCGGCATGCAACCCTGGGACCATATAACATTGACCATCTTCTGACATTTCTGTGTGGTCTTTTGTGTGTTTTTCTGTTTGTTGTTGTTGTGAGCAGCAGGATCCTCAGCAGGCAGTGCATCCTGTCCTATGTCGTGATTTGGGACAATGTCTGCTTTTTGCCGTGCTGTCCAAACACATGAGCGGTTCCACATCAACCAGCGATTCAGAAATGTTTTGCCTACAGCCCTTTCCCCAACCCAATAGAGGCGTTTTTCTCTGTGTAGCGGTGGAAGGTCTATGACCAAAACCCCTACGCCAGGGACAATCCCTTACAGGCAATGGGATTGGCCTGTGGGGACATAGGTGTATGGTGTTGTCAAGGTTGGAGCCAGCACACCAGTTTTTTCCCCCCATTGCCTGGCAAGGGACAACGTTGCATATATTTTTCTAAATCCGATGACAATATGGAAAACCATCATCCATTCCCAATAAAGTGTAACAGTAATGGAAAACAACAGAGAGAAAATGTAAGCATGTGGAAACCCTATATTTCAAGTAATTTCAGACATCTTGATTTGACTGATATATGAAAAGGCAGAAAAATAACATACATCCTGCTTTCAAATGCTGCTTTCAGTGTCCATTTAGAAACATACACGTCCCTTTGCTCATAAGTCCATTTAAAGTCTGTGTCCTTATGGCATGCTGCACAGTAGTTTCAAGGCTTTTATTGCAGACTCTGCCTTCACGTTGGCCTCCCCACCTCGATGCTGAGAGAACAGGTGTCACAGCACACGATGGCCCCCTGCTCCTCCTCCTGCTGCTCCACCTCCTCCTTCCCCACACAAAACTGGCCCCCACAGCGACAGCCGTACGTGTACAACTCAGAGTCTGGGAGGGACACACACGCACACACACCAAAGACATTAGGCTAAGCTAAAATGACATATGGGGGTTCTATCCAACCCACATTGAGGCGACTGTCTATGTGTGCGTGTGTTTGTGTGTGTGTGTGTGTGTGTGTGTGTGTGTGTGTGTGTGTGTGTATGCCTATGTCTCACCTTGGTCCCAGGTCATTTCGTCCAGATCCATTCGACACTCCACGGGCCAGCTCTGGTTCAGCTCACTGGCTGCATGGAAACACAACACACAGGACATGCCTTTACGCGCTGAGACAAGAGACTGACGTGCTTTGGTTACGAAACCACTCACAGAGCCACTGGACTAAACATGTCGGTTAATGAGGATGTTGGGGCTCTGAGGCTTAAGACTAAAGTCACAAGTCCATGTGCAGCAAACTAGTAAAGTCATAAATAGGTTTGTCCAAAGTGATTGTAGTGTGTCCCCAAGTCTGTTTCTCTGTCCATTCTAGCCCACTGTGGTAACCCACCCCAACCCCAGTTGCACAGCTGACCTTAGACCAGTTATCAGGGCTACTTATACCGAGGAGACAACTGGAGAGCAGCCAGGGATCCTCGCACGGCCAATCAATAACTACCGACTCAGTCCCCGGCCACCGCGTGTGTGTGTGCGTACAGCCATGATAGATCATCTCCCATTAGCGGCTGTAGTTAATGTGGTGTAGCCAGAGTGTGTTTACAGCAGGCCTTGGCCGGCAGCCATTAGCGGGGGCCTTCCTGTCCATCACTGTCCTGCCCACGAGCTGCTCGGCCTGGACTAAATGGAGCTTCGCCGAGCCTGGCCCCAGTCGGCAGCCTCTCCCGCTCGGCCCGCGTTCAAAGGGAGCTTCTCAAGACGGATTCTGAATTTGTGCGGCTAAAACCGTGACCACATGGTTACACTCTGGTACTAACTACTAGTGGTTAGCGACAATGCCGCAAAGTGAGGCGTCGCCCAGTTCAAACCTAGGTGGATCAGAATTGACACCAGGGCTGTACAGAGAGACTTGATCACACGTCGCTCTGTCTTCAAGAGTCTCCGAGATTTTTGTGAGGAAACAGTCATTATCACGTTTGGGTGCCACTTTTCAACCGTCTGCAATAATTAGTGAGTCTCCAACGCTGGTTAATGATAATTGGTCCGAGGGGCCTCTGTTGCATATACCTGCGCTTCAGCACTAGAAACGTTCTCCCTTTCTGCGGTCCCGTCGGTATTCAGGGCGGTGGGGGGCATAGCCGGAATGGAGGGTGGTGGAGAGAGGGAAGGAGGAAGGGGGGAAGGAAGGTGTAAGTGCGATGGAGAAAGAGGAGAGGTGTCAGAGGAAGCAGGCTCATTTGCCGGGCTGATAAAAAAGACTGGTTTGTTTCAATTGGGGCCAAGCTCAGATTACCGATGCATCGATCCAAAGACCACAAATTCACATGCTAACTTATGTACATGCTAAGAATGCTTTTGGAATACATTTTTGTTTCATTTCAATTAATATTATCCACAAACTTAGTGTGGAAAAATCCTCCAGAGGTTTAACCGAGGCATGCTGGGAAAACTGCCCTCTAAAACCATGTGCGCTCTTGCGGAGGCAGCCAATGGGTGTGCTCGACTGGTTAATGCTACTATAGTGGGGGGTGGGTGATATGCGGGTAGGAATTGGCTAGAACAATGTTTTTGATATAATTGAGAATTACTTGAGGCTGAATCCACACTGCAAAACGTGTTGCCAACAGAAGAAGAGTTTGTTGGACAAAAACCTCCAGATTTGACATTATACCACAATGTTAGAGGCTAAACCCAGAGCTCACACCAGTCAAACTGCACAGAATGTGAGTGGTGTCCAGGTCTTCTACCTCTTAATATGTATCATTGTGATCTGCGATGAGTCTCTGAGACGTAATTATTTTCCCACTCTAAGGTTCTTCATTTCAAACAAAGCATGTTTTTCCCATTCATTTGGGTCGTCAGGTCTTTTGATGGGAAAATAAATAGTGTGAGAGAGTCTCACATAAATAGAACCCCCCCTTAATCTCAGTAGTAGATCTGAAGGCAAAACCATCCCTTTAATGAAACCGTCAGCCTCTAGAGACAAGGGCACGCAGTGAATATTCATATGC
>CM030175.1:16072128-16077128 GCA_017639675.1 Aplochiton taeniatus
CTATATTTATTGACCCTGAAACTGATTGATTTTCCATTGAAAGAGTAATTAAAATGGATTTGGGATTAATCAAATCCAGATTAGTCTGAATTTCTCTATAAAGAATTAATATCAATTTGTAGATGAATGTTATAATCCAAAGCACAAGGACAAGTTATGGTTAACACAGCTCCCTCAGACAACAAACGAGAACAGAAAATGGGAGTCAGGGACCATAGCCATGCACTAGGTCAGTCACACAGCTCGGTTGGCAAACAGAAACACACCACGTAGCTACATGGGGAATAACATTACCAGTAAAGCAAGTCTTTGATAGCTCTGTTTCAGTGCTTGCATTCCATCCGTCGGGCATGCTCCAAGTACAGAATACCAGTCTTTCTGGGCTACGTCGCTGCTCATGCTGAATAGAGAAGCATGGTAATGCCAAGCCAAAACACTCGATTGTCAGGCAGCAGTCTAGTGAGCTGACATTAACCGGCTATCAGAGGCTAAAAACAATGAGCACCAGCACGTGAATCTGGAGAAGCTATTTGACAGTTCACAAACTAGCTCTAGTACCCTTTTCGCGACAACAGTCTACTTAATTGGAAAAGGATCGTGGGAGTTTTTTTTTCAAAATTGCTTCTTTTATTAGCTGATTATCAATATAACAAACACGAAAATATGTTTCTTCTTAACGTAAAGAGTTTGCGCTGCCTCCTCAGTTCAGTCTGGGTGGAATCTGTGTACCGGTTTCCATAGTCCTCTGGAAACATCCACGACGTAGTCTGTTCCGCTCCAAATAACGCAATCGATAGTGAATCTTCAGCTACATTCAATAGTGACTGCGTTCATAAAATGAACATGAAAATATGTACTTTAAGTCAGCCTAATTTACCTCAGAAAACTGGCTCAAGAAAAGCATATGTAAATGTGACACTGTAAATTGTATGAAAATATTACAAGGAATACACTATTACATTATATATGTATTATATATTAACATGTGATGAAACCAGTGGTTAAAAAAGAATAGAATAGAACACTAGCATTAAGCCTCTAAAGGCACAAATAGAATCACAGCACTGATGAATGTGAATGATTGAATGTTAAACTTGGGTGTGTGAAGGATGAGGCTCAAATAGAGGTGAATAGTTCATACTTTCGAAATTAGCAATCTGTATCATTCAAGGAAGCAGTACCTTTCTAATTTGACTAACTACCATCACGTAGACAACCTAAAGACAATGTCTCAAACACGAATAGGGAAAAGGCCAAGCTGCACCTCGGAGAAGGCTGTGGGCCTGCTAATTGAGTAGGGAGTAGAGTGGAAGTCTAGGTGTCAAGGTGACACCTCAAAGCTGCTGTCTTCAAATCAGTGGATTCTTTAACGAAGATGTAGATGTAGGACTTGACGAGCGACAGACGGTTTGGCCTTAATTATTTCCTCATTTTAGGAGAATTACGGAGCAATTAGAAATGTGACAAAATATTCAGTGAGCACAATGCAGGGTATGCCCAGCGTGATGAGGCTAGGGGGTGATAAGTCTGGAGAGTGAACACTGCCCTGAGCTCTAAAATCCTGAGATTTGAAAAGAACAATTGTTCATGTTATTTCCAGTCTGGAATAAAATCATGTTACAGTCATTCTAACTGTAGGCGATCACTATTACTATTATCTGTGTCGGAGAGCCATGTAATTTCCTGCACCAAAGTTTAGAGTTTGGATCCGCTGTCATTTCTTTGTTTTCTCTGACGAGTGAATGTAGCGATTGATAACAGGTGTTGGTTGGCTAATTAGGGAGGTGTCAGTTAAAGCAACAACAATGTAAACAACAACAACAACACCTCACCATCCCCCCTTATTTGTCTCTCTCTCTCGCTCATTAATTTATGGAATCACTGACCCATTAGAATCCAGTCTCACAGTTTCATTTGTTGACATGATAAAATAGATATAAATATCAAACCACATCTGTAAGGTTGGAACGCAAAAGAAACTTTGGATAATTTGGGTAGTTTTTTTTTATTTCTGGGAGAAAGTTCTAGCATTCATGCAGTGTGTGTTGATTTCACTGCAGACCTTGTTTTCTATGGAGGTGTTTTAGAGTTATCAATGGGCTGCATTTCTACATAAAATAATGTGACAATACTGATACATAATCGCAAAACAATGCATTTTATATTTTGCATTGCCACACCTAAAGGGCTTTTAACCTTTCTGTAACATTGTGTCAATAGGTCTGTAGGGCAAGTTAATTAATAACAAACTCAAGGTAGATTGCTAGATCCATCTCTCTCTCTCTTCATCTGGAGGTCGGGCCCTGTTGGCCCCTGGTGCCTGGCCTGGCCCTAGAGCCTGTTGTTTGGCCTGGCCTCAGTTCATTACCTGTGGTGCTCATGACTCAGGCATGTCTTCATTTGTTAAGCTGTTGGAGCTGAACCTGCAGCCCCCTTGGCTGTTGTCTTATATAGAGGCCTCATTGGTCTCATTGGTAGATTAATATCTTTCCCCTAGAATGGTCATCACGGTCAAACTCGTAGTGTTGCGGTTACTTTTCCCCCATAAAAAGACCCATGTTTTTGACATCCCAGAGAGAGCAAAATGAATGTAAAGAGTTGGATAAGGCAGAATTCAAAAGACAGGCTAAAAACATAATTAATAGGGATGCCCTGATACGATACCAATTATCGGTATTGGGCCCAATATCAAACATTTTTAAGTATCGGTATTGGCCATACTAAGTTGGAACATTCCAATACAATTGTCGTAAACCACTGGCTTGCGAAGTGTTATGTAGTAAACAACTTGTTTTATTTTTGTAAGACATATTTATTAAAATATATTTCATAGTTTGTTTAAAATAATAAAGGAAATTAAAGGAAAGCTGTACTGCAGGCTAGTTTTTGTCAATGCTGTTAATCAATTGTCAAACAATCTTCATTGAATTGGTGTTACTAACTTGCAGAACACACTGTGCAACTGTGTCTAGGAAAAGACAAATATTGGATCGGGACTCGGTACCAGCAGATACCAAATATGAAAGTATCGGATCGGAGGGTAAACAACCTGGATTGGGACATCTCTAATAATTAAGTGTTTTGCAAACGTCTCGTGACATAGTCTGGTGTGTGGAACATGCAGATGCTTGATCTCCAGAATATTACAGGAGCCTTAAACATGTGTTACTTTTGCGGCATCACACGTGCACACCCCTTTTTACCCATCACACGTTTACACCTAGCAGAATGTACAGGAGGTACTGAAGTGCACGGGCGAATGAAGGAATGAGGGAAATGGGGAGCGGGGGAGCAAGAGCGCAAAGAGAGGTGTAGACCAGCATCTGTGGGGCTACTCTAGGTGTTTTGTAGGGTGAGTGTGTGTAAGAGACAGACAGACAGACAGACAGACAGACAGACAGACAGACAGACAGACAGACAGACAGACAGACAGACAGACAGACAGACAGACAGACAGACAGACAGACAGACAGACAGACAGACAGACAGACAGACAGACAGACAGACAGACAGACAGAGACAGGAACACAGAGAAAACTTGAGAAAAATATTTGAGAAAAATTATCTGATTTAAAGACTAGCTTAAAGAGCGAGCGAGAATGAGACAACCTGACAATGAAACACAGCTACAGGGAAAGAGACTGGCCAAATGACAGCCAGGCCAACAGACAAAGACAGACAGACTGATGGAGTTGTCAGATGGCGTTCAATGTGACCCGTTCCCCAGAGCTGGGAGGGAGGCGCTGCTCTCACCGTGCCTCTACAGGCCGAGCTCCTCTCCAAACTGATCCATCTTCAGGTAGCAGCTGCCTGGGAGCTGGAGCCCCGTGCTGCCAGGGAGCTAATGAGAGGAGAAACACACACACCCAGTCTGGAACGGGACCATCTACGTTGCCAAGCAGGGACCGGTGTGTTAGTTAGCGTGAGAACACTTTCATATCACTTGGACGGAGTTTAGCTTGTTTATTAATTGTGTTGTTTGGACAATTAGCGCAATTGTGTATAAAAAAAATTATATTTGAAATGAGATAAGTGGTCATTCAAGTGTATTTTCAGTTGTACAGGCCATTCTGAGACCATGAGTTGTGACTGAAGACAGGAAACAAAGAAAAAACGTTTTCATAAGAAAGGCAGGGCTTACGTGATAGCGATGAGTGTGTGTTGTCTGTTCACGTGGACAAGTTGGAATGTGGAGGTTGTCAGAAGGGTTTATTCTGGTTGACTTGGTGCTGATGGTTTCTGGTTGAATAGACATGACAGGTGCTTTGCTGAGAAAGGAACAGTTTTAGCGTGGACTTTTAGTTTCTCTTATTGACAGTTATTAAAAAAGTTGATTGGAGAAAACCATTACCCAGTTGAAGACCTGTTGCAATTAAGTCTGTATTTCTTTCATATTGGTTCTGTTCGCCCTGAAAATGGGTTGCTATGATTGCTTTACTAGTTATTCTTTTTCAATAATTTACATTTTATAATCTATCAACTGTTAACCAGGTCGAATGGTTTTTTTTCTCCCCAAAAAAAACCAACTATTTGACACGGTACTAAATACTTTTCATCAGTTAAGTGTTCAAATCTGCCCATATGCAACCTAATACCTGACCACGCCACTCTGGCAAAAATGGCCACGTAACAAGGTCAGACTGGAGCTTTGTCTCTGTGTGTGTGTGTGTGTGTGTGTGTGTGTGTGTGTGTGTGCGTACTTGCACTGTGTTTTTGAAGGCATTGTGTGTGAGCAGACTGTGTGTGTGTGTGTGTGTGTGTGTGTGTGTGTGTGTGTGTGTGTGTGTGTGTGTGTGTGTGTGTGTGTGCGTGTGTGCGCCTGAGGCCCCGCTGTGCTAAGGTGAGGATTCATGGTCCCAGTCTATTGAAGCAGCTAGTTCTAGTAGCAGGGCATGATCTGAAACTCTCTCTAATTCCACTAGAGTGGCCAAGTTCAGTTCAGTCTGTCCAATTATTATACACAGCCACGCACATACACACACACACACACACACACACAC
>CM030175.1:16087128-16164628 GCA_017639675.1 Aplochiton taeniatus
CACACACACACTGACACACACAAACAAACTTGTTCAGTTACATACACACAAAGGCTTGAATTCATTCATGCACGTAGACATGCTCAAACACCTTCCGTGACCAGAACGATGAATCAAGCAGAAATGTAATGACAAAACCCAAACCTAGAATGCAAATGTTTAGCGATGTGATTACATTGTAGTTGGTTTCGCAAAGCGGGTCAGTTGGTAATTCCCGTTCTGTTGAAGTGATCAGCATGTTTGAAAACGACTTCCCTCATTGTCCATTCTGCAGTGTCTCCCTGAATGTCTGTGTAATCAGAATTTCTGTGGCTAAGTGCAAAATATTATTCATAGTGAATGAAAGGATGGAGGTTAGGGATGAGGCTAGAACAGACTGGGGGACGGAGGCCTTTGGGATCTGTGTGTGTGTGTGTGTGTGTGTGTGTGTGTGTGTGTGTGTGTGTCTGTGTGTGTGCGCGTGTGGGTCTGTGTGTCTATGGGGTTTGATTGGTTTAGCACGTGCTCTGAACGTTGCATGTGTGCTTGGTTTGCTAAGTTTCACATATGCTGTGATTGGGGCGTGTGAGTGCGTGTACATCACGTGTATTTGTTTTGTGCACGTGGGTCTGAAAAAAGAAACGTCTGGTTTTGCGTGCAATATAAGCGGCCATTGTGGGTGGAGACCACTTTAAAAGGTCAAACCTGTTCACTGTCACACCACAGCGTAAAGAAAAAGGATGTGGACAATGCATTTCTGCTCTGGTGTGAGATTTGAAATAAGCAGAACTCAGAATCTGTACCAGAATTATTAAGTACTTACAGGCATGTATGCAAGAGACAAAGGGATTGTAATTATAATAATTCTTTTTTTTTTATATAATTTTTTTAAGGGACATCCACTCTCATTGCATGAGGAATAACATTAAATAAAACATCTAATTTGTATAAGATTTTGAAAACGTTTCATTGGTAACATGCACCTTTGGCTACAAAAAACCTAACTTGAATCATCTGATTTTAGATGGGATTTAGGATCAACTGTTGTTGTTGCAATATTGACATAAACCAATATTTTTTTAACAAATCTCTTTGTTTGACTTGTTGCATTATTGTTTGTACATATCGGGCAAATATGACACAGTCCTTAACTTGAATTCTTTTTTTGTTTTTAATGTTTTGTTTTACGTTGTTTACAACCCGGGGCAAGGAAACATGCTCCGCATCTGGGGGCTGGTCATGAAACATATGCATGCTCCCTACCTTATCCTGTGGCCCCAAAGCGGGTGTGGTGGTTTTAATTGTTGTTTTCAGTGAAGTGGAGCCTATCGTTAACTGTCGCTTAACTATCCCCCACCTATTCACATTGCAGCCAATGAAGAATTGAAGTAAGTGATCAACAAGCTTGCAGATCAACTCAAACTTTCTGACAGCTCTAAGTGCCTTGAACCCGCACGCACACACACACACACACACACACACACACATTTGCAGACGCAGGCACACACACACAAAGCGAGGTAATGAAGTGAAAATTGCATTCTCGTCTGTCTCCTGGTATGAAAATGGAATTTGCGACCATGAACTATCGTACACACACCGTTGGCACATCTTGAAAAGGTGTCAGCAATTTGCTTCAGTGGATAAGGTGAATACTTGCACTGACAGAAAAAAAAAGAGTAGAACAGCTTTTGAGAAAGACACAGAGAGAGAGAGAGAGAGAGAGAGAGAGAGAAAGAAAAAGGGGGAAAAGGTGTGATGTGTGTGATCAATGGTTGAGTTCATTGGCGTTCGCCTGGCTGGTTCTGTAATGCGAGCTGATAGATCCTAAGCCTAGGTGTGTGCGTGGTTGTTTGTCATAGATAAAGGGGTGGCTCTGCTTTGCCACCACGGCTACTGGAGCAACACTGACACCTACTGGCGTGATATCACATGTCAGCGGGGGAATGTGCCTGAACACTTCTTAGGCCTGAGTATAGAGAAGGAGTAAGTGTTTTGGGTTTTATGGAACATTGGAGGTCCTACCTCCATGTGGTAATGGACAGCTTCACTGATCTCTCTCTCTCTCTCTCTCTCTCTCTCTCTCTCTCTCTCTCTCTCTCTCTCTCTCTCTCTCTCTCTCTCTCTCTCTCTCTCTCTCTCTCTCTCTCTCTTTCTCTCTCTCTCTCTCTCTCACACTCTCTCTCTATCTTTATATTTTTCTGATCTGTTAGCGGACAGAAAGGCAAGACGAAGCGGTCAGGAGCAGAGACGATAAAGAGGGCCGCCGTGATGTCACAGCCTGTCCTTCCACTGAACCTTCTCAGGCCAAAACACAGCAACCCCAAAACAACAGGCCTCATTCTAACTGGCACACACACGCACACATGCGTGCGCACTTGCATGCACGCACGCACGCACGCACGCACGCACGCACGCACGCACGCACGCACACACACACACACACACACACACACACACACACACTGCTGTTGGCTGGTTCTGCTATGCACATCCAACATATCCAATATTGTGTAGGGCAGAGGTGCCACAAAGCTCTAGGCTTCTCATGGATTCTAATTTTCCTGTTAAATCATGTGTAGTGAAACATATTTCCACACATTGGTGAGGGTTTCTACAAAGAATTGTGGATGCACGCGCACATTGCAGTATAATGTTTTGGACATCACAATAATTCAACCATTTGGTTCAAGTTCAGTTCAATGTTTTTCTGTCTGAACCAGAGCTGCGACAAGAACAGAGTAGTTGATGTGACCGTATTCTTTTTTCAAGCGATGGATGTTAACGTTCAGGACGAATCATCTTCAGCATCCACCCTCTGAAATGTAGAACGCCACATGGGATCCAGGTTGTTGACTCGCTACAGTAAAATGGGTTCATCTTCTGTTTGTATGTGTGTTTGTGTGTTTGTGCTGGCCTTCTCCATTCTCTGACGGGGTTGTGAGGTTTTGATGTGGAGGAGATGTCCTCGCCGTAGCAGGGTGGCACACAAACCTCTGTTTAACCCCTGTGTTTGGTAGAGAGGAAACTGCTGTCGAGAGGAGGAGAGGAGAGGAGAGGAGAGGAGAGGAGAGGAAAGGAGAGGAGAGGAGAGGAGAGGAGAGGAGAGGAGAGGAGAGGAGAGGAGAGGAGAGGAGAGGAGAGGAGGAAAGGAGGGGAGGGGAGGGGAGGGGAGGGGAGGGGAGGGGAGAGGATTAATAACAAGAAACTTTTAAAGAGGCAGGGGCTTAAATTCAGTTTTAGTTTTCAGTCGGCTAGATTTAGCAAAAAAATATTGAACCATAAGTATGCGTCTTCCTGCCATCCTTCCTTCCTCCAAACTAAATGATCTTGTCTGTTCTTTCACCCGTTCCTCGACGGTGGAAACAAAAGGCAACAGTAACTGACTGCATAATGTCTCCCTGTGGGAGAGGATCGAGCTTCATGTAGTTTGGTAAATTACGTTGTTTTATTTTTACTCCCTGTGTGCGTGTGTGTGTGTGTGTGTGTGGGGGGGGGGGGGGTTGCGTGTGCACGCGGGTCCATCTCTTCCACAGGATCAATGTCACGCCAGCCGGAGGCCTGGGGCGTACGGCTGGCACTCCATGCGTAGTGTAGTGTCAGGCAGTGGGATGATGTGTGTGTGTGTGTGTGTGTGTGTGTGTGTGTGTGTGTGTGTGTGAGAGAGAGAGAGAGAGAGAGAGAGAGAGAGAGAGAGAGAGAGAGAGAGAGAGAGAGAGAGGGGGGGGGGGGGGGGGGGGGGGGGAGTGTGAGGCGGGACGTGACACCTTCTAATTGAGCTCCGTTGATACCAGAGGGTTAGGAAGAGGTAGACCTCCTCCTCGCCCTCCTTTGTGCATAAATCACCGTGTCCCTGCGAGTGGCCTAACCCCTCGTCTATCGGAGTGCAGCCCCGGGCCCCGGGCACAGATAAAGGATGTTGTCTCCTTGAAGGGCCAGGCTCTGGGTATTGTTCTGCATGGGTCTCTGGGGGCTGGCTGAGTGGATGACTGGCCCACGGGCTGGCTCACAGTACACTCCACAGGTGACCAGCATGTCTGGCGTGGGATCTAGAGATGACGTTCCTGTAAAGAATCATTAGAGGCTATTGTAAATAAAGAAAGGTCTCAGCCCGAGTTGTTTGTAAGTGAGGTCACGTTTGGGTGGTGGCAGACAGTTCCGTTTGGTACAGGTGAACCGGGAAGAAGCATGTTGTGATTGTTTAAAGGGGGGAGCATTTGCACATCCCCCAAAACTCATTACAGATGATACAGTTAGAGAGAAAGTACAATAAAAAAAAAACAAATATCTGACCTGTTGTTACCCTGTCTGTGTCCAAGGTATTATTCATAAAGATTTTTGGGCCGTAGCCTAATGGGTTTTTATAAGGTCAACATTTGGCATTGTTATTTTATTGATAGTCATGTTATTTCTGTAATTTGGTGGTTCATATTGATATACTGTATATTGATTCCAATATTTGTAATATGAATTACGTAATCCAAGATGTGATGTGATAGGGGGAAATGGGCCAAGACAAAACAATGCCAAATTTATTTATATCTTGCATAAATACAAAGAACCCTGTGTACCCTGCCTTACGCCCTGTTTTGGCTGGGATAGGCTCCAGCCCCCCCGCGACCCTGTAAAACAGGATAAGCGGTAGAAGATGATGATGATGATGATGATAAATACAAAGAAGTGATTTTATTGTAAACTGACTGTAATCTGGTACAATTATATCATGACTTTGTGACCAAAGGGACTTTTCAAACAAAGCTTTCAATAAGTTTTAATTTGAGTTGAGCCATCATACATGAGAGTAAATGTTTAAATATGTAAAATGCTGTCTATCTCCTTTTGGAAGGAAGCTATGTTTTCGTTCCAACGAGGAGATCAAAAAGAATATTGTAATAAAATCATGATCTGGGGCACTAATCAAATAATTCATACTCTATTGATAAGCACAAAAACAATGATGATGGCAATTCATAAATCTACAAACATATTCTAAAACAGGAAACATTCAACTCTTATCCATAAGTTTTTGTTTGGTTATTTATACTTTTTTTCCTATAATTTTGCTTTCACAACAGTTCTGTTTTTCCATATCTTTATATGATGTTCCATTCTTGTCCATATCGTTATGAGTCCACAAAACAGCGTGTAAATAACTTAAGTATTCTAATTGACATGGCGAGAAGGCGCCACACCATAAACATTTGAGAGCTTGGCACAGAGCCTGGCTGCTGATTGATGTGTCGGTCTTCCAAGGAGCGGTGCTGGCCGGGGCAGTCCTTTCCCAGTCCCAATAATTAACCCTTCTGGGTGGGGATTCATTACACGTTAAATGACTTGGAAGAGGCAGGAAGCCGGACGCATGATAGGGAGGCCTGAACACTGGTTGCAATGTGTGTGTGTGTGTGTGTGTGTGTGTGTGTGTGTGTGTGTGTGTGTGTGTGTGTGTGCCTCCATCTCTTCTCCAGGATCAATGCCACACCTTGAAGTCGCTAGATGTCTGTGTGACCTGTTGTTATGTGAGCTGCTCCATACTAGTCCTAGAGCGGTTGAAGAATGGAGTCCGTCTCTGCAAACTCTAACCCTCCCACACAGATTGTAAGAGGAGAGAACCCTTGTGCTTACAGCTTTCTGTCTCTCCTCTTCTCTCCATCCTTTTTTTTCTTTTTGTTGCTCCCGCTCTTCTAGAACTTTATCAGCCATGTCTATTAATCGTTGTCTTCACCCCCACTCCCCTTTGTCTGACAGGTAGAAGGCCTTTTCTTTCTCCATGTTTGACAACTCACTGAGGTAGAATATCGTATTTGACGAGCTCAGACCGAACGCCAAACCCCATAATACCCTATTATGACTGCTGCCGTAGTGATTAGACTCCCAGGGATTGACGGCCGATGGTAAACGGCTCGGTGTGTCGGGTATGAAATACATAATTACTGAGGGCACCGAGGTACAGCCTGTGTGCCATCTAGTAGGGTTAACCAGAAGGAAAGTAGAGCTCTGGAGGAAAGTAGAAAACCTAGAACATGACAGTTAAGTTCAAGTGTGCGGGGAAAATCAAGAATACATGTACAGGGAATTGGAATACAATGATAGCAGCCATGTCAAAAGCCAGAGGCCAGTGTGTGTGTGTGTGTGTGTGTGTGTGTGTGTGTGTGTGTGTGTGTGTGTGTGTGTGTGTGTGTGTGTGTGTGTGTGTGTATGTGTGTGTGTGTGTGTGTGTGTGTTTGTGTGTATGTGTGTGTGTGTGTGTGTGTGTGTGTGTGTGTGTGTGTGTGTGTGTGTGTGTGTGTAGGTGAGAGGGGGAGGGGGGGGGGGGCTGTAATGAAGATGGGAAGAGGGGAAACACCTGCTTGGTGTCAATAGACTGAGTGAGAAGCATCTAATCACCCACAGTATGGAGCAAGGGATGAATGGATGGTCCACAGGAGGGAGGAGAGGAGGGAGGGGGAGGACTATGAGGAGGAAGCAGGGGGTTGGGGGTGGGGGTTGTGTGCGTGTGTGTTTGTGTTTCAACAACTGCTGTTGATATGTTACCTGTTGTCACTAACAGCAGTGCGTTTTGAGACTTAAAAGTTGAGTTCCACAGAGTAGACCTTTAACCTGGCATGTTGTACGGTATTTTCCCTATGAGAGAGATACCGAGGTTGTCCATGTGAAAAGAGAGCAAACTAATATATTCTTTATAATATTGATCATCCTCAAAGAAGATTTCCTTCACAGTTGCCCGGCTGCTCTTTCCCCCTTGTTTAATTATATTTACAAACAGGTAAATAAAGGAATAAAGTTCTCACTTTTTACACCTCTCTGAAGTCGAGAAAACGTAATACGTGCACTCCTTTGTTCCAAGAGTCTTTTCACATTGTCATCTGGTTATATTATCAGTCTAGATGCCAACACATCCTCCTATGGCTCTGTGTCAAGCCTTCCTTTCAGTTCCCCTCTTCTAATAATGGCTCCTCGCGTTGTCTCATGGAGAGCACTCAGGGCTTTAGTATAGAAGACAATCGGCCACTCTTGTACTGTCCATTCAGGCAGCCTCACCAGGCAACTTCCACCTTGCGCTTCTTTTCTCTTTAGTCCGTCATTAACTCCTTGTCCTGTCACTTGGCGAGAGGCTCCTTGAGAGAGAGAATGCAAAGAGAAACAGAGGCAGGGAGAGAGAGAGAGGGGGGGGGGGGGGGGGGCTTTTGTGCTTTTGTCAACGAGGGCAGCCATCTTAATTACCCAGCACCACTTGAGAATTCCGTCATCAATGGATGGTTGCTCGTGATCCAACGGGTTCCATTCTATTGGTTCTGAAGGCCCCTCCTTTTCTGTTGGTAGGGTTCTGGAGTGCGATCATATTCTATTGAACGGTTGCTCTGGTCTATTCAGATAGTTCTGTCCTTGAATTAACAGGACCGTCACTTAGCAGGCCGCTTTGGCATCATCGGTTAACTAGTGTATGTCTTTCCCCACTGAACCTTTTGAAAAGCGGGGGTTTACAAGGAAAGAATAGAAGGGAGAGGCTGTGTGTGTGTGTGTGTCTGTGTGTGTGTGTGTGTGTGTGTGTGTGTGTGTGTGTGTGTGTGTGTGTGTGTGTGTGTGTGTGTGTGTGTGTGTGTGTGTGTTTGCGTTTGTGCATAGAGATAGTCTCTTCTGGTGGAGAGGTGTCTATAAGCATTAAGCCAGTGCAGTGCTATGTCTACACCCTAAAGTGGCTCCAGTGCTGTCCTAAAGAAGAGGGACAAACCCAAAGGCGAGTTTGCTGTGTGCTCTGGAACATGTTGTGTTTGTGACGGAGGCATGCTTTAATGTGTGCGAGTAGTGGCCGTAACATTTATGTATCCGTGTAGATGATGCACATCGCCCATTATGTTACCTGTGGAATCTTTGTTTTAGCATTTACTGACGTTCCCTGTCTCCTCTCCGGGAACTCCACAAAGAAGTTTGCCTTCTTGTCAGTTGCGCGACGACTCCGTTTATGTGTGACCCCCACTTGGCTGAGGGGGCCCTCTGGGCCGAATGGGGCCAGACGACTGGGACCCCACAACAGGTGACGAGGAGGGCAGGGAGCCAGCCACCCCGAGGACAGGTGACGAAGAGCGGGCCCGTGCGCCGGAGCCCAGGGTAATTACAGTGTTTTTGAGGCGTAGCTGCATTTGTTACCGGCTAATTAGGATCCGCTCGAGTCACCGCGCCCCTCCCTCGTGTTGTGACAGGGGTTGTTAGGCACTCAAGGCTTTTATTATCACTCGGGCCGCGGAGAAAAGCGTCTTTTCAGAAGCCACTCGACCCTGCCTTGCTTCTCTGCGTCTCTCTCTCTCTCTCTCTCTCTCTCTCTCTGTCTCTCTCTGTCTCTCTCTGTCTCTCTCTCTGTCTCTCTGTCTCTCTGTCTCTCTCTCTCTCTCTCTCTCTCTCTCTCTGTCTCTCTCTGTCTCTCTCTCTGTCTCTCTCTCTCTCTCTCTCTCTCTCTCTGTCTCTCTCTGTCTCTCTCTCTGTCTCTCTGTCTCTCTGTCTCTGTCTCTCTCTCTCTCTCTCTCTCTCTCTCTCTCTCTCTCTCTCTCTCTCTCTCTCTCTCTCTCTGTCTCTCTCTTTCAATCCCCGTTACTCTCTGTTCCCTCTTCCTCGGCCTTCCTCTCCCACACTTGGTATCGATTTGTTGCTGGGACCCTTTTCACTTGGTCTCATCTCGCTCCGAGCCCTCACTGCTTCGGCCGGGGGGGGGGGGGGGGGGGCCGACAGACGCCCTCGCCAAAGATATGATTACAGCCAATCATCTGTCTGCGTGTCTCCGAGGCCGCCGCCCGCCTCTCTCCCCGTAAACAAAGAGAAGTATTGACAGGAAAATACCACGACATCATCGTCGCCGTCGTCCTCCTCCACGCGATGCCAGCGCCTGGGCCTATTGTCTCGCCGCGTCTTGGAGTTGGCCTGGCGTTGCCGCGGTAGCCATTAGGAGCAGGCCCGAGGGTCAAGGGTCACTGATTGGGCCTGTCGGACAGACGGAGGGTGCCGACACACCAATCAATCCTCCGCCACGTATCGATCCCCCACAATATCACAGCTCGCAGCTAATGAAAGGCCGGAGAGAGGTAGGGAGAGGCAGAGAGGAGCACGAGGGGAGAGGAGAGGGGCCGAGAGTTCTCTGAGGCCTGGAATTACCTTTCGATCTGCGGAGGGGAGAAGAGAGAGGGAGGGAGGAGGAGGAGTGTTAGGTGAGAGTGGCGGCGAGGGGGAGAGAGAGATGGGGGCCACGCACCTCTTGTCGGGATCAATACGTTCGAAGACAGATGTCTTTATGAACCATCTCTCTTTCGCCTCTTCTTTCGCTCTCCCTCTCTCATTCCAAGTCAAGCACATCTTCCTTTCCCTTTCTCCCTCTCTCTCTCTTTATGTCTCTATCTCACTCTCTCCATATCTATCTCTCCATCTCTCTCTTTCCCCATCTCTCTCTCTCTCTCCATCTTTTTCCTGCCTCCCCACTAAGGCAACCTTCAAGGTCAAAGCATCAACCGTCTACAGTGCAGGTGACAGGTCAGGAGAGAGGGAGGGGATGAAAGGATCCTTGCCCCTCCTCTTTCTCTAAAGCCCCCACCCCTCCTCTCTACGCTACTTAGCTCGCTGGCTTTTATAATTACAGTAATTTCCTGGGAGAATTGAAAGAGAGAGAGTGAGTGGATGAGAGGAGCAACCCCCCCCCCCCCCACACACACACACACACACACCCCTGCTGGGCCCGATGGGACTGATGGAGCTTAAAATTACACCAGCTAGCCACTGATTGACTGGCTGGCAGGCAAGCTGGCTGCCTGGTGGATGACTTGCTGTTTTGATGGATGAGGCTGGTTGACTAGTGGATTGGCAGGCTTGGTAACTGGCTGGATGACTGGTTTGATGGCCGTCTGGATGGATGGGTACATAAATAGCTGACCAAGTGACTGACTGGTTTATGAACTAGATGGATAGATAGATAGATAGATAGATAGATAGATAGATAGATAGATAGATAGATAGATAGATAGATAGATAGATAGATAGATAGATAGATAGATAGATAGATAGATAGATAGATAGATAGATAGATAGATAGATAGATAGATAGATAGAAATATAGTGTCTGGGGCCTGTGGAAGGGGCCTGTGTGTGTGTGTGTGTGTGTGTGTGTGGGTGTGTGTGTGTGTGTGTGTGCGTGTGCGTTTGCGAGTGTGTGTTTGTGTGTGTATAGCAAGTCAGCTGGAGGTGAGACATTGCTCTCATCATCATGGCTCCACACACCAGGTGACACCAGTAAAGTAAATAAAAACGCCTATGTCAGCAACATTAGAAGGTCTCACTCATTTTCTCCCACGAAAGTCTTCAACACACTCCTTTCGGTCTCTACTAATCCAAACCTGTGGAATGTACTGTGAGGGCCTCGCTCCAGTAGAGCCGGCTCTGATGCAGACGAAGCCTGGCCCTCGGCAGTGTGCCGGGGCCAAGGCTGCTGTTAGAACTGATGGCATGCCTCAGTGACTCTGTCAGATCCTGGCTGCTCTGGCCTGCAGTACCATAGCGCAACGCTGGGCAGTGGTGGTCTCCCTCCTAAGTAAGGGCACTGACACCTCCGTTAGAAACATGAGCTGGGAACAGAAGGGAGAGCAGGGAATGAGAGGGAGATAAGGATGAGGAGAAAGGGGGCTGTAACCCATGAATCAGGGGTAAGGGAGAGTCCCTGATGGGCCTGCAGTGTAGCGGACCACTTGTCTAACAATGGGACAGGGGGGAGTTAGGGCTCCTCTTGACCGGGGTCTGTTGTATGTCTTCTAGCAACAGAACGTAAAGGTCACAACTTATCTTGTGGGATAGCACAAAAGTCTATGGGACTCTCACTTTAAGGATGTCTTTCAATAAATCGAAATCTCAGTGGAAAAGGTACTGTGTACTGTGAATCTCACCTTCCCTTTGTTGATAATATACTGTACATTGAAAGAGATTGGTGATGGTGAGCAGAAGACATTTCAGTTTGTTCCTCTACTTCTGACCCTGAAGACTGAAAATGATAAGGTGAGGGAAGTTTTTTTGTTTAAATCTCACCAGCCTATAGCAGGTGTGTTGTCAGATTTTCAAAATGGAGAAATATATAAGAATCATTCACTATTTTCAAACTGTGATAACAGACTTCAGATTATTGCATTTTCATGATGAATTTGAGATTGTGAATCCATTAGGTGCACGCAGGGGAAAGAAACACCAAATCTTTGCATTTTACTCCTTGCAATATGCAAATCACTAGATTTGCAAAAATATGGGCTAGACAGTTTGGCTGAAGTTATCAATCTAGATCTAGCTGTCCATGAAAAAGAAGGAATTGATGTACCCGGTGTCACAGGAAAAGTACAAGGCCCTTTGGCATCCATTTGTGGAGACAACTTGAATAGACATCAGATTGGATGCTTCAGTGCATCATTTAGTCGTTTGAAGTGATGAAATCATGCAGGCTCTGCATTGGGGACAGAGAGAAACTCCAAGTGATATGCGATGTTGATGGGCTTCTAATAAGGACAGTTGATGAGTATAACCACAGTGCAGTAGAGGTGAAGCCAGACCCTTGAATGTCTTCAACACATGGCATAAAACAAATTCCCCATTCAACTCTGGAATTTTCCATGTTGTAAATGGTTTGCCACCAGACATTATGCACGCACACACACACGCACACACACACACACACACACACACACACACACACACACACACACACACACACACACACACACACACGTACGCATGTCTGAAGGTGAGGGTCTCATTATCATCACCAGCTGTCTCCTCATCGATAGCTGCAAAAAAGACCATCATCACCTCACATGTTCTGTCAATAGTCAGTAAATAGTTCCTGCCTCACCTCTTCCACTCCTCTAATTACTTCACTAAACCAGGGACACTTGGCCTGCCAGAAGCCGAATGTGATCCCCAATGTCTCAGTCGGAGTGCCACTGACAACCATGCTAAAGAAATGATATCATAAGGAACTGGCATGCAGAAGGTGAAATGTCCATACCTATGTTTTGTTTTATTTTTTTTTGTTTTTGTTTAGCCCTGAAAGAATAGTTCAGGGATATTTTTGTGTTGCACGAGGAAATATGAAAGTTTCTAATACAGCATTGAATGACCCAAGTACAGTGGTAAAACTTTTTCATGATTATTAAGGATATACATAACTGGTACCAGCAATTTATTTTATAGCACATGCACGTGGGATAGTTTCAGGTTTTGCTGGCGAGTAACAAGAATTTTCCTCGGTTTGTACAATGATACTTTGTTTTAATTTGACATACCCTTTTATATGTATGCAAATATGTAACAACAGCAACCACAATTCATAAAATGCTTAGAGTGATTTAAATGCTGGAACTACTTTATAATAAACAGCTGTGTAGTTGAGCTTAGGAGCATTTCATTTAAATTCAAAAACATCTTCTCTTTTTATCTTGTTGTCCCACTATTAAAGACTGCTTTTAGATGAGCCTCTTCTCTTCAACCAGGACATCTTCAGCTCCAGAGTGGCCAGCTTGTTTCAGCACCAGCAGCCAGTCTGATCCGTTCCACTGTCAGTATGGTGGAGTGGCCTTTAGCCTGGGCCCGTCGTGTGTTAGCTGTGGTCGGCACATCAACAATGAGCCTGTTGGACAGCAGCAGAGCACCAGCAGGGCTCCACGCAGCGCTCTGCCATTTACAGGCTGTGTCCCCACCAGGCTTCAAACCTCTCCCCCTGTGTCGGCCCCGCTGCCACGGGAGGCGGAGAAGATGTGTCCGAGTCAGAGACACATCGTGTGATGTTCTGTTGGAGCTTTGTGTTCCTTTATTGAGACGAAAAGCACGAGTAACAGTGGAGATGTGGCAGGTGGCACCTGGACTATCATGAGGCCCCAAGTCACATATGTCACCTCTATCAGCAATGAACTTACAAGAAAATATGTCTGAAAATATTGTAATGGCTATAAGCTCAAAAGAGATAGAATGTTTAGAGAATTACATGTTAACGTTGTATTTATATATATACAGTGGGGCCAAAAAGTATTTAGTCAGCCACTGATTGTGCAAGTTCTCCTACTTAGAAAGATGAGAGAGGTCTGTAATTTTCATCATAGGTGCACTTCAACTATGAGAGACAAAAATGAGAAAAAAAAATCCAGGAAATCACATTGTAGGATTTTTAAAGAGTGTATTTGTAAATGATGGTGGAAAATAAGTATTTGGTCAATAACAAAAGTTCAACTCAATACTTTGTAACATAACCTTTGTTGGCAATTACAGAGCTCAAACGTTTCCTGTAAGTGTTCACCAGGTTTGCACACACTGTAGCTGGTATTTTGGCCCATTCCTCCATGCAGATCTCCTCTAGAGCAGTCATGTTTTGGGGCTGTTGCTGGGCAACACGGACTTTCTACTCCCTCCACAAATTTTCTATGGGGTTGAGGTCTGGAGACTGGCTAGGCCACTCCAGGACCTTGAAATGCTTTTTACGGAGCCACTCCTTCGTTGCCTGAGCGGTGTGTTTGGGATCATTGTCATGCTGGAAGACCCAGCCACATTCCATCTTCAATGCTCTCACTGATGGAAGGAGGTTTTGGCTTAAAATCTCACGATACATGGCCCCGTTCATTCTTCCCTTAACACGGATCAGTCGTCCTGTCCCCTTTGCAGTAAAACAGCCCCAAAGTATGATGTTTCCACCCCCATGCTTCACAGTAGGTATGGTGTTCTTGGGATGCAACTCAGCATTCTTCTTCCTCCAAACACGACGAGTTGAGTTTTTACCAAAAAGTTCTATTTTGGTTTCGTCTGACCACATGATATTCTCCCAATCCTCTTCTGGATCATCCATATACTCTCTGGCAAACTTCAGATGGGCCTGGACATGTACTGGCTTAAGCAGGGGGACACCCCTGGCACTGCAGGATTTGAGTCCCTCTCGGCGTAGTGTGTTACTGATGGTAGCCTTTGTTACTTTGGTCCCAGCTCTCTGCAGGTCATTCATCAGGTCCCTCCGTGTAGTTCTGGGATTTTTGCTCATCGTTCTCATGATCATTTTGACCCCACGGGATGAGATCTTGCGTGGGGCCCCAGATCGAGGGAGATTATCAATGGTCTTGTATGTCTTCCATTTTCTTACAATTGCTCCCACAGTTGATCTATTCACACCAACCTGCTTGCCTATTGCAGATTCACTCTTCCCAGCCTGGTGCAGGTCTACAATTTTCTTCCTGGTGTCCTTCGACAGCTCTTTGGTCTTGGCCATGGTTGAGTTTGGAGTCTGACTGTTTGAGGCTGTGGACAGGTGTCTTTTATACAGATAACGAGGTCAAACAGGTTCCATTAATACAGGTAACGTGTGGAGGACAGAAGAGCTTCTTAAAGAAGAAGTTACAGGTCTGTGAGAGCCAGAAATCTTGCTTGTTTGTGGGTGACCAAATACTTGTTTTCCACCATCAATTACAAATAAATTCTTTAAAAATCGTACAATGTGATTTCCTGGATTTTTTTTTCTCATTTCTGTCTCTCATAGTTGAAGTGTACCTATGATGAAAATTACAGACCTCTCTCATCTTTCTAAGTAGGAGAACTTGCACAATCAGTGGCTGACTAAATACTTTTTGGCCCCACTGTGTATATATATATATATATATATATATATATATATATATATATATATATATATAATGACCTCAAAACTTCCATGAAGATTTACCAAAAGACAAACACATAGCAGGCTCGGCTCACATAATGTAACTCTATTGATGGCCTTTTCCCTTCACTGTTCTCGCTGTAGAGGTCTGACACCAGATGAGTCTACCCAACATGGTTTTAGAATGGCGGGGAACCGAAGTGTCTCTCTATTTAGGGGTGAGAGGAGAGGCCAGGACCACCTCCCCAAAAAGGTGAAGTTCTATCGCCCCCCGTTGGTCAAACCTAGCAAGTGTCCTGTGCCCTACAGAGATGGAGTGCAACGACTTATCAAACAGCCCTGTGTCTGAGGGAACTCCCCCACTGCCTCAGCTCACGCTCAGTGACCACATACATCCCGTTTCAGAGACATGGAGTGACAAAGGAATATTTGGGACAACCCCAAACCATCCAGTCTCTTGATCCAAAAGTCTTGGAGTCGCTCTCTGCGTCTCCTATATCCCTTGTCCGGTCTGGCTTTTCCGGACAATAGGGAAGCTGACCGCCTGCTTGGATCCCCCATCTCTGGGTCCGACTGGTCGGCTGATGAGTCCAGTAGAGTGCCCGTCACCCAGAGGACCCCGGGGGGACCAGAGGTGGTCAGTGGGGCAGAAAGGGAGAGAGGGGGAAGCACACTCTGACCAGAGGTAGCAGGCCTTCTCGGTGTGCACACCGGTCCCCTCCTGTCAGGGGAATGAGCAGGCTGGGGCTTGTCACCCATGAGAAGAACCAAGTCCACACAGCGGCTCAACCGTACGAATCGAAATCAACGACAATCCTGACCCAAACAAAACCAAATCAGCCAATTCGGCACCCCTCCAAATTCCCCCCATTGTGCACCGAGTCAGACAAATCCAATGAATTCTTTACTAAATGAACGGTACAAATCAAATCAAAAGATAACCCGAACTCACCGAAGATGAACCCAAGCCCACACTACCAGATCTGACTCAGCCATGGCTGCCGTGACTGCTGAGTAGGACGGTGTGAAGGGGACCGATGTGTCCGATACAGATTCACTAGTCTGTAGGTGGAAGGGCTTATAGCTTGACACACACACACACAGCTGTCCCAGTGGGGGGTCCTGGCACTCTATTCCAGCTGTGTGAACCTTGCTACTGCTCTCTGCCTGCCATGTCAGCCTGCCTCTCTCTCTTAGTCACAGGCACTGGTTGGAAACGCCATTGTGCCATGTGGACCCGTCACCTCCGTCACCGCTCTTTGTGTGTTTGTGCGTGTGTGTGTTTGTGCGTGTGTGTGTTTGTGCATGTGTCTGTATGTGTGTTTGTGCGTGTGTGTGTTTGTGCGTTTGTGTGTTTGGGTGTGTGTGTGTTTGGGTGTGTGTGTGTTTGTGTGTCAGCTCAGCGCGTGGGAGGTCGTCATATCTTCATGTCTCAGTAGGCAGAGTAATGATTGCAGATGGGGTCCCAGCAGGGGGCCCGCACTCTCTGCGTGTGCACGCACACACACACACACACACACACACACACACACACACACACACACACACACACACATAGAGAGACACCGCTAGCTGTCCTCCTAGTTGAGCTTTCATTGAAGCCCAGTGCTCCCCCTGACCCACTCCCCTGGTTCTATACACACAAACACCCCCACCTAAAGACACACACACGCGCACACACAGTCCCCTTCCATCTCCCCGCCACTCGCCCGGCAGACACACAGGACAGTCAGAGAAGTCAGGGGAGGGGAGATTTGCCAAATGACACTCGTCTGGAGCATTCTGCATACGTAGAAGGATAACGCGGTTTTTAAGAGTGCTGGGCCATGTCCGCCTGCATGGGTTTGATTGCATCTAATTTAGTGGCAGTGGTGTGCGTGTGTGTGTGTGTGTTTTAAAGGGGTAATCATGTTCCCGCGGTGCAAGGCCTCCCTACGGACAGTTTCTATTGGACAGGGATTAATGCTGACATGCTCTCTGACTGGAAGTAACGTCCCTCTGAGCACACACACACACACATACACACGGGCACACACACAAAAGACAAGGGGCTGAGATAAACAGATTTGTCTGTATGAAACATGCAAACAGATTGTAATTCATCTATCATGTCATGGGGATTAACAGATTGGATTACCGTCCAAAAAGGCTGTAATACACTACTACAATCTGTCACTCACTCTGACACCCACATATGCCTGATGGAAACTGATAAGTAAACAATGGGGATAGGTGGAACATATGGTACATATTCAGCCACATGCCATTATCATCGGGTTTAATTTAGGGTTTTATTTACAATTAGATCCTTTCCTAAAGTATTGTCCACAGCCTGTTTGGTTTTTATCATTCGTATTTTGACCTAGTTCAGAAGTTGTTTTTCTTGCGACCCAGATGCAGCGGTGCTGTTGGGTTGAGCCTAGCTTAGACCATTGGGAGGGGGTTCTCCTAAGGAGGTGTTCTCCCCTCCACTCCCAGTCTCCCTGTGGGGCTCGCCTCCCTCTGGGAACCCTGGCAAGCAGCTGCATGGAGCCCCACTGTGGTTCACCCACCACACAGACACACACCAGACGCAGTGCACACTCACACTTACATCCCACTGTAATGCATGGCATTATTAGCCCCCCAGGTAAGCAGCTGCAAGTGAACAACTCCTCTCTCACCCTGCCCAAAACACAAACACACGCGAGCACTCACACACATACTAGTGCCCCGTACCCCTGACCTGCTCAGCCAACCAGAAGCATCACATTAGTTGGCTTGGCCCCTGGGGGCTTGTGATGTCCTGATGGCCTCTTTGTCACTTTGTGTGCACCGTCCCTGGAGGAGCCCAAAAAGAGGGTTCTGGATGTCAAGCAGGCAGCTGGAGGATTACCTCAGCAATGTGCCATACATCCTCATGAATGCTGATCTAAGGTCTCATTTTAGGTCAAGAAATTCAAATGAACCAAAGACGCCTTTTCACTTTCATTGTCATTCTTCTTACAGTTGTTTTTTTCTGTTTGCATTATTTGGTCCAAATAGATGGGTCAATTAATCAAAGTTTACGTTTCCAATGTTTGTGGCCTTGGCCCACTGACCCTTCTTGTCCAAGATATTTTTCTCTGGTTTCAACAAATTTGACAATCTGTCCATACAGAGTAAACATTTTTATCAGGGTAAGTTCCGCTAATATCAAATGTTTAAGTAAATACATTTCCATCGGCAACTCCTATAGTAGGGTGCAGTCAGAGTTGGATGGTGATGGATCCAGTCTTTTGGGTTTTGCTATCTTATCACTAAAATGCTTGAGTACTTAAAATTATTTGTGTAATCAGATCTCTATTAAATTCAGAGTAAAAAAAATATGTTGTAGGACATTGCTAATTATGTAAAATTATTATGTAAACCAATAAAATAAAACCAATAAACTAAGCAATTGCAGAGCTAAATACTTTCATCATGATTCATTGCCTGGAAATAAAACAAAATTATGAATTGAAGGGAATATTTGCAGTTAATCAGCACCCCCTAAAATAAAAAAGTTGTGTTTTTTTCATCACAATATTTTAGGCTTCATGCAGTCATTCATACGTTTCAAGAATGAATTATAAATAGATAGTTACCTGATGCACAAGGGTGGCTATATTGTTTTGGTAGAGGATAATATAAAACTCATTTTAGTTTTTGTTTTATATATATATATAAATATTTACACTACCATCATTCGTTTTTTTGACAAAGAAACACGGTATGCAAAGAGTCCCACAAGCATTTTAATGAATGTATTTATTGTGAAGAAATGTATTTTCCAGTATTTCAAATAGTATGTGCTCTCATTCAAATATCTTGTCTGGAACAAGACAGGATACAAGTAGTTTGAATTACAATTATATATATATATATATATATATATATATATATATATATATATATATTATATATAGCGATATTTTTGGGAGGAATTTATACTTTAATGATAGGACAGTAGGCAGACAGGAAAGTTGGGACAGAGAGAGGGGGGAGGACATGCAGCAAAGGGGCCCCATCTGGAATCGAACCCGGGCCGCTGCGTCCAGGACTACAGCCTTTGCGGTGTGCCTGAGCCCAGTGAGCCACCGGCCCACCGGGGCGCCCGATATTTTCCATGTTTCTGTTGAGACATTAGTTAAACATCATTGCCAAGCATGACATGTTTTATTTGAAAGAAGCTACAAAGCAGTGCAATTTGTCAAAGCAATCCATAAGTAATTCATTTAGATTAAGCATTTTATATTATCCAGTAGATTAAATAAAAAACAGTACTAGATTACAATTCAAAGAAATAGTGCTGTAGTACTGCAAATTGATCAGTAACCCAAATCAGAGCCCAGTGCTACTAATACATATAATTCATTACATTCACTTAGATGTGTTACTGCATTACACTCCTTTTTATTGCCCTTCTTCTCCATCCCCATTTCCTCCCCCTATCCCTTTCTCGCTGCTCCTTGGCTTTTTCTTTCTACTTCATCTTGTTTCTCCTCCTCGCTGTTGTCCCTATACATTTTATTGACTAAGCTGTCTGTCTGCTCAAGTCTTACACGGTGAAGTCTCCCCACAGCGACTTGGAACTCCGAGATAAAGACTGTGTAAAGATTATAGCCGGAGGGAAAAATACTGTTAGTGTAAATAATCTGCTAATCCTCTCCCATACCAGATCAGCCCTCTGAGCTCCAACTAATCATATTAGAACCAATTAGGCATGCCATATGGAACCTCAAAGATTTGAATGTGCTGTAAAGGTCTATTGCATGGGCAGAGCATGGACAAATGAGACCAAATTACCTTAAACTCCCTCTATGTTGGCCTCATTAGTCCAATGATGGGTCTGCTCTGGAGAGCAAAGGGGCTAAACATTTCAACAGATCACATATCAAGTGCCAACATCTTCAAATCCAAAGGACAATCCAGAATATGTCTGCTTTAGTCATCGATACCCATCTTCATTATCATCATCCTCATCCTCATCATCATCATCATTAGCATCATTATGTGTCAGACGTCCACAGCCGGTCACCTATTTTAATTGTTCATTGTTTAATAGTTTTATCTTACGTTTCTAATTCTATACTGGGTCTAATCCAACGGGAAAAAAACAGAGACAATTTAAGTAAGATAAATAGAACAAAACTCTAGCCAAACTTTCCAGCTGCTCTCCGATGAACGTATATTTCTCCGCTCCAAATCATAATTATAGGGAAAGTGCTAAAGATAAACACAACGCGCCTTCAAGGAGTCCCAAAGGACAGGCCTGCCTGGCTACACAACAGGGTGTGTGTGCGCATTAATTACATACAGTGGGCTTCAGCGCAATGCTACAGGGTGACATCTCCACACGAGGTGACATCCTCTCTGAACACGGGAGCAGAACAGGCCACGGGTCCCTCTGAACGTACAGGCAACTTAAATAGACCCACATTAAATCCACGACATACAGGCGACGTTGATAAGCTCCTATTAAATCCATAACCTGCAGGCAACTTAAAGAGACTCATCATAAATCCACCTTTTAAACAGCTCCTTCAGAGAGCAGCGGTAATTGCTACAGTCTTGACGTTGAATTGTGACGAGATGTAAACTGGTTTCTATATTCAAACGCATCATAGTCACAGGCCCTGACGAGTGTTACCAGAGAGACTGATGGAGCTTCTCGTTACAGGTTTTAAGGGAATTACACAGTGTGGGGCAGGTTACTTGGAAAATCTAACAACATTTGTTGAACTATTTGTTATCTGTTCAAAACATCAGTGTTTGGATTACATTGTCATTTACATCCACTTCATTATTCATATAATTCCAGTCAGATTACTAATCTGTTACTACCCCAGACTGGAATTCTGATCGAGGACAATGGGATGTGAACTTAATCAATCCTGGGTACATGGAAATATAAAGTCTGATCAATTGATGCAATCTTAAGTTTAGCCATTACATTGCTTATTGCTACGGGAATGACAATGAGTTGCACAAGTCACAGACTGTAATGTTTTTCACTTGGTCTCGGACAGTTTGCATATCCGACAATCCAAAATGACCACGATGTAAAAACTATTTCTCAGCGTCTTTCATTGCAGGAACTGCAGGCTGTGACATGTAGGCTTGGCTCGGTCCCATTGTGTTCCCTGTCGGTGTTGTTGCTGTCTCCAGGTTAGGCCCGGTTGACTGGCCCGGGGATCTGTGAAGTCAGCGGACTGGACAGGTGTTCATTCCACTGCACATCCGAGCGGACCGGACCAGACCTATCTCTCCCCACCCGGTCCCTCTGCTGTGTGTCTCCGTCTGGGACGCAGACAGCACCTTCTCACCCCCGTGCCTGCCTGCGTGTCTGCTCTCTGTCCCCGTGGCTGGGGCGTCAGAGGCCGCCCTGCGTTCAACATCGCCACACGCTCATTTGCAAGCTTACACCCCGATTCACCTGGATTACACTGCCCAGTGGGTTCCAATGGGATGGACGGCTTCTTTCTTTTCACTATTTCCCACCCTCGCTCCCTCCGGTTGCTGCCTCTGTCCTATGTCTCTCTCTCTCTCTGAGGTGAGGAGATGGAGTCGGGAGAGTGACGAGAAACAACCCCGGGGCTGTATGTGGAGGCGTGTGTTAATGTGATCCAGCTCGAAGTCCCCTTCTTTGACACCACTCGGTGAAGTGTGACCACCACTGACTTACTGCATATGCTCCTGCAGTCATTAAGCGCTGAGCTGACACACACGCACGCACGCTACACACACCACTTACACACGTCATCCCAGCCCAGACTAAATGTGAATAATGAGTGGAAGGAGTTTGCATTATATCGGACATCACATTGCCGTGTGTGTGTGCGGGCGTGCGAGGGTGAGTGTGTGTTTGTGTAACTAATTCCCAGGGTGGCCATGCCTAATTCCTGTGATTCAGTTTCCACAGCCTGTAGGCCAGGCTCCAGCTCCTGCCTGCTAAACTGCTCGCTGCTCCAGTGCACTGAGGCGCTTTGAGGATGGAGGAGACTGGCCACTTGCTTCATTACGCAGTGATCTTCTCTGTGTCTGAACCTGGCAGGAGGTTTTAGATGATGCGCTCACGTCAGGGTTCACACTCCAGTCCACGGCTCGGCTACGAGAGAAACCCACGGGAGGCAATGAGGGCTTTGTGGGTTATATGTGGCAACGTCAAAAGCCCTCACCTGACCATGAAAGCACCGGTATTTCTGGTCTCCTCATGTCCCAGCTCTGTCCAGCCAATATGGCCCAGGCCCTTTTCAGACATCCCCTCTTTGGGGGCCCTCTGAAGCTGCAGGATCCTCCCCTGATCTTCCAGTAGGAGCCAACCCCATTTATGAAAAGCTCTCGTATAAAATATGCCTGTAGGCAATAAAAGCATTATGGTGCAACACAAAAAGATTATTGGTTCATTTGGTTGCTACTCTTTTTTCAGGACTTCATGAGGGAAAACTTTAAATAGATTACCTTCTGAACACACAGTGACAGTATAGGAGATACCAAGTTGCATGTTTTTACAGATGACTAAGCCTTTTATAATTTAGGGTCGGAGGTCATTCTGCGTTGTAACGTACTAACGCTGTATAGTTTGAACATTGGTCTTTACTATATTTTGTCTCTGTCAACTTGACCCCTGACTCTGACTGAAAAAAAGAAGAAAAAAAAAGACTTCCCACAGGGTTGGTGTTGACCTGCCCCTGGGCTTTAGCACAATAAAGGTTATTAGTACACCGAGGGCCAGAAAAGGAGAGCAGAGGAAAGAGAGAAGCACAGACCACACAGAGCACAGAGGGCACCAGTCAACTGCAGGAAAGAGTGGCACAAACTCTACACGCCCAGTCAGTATTACTAGTGTCTTCTTCCCAATGTCTTTTGTCTCTCCTCAGAGCAGGAGGACAGTAGCAGTGGGAGGAGGAGGTGGAGGGATGAATAGGATGAGTATCCACCACGTTATTGTGGACGAGTCGTTCAAGGAAACCATCTGTCTCGGGCTGAGACTAAACGTTCTGTGGTTTTGATCGCCTCTCAAAGTCGCTCCTGTAAAACTGTAAGCGGAGCAAAGTTAACCCTTTCAAATGATGAACTGATGTTTCCAACTTTCTCATTTGAGCACACAATGTGGACACCACTCGCACTGTCTGACAAAGAGGGGTAAATATGAATTGTTCCCCCTCTCTCTCTGTCTACAGGTCTCATAAAAAAGCCACAACATGGGATGCCCTTAGCTCCCAGCGAGCACACGCCAAGTCCATGCCTACAAACACACACAGACACATAATAACCCTGTGCCTTGTCAAAGGAATGCCTAAGGGAGCAGGACAGAAGGGAGAGAGACAGAAGAGTTTGTCCCAGCTGAATGAAGCCCTAGCCGGGTAGAACAACCACCACAGCCCCAGGCTTTTCAACAAGGCCCCGGAGCTGGGCCTCTCACCGGAGCAGGATCATTGACATAGTTGAGGATAATTGCTCTGTGACATTGGGTGACTAGAAATTTAGTAGTATGGAGAGATTACCCCAGTTAAAACCTGGAGCTGAGGAGCCGTTTAAACGAGAGGAGCACATGCAGAGAAACATGAAGATAACAGAATTAGTATAGACTTCAATAGACAAGGAGGCAAATTAAACACTGTGTCAAATCAGTTATTTTTTGTCCGTTTACTTTTTCCAAATAGTTATTATAATGCGCTACTCAAACTCAAAATATGACACTTTTCCGTCTTCTCTTCCTGTTTGTTCTCCATTTTCCCTTGCGTTGGAGACCAAGCCCCTCAGGCGGTGGCGCCCTCCCATCTCCACTCTGTGTTTCCTCAGTCTTTTACTCCAGTCCAATTCCTCCAAAACACCCAATATTGAATTATGGCATTAATCCACTTGGGTTACCGCGGTGACAGAGGGACGCGTTTGCGTAATGTTTCAGCTAGCATAACGTGGCCCTAACGACCAGATTATGGTCCGCGCGAATTGGGAATTATGATAACAGCATGTAACATCCTCCGCCTCTCTGTCACAGCGACGGAGGAGAGCCGAGGTGCAGGATCCACCGAACTCACCCTTCTCTAATGGCCGCTGATAGACTAACCCGATCCTCTGTAATTCAATTGAACAACATCAGATAAGTGTGTTAAAGCCTGCTCGTGTCTCATCACAGGGCGGAAGACTTGCCGAGTTGAATCACAGTGCCGCTTAGACACTCAAGTCAGAACGGAGCGCCCACCCACACAGGCAAACACACCACGGTACGCGAGCAACACGCGTCCGTGCCATACTGCATTTATTGTATAGTATAGGACGTCGAGTGTGTGCGGATGGATGTTTGCCTGTGTGTGCGTGTGCGTGAGGTCTGCAGCTGAATGTAATTGTATTTGCGCGTGATCAGTTTAGCCAACCTTGAACTCTTAGTCTGCTCCAGTTCTCCCAAATGTCATTGTTGTGTCAAAGAAAAACACCTATTCTCCAGAAGACAACAAGAACACACGCACACACACACACGGCACCACGAGGGGGCCGCTAAAATAGCCAAATCATTCAAATGTCCCTGCTTACCCACACTTTGAAAGGGGATGCCACATCTGATTTTGTATAAAAAATATAAATGAATCAATATCTTCGTATGACGCATGGCGTAATTGAGTGCACTAAGTTAAAAATTACTCAAACAGCATGTTAAATCAAATAAGCAATTTCCCCAGCACTTTCCCCTTGTGGAATTCTAATGACTGAATGTAGTTTAGTATCCTCAATGTATGGCCCTGTGTGATTTCATAGAAATGAATATTACTGCAAAGGAATTATGCCAAATGTATTGTAAAAACTGCATAATGCATGACATACAGTATCTATTATCCATAACTTCTTTCAAAAGTGAAGAAAATGCAATCAAAACTTAACACTTTCTTAATTGAAAACGAAAGAAATGGCATGGAAAAGTAGAATTTAAAATGGAACAAACTGAAGGCAGAACCTGCTTCATTTTGATGCAGTTCAGCTCAGCGGGCTCCAGCATATTCATTTTCACTGCAGAATGTTATTATTCTTTTGTATTCGCTGACCTGTGACCGAGCCTTAGTGAGTGGCCGTCATACTAAGCTATTGTGACAGGCCCACTCCAGGCAAAACTTTGTGTGTGTGTGTGTGTGTATGTGTGTGTGTGAAGGAGAGAAAGAGAGAGAGAGATATTGAGAGAAAGAAGAGAGATGGAAAGGAGAACAGGGCTTAATCCCTTGTCTGAAGTTCACAACATGATTGGTCGTGTCCTACGCCTTGTCAGGCCAGTTGTTAAGGTCATGGGTCAGGGTTTCAGGGTCAGAGTGAGGGGCGGAACTGCTCCCTCTTTGAAGCCCTGGTCAGTGTGCGTATCAGAGGTCAACATCACAGGTCAATGCCTGGCCAACGAAAAAAAAAAGACGATTTGTCTCCGCTGGATCCACTTGGCTTACATGACAATTCCCCTTGGACCGAGCGCATGGAGTTCTGTGTCAATACCTTTCCCCCCCAGGACTCTTCTTGTTCTTGACTAAAGCCTTTTCTTCTGCACTCGACAACAACTCGGAGGGCCACCCCGAGTCTATTAAGACGGACGGGGGCCCAACTGCTGTACCGCAAGCGTTTGGATCACCGTGTCAATCATTGCTGATCAGAGGAGAAGACAAACTCTGGCGTTGGATCAGACACAGCCGAGCAGGGCGCGCACACAATGCTATCACACAACCACACACACACACACACACACACACACAAACACACACACACACACACACACACACACACACACCATACACAGCCTCTCCAGATGATTGATCATCAGGGTACTTTTCCACTTGAGAGATTCGAGTGTCAGGGCGTACGTCCTGAGAACTAGACGGGACCTAGCTGGGCCTGGCAGAACTTGTGTGTGCGTGTAGATGTATGTGTGTCGGTGTGCGTTAGTGGAAGAAGTCTTGCCGACTCCCCTGGGAAAAGCGTACTCCCGCTGGTGTGCGTCTCGCTCTCCGCTCGTCTGTCCGTCCTGGCCTAGTGAAGCACGCGACACATGCTCACTGGCATTTCCCAAATGGGGCTCAGCTGGGGGTCTCTGAGTGGCACACAGTGTCTGACTGTCACACACACAGTGGGGGGAGGAGGGTGGGGGGCTCTTAAAGTTGGATAGAAGGGTGGATTCTCTACACCCCCCATCCTCTTTCCTCTTAGTCCTGCCCCAACTATTAGCGCAGCTGAAGCGCTGGGGTGTTGATGCGTGTTTCCTTCCCAGTGGTCTAGCTCCATTAGCCTGCGCTGCGACACGGTCACGGTCACACACACACACACACGCGCACACACACACACACACACGTGCGTGCTTACGCCAACACCTCGTCCCGCACATGCTCTCACACCACTTCATATTCATCATCAGACACCTCAGTGGCTTTATGTTTCTTAAGTGTCGTCACGTCTGTGTGTCTAATGGACTCTCTGTCTGGGAGAAGATGTGGCTGATGAAGGGAGTACAGGGGAGGGTGTTACGAGAGAGAGAGAGAGAGAGAGAGAGAGAGAGAGAGAGAGAGAGAGAGAGAGAGAGAGGGGGGGGGGGGTAATTGAATTTGATGAAAGCCTCCTAAATTATGGTCCAACTTTAGTTTTGGTAGACAATCCTCTTCTCTCCAAGAGAGTCTGGCGCTAACATGAATAAGAAGTCCCACTCAGGGACAGGGAAACTACTCAGGGAAAACAGAAATGTATAGTGGCACTATTTTTAAGAAAATTATCTGTTTGATGAATTAAGAATCACTGAAGGGAGCAACATTTGGGGGGATTCATAATCAAATAAAAATGAACCAGCCCCAACTAGCGTTGCTTTTCGCTATGGTTGAAGTGACAACATGTTGCCACTGCAAATATCAGTGGGATGAGTGCCTCCTACTGGTCAGGCAACAGTCCTACACCAAAACTAGGTACACCTGATCAAGAAGTTCTCGCTAAGAAAATCTGCTTAGGAATACCATTTGAAAACCATTCTCTCAGGTTCACTGGAATGGACTGTTCTTGCTTGATGCTATAAAATCAGTACAAACACCTCTAAAGTCCAAACCCCTATTTGAATTAATCATACATTTCCATATTATGATTTGCCTAATTATTGTTGCTTTCTATATCAGTTATTACAGCAATATAATTATATTACACATGTTCTAGGAATACTGGTACCATCATGTCTGGTCAGTTGATAAGGGCTATGAGTGTTTCACCAAATTCTGTTATCACCTGTTTATACTAGGCCAGGATCATGTTGTTGTGGCCTGCGCATAAGTATTCTGTGAATATCCTTCGATGGTGCTCTCATCCTCGGTAGTGAACTACTATCATCTTGGGTAGTGATGTGCATCTGAGGGCACATGGACAAAAACTAGTCATATTTCCATTGTCCATGATTGTGTTATGATTTAACTCTGAATAAATTCTTATAACCGGATGTTACATACCAAAAGAACCCGAAGACTCTGTTTTCCTCCACACCCTGACTCAATCCAACACTAAAGGTGTTTTTTTCCATTGACCGCACAGCTCCACGGTTACGTCCTCTGATGGACAGTAGATCATCTGTTGAACGAACGTTCGTATAATGCCATGGAACACAGAGTAAATGAGACGGACAATCCTAAATGTAGACCTCAAACAATGACATACATAACCGCAAGAGAGCCCATGAATAGCATGCGTGTATCTTCAACAGAGCTTCTTAGGCCTTGGTTGGAACACTGCTTGCTTCTGAGCCGCGGGACACGGGAGCTGCTCGACACACGTGTGCGCATAAACACGCGCGCACACACACACAGACTCATTTAAACACGTGTGCAGCTCTTGGGCCATGCCATAGAAATAATGAATGTCAGGTAATGATTATTCCCATTAAGCTGTCTGTGTGAGCATTAACCCAGCGGCGATTAGCCCACGGGAGAACGATCACAGCTAAATGCAGACGCATTGAAGAACAGGCCCTCATTATTCTCTGCTCTCAATGCAAAAGGTAAACAGCTCCTTAATCCCACAACAGAACCGCTAAGGTAAGGTGTCCCGCGCCGTACCAGCACCTTCCTGCCTCCTGTCCGCGTGCCTGCCGTGATGTGTGCCCCAGCATCGAGCACCAGAGCAGGCAGAACTATTGAGCGGTTAAGGTAATGCCTCACAAGAAAGAGTCCAGAACTCCAGATTGGTAAGGTAGGTGAACGTTGGATGGGTTTGTTCATGACACTGTCAATGTTGGGCAGTTTTAAAATGACCAAAATGCAATTGGAAAACGTAACGATAAACCGCCAGATCACACACATTTTCACAGTGCAACCAGTTATAAGTGCATCACTTGTTTAATGAGATTGAAATCCACTTCTACTTCACTCTGTATAGGATTCTGGTATCCTTAATGTGCCGAACTTGAGCTGATTTTAGGTGATTTGTGACTTGGATGTTGCAACTTAGAAAGGGCTTCTTGTCATACACACACACACACACACACACACACGTCCATAGTGCAACCCTCGGAGCGTTGTGATAGAGGTGTTGAAAGGCAACCTGAAAGTGCATCCCAGCTCTAACTGTACACACTCAAAACATTCTAATAAGCTATTAGTATTTTCTATGAAGGGAGAGAAAAAAACACGATGGTAATTATCTTCCTCCGCCTTATTCAATCTACTCCTGCTCGCCTTCCCCACACTCTGTCCCCTTCCTCCTAAATAGCTTTCAAATTACAGGCCTGAGTGTTTGTGTACCTTTGTACTCGTCTGAGAGTGTGTGAGAGCGTGTGTGTTTGTGTGTGTGTGACCAAAACAGTTATGAGCCTGAAGGATTGGGTAATTAAAAAAGTAATTTCTGCTCATCAGATCTTTTTTTTCTCTCTCTCTCGCTCCCTCAATTTTTTTTGTATCTGTTTGCGCTTCCTCCTCCACCTCTCCCTCTCTCCGCCAGTCGCCTCCCCCGTCAGGTCTGACATCTAAATGGTGTGCAGCAGGGTGGTAATGACAGGAAGACACCATGGACCCCTGCAGGGATGATTACCTCTCAGCACACACTGCCCTGTGTGTGTGTGCGTGCGAGCGAGCGAGCGTGCACGCACTCTCCATTTTAAATTTCCTGTGGTGATTAAGTTCCATGCAGACGAAGGTCTCTGACCTGTCTCCTCCTGTAGCACCTGCATCAATAAATACTGAGGAAAAAAAGGGAAATTGATAGAAGCTGGGGTGAGAGTGAAAAGAGGCAACACACACACACAGACACACAGACACACACACACACACACACACACATAGACAAACATACACGAAGACTCAGGTTAAAATCAAATAAATAATTCATTTCCTACCCTACCCAAACGCTGAATCTTAGTTTCCTCTCAAAATGTACTTACCGTCCCAGAATACTCACAATATAAAGTAAAGTATGACCTTTACCACACAAGATCAATGTAATCAAACCCCCACAAGAGCTCTCCCTTTTCCCGGTCTAATGCCTCCACCTAGTGGGAAAATTGTGTAGCAGCAACAAGATGGAGGAATGAACATTCGGAATTAGATCACTATCAATAATCACAAACAAATGCGTAACGATAAACAAATGTATTTCCTGATTTATATATAAATGATGTGGTTCACAAATAAATGCATCACAATTCACAATTCTATTTCAATATTTATATATTAATTAAAGCTGCTGGCAGCTGGCTTAGCGGTGTGCAATCAGAATACAAAAATCAAGTAACTGTATTCAGCTCACGTTATACTTGAAAAACGAGTAATCTGATTATAGTTACTTTGATAAACCTGAAGTGAATACATTTTGGAATCATTTTGGGAATTATTGGTGGAAAGGTTTCCTTACAACAATGAACAATTCATTACTTAAGCTACAGAGTGAAATTATCAGGCCTACCGGATTATCATCACACAGCTCACGAAAGCTCACTGCCGCAGACAAAAAAATAAAATAAAAAACTGTTTCAAAAACAGGCCCCTGCTCAGAGAAACAATAACAGTTAGAAATGGAGGACGAAAGGTCAGCTTTCAAATCGTGGTGTTATCAACACCGCTTCCAGAAGACCATGGAAAGAATCTGTCGGTCCAGTGTACGTTGTGTCTTCCAGCAATCAAGACACTGTCTGCATCAAAGGACACGACCTGAGATAAAGTGTTTTTGTAGTTTTCTTTTTTATTCAGGTTTCTCACAATTTGGAAGCCAATTTTACCCTACAATTACGTCATGTCCTTCCCCGACACAGCCCGTCAAAACGGTCAGGACAGAGGTGACACACCTTTACTAACCCATTTCCCTCACAAGTTACTGTGTTTCCAATGCCAACATTTTTTTAAAATGTTATTACACTGTTTCGGACATTGTTTGGTGTTCCACAAGGTTCCGTTTTAGATCTTACATTTTACACTTTATACTAATGATATTTGTGCCTCTGTAAAATACTGTATTAATGAGTGCCTATCCTTAATGAGTCAAAGACTAATTATACTTTTCTCAAGGGCCAAAATGTTAGATTATAAGGCATATAATATTTGCTCCCTAAATGTAGCTCAAATTGAGCACTTTGCAGTTTACAAATACTTGGAAATTTCAATACATGAAAAGTTGTAATTTAAGACTTGTACTTGAACTCACAGAGAAAGGGAAGAGCAGACATGGAGCTCCACAAAGGATAAGATTGTGCTTCTCTCTTGAAAACAGACTGACTATTGTAAAATCAACCATTTTGTCAGTTATGAACTATGGTGATATTGTGTATATATGCATGCAGAACCAACTATTTTAAAGTCCCTTGATGCGGTTTACCACAGCGCTTTGCATTTTGTAAATGGGGATAATTTTAGAACTCGTCATTGTACAATATTTTTTTAAATGAGGACGGTATTCTTAGTGATAGGAAATAAAAACATTCTCTCTTTTTTGTTTCAAAGTCATTGCTAGGTAGGTTGCATTTCAAAGCTGAAATTCAGTAAATAGGACATGCTCACAGATATGTATCACCCTTGAAAGCCCAAAAGTGAACACTAACTATGGAACATTTGCTTTCAGATTATTCTTTTTTTGGCTCAAATAAATGGAACAGGTTTAGACAGGTTTTGAAATTAGAGCAGTTTGTTTGGGTTGAACAATTAAAAATGTTTTGGGAGGATATGGGAGTGTACTTGTTTTGGTTGAAACTATATATAAAGGTTTTTGCTGAAGATGTTGTACTGTATTGTAAATATTGATACATTTTTATTATTATTTTCTATCTTTCTTTCTTTTATTTTAATCATGTTTGTTCAGTGGTTGTAATGTATATTCTGCCATAAACAGTGCTATGCTGGAAAATAGATTTAAGGCCTATACCACGACTCAAGTTGAACATACCCAGGATCTGTTTTCGTTAACTGGTTTAACTAACTAAAAGTGGTAGGTATGATGGTTTCATGATGGTGGGTATCAACTTGAACTATAAAAATAATATTTGTGTAATAATATTTTATGCCAACAGTATGTACAATTAATACACACTGGTTACCTGCATATTAAGTGGTTGCAGTAACATTGGTAAATGGTTTCCTCTTGAACATTTTGTGTCGATGTAGGCTATCGATGATGTGCTCTTTTGCAATTTTGTGGAATTCCTTATTTTTTATTGTGTATATATACACACAGTGGTGGACAGTAACGAAGTACATGTCCTTAAGTACCTTTTTCAAGGAGACTTTTTACTTTCACTCCATTACATTTCAAACTAAAATATCATACTTTTGAACCCACTACTTTTGTGTGATACCTGTCGTTACTCGTTACTTTGATGTGGAGGAATTGTCTAGAAGAGAATAATACGACACAGTTTCAAACTTAAGCCTACCAATCAGAGTGCAGCACGCGTTTCGATCGGCTGATGACATTCGTTCAAACCATGGACCTTAGCTAGATAGATAGATTAAGACACAAGAGAGCCTGATTCACATAAGGATTATGTGTGGTAGCTACTGCCAAAGAAAATTCTTCTGATTCTGTAAGAATAAGAAGCTACATGAAAGAACAAGCTCCATTAAAAATAACCTATACTTTTTTGACCACGATCATCTGCATCCTATGCCCCTTTCTTAACCTGAACTCCAATCTCCAGTAAGAAAACAATGCAGAGACAGAACTTGAGGATGGACAATCTGATATTAACGGCTAATGGGACACAATGAATGGGTACGTATACAACACACATGCAAACACCCACATACATAACTGAGTAACTTGAATTATTATTGAAAGGGTTAATAGGAAAGTTTGCCTACTATTTTTTTTTATTATATTTGCCCTAACTTACTAGACGTACTTACTAACTTACTACAATTTTTACATATGATACTGAAGTGTTTTTAAAAGCAGGTACTTTTCTACTTTGACTCTTTTGTATCTTTTGAATCTTTAAATTGAATACCTCTACTTTTAGTGAAGTAATATTTAGCAAGCGTATCTGTACTTTCACTAATTTCATGTGTACTTCGTCCACTACTGTATATACACAATCATAATGATCTGCGAGACAACATGAAGGATAAAAAACAATATTAAGCAATGTGTTGAGGTTACCATTACAATGTATTTAAGCCTTATTCTGTAATTTACACATATAAATACTGCTCTTTTAATCTTTTGTGTTTTTGGTAGGAGATATGAATTGTTTTGAGTTCCTTAAATCTTCATTCTAAGCTGAATTGTCTGGATAGTTACTTCTAACAAAATGTAATCATGGTGAAAAAGAAAAAACAGTAGGCCATTTGCTGCCTAAATCACCATGTATTAGCGATAAAGTAATTAACACCGTCTTGACTTAGACCTTAATTTCAACATCCACCTTGGTTAGAAAATGTGCGTACTATCACATCAAAAACAGCAAGACTCAGAGGACTCATGTCCCAATAAGACTTAGAAAAGCGCTTAGATGACTGCAGCTTGTTCAGAAATGACATTTTCTACTTTTCCATTTTCCAAAATAAATGTACTATTTCAATCAATTTGGACATTCCACTTTTCACTGTGCCTCCCTTTTGTTTATTTAAAGCAGTGTAAAAAGAAATGACACAAGTAATTTAAATGGAAATAAAACTTGTCTTTGCCCCTTCAGTAATTAACTAATCTATGAGACAGTATATTTAATTTACGTAATAATCTTTGGACCTTTACATTTTAATAAAATAATACTAGAGAGCTAATACAAATTTTTACGGAACCCCTAAAGGGCCATTGAAAGAAGAAAAAGAAAAAAGAAAAATATATATATATATATATATATCTTGTGCGCACCAGATAGTATCTAGTGAGCACAACATAGTATCTCCTGTGCAGAAGATAATGTCTCAACTCGTGCGCACGAGATACTATGTCAACTTTTTTTTAATAGGGGCTCCATAAATTTGCACTGATGCGCCATATTGGGGGGGTACTATCAATCGGTTGGATCCCAAGTAACCCTACTTCGTTTTAGGGACGGCCAACACGAGTCCAGATACAAGTACTTTTCATAACATTGCCAAATCACGTGCAGCCCGAACAACATTTACTAGCCAAGGTGAACGACAACCATTGACACTCACTTTATCAGAACAGCACATTTATTTCATAATCATTTCATAATATCTGCTTGCTTTGAAAATTGACACAGTGCATTAGTAAGTTGATATTCTATGTTGATTTTATTTAGATAATCTATGTTAATTTTTTTTAATAAATTTAGGAGGTACAAAACATTGCATACACTATGATATGATTGGTGCATGCAGCAGTAGGCCTAGTGCCAACCTCAGCTTGTGCAACCCAGCCTCTTCAATCTGCATACAAATAGCACGATAATACACTCTCAAATTGCGTGCAGTGCATACCCAAAGTCTGATTTCGCGTGCAGTTGATACACCAACCCTTACCATTAACTTATGTGGAAAGCAGATACATCCAAATACCACACATCACCTTGAACGGTCATGACCTCACCAACAAGGCTAATTTACATTCCACTCAAATACATAAACTTGAAAATGCACATTTAGTTGAGAATTAGTGCATTTTCAATTGTATGTATTTGAGTGGAATGTAAAATAAAGAAATTGCGGTCAAAGGCTGCTACCAGACTCTAAAAAGGTCTACCTTACATGGGGAATAGCCCCATGAACTCAAAATGCAGTTTTTATCCATTATGGCTGAAAACCGGTATATTTGATGGACATGGCTGAAGATGAACATTTGCTTGGTTGGAGACCCCAATAATGATAGGGGGCACAGTAGTGTCCCCTGGAAGAGTACTTTTAGATGAACAGTAAACCCACTTGAAACCATAAATTAGAATAGGTTAATTATTTCACCTGCAGCTTTAATGCAGCCCTACTTATAATTAATGTCAAACAATGTTACAGCAATTAATGTTATTGGTTGAAAAGTACAGTAAACCACTTAAACATAAATACAATCTGTACAACCAAACTATATTGTATAATTAACAAATCATTGTTATCACTGTTTAATAATTCACAAAATATTCTAAATGCCATGTTCATAACCATCATCATTTTAAAGTTTTATTCAATATAAAAATACTGCTGTACAGTTCCCAAAAGTTGCTCATAATGATGAATACAAAGTGGGCCCATGTTTGTAGTTTTTGGATTCCTTCCGCTTAGGGTTAGAGAAGGTTTATGAAAACTCATATCTACTTAATATTAAAGGAAATCAATAGTTGAGCTTCAAATAACAGTTGACATAATTAAGAGGAGAATATTATTTGAAAGTACATTGGCTCATATATGCTGTTATATTGTGCTGTTTGTATTTGTTGGGAAGCTAACGTTAGCATGCTATGAGGTTGAAACACTATAACGTTGATATACCACGTATCCAGAAATGTTGATATGACACGTATTTTTTCTTCAGAAACGTTGGTGTTGTACGTATCCGTGGTTTGCAGAAACGTACAATGCCAACGTTTTAATCTGGCGACTGAACCGGTGACCTTGGTGACCTGAGCTTCGTTGGTGAGGTAATGACCGTTCATGGTGATGCGTGGTATTTGGACGCATCTGCTCTCCACATAAGTTAATGGTAAGGGTTGGCGTATCAACTGCTCGCTAAATCGGACTTATCGTGCTATTTGTGCGCAGATTGAAGAGACCGGGTTAGTTTGTCAGTCAATATCAGTAAACAGATGGGGACTACGGACGGGTGGTCGCAAGCACACTTCACAATTTCCCCAGAAATTGTACCCCTATCTAGTTTTATTTAACTTTACTCCTTTGAAACTTTGCCTCTTGGTAACCCTTATACTCTCTGGCTCGCTAACTGAGGCTGGTGCTGCGTGCGAGCTGAAATCATGACGGGAAAAGAGAGTCATTTTCTGCCGACCTCATGGCTCCATGCCTCACCCGCCGGCAAAACACGTGGTCGGTTTGTCGACAGGTGAGCGAGGAGCCCCGGATTGGCAGGAAATGACTCTTTGCATGGTCATGAATTCGATACATACGCAGCACCAGCCGAAAACCGAGCAACGACGTACCAAGTATCTTGTGATACTGTGACATTTCCCTTTTTACTGACAGCAATGACGGACGAAGAGGCTCAAGGCTCAAAGTAACCTGAACAGTTACCCTGAGCACTGGGCAAAGAGGTGTACTTCTGTTGGGATGGATTTTTGGAAAATCAAGCCAAATGGGGCAGGGAAACAGGTCAAAGAAACCAGTACTTCCCAGAGTCAGTCAGTAACAAAGTTCCCTATATTACTGGCAAACTGTCCGATTATGAACACCCACAGTAACCTCATCAGAGTGTCTGACCTCTTTGGATACAAAAAAAAAGTTGCCAGAGAAGGTTGAAGAGATGCAACCCATTTCCCCAAGTGGCAGACCCAGAGCTCAAAATGGCAGAACTAGGAGCCGCAAACCAAATCTCGCCCAGGTGACTCCTTTGTGCAAAGCGCCAGAGTCTCAGTCCAACCCTGTGGTGATTCAGACCAAACTTAATAAAACAGAATGGAAGCCGGACATTCAGGTGAAGAGGCAGACGTGCCCCCCAGTCCCCCTTTACGCCAGTAGCAGGCTAGAGATCTAACATGGCAACGGAAAAAGTTGAAATATACCATCCCCGTGGAGTGTGTTGCTGAACACACTTTAGGGATAATGGCCACTGTGACTCGACGTGAAACAGCCAGTTCTTTCCCAAAGCTGCCTGCTATCCAATCAAAACGTCCACCAGTTAGCATCTCGCCTCAGCTGCCTCCAGTTGCGTCACCTGACTCTGGCATGGCCACACCAGAGTTCCAGAGGGTGGAGACCCCAAACACATCATGGGACTAATTGCCTCCTATGGCCTGAAGTGAGGTATATTGGATCTGCTTTCTCAGGTCCAAACCACTCAGGAGCAGTACAAGTATTCGCTTGTCCCTGCAAAACCTGCAGTTGATTCAGCCGCCAACCTCAAAAACAGAGGCAACTTTGGTAGTACTGCTACTTGAAGACTTTACTCACTCTGAATGTGTATACAGTGTGTTAGAGTGAACGCATCATCAACTAAACCATTAGGGGGGAGAAGATACTCAAGGTTTTACTTTACTTATCAAAGATGGCAACCTCAACTGGGGGGGAAAGTTGCTTGAGAAATTCCTTGCTTAAAGAGATGGAAACCACAACTTTCTGAAAAAGACTGAAGAGGCTCTCAGAGGACGTAAAAATTCAGATCCACATTTTCAATATATTCAGGCATTATTTCATTCAATAAAGTAATCACTATCATAATCATTATTTGAATAAAATATCTATACACAATAATATTAATTGCACTAAATAATACTTTTGGTTGCCACAAAAATAGCTTTCTGTTCATTGGTGTGGAAAAGAGTGCAGGAACGTGGCGATCATAGGCGTAATTCATGGTAGGGACAGTAGCGACATGCCCCTACCACTTTTCTGATTACCTAAAATTGTCCCCACCACTTTTTTGACGTATGCGTTTTAAATAAACTAAAAATTCCCATAGACTCTACAAAGGGTTAAAACCCTCATGGTCCCGCCTAAACATGCAGTGATGTGATTGCTGGAGTGAATTTTGGGTTTAAACGCAGAGACAGTTAGCTTGGGCTAGCCAAATCTTTGGGCTAAAGTTTGAGATTCAATATATAATTAAATATTTAATAGTTAACCCCAGATTTAAGATTCAAATTAAATCAACATTTAGACTTTATAATTTTAAGTTTAAACCAAATATTTTAAATGTAAGTTCAATATATAATTTTGTGAAATATTTACATATGAAACAAAGTTTTAACTTAAATATTTTAAAAACATTTGTTCCAATCCACTTAAATATACATTTGATTTACTTTCCAAACATTTGTATATCTAAAAAAAACAGGCAACAATTTAATGTAAATATGAGAAAAGGAGAGATTTTGATTAAATCTAACAAATAATAAACTCTAACTTTAGTTTACACTTGGTGCGCCATAGTAAGACGATAAATTTAGCCTTATTCATTCTGCTGCAAGCCCGAAAGTGTTAAACGGAATAAAAAAATAATACAAATTTAAAATAGGCCTACATATATATGTAAAACGCGAGCAAATGCATACACCAGTCTGCAGGACTTTAAAGTGATACTCCCCCGATTTTCAATCTTTAGATATGTTTTCCATCATATACCAGTGCTGTATTTAACATTTAGCATCGACATTTATTTTTTCTCAATCAAACAGCAGAGTTTTAAACGAGAAAATGACTCACTATTGCAACAGAGTCGTTTCCTGAATTTTAAAAGCGACAGCCGTTTCTAACCAAGGCAGGCGGGCCTTTCCTGAGTGACGCATGTCAAAATGCCTGTCATTCAATTTAGGGGCGATTTGCTGTGATTTTATACACCTTGGCCATTACAACTTGGATATGGTGGATATGGAAATTTTGTTTGACAGTTAAATTCAGACGTATTTATTTGAACCGGAATTGAGCGAGGAGGAACTTCCATAAAGAGAGAAGAATGCAACAGTTAGGATACAGGCTGCGGACGAAACAGCTACAGGGCTGAAGGCGAGCGAAGCATAGTAGTGGCCAGTACGTGGATCGCGATCCACGGGTGGATCGCAGAAGATTTTTTGTCTATCTCGGGACACTCAGACTAGCATTAACTTTAACATACGCATGAGCGGAAAAATAAAAAATAGTCGATAATAATTAATTGATCCACACATTAAAAACAAAACGTCTTCAAACAGGCTAGATGGCGCAACATTATGTGCTTATGGTAACCAGATAAAATTCTGAAGCCTGCTAACAGTGTCTATGTGTGTCTAACTGTGTCTATGTTAAAATAGATTTGTTTGTGGTGAGTTTCGAAAGATGGGGGCTGGGGTGTATGGAGATAAATCCATCTCAAAACTTAAGGCATTGTACGAAGATTTGCAGAGTTGAACTTGGAGTTGTAAACTTGAAAGGCAATGTGTAGAGTTAATTTACTGTTAGCCCATTGTATTTTTCTTCTGCGGATCCAAAAAAATTTGCAAACCTCCAATCTGCGCGCATGGAGACTTGACAGCGATTTAGCTCAGGGCAGTGTAATGACGATCTGTAACGTTAGTTGTAGCCTAATATCACGGGGGGCGCAGTTTCTGTTGTCAAGTGTGACACCTTCCAGTCAAGAATATGGACAGAAAAGTGTTGCTGTGCATATGACAGTGGGGAAGGCTGTAGACCTATTTTAGAATATCGAAGTTGATCTGGAAGAGACTACTCAGACCTGCTGGGCCATGGAGGCAGATACAGCTGAGTAAGTAGTTAGCTAGCTAATTATAATATGTTATGCTGAATAACAAACATTTAGATGTGTGAGGCTGTAGATGTCGCTTTAACGTTAGCTATCTGCACCGCCTAAATTTGTCTTAGTGTACAAGCCCTAACATTAGGACATTTTTCGTTTTTGCTTGTATAAATCGGCTAGGTAACGTTAGCTAGCCAAGTGCTGCTTGTGCCTATTAAGCAATAACGCATGTTTTATGTGTTTGCTAGTACCAGTGTAGTATTTTGCGATGCAATTCATGCCCCACGTAGCCAGGCTCATAGCTTTAGTGGGGCAAAGGATGTGTTTGGTTAGCACAATGAGCTATAGGCATTGTGGTTTACAGTGAATTCACGATTTAAATGCCGGCGGTCGGAAAAATACTGTTCTTTCACTTACTTTGATACCTAAACTCGTTTTATATAGCCTACTTACTTAATTTAGCATATATTGTCTTCTAAAATCGGGGAAGAATCCCTTAAACCAGCGTTTCCCAACCTTTTCCAACCCACGGCACACTTGCATACACGTATTTATTTTGCATATGAAAAAAATGCTACATTTATTTAAAAACCTGAAGGCCAAGACTCTGAGGCAAGTTATGTTACATTAAATAGTGAGAAAATGGCTCCACCTAATTGAAATAGAGCGATGTCTCGCATTAGTCACCGATTGCGTTTGCAAGTTTGTCAAACTTTGACGTCCGCGATGACTTCATATTCCTTTGCAACTGTTATCCAGAACGTGTCCAACGTCATGCCAGCCTATTTAATTTTAAAACTGCGATCCATCCTTAACTCTGTAAGTTGCTCTTGTGCCAATAGTGAAATGTTTATTGCGCTTTCCATTGCAGACGAACTCCAAGAATCACGAACCCGGTCAAATTTTCCAATGTTACCTGGAGGAAAATAAAAAGTAAATCTCTCTTCAAGAGTTGTCAAATGCTGGGAAATGACACTGGTCAAAATACTGCTAGGCCTTGTTGAATCTGCTGAATGTGCCTGGGGGAACATTTCAATGCTGCCTGTTGCTACATGTTCACGCCAGAGAGCTATCTTAGATCTAAACCCAAGCATTTTATCAGTACTGAAAAGAATATGTTTATTTCTTCCTTGCATTTTCCTGTTCAGCTCATTGAGGTGTAGGAAAATATCTGCCAGATAAACCAGCTTTGCGGACCATTCTGCATCGGAAAGAGGCTCGGCGAATGAAGAATGAAGAAAACAATATTTTTAATTCCTCTCTCAGTTCGTAAAGGCGTGATAGAACTTTTTCACGAGAAAGTCAGCGTACTTCCGTGTGCAATAACAAAGTTTGTTCTGCTTCCATCTCACACAACAGCGAAAAAAAGCGGCTTTTCAAGGCCGTGATTTTATATAGTTGACCATCTTAACTGCTCCTTCCAAGACTGAAGAGAGGCAATGTCTTGGCCACGAGTGTTTCCCGGTGCAGAAAACAGTGGGTCACCAAAACATTTGGATTTTGTTCTTTGGCTCTGCTAACAAATCCTTTCACTTTCCCGGTCATTGAAGCAGCGCCGTCTGTGCAAACACTCAGTCAGACAGCTTTTCCAGTCTAGGTCTCCCTGTTGAAGAGTTCGTTGCCACCCTAAATATTTCTTCTATAGTTGTTCTACCTGGCAGTTGTTTGCACACAAAAAAAGTTTTCCCTTATACTGTCACCATCAACAAACCTAACGTTAGCCAAGAGCTGAACGTGACCGCCTATGTCTGTTGACTCATCGACCTGCAGTGCAAATTTTCCGCTTGATCTTATTTTTTCTTGCAGAACAGTTTCGATGTCAGCGGACATGTCATCAATAGAGCTCCGGCAGTTGACGTCACGCAGTCACAGAGTTCCACTGTCAAACTCAAAAACCGCCATATTGGCAGGAAAGCTACCCAAATTAGCCTGTTGCGGCGAATATGGTGTGCAGCTGTTGTGCGCCTGGGTGCCAGAACAAACGTGGACAAGTAAAAGTGAGAGCATTTTATCGTATTCCTAAACATCCTGAAAGAAGAAAATCAATTGATTACTGCCGTAAAACTTGCTAGAAGCAAACAGAGGTAAACGTAACGATGGGATATACAAAGTGACGGATTCCGCTTGTGTAGTACTGGTCTACACTTCATGTCAGATAACGTTATAAAATACAATGTTTCATGTTTGTTTACATTGCAATGCAGTATGGGTATCACGTATTAGTCACAGCAAAGGTCAACTCGCTCGCACAGACGAAAGTAAGTTGAGTAAGTCGGGCAACATGGGTCATGAGCATGCATGTCATCTTGTCCGCTTATCATTACCTTTGTTTGACGTTGATAACAAGCATGAAGGCATCTGTAAATATCAGTGTCAGTCGGATTATGTTTTAATCCGGGAAGTAATTCTCAATTATTTTGTTGATATACGATATGCTGTAAATAATGTTAGCTAACATGGCTAAAGTTCGCTACAGCTACGCCCGTGTATAGATATTGATTGTAAACGTTTTTCTGGATTCTAATATGATCATTTGAATGTCTGTAACATAAAATAAACTTATCGTATTTGGCTGACAAGACTGTTTACTTTGGAAATATTGTGAATGTTGGGATTCGCTGGTCCCTTTCTGGGTTCCCCAAATGCTTATTTGATAATGATGTCGCCATCAAAATATAACGTTCTATTGATACGTTCTAATCACACCGGTTTGATCGTACCTTCAGGGACCACTCTAGGGTGATCACACCGGTGTGATCGTACGCCTCTAAGGGTTACCTTTGATATCGTTGTATTTGTATCAATATCTTCAATTTTTATAAGCGGCCTTTATTATGGTTACCGTTACTGACGATTTTATTATACAAAAAGTAAGTTCGAACCCTGAATTATTGCGTGGATTGTGTGGGGCTAATAAAAGAAGTTAAGGGAAAAAAAACTCCGGGGGCATTATAAGGGTCGCTAACGTTTAATATATACATTTTCTCAACGTATCGTTCAATATAATTGGGATAAAAGTGGGCGATGTACTCGGACAGCTGAACATTCACGCTGGCGCCCTTCATTTTCGTCCGTTTTTTACTGCCACAATGGCGGTAAACAAAAGGAGTCACGTGACGTCCGGAGCTCTATACTGCGATTTATCAAATTGTTTGAGTGGAACTTTTGCTATTTCTTTTTCTGAATCTGCACCTAACATGACTCTCACAATTAATTTGCATGCGGGTAAAATCAAAGACTCCGCAATCGTATGAGGCTTTTTTGCCTTGGCGACCAGTTCAGCGACAAAATTGCTAGCCTCCAGTGCTTTATCAGACACAGTTACACTATCTTTCATAATTTGCACTAGCTTTTCATTGGTTGTAAGGTGACATTTTAATTTACTTGTAACCATTGCATAATTCGAAAGTGTCTCCCTGTTCACAAGACATAGCGGATTTGGGAAAGATGTTGGTCCCGTGGAAGTAAATCCATAGCTCAAATAACTCAGTGGTTTCTGCTCACCGATTTCACCTTCTTTGCTTTAGGAGAAAATTGCAATAGTCGCGGAGCTACAAGTAGCCTAACATTAATATCTGGATAATAATGGTTGTTTTGAACGAACTAAATGACCAACATACAATTTATTTACGTCCACAACCACATGACATATATTTAATTTGTGCATTTTATTTTTCCCACGTGATTCCCCCAAATTCCGGGGCACAACTGATGATGTCTCACGGCACACCGGTTGGGAAACGCACCTGGTTGACCTGTCCCATAAAAGGCTTACTTTCATATCTGACCAGAATGTCAGTCACAGCCGAAAGTGTTATGGCAGTCAGTATGGATAAATGTTAATAACGGGGGTTTCACTTATAGGCATCTATGGCCGTTGAAAGGGCAAGACTCGCTCAAATGCGCTACATTTTGAGTTGATCGTGATTTAAAGAGAAACTGGCATAGTGCGCACTGTATTCTAAATCAGAATACGTTGGTGCATAAGCACTCTGTCCATACGCCACCTTTTGACGTGAATCCTCCGCACAACTTTTTAAATTGGGCACCAGGTCCTGCACAGAAACAGGACATTTCCCTCTACTGAATTGCAGCTGGCTCTTCAGAGGTCACTTGGTCACTTCAGGGGTGAATAAGTGTACTTTAACGACTGGGATATTTGTTGGAACTGATTCATCCTACTTTGCAACGGCTTCCTCTGATATCCAATAGTATTTGATAAGAGGGTGGATTTTTCAGGTATTTTTTTTCTATTATAATATTTAGAACAATGGTGTTCCATTACTTTTATTTACTAATAAATAGATCTGATGTAAGATTATACCAAAGTAGTTGATCGGGTGTTTTATTGAGAATGTCACCTTTTTTACACAAGTTTAATTATTCGGTTCTAAGTTTTTACGGTTACACCACAGACATTTTTGCAACCATAAGCCAAATATTCTCTCAAAATTGATTGAAACTAATAAATTGTACAGTAGGTTCTCAAAGAAAGAATGTATGCAAGTAATTTGTCCGTTCATTTTAAAATTGTAACCCTTTTAAATATAATAAAACCCTAAGGACACAAAGAAATGAGCGTCACGTCATGGACCCATATATTAATATAGTATGATTTAGGTGCAAAGATAGCAAGTTAGACATCTTTTATATAATCAAAAATTAATTTAAGGTAAATCAACTACTCATGCCAAGTTATGTCCAAATGGCAACTTATGAAAAATGACCCATGTTGTGTGAACAGCATCGAAATGCAATTGTAAATGAATCTGCATAAATTTAAAATGTCATTTATATATAAATTGCAAAATACTATTTGTGAATCATTATGAATTTGTGCACTACATTATTTAACGCATCTTTTGTCTGTGTTTTGCGAAGTTTTGATTCAATCCAACCCACCTACGTAGATCAACCCACCAGAGCAATATAATACATACAATAATTAACCACTACAAAATCTTAGGCAATCAGACTGAGGTACAGCATAGCATTATCACTGAATTAACATTGTTAGCATAAAAGGAAAAGAAAACGAAAACATGTTGGCAAATACAAAGTATCATTTGGTAAGCAACTGTAAATTGACCATTTCAAAGGATTTCAGAATCCTGTATCAAGTAATCAGTTTGGTAAATGGCTAATCATTTTGACGTTTTCGTCATTCCGTTAAAAGAAACTTCAATTCAACACCACAATTCATTGTCTCCTTGACAAAGACTCAATTGTGTTAACATTCATTTCACCATCAATGGAAAAAAAATTACAAATTCAGTACAAATGTGAGAAGGACTGTAAATTCAGTTTTTTGATACAAAATTATCTAAATCTGAAGAGACAGATTAAACAATATGGCTGGATTGATAGTAAAGTAAGGTGCTCATATCACAAAATATGGGTATTTTTTTCAAAACTTGGTATGCCAATTTGGCACTTTGTAAAGAAGGATGGCCCCAACAGCTAAAGTGACTTTCCTCCAGCTAAATTTCTGTAATAGACTGAAAATAATTGATTGTATAGTACAAGGTATATCTGTTGACACACAACACCTCTAACTACAGAAAACATTACGTTATCTAGACCAACAAAATAACATGGTCATTCGACTATCCGACCGCATCATGTTTTTCAGCCTATTTATGAGTCTTAAGATGAGTTTTCAGAGCATGCCCTTGAATGAATCCTTTCCCACACTTGGAGCACTGGAAAGGCTTTCTGTCATTATGAACAAACATGTGCCTTTTGAGTAGATTTGCCGTAGGAAAGCCTTTAGTGCACTGGCTGCAGAGGTATGGGCGTTCACCTGTGTGAGATCTCATATGAACGGTCAAGTGGCATTTGGCAATGAATCCCTTCCCACAATGCTTGCAGGTGTAAGGACGCTCTCCTGTGTGAGATCTTGTGTGCAACCTCAGTTCCCCAGAAGACAGAAATGCCTTGCCACATTCAGTACATAAATAATTTTTTTCCCCTTTATGCATCAACATGTGTCTGGCGAGATGTTGAATGGAAGTCTTACCACAAATATGACATTTGTAGCGGCGTTCACCTGTATGAGTACGCACATGCATATTCAATATTGATGAACACGTGAACCCCCTACCACAGAAGGAACATTGGAATGGCCTCTCACCGGTGTGAACTCGTTGGTGCTTTGCCAGGTTCTCCTTACAAGAATATCTTTTCTCACACTGGTTACAATGGAATGGTAGCGTATGAGTCCCTATGTGGTGCTTCAGTGCTGACAATTTCTTGAAGACCTTGTCACACCGAGTGCATGAGTATATCCTCTTAATCCCAGCAATCAGCTGCACAGTTCTGGATTGGTGAGGCTCTTCAGGGCCAAGATAACTGTTGTCTCTCTGTAAAGGTTCCTTCTTGATATGCTGGAGAAGCCATGTATTATTGCTTGAGTAAGGATAAAAAGAGCAGGTCCCGTGGACTTTAGCGGATCTTAGACACCTTGAGCCTGAGAAAGTGTGAGAAAAGAGTTTTATGGTGCCGCTGAATAAATTAGGTTGCTGTTCATCTGGGCTATTTAGTTAATAAGCGGTATGCAGGTTTTAGGAAACCTGGGCAAAAATTAAACAGTAGAAAAGGGTCTTTGTTTCTACTGGTCTTTAACCAATGTCAACTGAAGTAGGCCTATACCCATACTAGTATTTACTAGGTCTGCACAATATATCGTTTTTTTTTTTGTCATCGCAATGTCAACTTGCAAGATAAACACATCGCGAAAGACTGCAATATTTTAACAAAGTACATGATTCTTCTTTTAAAATGTTTTTTATTGGTGCTAGGGCTGGGCGATTTTACGATTAATTTCAATTTGACGAGTCAGCGTGATGTGTAAAAATCCAAATCGAGAAAATCGCGATTTAAAAAAGGTGCGGGGCACAACTGATCTTGTAACGTTTCATTTGTAAAAACAAGTTAATTCTATGAACGCCAACGGAACTCATTGCTTCAGTGAAGAGAATATTCGCCTGCTGCTCACTGGGGAGGGGGGTAGGCCTATCGTGTAACAAGTAAGCTACATTTTTGTGATCAGTGTTGCTGTGCTTTTACCGCCGCACGCTATCAAACACTGATGTGTATCAGGCTATACCCTGCGTCCTCTCCAAGTTACAAGCTACCACTGGCATTGGGTCTAACTAGCGTACAACGCAAGTCTCATTCATTATGCATATTAGGTGGGCTACTAAAATGTAATCGGCTGCTTACGGGTTGTTGGTTTCAAATTAGGTATATAACTATCGCTGCACAAGCGATTGAAAACAAGGGAGGTAGAGTCGCGTAACAATAGTTAAAGGAAAAGTAAAAAAAAAAAATGTATAGTTTGGTTAATTCCACGGCTTGCGACAATGTTCCAACTCGTCCAGACAGTTATCTAATTTTTCATTTCATAAATTAAGAAAATACTTATTTAAAACACTTGCTATTTTTTAAGTTTGTTTACAGAATAACTAAGAAAAAAAAGGGATAATAATCGAAATCGTCCATGACTTATTTTTAAGTTTTAATGTTCAATTTGTCCAATAAAATAAAAAAATCAATATAAAATGTGTTGTTTCTGAGCAGTATACTGAATTTAAGCAGCAGAAAGGCAGAGCTGTATGCACTTCAGTACCTTTTTATTATCGCAAGAAATATTGTTATCGCATATCGCACTTTTCTCATATTGTGCAGCCTTAGTACTTACCATAACAAACACCTATCTATATATACACATAGGAGTGTGTGTGTGTGTAATATATATGATATATAAAATGTCACTTTTCCCCCCATTTCCAAAAGGTCTACATTAGGGTATAAAGCAATTGCATCTGCCATAAAAGGCCTAGCTTAAATACCTGTTATATTGGTACGGTACAGGCACTCCTGCAGCTGTTTGTCATTCTGTTCACCGGAATGTTCCGCCACACAGTTTTCTTCACTCAGCCCTTCTGCAGTTGCATCGTCATCACTGTTGTAATCGGATGGTCTGTCCTTCTCTGCTCCATGTAGTAATTGTTTGGACCCATTGCTCACACAGTTATCTCTACTTAGAGCATTCAAATCTGTGATAAGGAGGTTCGCTTTTTCTCTTGAATTAGGTGGACAGGATAATGAAGACAATATTGTATCTCCAGCATGAGAAGAAAAACTGCCTGAAAGTGGAGAGAGAAAGTAAAAATAATTAAGTCAAAGAATTCATTCAGTTTAAAATGAATCATTGGAAATATGCAATTTATTGTATATTTAAAATGAGTATCACCTCATTTAAATATAGAATACATTGCATGTTAATCTTTGCTTTCAAATACTGGCAGGTGATGAAAAACGAAGGCTGATCCTTTTTTATGTATAACAACGTCAATTATTCTGAACACTGATCACTTGAGGAAATTACAATAAATGTACTTGTGATGTAGAAAGATTAGCCCAATCAAACTTAGCCTGTAGGTTTGATAAGAGAGCTAGGGACTTACTACATTTCAGACTTCCTTGTTGATGATGGTATTCCAACACAGTCTTTAGCTGATCAGGTTGAAAGACCATCTGGCCACATTCATCCAAAATTGAGGGGGCTGCACTCAGCCATGAAGCTGTCTAAAAGATTAGGACAGAGGAGGGGAGGCATCACAAGCTATTACATAGCCTCCAGGATCCATTTTTCCACATTTACACAGAAGATATGATGCTATACTGTAAGCTGTTATGTAATTACCTAACAGTATTTTAAGGAAAAATCATGTGGGACCAAGAAGAGAAGCGAAAGACACTTCGAGTGCTTGGTTTCTGGTTTAGGGTACCAACTTTGGAAAAAACATCAAATGCTTCAATTCATACTAAATTCACCCTTTGTTCTAATGGCTGTTGATGAGTAGTAATGCAGGGAATCTGTGCTTAGGTTCTTTTCGATTAGATAGACATGACGTTATGTATCCCAAAGGATATGTCTGGGTTACAGTAGATACATTATGTTAACTAACAGACACAGGGACTAAACAATAGTGTGTGTACAGGTATCCATATAAAGTTGGTTGTTTGAATGGTTGTGTAAGTGTGTGTGTAAGCCAAGGTTTGCATAACCAGTCAGTAAGGCCATAAAGATTAAAAACAAATAGAAATATTTGTCAATATGTAGCCTTATGGACAGTGGAAGTAAACAGAATAGTTCATTTTACATGTGTCAACTAACAGGGCAGTTGCAATTGCTGAAATCAGTAGCGTAGAGAGAAATAATGTAATATATTTATTAATTATACAAGGTATTTTCCAAGAGAATGTTTGGCATTACCTCACAAACCTCTTTGGAGTACACCTACAAGTATTAAAGTCATATTCCGAAATGAAAATATATCTATTTAAAGTACAAGATTAATATTTAAAGATAAGATGTCATTACCCCAGCTACCAAACCCTTTTTTTTTTTAACTAATATCAAGGACAAACAAACTCAAAGTAGTAATTAAAATTGAATCATACCTCTGCAGTCTGCACTAAAGGCTTTTCTACGTCAAATCTACTCAAAAGGCACATGTTTGTTCATAATGACAGAAAGCCTTTCAAGTGTGGGAAATGATTCATTTAATGGCATGCTCTGGAAACTCTAAAGACTCATTAATAGACAGAAAATCTTATGAAAATATACTCAAGGTCTGGCATTTATTTACAGTCCCTTGTGCTATAATAGGTTGCAGACACATGCTCTATTTGGTACCTTTGTGACATCTGGTATTGGCAATAGTTTATCAAGTCTGGAGATCAGATCCCAAACCAGTGTCTGCAACGCTGTGTCATAACGAGACCCGTAATGGACTGGAAACAGCTCCTGAGAAATAGACAATGTAGTTAGTCTTGACGATAGAAATAAAGGCCAAATAAATATTGCAACACTAAGCCTAGCTGTTAATACTTTGAATTTTGATGTTACTTGTAACAATAAGTTAACATGGCTTGCAGGACTGTTCCCATATTCACTTTAACTTGTTAATCGAAGTGATGGGAGAAAAATAAGTAAATAAAATGTCTTACCTTAAAAAAATAATCTTTTTCACTTGGGTCTTTCATTAATGTTTGGACCATTTCCACAAAGTTAGACTTTAAACACTCCATCTCAACACCATCTTTCTGTAAATTGCATAGCAGGAGAATAATAAAAACGCATTTTCATCTGGAGGCGTTTGTTGGCTCCCTACATAAATGCAAGATATGTGAAAATTAACTGGTTTGCGTTGAGATATCAGAATGCTAACTCATCTTTAAAAAAAATGGAATTCCATCAGTTCTGTTCACACAGAGAAACAGTAAACAGTTCTGTGATTATTTAGCTAGCAAGATCATGTATTACATTACTTGTATTCGTATAACCGTTACTATAACGCATATGACAGTGATAGGTCAGACAATGGTGGTGCGGTGAAGGAGTTTAAAATATAGCCACTATGGGACGCCCCAAAAATAGAACAAATATGAAATTGGGCAAGGAAGGTATATTATCAATGTAAAAATAATTAAGAGTGGATTTAAGCCACTAATAGTTCTTATTATTTTTACAAGGAAATGAAAATTACTAATCAATGATAGCCTGATTTGAACAAATACCTGAAAAATCATTGGGGATGGAATGGAAATGTTCAGGTTTATGCAGAAAACAACCCATTAAAGGAGGTGAGATTTCAGGCAATTATCAAAGTACAATTTTATTAATGAGTACAGAGAGCAAGTCTGTACACAGAGAAATGACCACAGTGAGTTCACTCCAACAACATGGTAAGTTCTGATATGTTGACATGGTGCAAACGAGTATATTGGTCTAAACTGAACAAATCATTTATTGGTCAGGGAGGAACAGGTGTTACTTCCCAGTATTGAAAACGACACGTATGCAAACTCGTATTGTGATGGCTACGAACAGATAACACTACGCCTTCAGTGGCTCAGTTATCTCTTCGGTGCTCTGGCCTACACTCTGACCCTTCCCTCACATCTGAAAAACAGCTCAGACTTCAACGTCCGTTAGGATGCCCAAATTTGGCCATTGCAGGCTTACCTCTGCTTTAAAGTCTTTAGTTGAAGTGAAGATCATGTCCAAGTGGGGCTGGATTAACACAGGATCAGCGGTGCTTTTGCCACGACACAACTCCAAAACCAACTAAAACACAAAGGACCAATTCAGTTATCATTGTAAAGTGAAAACTCTTCCACTTACGTTATCAACAAGCACCCCAATATCTCTCGAACAGGTGAAAAAAATGTTTTGACATTAAAAGACAGGACAGAGTTAAATATTGTAGCAGCAAGACCTTAAGCTGCTAGAGGGGTAAGGGGTTATTGTCCCTCAGGTTAATATTTCACAAGATTCTTCTGGTAGAAAAACTAAATGTGTTTTGCATATTTCTATCTTCTCAAAATGTGTGGATATGCATTGATACAGTAAATTAGTGAGGGTTTGTTTTAAACAAGCAAACACATGGCTTATTGGTGGGAAGCTCTTAAAAATGTGGCATCTATATTGGCCCTTACAATAAAATGTGTTAATCACTGAGAATTAATCCGATAACTGTAGAATATGTATCTTTCAAATATAACCGTAGCCAATTAGTTGGTGAACCATTATTAAAATGAAAGGGAAAGTAATAGTTAATTTTTCTCAAAAAGGACATGCATTTTACTAATTCTTACCCTTGCTCGCAAACCCAAAAGAAGTTGAACTCTTTCATTGCAAGTCAAAAGCTCAGGTATCAGATCTGTCAGCGATCGTACCAATTCTTCCACCCTTTCATAGTGCATTACACTACGTTGTAGAGTTACATGCCACATGAATGCGGTCATAAGGCGTAAAGGCGGAATCAGCAGACACATGGTTGAGAAGTTGAAATTTGGAGCTGCACAATGGATCAAAAACAATGGAGGGTTGCTTAAGTTACGTCCTACAATAGATTTCACTTGGTTTCAGGGATTTGCCATTTGATCTCCATACAGTTCAAGTTAAGTAATCTTTTAATCAGTACTGGTCATTTGATGGACCGCTCTTAACAACATAGTAAAAAAAGAATTCACTGGTATTGCATTTATTTTACTTTATATATTATAATGCATTAACGTACCTCACTATACATTGTCAAAAAGGATGTGACCAAAGGCATACAAATGCTTTCAATAATTTCATAGCAGGCTCTATTTCGCTGTTGTTCTAGCTCGATTAAACACTTTTTCTTTACAGATAACATCACCAATTAACATAAAATATCTTACCAAAACATTGAACCTCTTGAGGTAAACATGGGGAATGCTTTGTAGCTGAATCCTTCTCGTTAGAGGCCAAATCAGTTTCTGGTCTATAACCAAGGACACGATCGATTATTGTAAACCATCTTCTTTGACACCGTTTAGAGCCTTTCCTTTGCTTCAGTTTCTTGTAATCCTGTTTAAGCTTTTTTATTTTCATACGGCATTGGTTTGCAGTCTTGTTAAATCCGAGCGAAGCAAGCTCACAACTGAGATGTGTGAACACTTCAGTGCTTCTCACTGTGTTAAGAAGTTGCTCTTGGACACTTTGGTCTGCCCAAAGGGTTAAAAAAACTTGAACTTCATCGGGTAACCAGATGGATCGAGTTTTATCTTTAAAAAAATAAAAATAAATAAAGATTGTGAGGACAAACAAAGTTGTAGAAGGCAAAAATGCTTTACTGTATGTATATGGACAAAAGGTAAAATAGTAATTTCATAACAAAAAAAACTAGAGAGCCACTGACTGATTGCAAGTCGTTAAAACTGTTCATCTGTTATTCTTACCAAGCAGCCGTGGTCAGTTGTAAGGGAAACACGTATGTAATGAACACAATCTTACTTTAGATTTACAGGTTAAAAATTGTCAAGAAAACATACCAGAATATACGGTTGAGTCACAATGATCATCATGCAAAGGCTTTGTAGCAGATTGATCACCGGCGATATTTGGACCCTCATTAGAAGACCAACTGGAAAGGGTTTTCTCTGTAAGCGAGCACAGACCAAGGATGTGGAGCGAGCAGTCATGCGTTGTGCATTTATTTATTATTTATATTGTCTTAAGCGGGCATGCAAATGGGCTTTTGTTGCATACAAAATAGATGTTCCTTTGCCAGAAATGAACAATTCAAACTTTGGAGGGACCGATGTACTACCATACTTCAGACCCTATCATATAGAAAATGTAACTGTTGGAAAGATAATTAATTCATACAACATTTCCTTGTGTATCCCTATTTGACTACGTAAAGTGTGTTACTGAAATTAAACTTACCTCTGCAATCTGACACTAGAATGGGTTCTTGCCATGACTCCAAACCAACTGCAGTAGAGTTACCAGACCCAAATCCTGGCATTTCTGGAGCAACACATTGGCTCTCTGCACGTGACAAGGAGGGACACTTACCTAAGTAAAAAAAAACAAGAAGTTTTGTATTAAAAACAACCACAGCCATGTTTATAAAAAATGTATTCAGCATAGTAAATACATAATTGTATTCAAACAAATTCATCCAGGCAGTGCGACTGAATCAATAATGTATGTAAATGTTCTTGGTGACAGAATGTCCAAGTAAATATAAAAACATGATGGTCAAAAGTCTGGGGGTCTTTTGATGTAAAAACTATGGGGATGGTATCCTACTGCATATTTAAATCTTTATTTGAGTACAACTATGATAAGGCTGTAAATACCTGGGAGGTGCAAACCAAAAGAGGAAGGGCGCTGGGGCTGAATCCACACAGGAGAGTCTGTCGCTGAGTTATACACTTTGAGAACCCCATTTCCTTGTTTATGACTAAGCACTGCGTCCATAATGGCAAACCATCTTTTTTCACGGCCGTTGGGACCTCCCATTGTCTTTATTTTCTTGTATTCCTGTTTTAGCTTCTTGATTTTTTCTCTGCACCGATTTGGTGCCTTGCTAAAGCCCATAGAAGCAAGCTCTGAACTAAGTTTGATGTAGACTTTTTCATTTCTCAATGCAGATTGCAGCTGCTCCTGGACACCCCGATCTGCCCAGAGTCTCACAAACTCTACAACTTCATCCGGTGACCAACTGGCCCTCTGTTGTCCTGTGAATACAACACACCCAATCCGCTGAAATACTACAGACACTTTAATATTACTACGACGTGATTTGAACTTCATCTCGTGACCAACACGATTTGGCTGCAAAACGTGAAAGAACCAGAGGACGACTAAAGAATGTAACTAAACATGGATCAAATGTTGAATAATTATTATAATGCCCCACCGTTTCATCGGAAAAACACACAAAAAAATAAACGTTGGTTAACGTTGCGAGTTATGTCATAACTTATGAACACCATGATCCGAGCTACAACATTTGCGGTTGTCGTTACAATAGCATGTGGCTATCGGTTAACATGTATCAATCATTCATGTGGCCCACGTAACGCAACCTAATGGGATTTAATTTCACCTTCAACAGACTGGTTATCCGGTTCGGTATCTTCCGTGGGGTCTAACAACGTAGTAGCAGTAGTACTAGTAGCAGAGTCTTTCATTGCCGCTGTGCCAGAGAAAAACGGCCTGTGACCCAGGATTGCATCAAGACGGTCAAACCACTTGCCGGTCCGCCGGTTGGAGCCACTTCTATTATTGTGGTCCTTGACTGTCTTATAATCGTGTTTTAATTTTTTAAGCTTCGCACGGCACTGTTTCGCTGTGTGAAAAATGTTCAACTCTCTTAACTTCCCTGCTATTTTAACGTACACTTTAAGCCTACGCACACTGCGGGTCGCTGTTTCCAATTCCCGCTGCATTTCGTCCTCAGCAAAAATGTTTAAGAAGGCATGGACTTCGTCGTCGGTCCATCTATCATATGATTTATTCTGTTGTCGTATGATGTATCTTTCTTCTGTTATTCTGTTCTCCATGGTGATGTGTTCACGGAGCCGCAGATTCTTAAAAATGGCGGTTGAAATATCAGTGGAAATCAGACTGGTGGAAATACGCTGTGAGCACTCGACCAATCAGAAATGTTCAGAGCTGCAAGCCCCATCCCGAAAGTTCCTGTCTATGGGAGCTATGGAAGCCTATGGGGGACTTTGTCAAACTGATAATGTAAATAGGAAAATGTAATTCAACAATAGCATGATCCTTTTCCACATATGTGTGTTAGTAAAAATGTAAATGCATTTGTCCATACTCCTCAACGTTCAACGACCATATGAAAATAAAAATGGAAAATAACTCATTTTCAAAGTCGTACCCTGCTCTACTGTGGTCAATATTCAAATATTAATTAACATTTTAAAATTAAAATGCAACATAAAAAATGTAACCTAATATACCATTTGCGCAAGCTTTGTTTAAGTCATAATTAAAAGTGAAATGCAGTCGTCTAACAATTTGAAAACTAAAATGAAAACGGAATTAGACATTTCATTTTCAAAGACTTCATCTGCTGTACTACGAAATGTTCTCTCTCATTGCTGCCCTCTAACGGGGACTTCAGCAACTGCACCACATTCTGTCGTTCCTCTGTCACCTATCGGTCTCAAAGTATGTAGATTTGTAGTTTGTAGATTATTTTACTCAAAATATAGAATATAGATAGAGCAAACGGGATTATTTTGCTGCTCCTTAAATGTGCACCAGCAACATTATTTTGGTCCGCACGTAGGCTAGTTATTATATCAACCATATTGCGTTTTGTAATTAGTCTACGTTGCTCCCTCTCATGTAGGCTATGCCATGCCATTTTGTTGAAGCGTTCAGTTTTGAAATGTGGTCGCGCTTTCATTTCGATTATGTTACTAGGCGTTAAGGGTCAGCATCTTATCCTTTTACAGACCCGTGAAGAGAAGGGAACAAGGGGACAATTATATATAGCGAATGCAGCCTTGAATCCACTTCCTCTTTTCATCATCACCGCTCTCCGCCTATCAGCATTCTTGTCTGCGCTCAACCCGCCTTCCCGCTCGTCTGTCTGTCTCATTTCCTCAAAAGCCAGACTAGGGTCGGAAAGGGTCGACTGTCTTTCACCCTGAAAAGCTACTATGCACATTGACCAATGTAGTGGATTTGCAGAAAGGTCGACCAAAGAATAACGATTGTCTGCGAGTACCTAGGATTCGCAGCCTTATTACAAGCTGGAAATCTGCTGGGAGAAATAGCGAAGCACAAAGAGGTGGGTGATGATAGGTATGCTGTGCCATGTTGTGACGACACTGATTTTTGCCAATGTTTCGTTAAAGCAAGGTGAGCAATCAAGCATCTCAAATTGATCAAAATCAAGAATGGCAACTTTAACCTGATCTCTAGACCTGACACTGCTTTCATATGTTTGGACGTGTCCTCAAGATCATTACCATCTCCAACGTTCGCTTTCAATTCTCTACAAATGAATGAGCATCCACAACCATTGCAGTTTAGTATTGCAAGGATGAGTGCACTTTTCTGGCTTAAGAAGTAGCATGTCTTGTAAATTCTGGAGTACCAGGAGTGGAGTTTGCTCTTGCATTCGAACACTCGTTTAGAGTTGTCTTGCCTTTCTTTATGGGAACCGCTGTCTTGTTTACCTAACTTTGTTGTAGGAGGACCAATCTTTCCTATTTTCTTTTTTCTTTTGGTCTCTATGCTTCAGGGCTGCTCAAATCCCGTTGTTAGAGTAGGTATTTCAAGAGTAAGTGCAGCTGTGAGTGTGAGTATGCTACCCAGGCACTGGTTGTGGGGCTGATGGGAAAGAGTCCATGTTCCGAACACACACCAAGCAGACAGGATGTCCCACAGAACGTCCTCCCAGGCCCAACCCAGGACCCAGACCCGGCAGGGAAAGCTGTCCATGCTGTTGGATGTGGACGAGTACAGCGCCAACCCAACCCAGGCCTTTACACACTACAACATCAACGAGAACCGCTTCCAGCCTCCCCATGTGCATATGTGAGTGTACACACAATAGGTTACATTGATGCCTCGACGCCAATATTTCTCCCTGTCATCAAAAGCAAGTGATCACACTGTTCCTGACCTATTGATTATTGGTTTATTGATGAACTGATGATTGCAGATTGTACAAGCAGTCTGTTGCGCCACCTGTCCCCCTGGCCTTCTGTGAAGCAGTCACAGACCAGGCTAGGCAGCTAGCTCGTTCCTGTTCCTCTCCCTCCTCGGAGGCAGGTGTACAACACTCGTCCCATTGAAAATACCAAAAGTAGTTTAAGCCATGGAAAGATAACTTGTAGATTATCAAGGAATCATTTGAATGTTGTAATTCCCCTAGAAGTACCAACGGTATGCAACGTTCTTCTTAAGTTCAATAATGTCATGTCAAAGGTTTGGGACAAGTCTTGAGTTTGAGGAGTTTGAGCCAGATTCTAGGTGTCGTTAAGTTGAAAGGTCAGACAGGGGCTGAGTTTATTAGGCGGCAGACATTGTTTCTGTGACCCCAAGGTCATGCCCCCTCTGTTCCTATTAACAGTCTATTGACTCCAGACTGTGGGGCCTGTTTGAGGGCAGTAGTGCCACAGCAGGGGCTTTATCTTTGGTTAACCCTCTGGGATGCATTAAGAAACAGTCTGTCAATTTTGACCTTAAAATCTATTTTCTTAAATACTGGCGGTGCTTGACCTTTCCCTTGGGTTATTGTCATTTAAAAATTACTTTGTCAGATAAAGTATAATTTTCTGATCAAAATATATTAATATTTTGATATATTATATTATATTATATAAAATATAAATATATTTTTGCTCAAAAGTAATAAAAAATTTATGTTTTAAAACAATGCTAATAATAACAGTCTATAATACGTTTTATGTACAGTACGAGGGTCTAAGTTGGATTTCAATGGCAACTTCTTTGAAAGAGAGCTGTGCTGTTCCCATTTCTGAGGGTAGTGAAACTGTAGGAATGGGGAAAGCAGCTCAGATCATCATGTTCTAGGGAGCGTCGAAATTGAGTAGGAGCAGGTTGTCTTTTCTAATTCGCCAAAACAGCAGTTTGAAGAGATGTATATGGAAGTCGTAGAGCATTTTCTCTATTGAATACGTCTCTACTTGGGCCGTTCGAGACTCAAAATAATCACAAGGAATGTCTTTCTTGTGACTGGTTGATGTCTGCGCAACGTTTGAAGTGTTGCCACTTTTGTCCCCTCTGGCCCCAGGGTGGAGCCAATACCACACGACTCTCCCAAGCCACCGGGACACACACGCTTTGTGTGCGTGTCGGATACACACTCCCGTACGGACGGAGTGCAGATGCCCTACGGAGACGTTCTTCTCCACACCGGAGACTTCACGGAGCTTGGCCTGCCCTCCGAAGTCAAGAAGTTTAACGACTGGCTAGGTAACACACACAGAAGAACGAATCTAACATAATTCATTGCACACGGATAAGTGAATCAATCTTCAGTTTGAAAAGGCAGATGACTATCTGTCACGGCTGTCAAGACATTATCTAATATTACACTCTGAACCTCCATTGTTTGAAAGTCGCTCCATACAGATTTTAGGGCTCAATCAAACACTTTATCTGTCTGACCCCTGTGTAGCTCATTAAGGTAGCGCTTTGAGACGTTTCACCATTCTATCCCTCCTCCAGGCAGTCTGCCATATGAGTACAAGGTGGTGATAGCGGGAAACCATGAGCTGACCTTTGACAAGAGCTTCATGACGGAGCTGGTGAAGCAGGACTACTACCGCTTCCCCTCCGTGTCCAAGCTGCAGCCTGAGGACTTTGAGCATGTCCAGTCGCTGCTCACCAACTGTGTATACCTCCAGGACAACGAGGTCACCGTCAAGGGCTTCAGGATATACGGCACCCCGTGGTAAATACACACACACACACACACACACACACACACACACCTTGGACCCCACAGTAAGCGCGCGCGCACACACACACACACACACACACACACACACACTCACACAAACACGGCTAGGGTCCCAAAGTAAACACACACGCACACACACACACACACACACACACACACACACACACACACACAGAAAAGACCCCACATTAAGCACAGCCACACACCAGCAGGAAGAAGCTTTTGTCCCGTTACATCCTGGTCCTTTTGTCTGGTGGGGGGATCAAACGAGCATCCCCCCAAAACCTAACCCCTAGCCCCCAGATAGGTTCCCACGCCCTCAAAGGGTTTTACCAGGCAAGATACTGCCTCCCGCAGAGCATCAGACTGACATTCACCTCTGTCTGTCTCTGCTGAGCAGGCTTCTTATACATTCATGTGACCTAATCTTGATATGATTCCTATCAATTCTTTTCACGTAGTTTCAAAACAACTTGGTATTCCTGTCAAGCTGGGGAAAACTTGTTAAGAAAAATTGCTTTGTGGTTTAACTTTGGGTGTGTGACCGTCTAGGTTGGTTTTTCAAAGTCAAAGACTTCCTTTAAGCCTCTTAAATCAGCAGTGCTGAGTCTGCTGAGTTGTCGGAGGGCTCGGAGTACACGCCGATACCCACACACACATACATTCTGTGTGTGTGGTGGGGTGGAAGACGGGCCTACTTCATATGAACAGGGCAGCTCTGGGTTATCCCTTGTCCAATGCTTCATGGCCCAGACCCCAGGCTGTAACTAGTAATTCTTAGAAAGAGGCCCCTTCCCCCTCACCCTCATCCCCCGGTGTCTGTGTTCTCCAGGAGCCCCTGTCACAATGGCTGGGGCTTCAACCTGCCCAGAGGGCAGCCTCTGCTGGACAAATGGAACCAAATACCTGACTGCATAGATGTGCTGATGACTCACGGGCCTCCTCTCGGTAAGACACACACACACACACACACACCCAAGCGCACCATCCACAATCCCTGTATCATTACCTCGCCCTATTTGCTAATCCGGAAGTGCCTTGTGTGTGTGTGCTGCAGGCTTCAGGGATTGGGTTCCTAAAGAGCTCCAGCGAGTGGGTTGTGTTGACCTCTTGAACACGGTACAGCAGAGGGTCCGGCCCAAACTCCACGCCTTCGGAGGGGTCCACGAGGGTGAGACTCTTAACACGCGCACACGCACACACACACACACACACACACACACACACACAACATTTACGAAATGGCACGTTGCTAACGTGATGGAGCTAGCGTAGTTCATTCAGGCCACACTGACTAAAGCACTGTGCGTCAGTTGTGGCAGTTGTCTAAAACCTCAGCCGTGCACTGCTCCAATAACATTCCGCTTTCACACGTCAGTCTATTTAAGCCGATGAGAGAGCTTTGCATACAGCAGGCTGCGTGTGGCACTGATGGATTTGATAAAACATAGCTTGCCATCACAACCCCAGCCGCCACCTTTCTTTAAGTCTGCTCAATATGTTCCCGGAGTGTGTTTGTGTTGGCTGTGCTCCCTGCTTTGTGCTAATGTCAAGATCACTCTATCGCAGCATCTACAACTAGGAACTGCTCCTCCTAAAGATCAGATATATTCCGTCAAATCAAACTGCATTACTATGTCAATGCAGTACATTGTTCAATTTAAGACAACATGCTGAATTAAGGGCGTTCATGAGATGGAGTGTATCACAGTGGATATAAGTTTGGCTGTGATCAAAGGCACTTTTACAACAGACAGTCTGTTGTCAGCCTTGCAAAATGAATAGCTCAAAAGTTTACCAAAGTCTCAAGGCAACTGTGGAAGGTGACCAGCTTATAGCGTCACGGTAACTTTTTTTCCCTTTGATTACCTGCTGTCTCAAATTCACATAAGCTGTCAACAAATATTGAAACAAAGTACCACCTACACATGTGTTTGGGATGGGAATAGATTACCTTGGATACATAGGGTATTTTATACTGACTAGTGGCTCACGAGTAATGCTAGCTACCAGATTATTCAAATAGCTAGCGAACCATTTTAGTGCAAAAGAGGGATGACATCAATGGTATTTTGTTCGAATCAATCAAATTGTTTTGAAAATCTATTTTCAAAAGAATTTTAGTAAAGAATTTGACATCACACCATCTGAATATGATAGGCTCCTAAATGAGCACATAAAGAGCAGTTAAGGAATGGTTTTCAACACATTAAATTCTTAAGTTGGAATTAAGAGTCGAACGGTAAGATGTTGATTGATTTCCGGTTCCGTTAAGTTCCGTGAAGTTACTCTTTGGGTTTGTGTGGGTATTTTACAGGATATGGGGTGATGACAGATGGCTGCACAACTTTCATCAACTCTTCCACATGCACAGTCAGCTACCAGCCCACCAACCCTCCCATCGTAATTGATCTACCCAACCCTTAAAGCCTATCTACCCCGTTCACCTCATCTTTCCTGAGATGCATAGACTCTTGGGAATTTGTTCCGACTGATGACTAGTCCAGCAGGAAGTTGTAAAAACCTGTCCAGTGGGGAGTCAAAACGGAAAGTTCTATTGATCACACAAGCGGAAAGATGGAAAGACTGCTGTAATTGGGAATTGTCTGTTTTTGCCAAACTGGCGGACCCTTTAGACCAATCTCCAAAAAAACAACGCCAGCATTTTTATATATTGGATCAAGCTCTAACGTTGATCTTCAGCGTTTGTGTCTTTTGAAAAATTGGCTTGTTAAACAGAATGCATGTTATTTTTCAGATTCTTTGGTTTTTTGTTTGTCCTGCTGTTATGCAGTGTCAAAACTCTGTCTTTGTTGCCTGGTATCCCTCTAGTTCTTCGTTGAATCATTACTATGGTGGTCGAATCGTATCTCTTGATGAATACCATAAGAATATGGAGTGACAGAGTATTTTTGGTACTACAGTGTGAAAATGTCTACCATTTGGTACTTGCTAATCTAACAATGTTTTAGTTATTGATCTACAATTGTGTAAATTATCCATTTATCACGTAACCCATACATGGCATGATATTTATGTCATTCTGTGCAGGATTATGTGGTTTCCATTGGCTTGTAGTATTGATTTTTAGTATGTTTTGGGTGGTATTTGTATGTCAAATATATAAGACCTCAAATGAAATCATGCTGTTTTTATCACAAATTATGTCATGCTAGTGTGATTCAAGTATTTCCAGTTTCAGCTAATTCATTTCTCATCTCCTATCCATATTTTGACCAGTAGTCAATGGAAACTTTTAAAAAGTTTTATGTTCTTTGATAACAGATAATGTATTTTGACAACTGTTCTGTATTGTTATGAACTCCAATTTTTGCACTGTGAAAAGCACAAAAAAGTTGTGGCTGTCCTTATGTAAATGTCTTTAAAGTTCTTGAACTGGTGATTCATTTTGGTTGCCTTTTATGCGCAAATTAAATTGCAAGATTTCTACCAACTTAATTATCAATCCCAAATGTTTATGGGCATCCAATTTGTTATTTGTCAGTGAATGCAAACCGTGATTGGCACATTCCTTTTTGATGATTAACTTTTGAGTTATCGCCGACACTATCATAACCTTGTTAATTATTTGATTGTCCAAAGCTTATTAATCCGTGATTGCTGAACCACTAGCTTCCTAATTATGCTAGGAAGATTGGCAAGCTAACCCTAGGGAGTTATAGTCTCTTCTATCCAGTGGCTTGGAAAATGAAAATGTACTGGTAGCGTATTCTGACAGCTCTTGGGATCCTTCTTGTTAGTCCACCAGTGAAGGCCATGATAATTTGTGGAAACAGTCTAGTAGCTAACTTGAGACATGAAGACACAAACTTAATAATATCGTATTATATCCTGGACAAATGAAGAAAAAAAAAAGAAACTACCATGTCCTGGTCTGTTATCTCAGAACAAATGATTGTACTCATCTTCAACTCTTAACTGGGTCTTCTGGTTTAAGGTAATGTTTTCTCATGTTTGGCAACTGTAAGAAAAAGACTAGCCGCATACAACTAATTCATAATATCCATTTAAGAAAGCACTTAAACTATTAAATCGTGCTTACTTGTTGTGAACACAACTTATCTTGTTGTGAACTCGCAGTTTTGTAAAGGCTTCTGCTTTGCACTACGTTGGCATCCATGAACATGGATGCTACCAACACTAGGTGGCAGTACAAACACTATTGAAATATTTAATAACTAAAGCAGTGATCAACAATAACGATAAAAAGTGGGTGTGTAGCAGCGATGACGTAAAAATATGACCGTATACTACAACTCTAGAGCGCGTGTCTAGCTTTCGAGGGTGTTCTTTTCGTTTTAATTACGAGTAGATGATGGCGATTACATCTTAAGTTTTCCTAAATGTAAATGGAGTTTCATTTTGGTGAGTTACTTGTTTTAATTAAGTGGTCACTATTTAACTATACAAATACATTTTCCAGGCTGTTTTGTAAATTCTGAAATCAGCTATTTGAATCATGTCAAAAGAAGAGGATGCACGAGTCTGTAGGGTGATTCTGCTAGTGGGCAGCACACAGGCTGTTGCTTTTAAATTGTTTATAAATACTCATGTGGCTACTGTTGTGTTATGTTTTCATCCAGCCTTACAACGGATTTTAACTCAAATGTAAGGGCAAGTTTATGCGTAGCTGACAACCTAATTATCCTAAATATAATCTCTAAACTAAATATCTAAAACAAAATTTAAACAAACGAATACTTCTATGAAGTGAAAATGAATCTCTCTCTTTTTTCTTTTTTTTTTACCGTAGCCTAAAAAAGTGAAAGCACAAGGATGGTCAAACTACTGTATTTTTATAAGATTTTGGAGCTAATATGCATTATTTATTTTTTATTGTAATTGTCTGTTTATTTGAATAATAAACCATTCGTTTTCTGCATTCTTGGCAGCCAGCCAGTCATGCCCCTGAGAGCTCAAGTAGCCCCAGGGCACCTACCTCCACTGCTTCCAAGCCCTCAGTGCCTAATGCCAGGGATGAGACATGAAGACAGCCTGAGAAATGGATGAACCACAGCAGATAGAGACAGAGAGAGAGAAAAAGAGTGAGTGTTGGATGGAGGAGGCGAGTACGGAGAGCGGAGAGGAACTATGTGAGAGAACTGCAAACTGGAATCTCCCTTTAACTTTTAATGGGAATATTTTGGGTGGTGGGCACAGTTAGAACAAAGGGGGTGAGAGAGGGGGAGATAGAGCGAAAAGAGAGGCAGAATTAGAGGGACACAAAAAAAGACAAGGAGCTGTTTTTCATGATGGAGCCAGGTCCTGAAGGAGCCCATCCTCTTTATCGCCATCACCAGAACTGTCCACACCATGAGCAGCAACAGAGGAAGAAGCTCTCAGTCAGCAACGCTCTGGCCGACCAGAAACAGGTGAGCGTTGCCTACATGCTTACCCACTCACATAAAAATCTAAGGGACTTTCCTTCCCTTTCAATTCTGGTAACATAGTCCTAGTCTATGGATGTAAAGATTGACTCTTTTGGAACTTGGGTCAAAGAACACATTGTTAAAGTCCCTAAACCCGGCCAGGAGAGTATGTTTGATAGTAGAGGTAAAATGTTGATTGGATAATGTAATGGTATATTTAATGACATGATTGTTGTCGGGGATCACCTCCCATCTGCGCAATGGTTCATTTTTTGTGAACGAAATGGGGGCGCTTACAGGATTCGGCCTCTCAAACACACACACAAAAAACACACACCCTCTTTTACTGTCAGAGTGGGGCAGCAGCTTCCAATTGGTCACGCTGCGTTGTAGACTTTGCAGTATAGTAAGAGCCTGTCACACACATTAGCTCATAACCCTTTTGAATGGAAGAATTGGCGTTACTCTCTCTCTCTGTGTGTGTGTGTGTGTGTGTGTGTGTGTGTGTGTGTGAACAAGCCTTTCTAATATGTTATTCTCTTTTACTTTGAGTCCTACCAAATTATAAGGGGGAATGTGGTCATACGTTTCGGTGGTGTTCATGATGTTCTCCTGGATAAGTATCTGTAAACATAAATACTAAAGTGAAAGATTCCTTTGTATCTACAGTATGATAAATTGCCCTGCAGCCTCACAGCAACTCTCTGAAGCCTGATTATATGATTAAGGCATTGCTATTGGGTTGCAAGGCCTTTTTTCCAACCTGAGGCCCACTTTGGTTGTACACCTGCTAAATAATGTAAGGCCTTGCTGCTGCGGCGTTAGGCTAAGCATGTCAGATTGTGATGGTAGCATGTTTAATGAATGAGCCCTAAACCAACATTGACATGGTAGGGCAAAGGGGTTCCCTGGTGTTACTGTAAGGAACCAGCCAGCACTGCGTTGGTTGTCTCCAGGAGCGCTGGGCATTTTCAGCAACACTGGAGATTCTTTGGCTGCTGATGGGAGGCTGGTGGGCCACTTCTTTCAGAGTGCACACGTCTTGCTTTACCTCAACCATAAACATACTTGTGTCCTACAGTTTTGAGGCAACGTCTGACCTGAGTAGAGATCATTTCTGAATGGAGATAGACTTCGTAATGTGTCCAGCTGCAAAACCTAAAATGTGGCCCGCACAACAACAAGAACCCTATAGAAATGTAAATCACATTACAAGGTAACTAACGTCATAAAGTTGTTTATAGTGCTGGAAGTATGATTTGTGTGTGTCAAGGCTGCGAAAATGGACTGCTGCTTATTCCTACAGGCTCAGAATGTGAGCTATGGGCATCCAGAAAGACGTGGTGAGATGTCTTGTACTGACCTGACTTAACCATCTCCTCTCCTCTCCTCTCCTCTCCTCTCCTCTCCTCTCCTCTCCTCTCCTCTCCTCTCCTCTCCTCTCCTCTCCTCTGCTCTCCTTCATGTTTGAACGTGTAAGGAGTAGTAAAGGTCTTCCGTGTGAGCTGAAGTCCTGTCACTTGCATTCTTCCTAACCAGTGACAGTCAGTCTAACAGTTGAGCGGGCCTACGTTAGATGGGTTGATGGTCCGTGGAGTGGAAAAAAGTTGCCAAGTGATGCTGTCAGCTTCCATCGCATTCCCCCCTCCCTGACGGGGGATCTCTTCCCTCATATCTGGAGGAAAAGTTTGTGGTGTTTAGGGTTAACTTTACTTCTCTGTCAGACATGGTCAGTGTCACATGGTGAGCGGTGCTGACTGTTTTTCTTTCCATAAATCAAAACCCTCACTTTCTGTGGAAGACATTTAGGCAAGCTTGCCGTGTGATTTAGTGACATAGAACCAGATCGGTTTGTCTCAGCCATTTTTCAGTTATTTGTCTCTCTATAGCTAAAGCCTAACTGTCATCATGTGTTGAAGACTTAAGTCAATTTGACCCTCACAGATCAGATATTCATGATACAAGTGTATGGCTTTAGTTTGAAATTGTTTGATGTATTTCAGTTAGACCTGGTTCATTATACCAGCGCCTTACCTAACTGAAAGCGTGCATCTTTGTATTGTTTAGATCTGATTGACGGTTCTGCGCGTTGGCACGACTCGGTCCTCTCCAACGTCGCCCTGTGGGGATCTGTTGATGCTCCATTAATATGCATGGCAGCAGCATTACCATAAGAGGGCTAAGCCAGGCGGAGCGCCTGTTCCCCAGATGGTGGGTGGCTGGCACAGCCCCAGAGCTAGCCAGGCTCTGGATCCCCTGTTAGCACCCCTCCCTGGATCCTTAATATTTAACGCCTGACCTCCAGACACTGCTGGGGAACACAGCGCGGTCACCAGGGGGGCCTTCGTTAGGGAAGGGAAGGCTTCAGCGCACAGATTGATTCCCAGACCTGCTCCTTCTCTAGGTCGCTCCGTAGGTAGTGGGAAAGGATCAACGGACGTTCAGGAGATACAGACCGGAAGACAGATACAGGGAGGTTTTACACACACATTCGCAGATAGCCCAGCCTTCATCAAGAGGGTGGTAATTGTGGGGACTCTGAAAGAGACACAGGGGTTTAAAGAGAGCAGCCGGGTGGGGGGGGGCAGTTAGCCAGATGATCCAGATGGGCACAACCAGATGTGAGTGTGTGTATCTAAATGTTGCTGTGTGTGCTTGCATGGGTGTGGGGTGTGGGGTGTGTGTGTGTGTGTGTGTGTGTGTGTGTGTGTGTGTGTGGGTGGGTGGGTGGGTGGGTGGGTGGGTGGGTGTGTGTGTGTGTGTGCTTTTGTGTATGCATATATGCATAGGCTTCACTTGTATGTTCAAATCAATATACAGAACTATTCAGGTTAGTTGTAAAAAAAAGCATCCAAACTATTGGATTGGACCAGAGCTATCAATACCAATCTCTAGTACAGTGCTGTATATCTATATTGCAGTGTCCATGGTTGAAGAGCAGTCAGGGGCAGCATGGGGAGACCCCTAGATGGAGCAGCACTTCCTTTCCCCTTTCCTGCTCTACTTATGAGAGGGAGATACTTCTCTCTACTTATGGGTGGGATATTCTGCTTAGCTTAATGTGTGTGTACTCAACCATCTGTTGTCTGTATACATAGAGTACCCGTTTGAGAATGTCCTCGTCCTGAGCCTGCATTTGATCCATTTCCACTGTGAATATAGTTCATTCTTCAGTGCAGTGCCGGTTGTTTGTTTGTGCAACTCTTCCCATCTATTTTCCCTCCCCTTGTGTTGTGGCAAAGAAAGGGAAACCGTTCCCGACCGAGTCAGGAAGGCCCAACGGCCGGCCCTGACCACCACGACCACATTCTGAAACGCGCTGGACATGGAAGTGGAACCGTTAATTTGGTCTCTCCATAAATAGCGGCGGGATGTCTAAGGAGAAAGGCCCTGGTTCTCCCCACTTCTCCATGAATATTTCATCGCTCTTCGTGGCGCCTCCAAGCGCCGCACACACTCGGAGCGTGGCCTTCCCACCGAGACCTTCCACAGTACGCCCCCTGGGCGGTCCTCCCCTCCACCTCCCCAGACTGCTGGAATCTCTCCCACACCTCAGAGCACCTCCGGGGAGAGGGCTCCGGGTCTCTCCAGGGCCAGCCCGCCTCTCTGGCCCGGTTACGTGAAGAGCACACAGGCTCTACGGTTCCAGCTGTAATCTCACTCTCTGGCTCCCCCACCCCCACCTTCTGTTGTCATGCTAATGTGCCCCCCTCCTTCTTCGCATCTCTTAGAGGATTAGGCTAATACAGAGGGGGGGGGGGGCATGGCTTGGTGACCAGCTGGTTTAGTGTGTGACTTTGTATTTTTGGTTTCTCTATTTCCCCCTGGTGTTCATACAGTTTATATGGTCCGTGTGTATCCACTCCCCAATAACTAGTCTCTCCGTCCCACTGTATGCTGTTCCCTTTTGTCCCTGACAGGGGTGCTGTGAATCAGGGCCTCCCCCGTGCTGAATCATTAGCTGCTCTACTGTGTCATTAGCCCTGGATTACCCCTGTAATCTCTCACTTTGGCTGGGACTGTTGCTCTGCGATCTCTGGTGTGGACACAACCTGCCGTTGAGACAGCATGTAGCCTCGACACTGGCTAGTTAACCCCTAGTGCTGTAGAATATCTCTGTCCACCGGGCACGTCTATGCTCGCGTTGCAGACTCGGGTGGCTATCGCTCCACTGCATAATTCAAAACAGCGTTCCCTTATTTGTTTTCCTCAGTTTGACTTTTGATATTCGCACTCATTTATATTCATTTTCTTTGGAGCTTTCGGTCTCAACATGGCTTCCCACTGTTCGGGTTTTCTAAACTCCTGTATAATCTTCAGCGTTGGTGTTAATAGCCCTTTACCTAAAAGAGACACACACCAGGCCCACCAGGAGAGACAAGTCTGCCCACCCACATCCTCCTCTCTCAGAATCTCCTCTCAGTCCTCCCCCTCCATGGCCATGGTGTGGACTCCCGTACATCATGGAGCTCCCTGGCGCTCTGTGCTCGTGCTGCTGTCTATTTCTCTATATATCCTGCCGTGATGAAGTAGCGAGGGGGACTGATGGCTGACTAGGCACGGCCAGGCCGGGAATGGGCACTTGGCACGCAAGACTGTTCCACTTGCCGGCGGTGATTTCTTCTAATGAACAAAACGGATGAAACGAACATTCCACAATGTTCCATTTTTTATGTCGATTTTTGTATCACCTCGCCTCTTCTCGTTTCCCCATCCACAGGTAATGAGGCAGTGACTGCAGCGTTCTCTCCAATGAAAAGACAATCTGTGGAGGGCTAGAGCGCTGTTCCTCTGGTGGGCCCAGCTCCTTTGACTGGGTCAGCTCAGTGCCTTTGGCAGTTCTGGGTCAGACATTAGTCTGCCTGGCCGGTCCGCCTCACTGGTTCTGCTGGGTTTGGAGCACAGCCACACTGGCCCACTGCCTCTCATCAGCGTCAATGACCAGGGATAACCACTCTGGCCCAGCCTCGGCTGTAGTGAGCCTGGCAGAGTGCGTTCCCTCTCTCTAGAGTAGGATGAGATGTGTTCGAATGTTGACTCCTGAAGTCTTAAAGATTTGTCCATTCTATCAACCCCTGTTTCACCCCGTTCCCCCATCCTTCTGGCCCTCTTGGAGATTCAGTTCTATCGATCGAAAGGGAGAGTGAGCGTGAGTGTGCGTGTGTGCTTGTGTGAAAACCGTCAAAGAGAGCACTCCCTCTTGCCAACATGTTTTCTAAGGGCGCCCTTACCAACCCCCGTTACCCCCTGCACCCCCCCCACCTTCCCTCTCCTCCCCCCCCTTCCCTCTCCTCCACTCCTTCCCTCTCCTCCTCCCCCTTCCCTCTCCTCCACTCCTTCCCTCTCCTCCACTCCTTCCCTCTCCTCCCCCCCCCCCCCTTCCCTCTCCTCCCCCCCCCCCCCCCCTTCCCTCTCCTCCCCCCCCTTCCCTCCCCCCCCCCCCCCCCCCCCCTTCCCTCTCCTCCTCCCCCTTCCCTCTCCTCCACTCCTTCCCTCTCCTCCTCCACCCCTTCCCTCTCCACGGCTTAACGCCTGTCAATAATAGATGAGCGGTTGTAGCGTCACACTCCTCCTGTACTGTAGTAAAACCACTGTAGGTCACTGGGACAGGGGAGATGGCTGCAGCCAGCCACAACACTGATGCATGATTGATAGGAGCAATGGCCATTGTATGACGCATCCCATTCTGTAGATATGGCTACATACCAGCTATGGGAGTGTTTTATCATACTCATGGTTGGTGAAACTGGCTAGTATTCCGACTGTGACCAAGAGAAAGCCTCACCGGCTCTGGGTATTGTTTTATATATGACGTTATTCTTTTGTTTGACACCTCCAATGTGAGGGTGGCAGTGCTCCCTCATGAACTGAGATTTGAATCATTATTCTGACAGAATGGTCTGTACAGAGGGACAGTGCTGCCCTCGTCTGGTGAAAAGTTGTAACAACAAATGAGCTCCGACGTGTAATCATTAGAAGTAGATTTGAAATCGACTAAATAAATGTTATCCTTTGTAAAAAAAATGTGTTATTAGTTTAAATATTTAAGTCTAATTCCGTGTTTTTCAGCAGCCACAAGGCACACGTTTAAATGGGTGGAACAGTGGAATGCCGTCCCATGTCAAATTGGCATCGTTATTTAAAAAAAATATATATATCTTCAGACTGGTCCTTTTTCTGCGCAGAGAGAATAAATAATCTAAATTCCTTGCTCTAGCAAAGAAACTCCGACGGGGAAGTCCTTGGCCTGCTCTTAGCTGGGATATGGTGAGGAGGATAAAACAGTTTGTGTTTCAGATTTTTGACACAGATAGCTGGGGAGGGGGGGGGGGGGTAACTGATGCCGCTAGGTGATGTGTTAGATCAGTAAGAGGATTGAAGCCAGCTGGTCGACAGGATGTCTCGGCTGCCTGTCCATATCGCTGACTGGCCCCCACTCTAAATCCCCCACTCGGACACTAATCTAGGGTCCATCCCCCTTCCCTTTCTGTCACCCTCTCTGCCCCGCCTGTGGTCCTTCGACATCACTCGACTCACTACTCCCCCCGCTCCCCTCCTATGCCCTAATGTAAAGGCTAGGGAGGGGAGTAGACAGACTGAAAGATAACAAAAAAGAGACGCTCGTCAGATGTAGTTTCTACAGCATTAGACAGTAGTAAGACATTTGGACTGAGACAAACAGACTGACAGGTTAGTCTAGAGAGAAGCAGACCGTTCAACAGACAGACAGAAAGAGGCCGCCAGGTCGGCATAGTGACCCAGGTCGTTGGGCATTGAACAGGTTAAGTCTGGTTAATCAGCTTGGTGCTCCTGGATGGATCTAATCTGGTAACAGGATTTTTATTTTTTTTTAGTATCAAGTATCCATCCACAGCTCTGCCGGACTCCGCTCAAACACCAGGAAGTCAGCTGGACTCGAACCTACACTCCTCTGGCGGCTAAGGCGAGCGACGTGTGCTAACGTGCCGAGCCCAGAAGCTCGGCAACCGAACCGCGTCTCCGTGGGAGCCAGCCTGCCCTCACTCGTTGCAGCCAACCCCATGCCGCGTTCAATGTTTGTTTCTGGTCGTACATGGTTGGAGAGCCGGTTCAACAGGCCTGCTGTTTGTCAGGGAGAGGATATCAGCACGGTATCTCCTCCAGAGAGCGTGGCCTTGGCGTGTGCGGGTGGTGCGTGCCCGGGTGCCCAGCTAACCGTGCCCAGTATCAGTGGAGGCGAGGGGGCTGTGCCAGGTGACAGGAAGGGTAGGGTTGATAGTGCTATCTCAGCCACGCCATGGGCTGGTGTTACCGAGCAGGGTCAATGGGGATCCGTCAAACACGCTCACACACACACACGCACACGCACACCTTCTTAACACTACAGTTATCCCTCCCTATATTTTTCTCTGTCTTTGACACACACATATAGACACACACAAACACACACACACACGCACACACACTTTAAGTGGAGAGCCATAGATTTCACCAATGAAGTTGGCAGCTCAGCTGTGCTGGCTTGGCCAGGAGGAGAGTTTAGCCTCTGTTAGCAGGGAGAGCCTCTGTTAGCCTGGCGGCCGCGGGGGATTACACTGAGCCCACTGCACTGCTACAGGCTGCTAGCCAGAGGAAATGCTGCTGCTGCACTATCACTAACCCTCCCTGCTGCTGTGGCTCACGCTGCATACATAGTAACACACACACACACAGACAAAGTAGCCTCTGGCGTGAGTGAGTGTGCGTGTGTTTGATGGGTTTGATGGGTTTTAGCTGTGTTTGAGTGTTTGCGTGTCTGTGTGTGTGTGTGTGGATGAGCTTGAATGGGTTTTGCCTGTATTTGTACAGTGTGTGTGTGTGTGTGTGTGTGTGTGTGTGTGTGTGTGTTCTATGTGCTTTAGATATCAGACCCCCCAGTCCTGTCTGCAGAGCTAAGCTGAACCCAGTAGCCTCCTTTTGTAGTCAGCCGAGGGCAGGGCACTGCGCCAACTGGAACGGAACGGCACCAAAAAGGTGAGGGGGGTCACACAGATAGAAAACACACAGTACATTACTTATACAGTCACAAGAGAAAAGGGGAGGGGTGGTCAGTGAGAGAGAAATGCAGAGGAAGGTTGCGAGGGGCTAGGGTGGGAAAGAAAATAGAGAGAGAGGGAAAAGAGGAGTAGAGAGAGAGAGAGAGAGAGAGAGAGAGAGAGAGAGAGAGAGAGAGAGAGAGAGAGAGAGAGAGAGAGAGAGAGAGAGAGAGAGAGAGAGAGAGAAACAGAGAGAGGATAAGCAGCTCCGGCAGCACCTAGCCCAGCCCAGAGCCTCTCAATCAGGCTGCCAGCCCTACCCGCAGTGGGGAGCCACAGTCCCTTAGCCACATGTGCTGTGGACGAGCCCGGAGGCTGCCAGGGTTGGAGCAGGGTGCACAGGACATTAGAGCACATGTCGGACGCTCAGCCCCTACTTTGAACTGAGTTTTCCTTGCAGTTATTTTTGCACCGGGCAGGAGGAGATTACTGTTGTTCAAAGACTACTCTGAGGACAGCAAGGTTTATGCTCCTTTTTTGGATCCTTTTTTTGGTATTAAGTGTTTACATTTTACTTTTTATTTTTTGCTGTCTTCACTTGGATGTTCTGTAGGTTTGGTAAGTTCTGTGATTTGATTATAATACTGACTGTACAGACGGTTTGATGTTTGCCTCTCAAACCTGAGGCACTCAGATTGCCCGGTACTTGCTCTGAAGATTCACATTACCTTTAGTACTTTTTGGAGTGGACCCCATGTGTGTTTTTGTGTGTGGGTGTGTTCTTCCTGCACCACACGTGTGTGCCCGCGCGGAACCCGTCCAGCTGTTGTTCAGCGTGTGAGGGCGTGCCTACACACTTTGATTTGAAACAGGACGGAGGCGGTCGCCGCGCACCAATCAGCGTGCGCTAGGAGAGTCTGTGCGTACCCTGGGAAAAGGGAGGAGACTTTTAGGAGGAGGCGGAAGAAAATGCCCGCCATCCTGGTGGCATCTCAGAAGATGAAGCCAGGGATGAAGTCGGGACTCCCCAAACTCAAAGCCCGCGCAGCCCACGGCAGCCAGCCCAGAGCCAGGCCAGTCCACAGCGCTGTGGCCATCCAGCAGGTGACCCGGGTGGGCACGACCCCCACGGCCAGCCCCCAAACACCCAGAGCTCCACAGAAACAGGCTGGTAGGCTCAGCCTCATCCCCACTAAAGTCCCCCTCATAGCCCAGAGAGAATCCAAGCGAGAGACCCGAAGCGAGATCAAAGGAGAGCTACAAGGAGAGACACCGGGGCTGGATACTGGAAGCTGTCAGGAGCAGGAGCTGAGGAAGGGGGAGGATTTGGATACGGAGCAAGATGTTGGTATGGGGCTGGAGCTTGGGGAGAGGTCGGAGCCGGTTTCTCACCCAGAGACAAAATCCAAAACAAGCATTTCATTTCCAGATTCGGATAAAGACCCAAAGGTTAGAAGACTTCTCATTTGTCTCTTAACCCAATACATCACCACATATTTAAACACTCGTGCATTTATGCCTTTGAATCAGTGCTGCATGCATGTTGACTTGAAACACCGTGAGTGGAATCTTTCTCCATAGCAAGCAACCAGACCTTGGCATTAGTGAGTTTGGCAGTGTTAGAACACGCTACCTCTATGGCGGTGACTGTGACTCGTCCTGACATGTGAGAGGTGTTACACCTATTGGTTGTGATAGCAACACCGCGGCCGTTGCGGCTGCACACCTGTTGCCTCTTAGCGCTTCGTTAAGATGAATGACTTTGCATCAGTGTCAGCGAGGCTGCTACCCCGGGGCTCCATTTAGACATATGGAGCAGGGCATGGTGCCAGGTTAAAAGTCGCCTTGAGTTAGGTGAAGGGCTGTGGGTCTGAGTTGGGATTAAGATTAAGTGGATATTTACACCTGCTCTGGTGACCCGGTCTTGTGGCAGAGGACTGCAATATAGGCTTGTGGTGTGTGTGCGTGTGTGTGTGTGTGTGTGTGTGTGTGTGTGTGTGTGACTTCAGAACCCTTGTTTACGTGTTTTATAGCTCTTTAGCACTATGGCTGCCTGACTATGTATAGCTCTGAATGTCTACAAATGCAGCTGCACTAGCAGCGAGGCCATGTATGCAGTTGTACATACTACCCCGCCTGGCCTCCACTCCCAGCTAGCTGCCATCAGCAGGCCATGTGCTGTAAGGGGGCAGCCTGACTGATGTGGTACCACCAGGCTCTTCTCTGTCATTACTGGGCCACCCCAAACCGAGACTTCAGCCTGTCCCGGGGGTTTCCTCCGACCTACTCCTCTGTTTCGAGCGGGAGGTTTAGACCAGGAGAAGGCCGATACTGGGGTGGGAAGACTTGGGCTGTGGCTGGGGGCCAGAGAAAGAGAGCTAACGCTGAGGATCGATGTGGGGGTGCAGATGTGGCTGAGCCTGAGGTTAGTTATGGAGGCGAAGACGGGTTTAGCCTGGGGCTGGATATGGGGCTGGGAAACTGTAGGCCATGGCTGGCCCTTAACCCAAGTTAACCGAACTCACATGTGAGCCCCACTTGAGAAAAAACAGGGACACTATTATCCCAATATTGTCCTGTTTCTTTTTCACATCTTTAGTCTCTTTGCATAAAGGGTTTTATAATAGAACAGCACTCTGAGATTTAAATTGCAGGAATAACACAAAGCCAGCCAGTGGTCAGGGGTCATTCACTTGTTTCTGTTGGACTCAAATAAGTAAAACTATTTTTCTTACCTCTACCCCATTTTCTACGTATGAATGACACAACCACATGGCATTGGCCAAAAAAAAAGGTGGGGGGGGGGCTGAAAGTACAGTTTACTGGGAGGGCAGAGAAGGTAACGCAGGATGGGTAAAAATACCGAAGACAAAATGTTACAAGGGATTTTTCAATTTCCACAAAACATCATTTGAGAGTGTTTTTGTGTACATTTGGGTGATGTCCTTAGAATCTGTACCAGAAGAGGTTGACGTGAAATCTGGAACCCGCTCTGAGCCAGACGGTCCAATTAGCATACAAGCGGGAATGCATTGAACCATGGCGCACTAGACATGCTCGTAATATTACAGGGGCGCTTGGTCATTAGGGCCTGAAAGGGGAGCGTCGAACACCGGTGGCGTTTCTCTGGTTTTAGTGTGAGCAGTGAGCGATTCCAAAAGCAGAAACAATCTGTGGGGGTGTGATGACTAATCATGTGACCTAGCGTCCTACTGACACACTGGCAGAGTCTCACGGCTGACTTTCTGCTGCCCCCATACTGCGGCCCACGTGGAGAATCGGAGGGTCAGGACAGAAATCTGATCTGGAATAAGTCATTTATATCCATACTGTTGTTTTTGGAGAGCCCTGCCCTGTGCTTAATTCTCTTAACCCGACCCAATTTGACCCACAATGCTGGATTGGAGCGCGGCGACCGCCTCCTTTCTGTTATTTGAGCAGACAGGACCATTTGGTCAACCTCATTTCCTGGACCCCTTCTAGTTAGTCCGATAATTGACTTTTCTTAATATCCCCCCTTTCACTCTTTGGTTCCCATCTGGTGCCACGAGCCCCTTCTTTACCCCCCCGGTGCCCTTCTCCCCGTGGTAACGGCCCTTCTCATTAAGAGACTCTTGTTGGACTTAGACACTGAGCAAGGCAGACCCACTCCATGCAGCGATACTGTTGACTGATCACACAGGCTTACAGACAGATTGAGAGGCTAGATGAGGCTGTGTTGTGAGAAAAGCGCTGCTTTGATGAGGACCATGTTGCACACGTTACAGTGAGATATCCTCCTTGGTGTTGAGGAGCTTCACTTCTTCCTTCCAAGCCCCTTCAAAAAATAGTCTGATGAGAAATACTTTGGTGGCTACTAGTCAAGATGACTGGTGTCTTTCTAACACATTCTTGTTATGCCCTTGAAACTTGGCAGTGGTGTGCTTCTTAATAAAATGATGTACCTTCACATGTACATGCATACAAACAAAACCACAGAACCACAGACAGTAAACTAAGCAAACGGACAACTTCCCCCTTGTCTTTCTCCATGTTTTCAGATCTACACAGATTGGGCCAACCACTACCTGGTAAAGTCTGGTCACCAGCGGCTGATCAAGGACCTGCAGCAGGATCTGAACGATGGTGTCCTGTTGGCCCAGCTCATTCAGGTGGTTGGTAAGGGACACTTTTGATTGAACACTGGATTGGTGAGAAGATCTTTAAAGTGGAAAGATTTTAAGCAAATCTAAATACACTTTCCATTGTGTAATATATATATTCATAAAAAAAAAAATATGTATATATATAGTTATACTACTGTATAACGTATTTATTTTGCAACCTAAGTACAAAGACGAATTGTAAATGGTGCAACTACTGCAAGTTCACCATCCGATTGTTTTGTCTCTTTCATTTCAGCCAACGAGCAAATCGCGGACATCAATGGCTTCCCCAAGAGCAGGACCCAGATGGTGAGTGGTCCACCTCACCTGCAGGCTTGAGTGTTAATTTTGTCCCACCAGAGAGCACGGTGTGTTACTATCGAATTGCGCCTTGTCTCGGTGAGATGATCAAGCATCCGTCTCCAGCCATGGACACACCAGCAAGGCGGTTAAGATTATTCCCTGTGCACTTTGCTTCCAAGTAAAACCACTAACTGCTTTCATAGTTGTACATTTCCCGGCTACTCCTCCTTGCTGACGGAGTGGTCCTGTCTCACTCTTTACTCAGAGGGAGAGAGGGAGAGAGGGAGACAATGTGTTTGCGCGTGTCTCATGGTGTGTGCGGCGCTATCTCACGGGCCCAGCAGGGGGGCAGCGTGCAGGTCTTAAATAGACCAGTGCCCCGCCGAGGCCCATCTGCCATCCGCCAACCACAACAAACACACCAGGCCTGGCCTGACCTTCTGGCTGCCGGCCTGGTAGCAGGCTGCTCTCCTTCCAAAGAGCTGCACTGGACCATATTACAACGGTTCCTGTTGGTGTATTATTTCGCTTGTTTCCCCTTTGATGTGTTTTTTTTAGGACTTTGCTTTGTTTCCACCTTCCCTCTCCCAAACCATTTGACCATGTTTTATGGCAGAGCGTGAGCAGGTACCCCGGTGGTTCTTGTGAGGCCTTGGCACGGTACATGGGGAATATGGGAACCCTGAAATAATAAGTGGTGGAATGAATGGAGCTCTTTCACGGAGGGGTGTCACCTCGACATGAACTTGCTGGGTTCCAAGAGTGATGGGGTGCAGGGGTTTTCTTCACAAGCAGGGTGTTGGGGTTGTATGGAAATACTTTGAAAGGCTCTCTCTAAATCAGAACGGCCGTAGATTGTTGTTATTGGCTCTTTCTTTTTTTTCTTCCTTTTTTTTCTTTTTGTCACAGTAGGGTTTTTGTCACAGTTGCATCTCGTTTCTCGTTGATGATCCTTGGTTCATTTGAGTTCATACTGTACTGTGTTCTGTTGGTTCTTTTACCCCCGACCCTCTTAGATTCAGAACATTGATGTCTGTCTGGGGTTCCTGGCTGATAAAGGAGTCAACATCCAGGGATTATGCTCCGAGGGTAAGCCAGGCTCTTATCTTGCCTTTTTTTTTTATCAGTTTTTGTATATTTTAGGAATTTGGCCATCAAGACACTTTTTCGGTTTGTCTTTAAAGTTACGTTAATCATTGTTTAATGTCAACAAATATAACAAATCTATGAAATAGGCCTTGCCACTTTCACTTTGAACACGACTCTGTTTTCATATGTAACATTTTTGCCTCTCTGTATGACCCGTGTCTCCTCCGCCGTCCGACCAGAGATCCGCCGGGGGAACTTACAGAGCATCCTGGGCCTGTTCTTCAGCCTGTCCCGCTACAAGCAGCAGCAGCAGCAGCAGCAGCAGCAGCAGCAGCAGCAGCAGAGGCTCCCCAAGCAGATTTGCCAGCCGGGCAGCCCTGCCCACCTCACCCTGCCCCAGGGCCCTTGCTCTCGGCCCCCAAGCCCGCACCACTCCTGCTGCCCCGGCCCCGCCCACTGGTCCTCCTCCACGGACCTGCTGGCCAGGTACAGGGGAAAAACCTTCCCCGAGAAGACCCGCCATTTCTTAAGTCTTTCACTGTCGGTTTTGAAAATGTATTTCTTTAAGATGGCGCCAGAGGCCAGTGAGTCTGTAGTTCATCTGTAGTCCACCTCTGAGTGGAGCGGAACCTTCCCATCGGTGGCGGTCACCGGGGAGGTTCTTAATGTGTGCCTCCTCCCTCATCTTCTTGCCATTTATTTATTCCTTTCTCTTTTCTCTATCTCTCCATCTCCCTCCTCTCATTATTTCTCTTTCTCCTCTCTCAATTTGTTTCCTTACTCTTCTTCCCTTCACGTCGGCCGTCTCTCTCCTCTTTTGTCTCTCCATCTCCTTCCAGCCTTCCAACCCAGACGTCTGCTCAGGCCGCAGGGTCCAAACTGCCGGTGGTTCAGAGGAGGCCCTCTAGGTTTGACCCTCTCGCTCCTCCTTCTGCCCTCCCACTGTTGCGCCACGCTTTCTCATCTCCTCTTTTCCCTCCTCCACCCTCTCAGCATAGTGTCACAGATCACCCACACTCCCTCATCCCCTCACTCTTTCATGCCAGGATATTGGTTTGTTGGTCAGCACTAGTGTGTATCCCTTTGGTCGGTTCGCCATGCAATGGCGTGTCAAGGGTAGTTTGGTCTGCTGTCACTGTGCATGGCACCGTTGAGGTAGAGAGTGTGTGTCTCTAGACCGTTATAGGAAAAGGCTGGATCTGTTTGTTTTTCCTCAGACGTGGTAAAGCGAGAGCACTATCTACTGCAGTAGCAGTGTCAGTGCTCTAAGCCACCCTCTTGTGGCCATGTATATATTCGCCTCCGTCAGGCCTGAACAGTTGCGCCTAATTTGAGGGGAAACTTTTCTGGCCTTTGGATATGCTGGCATTTACCAGTG
>CM030175.1:16167128-16174628 GCA_017639675.1 Aplochiton taeniatus
TCCTCAACAAAATCTATGCCTAAGCATGAAACACATGTTGTTGACAAGCACACTGGTAGAGTGAGTGATGTGTGTTTGTGCTCAGTTAGCGGAGCTGGCTCTCGCAGCGGGCGGGCTTAATCGTGCTCTGCTTGTCATAAACACACACACACACTCACACACCGGGACGTTTTCAACGTCCCAGCTTTGTTATCGTGATGCTTATATCCCAGCTCTCCGCTGAGAGGATGGGGACAGAGTCAGCGTGAGACGGGGGGAAGGTGTGCGTTCACCCATGCATGTCGTTTTCAGGGTGGGTAGTGACACAGCCCGTCTGGTGAGAAGAACCCTATGTCTGGGCCCCACTCAATGGACATCCCATTCACCTTTTTATTGGCTGCTAACGTTACCCTCTCTGTCCCTCTGTGCCCCCCCCCCCCCACACACACACACACCAGCGAGGAGCACCACAGCCTCCCCCATCCCAATGGAGGGCTCCCTGTCCTCAGGCCCGGCCCCCTCCCTCTCCCTGTCCCCCTCCACCTCCTCCATCCCCCAGCCTCTCTCCAGCGCCAGCAGCAAGTCTTGGCGGAGTAAGTCCCTGAATGCCAAGCGCAGCGTTACCCCCTCCGTCCTCTCGGTCTCCCCCCCACCTCAGCCCAAAACCCTGGAGGCACCCCCCAAAGCCGTTGCCCAAAAGTCCATGCTGGAGAAACTCAGGTTGTTCAACAGCGGCAAGACGGCCTCCAAAAACAGCGCCGGGACACAGACGGAGAGGCAGGCGGGAGCGGAGGGGGAGAGGCGGGGGAGCGGAGGGAGGAAGGGGGAGGGGAAGGCCGAGAAGAAGGGGGAAAAGAAAGGAGAGAGGAAGAAGGGAGAGAAGAGGTCGGCGAGCGCCACATCGCTAGCGGAGTCGACGAGCGGAAACCTGCGGCCCGCTGGTTCCAGCACCCCAACCCCCAGTCCACCCACCCCCAGCCCCACCGCCACCAGCCCCAAGCTGGCGCTGAAGGGCATCGCCCAGAGGACCCTGGGCCGGGCGCTCACGCCCAGGAAGAGCTCCACAAGGCAGGCAGACAAGGACAAGGCCAGGTTCAAGGACAAGGCGAAGTCCGGGGCCCAGGAGAAGGAGCAGGTGGTCCAGGGCTCTGGGTCCAGCGGGCTCACAGAGCCAGACTCAGTGGGTGTAGAACCCAGACAGGTCAGGCTACTGAACATCAACCAGCTTGTCAATTAGTAGATAAATGATTGATGTATGATACTCATTCAATACTTATTTTTAAACTGAGCTCTTTATCTGTTGTATATTTAAACTCTAGCTAATGGGGTCTTTGCTATATCATTTACCATTTTGAAACCATGTTGGTGTAGCTCTAATCCTTTATTGCATTAGCATGATGCTGAAATAGTGCACCCATTTATGTCCTTTTTGTGCTGGTATAGGTGTTGAATGGCTCCGAGGCAGAGCCCTCTATAACAGGCAGCAGCAAGGTGTCCAGCCTCATCCCTAAAGGCAGCAAGGACAAGCGGGACCCCCCGCCGCCCACCCCCACCCCCAGTGCTGCTCTGGTCCCAAGCAGCATTCCCAAGCCTGGCTCCAGGAGAGTCAAGGAGCCGCCGGTGCCCTCCGGGCCCAGGGAGCTGGAGAGGCGAGGCAGTGGCCGAGGCAGTGCCCTGTCCGTCCACCGGGGACCACTGGACAGCCCGGCCTCCAGTTCCTGCTCCAGCCTGGCCTCCTCAGAGGGGCGCTGTCCAGTCCATGGGAGCTCCTGCTCGGCACCCCCCGGGGTGGGGGCTGGTACTACAGCCTGTAGCTTAGCCAACGTCCACCTGCCCAGGCCCCTGCAGCAGCACAGCAATCCCAATACGGCTACTGTGGCCCCCTTCATGTACAGGTAAGACACTGATAGCAATGGACTAGTGAATGTCAGATAGAGAGAAAGAGAGAGGGAGAGAAAGAGAGAGGGAGAGAGGGAGAGAGAGGGAGAGGGAGAGAGAGAGAGAGAGAGAGAGAGAGAGAGAGAGAGAGAGAGAGAGAGAGAGAGAGAGAGAGAGAGAGAGAGAGAGAGAGAGAGAGAGAGAGAGAGAGAGAGAGAGAGAGAGAGAGAGAGAGAGAGAGATACACCTTTTCCTCATTGTGTTTGTTATTTCCTGTCCTCCAGATCTCAACCGGACGTGAGTCCCGGGGCGGGGCTAACAGAGGCGTGGCCTCAGGAGTGTCTGAGCCGACGTCCGGCAGCTCTCAGCCAATCGGCGCACGGCTCTCTGGAGGACCTCACAGGTGCTGTTATTGCAATGTGTGTTAGCCTATCCAACTGTGTTTCCTCCGACCACGTCCTGCTTTAAGGCTGTGTAGGACAACGTCTCGCAAATATCAAAACACCCATAGCTACATTTCCGTGGTGTCTCTCATGAGACAGTCCAAAAGGCACAACGGTAATGGCTGCCGTAGAAGTTTATGGGGGGGGGGGGGCTGTGGTGTAACCATGAGGAAGTTGATGAGAGCTTTGTCTAAATGTGAGGCGGAGACAAAGAAGATGGGGGGAGTGAGACAGGCAGAGGCCACTGAATGAATGGGACAGAGCAGGGCTCATCTGCATGTTAAAGGCTGAAGGCGACGGGTGTCACAGAGCTGCCAAGGACTCGCGCCATGTAGTTGGTGTGTGCGCTCTTGTATGTGTGTGTGTTTGTGAGTGTGTGTGTGTTGACGAGGAATTCTGTCTCTGGTGTGTTTGTTCTGGCCACTAGTCAGGGTGCAGGCTGTGTTCTAAGCCTCAGTGTTAGAGGACCGAGTAGCTCCAGAGCGGCTGCTGTTAAAAGGTTCCAGTCTTCAGCGGACCATCTGTACAGACAACTGCTAATGAGAAATGCTTCCTATTGGAGACAGGGGCAAGAAGTGGGAGATTGGCGGCTTTGACAGCCAATCGGACTCAATAAACAGCATGGAGGCTGGACAGGAGAGAAGCCCGGAAAGTGGGTGCTACAGAAGGGACCCCAGTGACCCTGGAAACGTTCTAGCAGCAAGTTCAGAGGTCACGGTGAAGTCTAGTCAGGGTCCGCTCTGCGAGGAGGGACACGTTGAGTTCTCCAATCAGAGGCTAGTGTGCCAGGTGCACCTGCAATTCAGCTGTGTGTGGGACGGCATTGCTCGGCTTAACCAAGAAACCTTTCTCGCTGTGCTGGATATATGTCAGAAACACCACAGTAAGAGTGTGTGTGTGTGTGTGTGTGTGTGTGTGTGTGTGTGTGTGTGTGTGTGTGTGTGTGTGTGTGTGTGTGTGTATGTGCATGTGTGTTTATAAGCTTGGCAGGTTTTTTTTGTAGCTGTCAGGGAGCAGATTGATCCCAGTGAAATAATTTAGATATGATCAGATCCCATGGAATGCCTATGATACAAACACACACTCTAATATGAAAACACATCCACATTAAACTTGTGTAAGGTGTGTGTACAAGCATATATGTGTGTGCAGGTATGTTAAAAAAACAAAATGTGTGTGTGTGTGTGTGTGTGTGTGTGTGTGTGTGTGTGTGTGTGTGTGTGTTTGTGTAAAATGTGTGAAAGAAACCGAGGGTGTGTGTATGTGTGCTTGTGCTGCAGGCCCCCTGCCTCCCTTCCTTTCACAGCTCCATACAGTAGAACTGAGCCCAGCAGCTTAACCCTCTCACCTCCCGGCTGGTTATTGTATGGAAAGCTGGGTCTGAGTTCAGGGGTAAACGAGTGCACACCACCATTTAGCTTCAGCCCGTGGACATGCAAATAAGTGCCAAGGCGTGTTATGGACTTCCAAGTATTCTTGTTTTCATCTCTAGAGTCAACCAAGAAGAGGCTCAAGAGAGTGTTCCAGTATAGATCTTAATGTGGTGTTTTGGTTCAGCTGTGTGGGGTTCATGACTTGCTGGTGTAACTACTCGGCGGCCATTTTCCTCCTTTCCTCCCCATTAGCCGAGGACGCCGAGACACGTCGCTTGAGGACGGTGAAGAACATTGCTGACCTGAGGCAGAACCTGGAGGAGACCATGTCCTGTCTGAGGGGAACACAGGTCAACCACAGGTGTGTGTGTGTGTGTGTGTGTGTGTGTGTTGTGTGTGTGTGTGTGTCTCTGTGTGTGTTTGTGTGTGTTTTTGTTTAACACCACTGCTCCACCAACATAAAGGTGGATCTGAACAGCCTTTTGCCACTTTTATACTTTGTCTCTTTGCTAAAGTTGAGCTTGAATGTTTGAAGCTTGAGTCGGGGGTGATATGTTGCAGTGGCCCGCCGTTGTAGCTGGGATGTCTAAACAGTGCTTGCTACGAGGTTTTCTTTACCTCGATCAGGCACATCAGGCTTATCGGTCTCCTCTGTATCTGGGGGGTAACATGTTTGATTGACATGGGAAGGAGGCGAGGCCATCGCTTGGTGTGCTGTCACGGCGGTGAACATGGCGGAGACAGCCCCGGAGGTCCTCGGGAGCCTTTTGTCCCCTGACTGACACTCGGCCCAGAGAGGGTCCAGAGGTTCTGAGAGCAGCCGTGAAATCACGGCCCACAGGGAGACAGGACACCTGATGGGAGGGGGAACACTGGGTTCAAAGATGCCTGTCTGCCCCCCCCCCCCCCCACACCACCACCACCACCACACTCCTCCCAGGTCGACGATAGGAGTGAATGCTCCCCCACTGGATTCCCTCAAAGGCAGGGCTCAAGGACTTAAAAGCTGGCCAAATGAAGTTTTCTTAGAGAATGTTGGGAAAGGACAAGTAGTTCTCAGATGTGTCACCCTGTTCTCTATATTTTATCTTGGCCTGGAGGTTGAATTTGTGGTCCTTGTTATTTGTCTCTCACCTCAGTCTTTCTTTTCCTTTCTAGCTCCTTGGAGGCCACCTGTGATGGTAGCGAAACCATGGATACCGCTCCTGGAGGGAGGGGCCTGCTCAGCCCCTGTCCTCGCTCTTCTTCAACACTACCATGGCGACTTGCCCCCATGTCCAGCCCGCCCCGTCTGCAGGCGGGTGACGCCCCCTCATTGGGGACTGGCTATGCAGTGCCAGTATTGGCCAGCCGGGCTGTCAGTCCTGAGAGTGGGCGGTACCTGCGGAGACAGACAGCAGGCGGACAGGAGAGCAGGATGGTCGGTGTTCCAGTCTACTTAAGAGTAGGTCTCCCAACACTTCTCAGTGTCTCAAATGCTGCCCTTTATTCCGTACAAATCGTCTCTATTTAATTCCTAAAGGACAAGGTGGAGGAGGTGGCCGACATCACCATAGAGACAGAGGGCTACTCCAGCGATGTTGACGATCTGGGGAAGGGCCTGAGGATGGACACCCTCACCAGCGGGTCAGTAGCCACTACTTAGACGTGCTGTAGCAGGTGTACACCACTAGATGGCGCCTTTTCTGTACTCTGGCAATGAAGGCAAATGGGAGATCAGATCCAGTGACACAGCATACCACATAGCGTCTGGCATCAGGTCCTTCCCTGTCAACATGTATAAACAGGTCAAATGACATCATATCGTTTCATAGCCTGTGTAGAGTATTTTAATTTCACTTCAGGCATGGTCAATGGTACTTTTGTCCTTATCGATATTACAATTGCATAAACAGAGCGGGCTTGTTGTGTTGACCCACATATTGTGTGCGCCAGAGGGACTGTGCTACCAGAAAATACTAGTCCAACATCACGCTTCATCATTGATTCTCCACTGTTTAACTTTAACTGATTCACAGTAGTGAACTGTGTGTGTGTGTGTGTGTGTGTGTGTGTGTGTGTGTGTGTGTGTGTGTGTGCGTGTGCGTGCGTGTGTGTGTGCATGTGTGTATGATTGGATGTGCCTGTGAGGGCAGTTTGTAGATGTAGCAGATAGTCAAGACGACAGTCCGATTGGGGTCCCAGGCCTATTAATAACCAGGCCTGCGTGCTCCATGGAGGGAGCGGGTCATGGGAAATATGTCTGAGACGGTCAGGCTGACTGACAGACAGTCAAAGAGAGAGAGCTCTCCCATGCTGTTTCCTCTGTATGCTCCGGCAGAACTAGGAACCATACTGGATGCCTGAGCGGCCAGAGAAAGGCAGGCTTTTGTACAGAGAACAAAATGTCACCTCCAATGCCGAGCAAAAAACACACACATGGATCTGCTTGGGTCACAAACATGCACGCATGTTTTCACATACACATAAGCATGCAAAATTGCACGCCCGTAACAGCAGACAAACGGCTCCAGCTCCGATCCCCTCCCCCATCTCCCTCCCCCTCCATGTCACACACGTCACACACTTCTATCCCAGGCCGAGTCAAGCAGAGGTTAAAGAAAGCGTGATTACACCACAGCCGAGTGAATCATTTAAGGAGGAGGGGTTGCAGGTGCCCAAACATTACACACACACACACACACACCGAGCAAACCTGGATGAACGTGTACGAGCTTTCCTGGCAGTTTGGTGAGTATGGAGATTGTGTTACCAGCAGCTTGATCCGAGTGGACAGGCTTGGGCAGGATCTGGAGCCGCCTGGCACGTGATCTGCCACTCAGAGGGTTTTCTCTCACAGGGCAAGGGCCCACCACCATGGTCCCTGGCCCTCGTTTTAGAGGTCGGGCTCAGGGCGTCTTTTGATGCTAGTGCAAATACCTGCCTCTCTTCAAATACCCACACACCCAAAAGATGGGCACGCGAACGGCAACACACACATAGACCTCACGGGATCCCTTTGTTGTTTAGTAACCAAGGTTGATGGACCAACGGCCGCTCCCTCATTATCTCTCCCTCTCTCTCTCTCTCTCTCTTCAACTCTCTGACCTCTACCCTCCTGAGTGTGACCAAAGTTTAGACAAGGCATGGAGGATGTCATTCTTCAATAGGTGTCGCTGCTCCCTGTCTCCTCTGTTGTTTGAGGGTTGTTGTTTAGTGTTGTCCTTTAAGATTCCCTCAGAAATGTTTTCTACTTTTATTGATTCCCTGCCTTGTCTAAACATGCTTACCTGGGCTTGAGAGTCATTTGTTTGTTGTGTTCCAGTTCTCATGGAAGCAACCTCCATGCTTGTTAAGTCAAACCGTGGCAGCCTTGTGGTGAGTCACTTATGGTTCGCCGGGTTGTGAAACAAACACGATCCTTAAAATCCTTTTTGGTTTTCTAAGTGTTGTCTCTCCTTTGCTCAAGGGAGCACCAGAAACAAACACACCCACAAACACACACACACACACACACACACACACACACACACACACACACACACACACACACACTCACACCCTGCTGTTAGCACCCGTTACCAGTCCAGCTGGTTCTTCGACAGCCAGCCTTTTCGATAGCAGCTGACCAGAGACTAGCTCTTATCACAGGAAATGGGGCTTCCTCTAGCAGGCCTGGACTATGCTAATGCTGGTGACAGGGCACGCCTTACCCCGTAAAACGGCTTTTAACATCCCCGCCTCCCCTCCTCCAACACCTCCACTGGGCCGTAGCCCCTCCCCCGCAGCCTTGTGACAGCCATCCTCCTGTCCTCATCTCACTGGCATGAGAGCAACAGAGAGATAGG
>CM030175.1:16179628-16291186 GCA_017639675.1 Aplochiton taeniatus
GTGGGTGTGGGCTTAACTCAACCTGATGCCCGGAACCCTCTTTCGGGGGCTTGAGTTCACATGCTGAACCAGAATCACTAGCAATGTGATGACACACATAAACACACACACACACAGGACAGGGGGCCAGTATGGCTGTTGTCTAGAAGACGTTTGCAACAGGGTTTCCAGGGTCACTGAGGGTTAGAATGAGGATGCTGAGAGAATGTCCTACAGTGGCAGTGTTGTGTAACATAACAAACCAATGAAAATCACATCTCAGTGTACGGCCATGGCTTTTTTACCATTTGATCATACAAGAAATAGGGGGGGATACCACCCAATATACTGGACTACATTCCTATTGCTTGTCTGGGTGAAATCAGAGCACAATAATGTAGTGATGTGGTTTTATGTAATCTGTCTCATAATAACTGGGATAAGCAGAACGGGTCTAAAATGGTGGATTGGCTCATCAGAACTCTTAATGTGATCTTCTTACGGAACAAACTGATTTAAGGTTGGAACGTTCCTTTTCCACAACAGCTGAGTACACTATGGCGTGATCTCAGAGAGAAGTTGTGTATGTGTGTGTGTGTGTGTGTGCGTGCGTGCGTGCGTGCGTGCGTGCGTGCGTGCGTGCGTGCGTGCGTGCGTGCGTGTGTGAGAGACACACACACACACACACACACACACACAGCCGTGTGGAACTTTGGACAACATGGTTCAGTGGAATGTGCCCATCAAATCTCCTGTACTTTGTGTGTGTGTGCGCGTGCGTGTGCGTGTGCGTCAGCGTCATACTTTATGATGGTTAAACATACGTCTAAATATAACAACTCATTTCCATCTCGCGCCTGTTTACATATACTTTCTTTGCGGCTTAACACCAATTGTGGTGTTTCTATGGCGGCTCAGTGTATGTCTGCGTGTCTCATTTGCTTTAAGCCTGCTCGCATGCGTTATGTTTGTGAGAATCTTTTTTTTACACTCTTTGTTTTCTGCCTATAAAGCCCTTTTCTAAATTGGGTCAGATGGCGTGTTAAGATTTAAATCCCTGCAGCAGTCACTCTGAGGCCCCCAGAGATTGTTAGAGATTAAAAGCTCGTCAGTTGAGGGTAGTGGTTCGCGATACCCGGTGGAAAGCTAACAGCAGGGCTGCCTAACCCGGCTCCTGGAGGCCCATTGCCCTCTACCTGGAGGCTTTCTCTGGAGGCCCATTGCCCTCTTCCTGGAGGCTTTCCCTCCGGCCCTCCTTTAGCTCACCAGATTCCCTTCCTCGAGGCTCCAGTCGCTCTATCAGGGTTGGAGTGACAAGCTTTATGACAGTAGCCATCTCTACAATCGACGGTGGCTCTCCCCACGGTACGTTTCAGCGTGTCAGTTGAACGCGGGGGGTTTTCTATGGCTGCAGATATTGCTCTGCGTTGCCGGCTCGGATGGGACGACAGTCAGCTGTTTAGGGATCCGTGACCTCTGAACCTAAGGTTACGACCCTTGCCCCTGACGGATGGGCTCGGGCCAGAGGCAGGAAGGGAAATGGAGTCAGTCTGGCTGAGAAAAGGAGCAGCCAGGACCCTGGTTGACTTAATAATCAACTTCCTGACAGGTCAGATACAGGCACGACCACACACACTCACACGCACGCACGCACGCACGCACGCACGCACGCACGCACGCACTCACACACACACACACACACACACACACACACACACACACATACACACACACACACAGACACACACCTGGAGAAACACCAGTTAGTGGTTGGGAAATGTGTGGTGCTAAGCGTTTCTCTTGTACGCTACTTATAGATAGGTATAAAGTGTGAGTCTGTGTGTGTGTGTGTGTGTGTGTGTGTGTGTGTGTGTGCGTGTGCGTGTGCGTGTGCGTGTGCGTGTGCGTGTGCGTGTGCGTGTGTGTGTTTTGGACCTCACAGGCTCCCTATCATTTCCAGAGCTCAGTAGCTGAGCAGCCGTTTGAACTTTGAAGTTACACCAGGTTCACGAAGATCAAATTACATGTGTGTGTGTGTGTGCTTTTGTCTATCTATCTGCCATCCTATTTGTCTCCAGATTATCCGTGTTTGCCCCGTGTAAGTGGCATGCGAACAGTGTATGCGTCTGTGTGTGTGCGTGTGTGTTCGGCCACTCCCCCTGGGTGTGTGTGTGTGTGGGTGGGCGGCAGGCTGCAGGCAGAGTGTTCGCTCACTCACTCTCACTCACTCGGCGAGTCTCTGGCGGAGCAGCCTTAGAGAGACGCACTGCGTGGGAGACGGAGCCGGGGAGAGGCTTACGGCAGAGAGGACCAAGGGGGGGCACAAAAACACCGGAGTAGAAAAGGGAGGGAGAGAGTGGATTAACAGCAGAGCAGGAGGAGGAGAGGGAGAAGAGGAGCTCCCCAGCGGAGAGTCAGCCCGCCCTTATGAAGCACTGTGGCAGCAGCAGCCTGAGCCATGACGCGGGACCAGCCGGAGGAGCCCCCCACCACAGGTAGCCCCCCACCACAGGTAGCCCCCCCACTGGACGTGATAGGAGGAGAGGTGGCCGTTAGCTTGCTGCCCTCTGACGCCTCCTGCCCTGCTTCTGGCACCCAGCGGGGGCTCTTTTCAGCCGGTCCTCATGACTGATCGCTTGGTAGGAGTGTGTGTGTGTGTGTGTGTGGGGGGGGGGGGGGGGGGGGGTTGGGCTTATATGCATATGTGTGTCTTGTCTGTCAGGTGAACTGTCAATCAGTCAGTCTGCCTGTCAGCTGTGTAGTTGTTTGTGTGTGTGTGTCTATCATGCCACACAGTAGCCCTTTAAAACAGTTTTCCTTAGAATGCTGTGGACTAAATGCCACCATTCTCTAAGTATAGTCTTGTTCCCAGGGCTCGAGTCTTTCCTCATGCATAAAGATTCTCCTTAAAGCGGCTGTGCCGTTACAGAGGAGAATATTTTATTAATGTGTATTGGGTCTTGGTGGTGTTAGAGCAGCTACAGTATTTATAGGAGAGAAGAGGAGAAGAACTTCAACTTGCCGAGTGCAGGTGTCTAATGCACTATGCTGTGTTACTGTAATGTGACGTATTGTAAGTCTTGGCCAGCATTAGATTATTATGATAAGCATTGATGCTGCAGATGTATTCATGGTATTGTGTGCGTGTGTAACTGAGTGTGTGTGTGTGTGTGTGTGTGTGCCTCTGTCTGTGTGCGTGTTACTTTATTAGTGTTGCAAAGACATGGGGTTAAGGTGTTTTGCTTGTGCACCCAGCCGTTTTTCCGCAGAACTGTTTTGGCCGTTTGTAGGCTGGGTTAGTATTTATGGTGCGAGCCTGACTAGACAGCGCAGTATGTTAGCGCTGGGGAGTTAGCCAGCCAGCCCCATTCATCGCTTGGCAACAGCACTGAATGGTTCTGAGCCATTTAGTGGTATAGTAGAACTAATGGATTGGCAACCTTGACGAAACACTGGATAGATGAGTACTGTGAGTGCGTAATGTCTGTGTAGCTTACTATGTAAGTGTGTGTGTGTGTGTGTGTGTGTGTGTGTGTGTGTGTGTGTGTGTGTGTGTGTGTGTGTGTGTGTGTGTGACTGACCTCTCCCACCCTCTTCTGGCCTTTTGGTACTATCTGCGAGTTATATTTATATTTATCGTCGATCCTCGTTTCCAGTCACATCGAGGCAAGTCTCTTTTGTCGTGGGTAGCCCCGAGCAGAGAAAGCGGTTCCCTCTGAAATTCGATTCATGCAACGCTCGTGCAACCACTTTTAGTGCAGCATGTTCAAAGCAGAGTGATAGTGGAGTTTGGTGTGTTAAGCTGAAACCCAAGCACAAGGAATGTTCCTCCATCTTCTCCCTCACCTTCCGCATCTTGTCTTCTGTGGACTTCCTCCATCTCTCCTCCCTCTCTCTCATCCTTGTCTTCTGTGGACTTCCTCCATCTCTCCTCCCTCTCTCTCATCCTTGTCTTCTGTGGACTTCCTCCATCTCTCCTCCCTCTCTCTCATCCTTCTCTTCTGTGGACTTCCTCCATCTCTCCTCCCTCTCTCTCATCCTTCTCTTCTGTGGACTTCCTCCATCTCTCCTCCCTCTCTCTCATCCTTCTCTTCTGTGGACTTCCTCCATCTCTCCTCCCTCTCTCTCATCCTTCTCTTCTGTGGACTTCCTCCATCTCTCCTCCCTCTCTCTCATCCTTCTCTTCTGTGGACTTCCTCCATCTCTCCTCCCTCTCTCTCTCGTCCTTCTCTTCTGTGGACTTCCTCCATCTCTCCTCCCTCTCTCTCATCCTTCTCTTCTGTGGACTTCCTCCATCTCTCCTCCCTCTCTCTCATCCTTGTCTTCTGTGGACTTCCTCCATCTTTCCTCCCTCTCTCTCATCCTTCTCTTCTGTGGACTTCCTCCATCTCTCCTCCCTCTCTCTCATCCTTCTCTTGACCCTCGGCCCGGTCTAGCTTGGTCTGACCTCTGGTTCCGGCTCGTTGAAAAGAGGGATTGTTTTGTAGAACTGTGTTGAGTGTTTGACCGTGTGTGTGTGTGTGTGTGTGTGTGTGAGCGAGAGCGAGAGCGAGAGAGAGAGAGAGAGAGAGAGAGAGAGAGAGAGAGAGAGAGAGAGAGAGAGAGAGAGAGAGAGAGAGAGAGAGAGAGAGAGAGAGAGAGAGAGAGAGAGAGGGTTGTTAGCGGCAGTGTGTGGGTGTGAACTCAGAGTGGGCCAGTACATGTAAGAAAAGACTGGACAGGCAAACAAAATCGTGTCTGTTCACAGACTGATAGAGGACTGGCCTTGAAAACAGCGACAGTACAACATTTCAAAATAGTGGCATTTTACATTCTTGTCTCTTGCCTGCTATCTGCCATATTCTAGGCTGTGTCCCAGGGTTGGTCTCCAAGTGTTTGTTGTCTGTTTGTCTGTCTGTCTGTCTGTCTGTCTGTCTGTCTGTCTGTCTGTCTGTCTGTCTGTCTGTCTGTCTGTCTGTCTGTCTGTCTGTCTGTCTGTCTGTCTGTCTGTCTGTCTGTCACTCCTCTAGTCAGCTCGTGTGTTAACCAGTCCTAATCTTTTCTGGTTCCCAAAGTCGGAACGTCTGGCTGTCCTGAAAAACAAACGGTTGCAGACCGTTTCTAAGCATGGTTTAATCGCTGCTTGTTTCATATGGACTTTCACGCTCTCAAAGCATGGGCTGAGGATCCAACCGCTAAGTTGCTTACCGTCAGTGGCCGGCGAACTCCCACGTCGGATGAGTGCGTGCATGTACAGAATGTAGCCGTGTTCGGCCATGGACTCTGGCTCACGGACGGGTGACACCTATGATAAACCGATACATTATTCACTGGACGTTCCACTGCTGGGGGTCACACTTTCACTTCCTGTATTTTGCCGGCCGTTGAACGAAAGCCTGACCTCTTCTCTTTTTCTGTCTCTCTCCATCCATCCCCCTCTCCTCCTCTCTCCTCCTCCAGTTGGGATGACAGCAGTTCCGTGAGCAGCGGGATCAGCGACACGTTTGACGCCGATGACATCACCAGCTCCTCCTGCAGAGACATCCACCTAGAGGGTGGGAAGGTAGCAACAACCATCCAGACCCTTGCTAACCCATTCAGACCCATACTGACCCATTCAAACCCATTCAGACTCAGACCACCCCATATTCAGAATCTAAAGAATCCAGCAGAACCAATCAGATTAACGCAGGCCTCTCAAACCAGATTCATATTAAGCAACAATATCACGCAGCACAAGTGGTCATCTATCTTCGGGGAAAGTAGAATCAAAATAAAAAGTTCCCCCATTTCACGCTTTGAGCTTAAGTGGCGCTGCGTCGAAAAGGCAACTGCGTCCCTGGCACCTCCTTCGTCGGTAGGCATTGAGGTCTGCTCCCAGCCAAAAGCCGTGCCAGGGCTTGACTTCAACCCCCCGACAGTTGAATGAAGTGGGGCCTCCAAGCCACTCTCCAAGCCAGCAATCAACTCCGAAACCGCACTCCCCTCATTCTCTCTCGCCATTGCCTTTTATAGCGTTCCCTTTGCTGTCTTCTGGGGTTTTCCTTTAACTATCGCTGAGAATATGAGAGTGTGGATTTATGAGCCAGGTTTGTGTGGGAGATAACCGTGTAGATGACTGATAACATAGGGAGGAGAGAGAGAGAGAGAAAAAGAGAGAGAGAGAGAGAGAGAGAGAGAGAGAGGATGAGGGGCAATTCAAATTCTTTGCCTGACAATCCTTTTTTATTACTATTTTCAGTAGCATTTGAACAGTTGACCTGCTATGACTAAGGTTGACACAAACTTGGCTGAGACTGGGAAATACATACCGATACACACACACACACACACACACACACACACACACACACACACACACACACACACACACACACACACACACACACACTCCCAGATGTACACAGCTTTCACATTGATGGCAACTGCTGTACAAAGTCCTTGCCCTATTGTCTCACGTGTGTATATGTGTATTTGTACAGTGTAGCCTTTAAATCGGGGCACGTAATATCAGGTTTTACTGTATAGATGGAGAAAGCTCATCTCAGATTACTTTGAAATAACTGAGTTCATGTGCGGTTGTGCAGAACAGAAACAGAATGGAATAGAACAAAAAACAAAATGGAAGATGTCCTCCTCCTCTTCCTCCTCCAACTTCTCCTCCTCTTCCTCCTCCTCTTCCTCCTCCTCCTCCTCTTCAGCTCCGGACCGACACAGAGAAGCAAGAGGTCAGGCGCTCGGACCTGTCCGGTTCCGACAGTGGAGTCAGAATGGAGAGCGGTTCCAAGTGGGGCTGTCGACACCCTTCTGACCTGTCAGACGAATCAGAGCGCAGTTATTCAGGAAGGAAGACACCCACGATTGGACACACGGGTTCCTGGAGGAGGGGCATGAGTGCTCAGGTCGGAACGCCTTCTCGGATGAATCAGATATCTATTCCATTCCAGCATCAAAATGCTGTCCTCTTTAGTGTTTTTAAAGTTTCCAAGATAACTCGACTGTGGGTACAATGCCACTTATTTTAGACTGCCCAGTTAGAATTGCTCCATTTGCTCCTAAATAGTTCTCTTTTATTTTCATCAGTGTACATAGTGCTGTTTGTGGTATATCTAAACTTTGCTCGCTCCCCCTGTTTCAGGTGGGAGTGACCTCCCCCAGGACCAAGACCTCCAACGCCAGCAGTAGCAGCACTCTACCCGGCACCAGCAAGACCCTGGGCACAGGTAGACTCAGAGCACAGCTCCCAGGGCGGGTTAGAGGCATGCCCATTCAAATAGAGGACGGTAGAGTTGGGACAGGTAGAACAGGGAGCTTCGTGCAGACAGCCTTTCTCTGAAGTGGTAGCAGTAATAAAGGAGGTGGAGGTGGAAACGTGCCTCGAGGTAGGTGTGAAGGCAGGCGTGTCAGAACATGCCTCAATGTCACGGTGATCCTGTGAGACACAGCTGACTGGATAGCCTGGCTGGCCTGTGATTCAGCACGTTTGGAACGTAATGATTTCAGGTGCCAGATCAAGCAGATTTGATTGGGTTCGGATCTGATTCGAGAATGATTTGATTGGATTTAACGGATGCGGGACTTCCTCTCCCTCGTGCCCTACAGGCAAAACAGACGATGCCAAGGTCTCGGAGAGAGGCTGTCTCTCTCCAGGCAGCCGCTCCGACGGGCTGCAGCGTTCGCCCTCCACCGGTGGGGATGAGCCCAGGAAACCCTCCTCCGGGTCTGGCTCCGGCTCCACCCGGACCCCTACCAGCACCTTTGGCTTTAAGAAGCACTCAGTGGCAGGAGGAGCCGGAGGTTAGACATTACAGTGAATCTACTTCATAGTAAACTGGAGTTGAACTGATGGCATGCCATTCTCATCCTGGCGCTTTAATGCATCTTAACCTTTATGAATACACTTAAATTTGTAGCTACAATCTGTGTGTTGTTTCAGGAGGCGGTAGCTTAATGACTCTGGCCACAGCCAGTGGAGTGACCATCACCAGCGGCTCAGCCACTCTGGGCAAGATCCCCCGCTCCTCCCTCACCGGACCCCACCAGTACTCTAACGGAACCGGCACCAGTCGGACCCTGTCCCGCCAAGCCAGCGTGGACGACGGATACCTCTCTGCAAACGGCAAGCACCCTGCCTTGCAGTACCGCAGCCTGCCTCGCCCCAGCCGGACCTCTGGTCCCGTGGGCCTCGGCACCAACGGACGGACCGCCGCGTCCCGGGGCTCCATCGCCGGCGTGGACGTCAGCCTCGGAACCAGAGCGGCCACCATCCACGGGTCCAAGAGGAACGGGGTGTCCAGGCCCAGCCTCGGGGCCAACCAGACGGACAGGGAGAAGGGGGTGGCTGTGGAGGCCAGTACCCCTGGAGAGGTCCACAACATAGGGTTACCAGCTGGGTCACTGCCCCCATCGGGATCAAGACAGGCGGGAGGAAAGTACCCGGATGTCGCCTCTCCTACCCTACGCAGGTAAGAGCTGATGCTGTGCACTTATCTATTGTTGAACTTTAATTTGTTGTTCCTTCTGGTTGTTTACAAATTGGCAACCGTTTTTTTATTGTTGTTTTTTTGTTTCAAACGGGTTTTAAACATGTTTGAGTGATTGGACATATTCCGCACGTTTTAAGCAATAGGTGAAGTGGAATTGAAAGGTTTTTATTTGACTAACGACAAAATATGATATGACGACAAAAGAGAAGGATGTGGGTTGTAGTCCACCCTTGCGTTAACATGTTGCCATGTGCTCAGATCAGGTCAGAGAAGGGCCAACACACTGAATCGTCTGAGCACATGTTGTGACTGTGCTTATGCCTCGATAGATACCCCACTTCCTGTTCTAAAACCCAATACCAGCCTTCTAAGCTGCTCCTCCGTGGGTAAACAGGAGGTGGTGAGCTGACAGTTCCTGGAACAGCTGCTATCAGGCCATCAGTGTTGACCCACTGACAAAGCAGTCCACAGAACAGCCTTATCATGGCTCCATGTTGGTGTTAGAAATCTGCCCATTCATCCAGGGGCTTTAAAAAGGCTTGGCCGGCCTATCCCTGGCCTGTCGTTAGGAAGATTCCAGGGCCCTCTCTTCCACCCTGGTACGGTCCATTGGTGCCGCTGTAAAGGCACATTCCTTCGTTTCGCCTGGCAGCCTCACTTGTTTGGTTAAGCTTATGAGCGCTGTTGGATCAAGGTGTTGTCTGTGTCATAGTCTGAGCTAGCTATTTGAATATATTTAAACCCTGTAAACCTGTCATAAAGTTGTTAACACATATTCAGAGAAGTCTGCATTATGTTTAGACTTGTAGGACATTTCACGAGCCCGACCAGCCTTTGAGTGATGGCAGTTTCCTGTAGCCGAGCCACTGCTTACCCAAACAATGTGGCTAGGCTTCTGGGTTGAGAAGAATCCCAGACTGTGCCTTTACCAAACAATGTGGCTGGGCGTCTGGGCTGAGAAGAATCCCAGACTGTGCCTTTACCACCCTATGCCTCAACTTATCTCTCAGCCCTCCTGGTGATGTCATGAGAAACACAACTGCTTCTCCTCAGAGGGCTTGCCTCTCTCCCCTTATCCCACTGGCATTCATCACGGCCTGCCAGAGCTCATTAACCCTCCGTGGTCCTCGCTGCAGTGTGTATGTGTGTGTGTCTGTGTCTGTGCTTGAGTGTGTGTGTGCTTGAGTGTGTGCGTGTGTATGTGCTGTACTGCACAATGCATTTCGATGTGTTTGTTTGGGGTTGTGAGTGTCTGTGCGTCTTTCTTAATCGCCCTGTTTGACTATAAATGGCGTTTCGATAACAGAGCCCTGCTAAGATGTATGGCCGCTCTCGCTGAAGACCAAAGGCCGGCTTATTAATCACCTAGTCAGGTTTGTTTGCTTAGAGATTAGACACCAGTCCAGGCACACTGGCTATCACATGTAACTGTATGCTGCGTCAGCCTGACTATTAATTCCCCTTCTCTTTTAATTAGAGGCGGTTTTCATCAAAGATGGATTGAATCACAAAGTCCCCTATTTAAACAACCTGCTCTTTGGACTTCGCCTTCTCACTTCTTCCTCCCTCCTCTACCCGTTTTCCCACTCCCTCTCTCCCAGACTGTTCGGAGGAGCCAAGCCCGGCAAACAGACTCCGCTCGCCGCGGCCGACAGCGTGAAGAGCTCCTCGGTCATCTCCAACCCGCACGCCAGCCCCTGCCACCAGGGCGGCGCCCTCCACTCCCCGTCGCCCTCGGCCAGCAGCGGGGCCAGCAGCCCGCTGTACGGAGGTGGACGTGCGGGGGGGCTCGGCGTGGAGCTGGGTCTCTCCCCACTGGCCTCCAGCCCCAGCTCGGCCCTCTCCACCCCGTCTCATAGCCTGGCCTGGAGCTCGGCCCTCTCCACCCCGTCCCATAGCCTGGCCTGGAGCTCGGGCTACCCCAGCCCCGGCTACCCTTCCCCGGGCTGCTTCCCCTCCTCGCTGGGCAGCTTGGCCACTAGCAGCGAGTCCATGGATGTGTCCCTGGGCAGCGTAGGTGGAGGTGGGGGTGGGGGCGGGGGTGTGCCGGGACAAAGTGGGATGTCCAGAGAGGACACAGCCCTGCAGACCAGGACCAACGGCGTCAAGGCAGGCTTCTCTGACAGGTAAGAAGAATATGGAATACCTTCCGTTTAGTGTTTATAGGGTTTATACTTAGTGTGATAGGGTTACAGAATGTTTTGTTGGAGAGCCCTTTTCAGTAGGGCTGTTTTCAAGGTCACTTTGCTGTCAAGATTCTCTGCTATCTCCTTCTTTGAGCTTCTGTTAGACTGAGAAAAACACCGTCCTTGATAAGGTGTCTCTGAGTGATAGAACAGGCTGCAGAAGGCGCTGGAATGAAAGGATTCTTTTCTGTCTGCTCTCACCTGGCCTGTCTCCTCCCCTGGCTTTCTTTCTTCCTTTTTTTTGCCTCTCTCTCTCTCTCTCTCTCTCTCTCTCTCTCTCTCTCTCTCTCTCTCTCTCTCTCTCTCTCTCTCTCTCTCTCTCTCTCTCTCTCTGTTATAACTACCCCTTCTCCCTCCCCCTCTCTTTCCTTCTCCCTCTGTCCCTCCCTCTCATCAGCCCCCTGTCCTCCCCCTCTGCCAGTCCCAAACTCAGCCGAAATACGTTACCAAGGAAACAGGACAGGTAAAGATGGCTGTGAACGGAGAGCCCTTACTTTGTGGTGAAACATATGATTTTGGATGCATTCCATTTCTGAGAGTTGCTCCCATGCCCTTTCCCAATTTGTACTCCTATTTAACATAATTTATCAGAACATTGGTCATATCTTTGATAAAGTACTTTGAGAAGGGAGCGACTCCCAGGAATTGAATCGTTCTGTCGTTCTGTTGTGGTGCACTGCTGTGATTGTTAAGTGACGATGCACTTTGCGCCGTTCAATTCTCCCTATGGGTGCTGCCCTCTGCTGGAGAACCGGACCCATGTCACATATCACTGTCTGTCATTACAACTCAGTAGCTAATCCAGATGTACTGTGTGGGCAGCATACTTTTATGTTGTTATTTCTTTATGGTGTGTATTCCTGTGTTTTGGTGTTTTTGAGTCTGGTCTGCCAAAAGGGCAACACTTTTTTATTGGTGTCCCTCACACTATTTTAGAAAAGCAAAACAAATATTTATTTTCTGCTGCCTGTGCTTGGATTTTACCGCTACTGCTGCCGCTTGGGGCACACACTAACTTTCTAAATAACCTCCCTGTCATTTACAATAGAAAGATATCAAACTTGAGACTTGGTGTCATATAGCTGCCTCGTAATTGCTACCAGACTGTGCAACATACTTTAGTGTAAATAGATATAATCTAATCTTGCAAGGAATTGCCATTCACAACTAAAGTATTCTTCTGTCAAATCATACATGGCCTCTATTCTGTTAGCTTGTTTGCAAGTCTTCTGTGTGGCATTCTATTTAGAATTATGCTCTTCAATAAATAGTTATTGACTTTACGTGGCGTGTGATCTAAGATCAGCTGAGAAGAGATTTGATTTTCCCCCTTTGATATTTCTGGGATATTCTATAAAAAGCTATCTGTCCTAATGTTAGACATGTGACTGCATGCTTTTAGAAAACCTTTGTTTATTGCTTTTTTCTCTTCATTTTACTGCTTCATAAAAAACACATTCATCATCCAACTTGGCTACTGGAATCTGAAAGGACAGTCACTGTGTTTCGCCATGCCAACTTAGTTTGGAATGGTCTTGGAATTCTGTCATTTCTAAATGCACCAGTCAGACAGGAAATCGCTGCTCATCATGAAGCAGATTGATTGTGAGGCGGAATCTGATTGGCCTTCTAACCTGTCCATCTGTTTCCAGGTATGCCCACCTGTCTCCTCTCCGTGGCGAGGAGCCCCGTGATTGGCTACGCTCTCACTCCACCAGCGGTGTGCAGGAGTCGGCCTTCTCCCCCTCCTCCTCGCTTTCCTCCCCCTCGGGCACGCGCTACAACTTCACGCAGCTGGGTAAGTTCACGAAACAAACGCACTGTTGGGGAGTTCAAGACCTGAGCCATTTAATCGTGTTACTTTAAGGGAGCCCTTGATTCATGAGCCTAGTGATCAGATGCAGTCTTCACACTGTCAAACTGTAGCAGTCATGCTAAGTGAATTAGCCCGCTCCTCTGATGACAGAAGACAAAGGTTTGTTTGTTGTGGCCAGGGGGTAAACAAAAAGCGGACCAATGTCCTCGGCGATCTCCCTCTCCAACGCGCCCGATGCCGCTCACATCCAAATGCCGTGACTAACAGTCTGAGTAGATTCTTCCTGCGATAAGGGGGGAGCACTTCGGGGGGAAACAAGATTAAGGCGTCCTGCGGGTTTTGGCACCTGACCTTTTGACCCTTGTCCAATCAGCGGGCAGTCCCACTACGGCGACCAATCAGATGTCCCTCGCTAATCTGCGCGCGGCCGCCGCCGCCAACGGGGCAACCATTCAAGACGGGGCTGCAGGCGAGGCGTACAGCGACCCTCGGCTGAGGAGCTCCAACATGTCGCTGGAGGAGAAGAGCAGGACCATCTCCACCTCCGGCTCCTTCAGGGACGGCCTGGAAGAAGGTGAGGCTGACTTGCCCTGCTCTCTTTGGGGTTAGCGCAGGGCAGTGGTAGGCACCTAGGATATTCATTGCCCTACAAGGTAATCATTACCTATGGGGGTAGTGGTAGGATAGCAGTATTAAGTATCATAACGTTTTGTGGTGCAAGTTCAGTTACAGGTTCCTACTGATGTTTTGACGCCAAAAACTAATTTCCGCCTAGAGGCCTGAAGGGTCCTTATTAGTGTGTGTGTGTGTGTGCGTGTGTGTGTACGTGTGTATTTTTACTGTATTGATGGATGGTTCTCTCCCTTGGGGTGAGGTCGCAGGATCCTCCATAACTCTGTCACCCCCCTCACCACCTGCTGAGGGTGTTTCCGTGTGGCTGCATGAAACACTTCCATTAGCCATCCGTTTACAACGGAGCGGAGGAGCACAAAGACGGACTCCTCTCGTCTTTATCCAGCGGGGGATGGACAGAATCACTCAGCCACTCCTCATGATGTCGTACGCTTTGGGCCTTTCATTTCCCCCCCGAAAGAGAATGCTCGGCGATGTGAAGTGATGAGTGTGTGGAATGGCATTGAGACACATTTGGAGGTGCGAACACGCCAGCACCAGGCAGAGCGTGTTCAAATCTGAGATGGTTATCTTTCTTTCTTTTCTTTCTTTGCTCTCCCTCTCTCCCTCTCTGTCTGTCTTCCTCTGTACTATTCCGTGTCTTTAATCAGTTCAAAGCCCCGTGCTGGCTCCACGGTGTCTGTCTACAGCAGATGATAGATTGCAGTGTTTAAGTGGGGGAATCCCCCCCCGCGTCAGTCACAGTCCACTTTCCCAATAGCAGTAATGCCAACGTCTTGTGACAGAGCATGAGCAAAGATGGACACGGAGAACATACACACATACACTGTGCCTCAAACCGCTAGGTAAACATACACACATACGCTGTGCCTCAAACCGCTAGGTAAACATACACACATACACTGTGCCTCAAACCGCTAGGTAAACATACACACACATACACTGTGCCTCAAACCGCTAGGTAAACATACACACACATACACTGTGCCTCAAACCGCTAGGTAAACATACACACATACACTGTGCCTCAAACCGCTAGGTAAACATACACACATACACTGTGCCTCAAACCGCTAGGTAAACATACACACATACGCTGTGCCTCAAACCGCTAGGTAAACATACACACACATACACTGTGCCTCAAACCGCTAGGTAAACATACACACATACACTGTGCCTCAAACCGCTAGGTAAACATACACACATACGCTGTGCCTCAAACCGCTAGGTAAACATACACACATACACTGTGCCTCAAACCGCTAGGTAAACATACACACATACGCTGTGCCTCAAACCGCTTGGTAAACATACACACATACACTGTGATTCAAACCGCTAGGTAAACATACACACATACACTGTGCCTCAAACCGCTAGGTAAACATACACATATACGCTGTGCCTCAGACCGCTAGGTAAACATACACACATACGCTGTGCCTCAAACCGCTAGGTAAACATACACACATACACTGTGCCTCAAACCGCTAGGTAAACCAGTGCATGTTGTTTCGGAAGTCCAATAGACATCTTAAGGGCCGACATATTGCACTAAACGCTCTCCACATAAAAGAACGTGCCCTGCCTTGTGAGACCAGGCAGTCTTTGTTAGACTCGTTTTGAGTGCCAAGGACATTTCATCCACACTCCCTATGTGATGTTACCCAATCGTGAACTTCGGTAAAGCTCTGGGACCTGTCCATCACAGCTTCTTCAAAGGGTATGCTTTGGTTAGGTCCCTGCTGTACAGACAGCACTGTGGGGGTGTTGTCGTGGCGGTGGGATAGATTGGGAATGCATAACGGTTGGTTTAGTTCTGATTGCTCTGGCAGCATCCACCAACAGCCCAATGGCAAAAGACGCGTATTACAAATGAATCTATTATTTAAAAGTCGCCGGGTGTTGCAACACGGTAATTGAGAGTCATTGACAGTCACTCTGGGTCTCACACATGCACAAACACTCATCCTTTGCACTGCACAGTCTAGTCCATTCACGTCTCCATACGACAATTGTGAAATGAATCAATGTCTTTGGGAGCGCCAATCGGGAAAGCATCCTGATGAATCAGACCATTAGTCGCACGGTTCATCAGGTGATTCTGCCGAGTCGACATGAACCAACCTGTCTGTATTCTCTCGTCTGCAGTGCATGGCTCCTCTCTGTCTCTGGTGTCCAGCACCTCCTCTGTCTACTCCACGGTAAGACACACACACACACACACACACACACACACACACACACACCAATACACACCGTCCTCCACCGTGGGATGAAAGCTACAGCTACACCTAGACACGTAGGCCATTTGACATGCTCCGCCTAACACACACACACACACACACCGCATTAGCTGGTGATAGACTGTTTAGATACAGTGCATAAGCTGGCTCATCATTATGCAATGAATAAAGAGACATGTTCCTGTGGATGCATCTCACAAGTTTAATACATCCATGAGTCACTGATGGATAAATCCTCTAGCCTGAGGGTCGAGAGTTATTGTTCAGAACACCCGAATCCTCACTCACCCTTCCCATCACTAAGGAATTGGGTTATTAGTCGCAACAGGCACTGAGAATCCCAGCTGGTTGTCGAGGCGGTCGTCTGGGCTGGAGGCGGATCGTCCCCAGGTCTGGCAGACCCCCTTCAGGATGGGGAGCTGGCTCTGCAGCCCCCGGGGGGAACCCGGAGACACTCATTCACACATAGTTGACGTGCTAACAACACTTGACCTCTTTTCCTCCTTTTCTTCCCCTCCTCCTCCTCCTCATCGGTGTCATCTCCTCCACCCTTGTGCACAGCCCGAGGAGAAGTCTCAGTCAGAGGTAAGGCGGTTGCTACTTTGTCCTCGAAGTGTTTGGTTTTTTCCCCTTTCCTTGCGCTGATTCAACAGTGTCTAGAGACCACCACTGGTCATGTTGGGACATTCGAGACAGACACTCTTATCACCGTAACAATACATCTGTTGCCTAAGTGTTTTATTTGTTTTTTTACGTGTGCGTGTTTGTGTGTGGGTTGTGTGTGTGTGTGTGTGTGTGTGTGTGTGTGTTTCAGATACGTAAGCTGCGGAGGGAGCTGGACGCGTCCCAGGAGAAGGTGTCTACCCTCACCACCCAGCTGAGTGCTAACGTGAGTATGCTGCCGTCGGCCTGCTGTACAACCCTGTGTGAGCCACACGGCTTACCCAGCAGTGACCAGGCATGACAGATAAGGAGGCAGAGAGATTGACAAGATTCAGCCCAGCTCAATCCCTCCACTAATATGATGAAGATTTTCCGCTGGCCGTACAGATACCGTGGCGGTAATGTGGTGACCGGCCATCTCTGTTACGCTTTAGGCATAGATTTGGTTTGCTTAGAACATACAATACAATCTGCAGCTAGCGGGCTAATCGATGGTGAGGGCAGGCACACCGTTCCAAAGGCCGAGGGATTGATTCCAGGGAGCAGATAAGTGAAGGCCCCAAGTAAAAACATACGCCACCGTGGAACATCGCCAACTCCTGGTAACAGTGGGCCTGTTGTTGTAATCCCCCCGTAGGCCCACCTGGTGGCAGCGTTTGAGCAGAGTCTCAGTAACATGACCATCCGCCTGCACAGTCTCACTACTACAGCAGAACAGAAGGTATGTGTATCCGGGAGTGTCCTTGTATGTATGAGTTTGTCTATGCTGGTGAAAGAATTGTACTTGGCTGCCCTCAACATTGTGGTGTATGTTCCTTTCCTGGTTGGGGGCCAATAGGATGGTGAGTTGAATACCCTTAAGAAGACCATTGACTCCCTGAAGAGGCAGAACAGCATTACCCAGGCTGCAGTCAACACGGCCATAAACACACCTGAGACCTGCACACAGGACCCCAACTCGCCTGGTAACCATCCCAACACATCCAGATCCACATATCCAGAACATTGGATGTGTTTGTCGTATTGTTTCTTGACAAAAGAGAGCTCTCTCCTCTCCTCTTCTCCAGTCTCTGGACAGGCCAGCCCTGTGTCCCCCCTGTCCGAGGCATGTATACGCAGACAGCCCTCCTCAGACAGTATGACCAGTCTCACCAGCCAGACCAGCCACTCCAGTCTGGGCAGCACCAACGACCTGCACAGCAACAGCTGCAAGAAGAAGAAGAAGAACTGGGTAGGACAGCACACACGCCACAGACTTTTAAAGTTCAGAGTTCCTCTGTTTTTATGATATTATTGATCTCTGTATGTATCTTCCCATTGATATGACCCTCCCATCAGCCACTCAAAGCCATTAATTAGATAGGAGCCATGTGTCTGTCTATCTACCTGTCTCTTTCTCTGTCGATCTGTCTGTCTGTCTGCCTATGTCAATATGTATCTTTGCTTGGTCAATGATTTATTCATGTCATATCTTTGTTTCTCCTCTATGTCTTCACCATTCAGCCTCCGTGTGCAAGGAACAGGGTGACTATGCCTGTGTGCTAGTGCTGTAGTCAGACCAGGGTTGGCACCTAGTTGTGCAGCCTCAGCTAATACTAGAAATGGTGTGCTGTGCTTGGTACGGCTTAACGTTTCTAAAACTAAATAGAAAGAATCAAATGCTGCTAACTTCTAACAATTAATCATCAGCCTTATTTAGTGTAAAATCTGTGCAGTTAGTGTGCAACTAAGTTATTCACACTTAATTGTGTGTGTGCGTGTGTGTGTGTGTGTGTGTGTGTGCACTTCTTTTCCCCTGCTCTAACGTACTATACGCTGTTGGAAAGGTCAAGGATGACTATGTACGTCACAAACAGTAGCAGTAGCTGTTACTGTTAGGCAGTCCTTCTAGATGTACCTGGTTTAAATGCTTCCTCTTATATTGTATAGTGTAACGTATGACTTTCACATATTTTAACAGGCTCCTCTCTGTCAGATCTTTTACTCCTGTAATCAGCCAGTTGAAATGATCGTAGTGTGTGTGTGGTAGGAGCGGGCCCCCTTGTGCTGTCTTTCGCAGTCTGTAGACGTACTGCCATCTTTAGTTCAGACTGATCCACTAGCTTTTTGAATAGAGGCTTTAACCCTATCAGCATACAGGCATTCAACTCACTCACTCACTCACTCACTCACTCACTCACTCACTCACTCACTCACTCACTCACTCACTCATCCACTCACTCACTCACTCACTCACTCACTCACTCTCTCTCACTCTCTTTTTTGACTTGCTCTATGTTTCCTGATAATCCAGACTTGCCTCTGACCACTTAAGTCTTGTACTGTCTGCTCCCTCCTCTGTTTTCTCCCTTGCTCGCTGCATGCGACAGGTCTTTGAGGTAAGAAGGACTTCCGCTGCCCAGTGTGTTGCAGTATGTTTGTGTTGCTGGTGTGGTGTTCCTCAGTGTATATATTCATAGAGTGTGACTTTACTTCTGGAAACATGTGTCGTGCATCTCTGAGGGATCAACGTGAACGAACCTTTCTCCTCTCCCCGTGTCAGCTGCGGAGCTCCTTCAAGCAGGCGTTCGGCAAGAAGAAGTCGTCCAAAGCCTCGTCCCAGTCGGACCTGGAGGAGAGCCTGGCCGACCTGTCTCTGCCCTCCTCGCCCCAGCTCTCCTACCAGCACAGGCACCAGGCCACCTCCCCCAAGTCCTCCTGCCAGCGCAACCCCTCCAGCCCCACCTCCCCGGGCCTCCGGAGCTCTCACTCCAACTCGCTGTAAGTCTCAGCAGGGGGCCGGCTAGCTGCGGCATGCTAGGTGGCGCTAGCCAAGTGGTTCACGAGCAATACCCACTGTTAAACCTCCATGAGGTAGACCTGATGAATGTCCCTGGTTAGTTTAGATAAGCTTGAGCCAGTTAGTAAGGGGGCCTAACCACCATGGCTAGCTGACCCCCACATGTTTTGAGGAGGGGTATCATCCATTCTCTACATCTATAACTCACGTTGTGCACCAACTGAGCTGTGTATGACCCTGGTAGGGAAAAAACATTGGTACTGGAGGATTTTACAATACACATACTACGTACCATATCTGGTATGTATCATTTGTCTTTAGAATCTGTTGAACTTGTTAACTAAAATGTTAAACCGCCCAAAATCATCCACACAACTTGTGTATTTGCAATTTGAAATGACATCATGTACGAGATTTGATGCATGCACTTAAACAAATCTGTTCAAATCTGTGCAGTCCATTTGCTTGGCTGTCACCACTCAGTCTGTTCTGCGCTTGTCTGTCTACATGCTTGTCTCCAGCCCTTGTCTGCCCCCTACTGGGCGTGGTTGGAGCTGTAGCTCTGGGGTTCACAGGACTGGCTCTCTGTCTCGGTAATACTAGACAGGATGTGTCTGCTTGGCAATCCCTCTAGAATCATACAGAGTATATTATGATTGAAGTGGCAAGAAAGTTTTCCCTCTTTTCCCCTACATTGGATCATACCAATGAATAGGAAATCAGTCACCCTGTAATCTGCCTTGATTATTTTCTCTGTGATCTACCCCACCACCAACTTAGTGATCGAATGCCCCTAACTCATTCTAATACCAAACCCCTAGTCTTAGTGCTAGATCTGTTAGATCCGAGAGATCTTCTAGATCTCTCACATCTTCCCCGATAGGTCCCCAGTCCCTCCGTGCATGACCCGAGCTTGAATAACCTCCAGACAAAGTTGAATGTGCAAACCCTGTCTGCTGTCCGCCCTGGTTTCAACGTGCGCCTTTCCCCCCCCGCGGGCACCAGGATCTCCGAGTGTGCGACGGACGGCATCTCGGAGGCTGAGACGGTAATGCAGCTCCGCAGCGAGCTGAGGGACAAGGAGATGAAGCTGACCGACATCCGGCTGGAGGCCCTGAGCTCCGCCCACCAGCTGGACACACTGCGGGAGGCCATGAGCCGCATGCAGGTAACACACACCCAGGTAGAAGGGAACGCACTAGGTATCTATGTGAATACATGCAGGTAACACACACCCAGGTAGAAGGGAACGCACTAGGTATCTATGTGAATACATGCAGGTAACACACACCCAGGCAGAAGGGAACGCACTAGGTATCTATGTGAATACATGCAGGTAACACACACCCAGGTAGAAGGGAACGCACTAGGTATCTATGTGAATACATGCAGGTAACACACACCCAGGTAGAAGGGAACGCACTAGGTATCTATGTGAATACATGCAGGTAACACACACCCAGGTAGAAGGGAACGCACTAGGTATCTATGTGAATACATGCAGGTAACACACACTCAGGTAGAAGGGAACGCACTAGGTATCTATGTGAATACATGCAGGTAACACACACCCAGGTAGAAGGGAACGCACTAGGTATCTATGTGAATACATGCAGGTAACACACACCCAGGTAGAAGGGAACGCACTAGGTATCTATGTGAATACATGCAGGTAACACACACCCAGGCAGAAGGGAACGCACTAGGTATCTATGTGAATACATGCAGGTAACACACACCCAGGTAGAAGGGAACGCACTAGGTATCTATGTGAATACATGCAGGTAACACACACCCAGGTAGAAGGGAACGCACTAGGTATCTATGTGAATACATGCAGGTAACACACACTCAGGTAGAAGGGAACGCACTAGGTATCTATGTGAATACATGCAGGTAACACACACCCAGGTAGAAGGGAACGCACTAGGTATCTATGTGAATACATGCAGGTAACACACACTCAGGTAGAAGGGAACGCACTAGGTATCTATGTGAATACATGCAGGTAACACACACCCAGGTAGAAGGGAACGCACTAGGTATCTATGTGAATACATGCAGGTAACACACACCCAGGTAGAAGGGAACGCACTAGGTATCTATGTGAATACATGCAGGTAACACACACCCAGGCAGAAGGGAACGCACTAGGTATCTATGTGAATACATGCAGGTAACACACACCCAGGTAGAAGGGAACGCACTAGGTATCTATGTGAATACATGCAGGTAACACACACCCAGGTAGAAGGGAACGCACTAGGTATCTATGTGAATACATGCAGGTAACACACACCCAGGTAGAAGGGAACGCACTAGGTATCTATGTGAATACATGCAGGTAACACACACCCAGGTAGAAGGGAACGCACTAGGTATCTATGTGAATACATGCAGGTAACACACACTCAGGTAGAAGGGAACGCACTAGGTATCTATGTGAATACATGCAGGTACTCTCCACACGCAGATAATATATAACACATTAGATATCTGTGAATGGATGAGCCCCATACAGGTACCCTCCACACCCAGATAGAATAGAACACACTAGATATCTGTGTGAATACATGCAGGTACTCGCCATACATAGATCTGTGTCTATACATATACATTATATATATATATATAATATAATATATATATATATATATATATATATATATATATATATATTAAAACAATATACTTCAAAGTGTGAACAGGGCATCAGCTTGACTAGAGGGCCTCAGACTTCAGTGGCACATCTGTTAGATATAGGTGTCGAACATGTGACTGAAATGCAGTAGTGACTGTAAGACAGTGTGCCGAAACCTTTGGCCCTGTTTTCCTCCAGGGGGAGATGGATGCCCTGAAGCAGGAGAACAGTCAACTGAGGACGGAGGCCCAACAACAGAACCGGCCCCTCGGCCAGACCCAGCAGGCCCCGCCCAGGCTCCAGGACTTCAGCGGCGGCAGCAGAGCGGCATCCCAGCCCTCCGTCGTCTCCCCCACCCTGGGACAGACAGCACCCAGCCTCAGTCACACCGAGTCCACCAGCTTGGGTAACACACGCCTCCACGCCGCCTGGCTATCTGTCTGACGTATTGTCAGTCGGTCTGCCTTCTGGCCTGTCTGTCTGTCTGTCTGTCTGTCTGTCTGTCTGTCTGTCTGTCTGTCTGTCTGTCTGTCTGTCTGTCTGTCTGTCTGTCTGTCTGTCTGTCTGTCTGTCTGTCTGTCTGTCTGTCTGTCTGTCTGTCTGTCTGTCTGTCTGTATCTGTCTGCTCGACTGTCATATTAAATGCATCACTATACATAATGCTCATATCAGAGTGTGTCACCGATGTCTGCTGGCACCAGTTTTTTCATCCATGTCTGTGTTTCTAACTAACTGTGTGTCCTTTCTTTGCCCGTCAGACATGTTGCTGGAGGACAGTGGGGACAGTAGTTCCAGGAAGGAGGGTCGCCACGTCAAGGTGGTGGTCACTCTGGACCCCGACAACAACTGGACCGAGGTAGGCCAGCCTGCGACTGATCACCCCCCCTCACCATACACACCTCACTGTTAGTCTCAAATAGAGCTTGATCCATTGACCTAGAATGACCCACTACCATGTTCGTGTTCCACTGTATTGATACCATCCCTCTACCCTGTTTTGAGAGTCGTTGCTTTGGTGTGACCTCTGGTTGATGGTTCGTGTTGCAGGAGTGCCGGCCTCGCCAGTTCCTGGTCGGCTGCATCGGCGTGAGCGGGAAGACCAGGTGGGACGTCCTGGACGGGGTGGTCCGCCGGCTCTTTAAGGTACAGCACACCGTCCCCTCCACACGCACCGTTACTCCGTTGCTCGAGGCAAACAAAGACCTTTCTGACTTCCTGTGGTGTCTGCGGTGTGATTGGCTACTCCAGGAGTACATCATCCACGTGGACCCGTCCAGCCAGTTGGGCCTGAACAGTGACAGTGTGCTGGGTTACAGCATAGGGGACATCCAGCGCCGGGCGGGCACACACACTCCTGAGCTGCTACCCTGTGGCTACCTGGTGGGGCACAGCAACACCATATCGGTCTCCCTCAAAGGTAGGCCAACTGTCTGTTGTATTTTCTCTCCGTATGCCATTCGAAAGAATCTGTTTATCTCTCCATTTATCAAGAAATGTTTCAGTCTTCCTGTCCACCTGACTGGCTACCACTCTTTCACTCTCTTTGTCTCCTGCCTGTATTCATTTAAACAGCATTGGCTATGTGCTCATTGCCCTTTCTTTGTTTGATGCTCAGCATAATGTGTGTGGTGTGTCTCCAGACTCGACGTGCCACAGCGAGGACAGCCTGGTGTTTGAGACGCTGATCCCGCGGCCCATAGTGCAGCGCTACATCTCCCAGCTCCAGGAGCACCGGCGGATCATTTTGTCTGGGGCCAGCGGCACGGGAAAGAGCTACCTAGCCAGCCGGCTGGCCGAGCACATGGTGCAGAGGGAGGGGCTCGAGGTCACCCCGGGGGTCATCGCCACCTTCAACGTGGACGATAAGTCCACCAAGGTATGACAGAAGATGCCGCTCCACTGTATTTCCTAGGGAACGCTGTAGTATGGGGTTTACACCTGTCTGCCAAGGTGCCATTGGGTGTTAAATCTCCCTTTTGAATGTACAGAAAAATGCATGATTAAGGATTGAAGAGGAATGACAGCCTTTGAAATGGTTATGTGCTAAGAAATTGTAGTCATAACCACCAAAATATCGTTTTTGCCTTGTAAGAAAAACATATTTTACTTAAAATGACACGGTGACGAGATGTCATTGGTATCTTGAATTCCGGTTGAGCTGTTTACTGTTGGTATATTCAGTACTGTGCAAATGTTTTAGGCAGGTGTGTAAAGTAAGAATGCTTTAAAAAATCGAAGTGTTAATAGTGTGTTTTTATCAATTAACTAAATGCAAAGTGAATGAACAAATGAACAATCTAAATCAAATCAATATTTGCTGTGACCACTCTTTGCTTTCACATTTTTGCCAGATTTTTTTCACATCTGCCTAAAACATTTCCACAGTACTGTACATACTTGCAATTTTTCTATCCAGCTGGCCTTGCTGTGTTTACAGCACTGTGAGTCTCTACCTTCTCATCTCTCTGTAGGAGTTGCATCAGTATCTGTGCAACCTAGCGGACCAGTCCAGCCTCAGTCACGCAACCGATATGCTGCCCCTAGTAGTGATCCTCGAGAACCTACACCATCTCCCCTCGCTAGCAGACCTCTTCAATGGCCTGCTCCATGGCAAAAATCACCGCTGGTCAGCAAGCACGCAAACACACGTGCGCACACACACACACACAAACACATGCTCCCAATACCTCATATTCTTGGTAGAGACCTTCAATGGTCTGTTTACAGTTTGTCATACTTGATGTCTGTTTTTTAAATATGTGTGTTGTTTGGTTCCAGCCCTTACATCATTGGGACGATGATCCAAGCATCCTCCTCCACCCCCAACCTACAGCTGCACCAGAACTTCCGGTATTTCAGGCCTGACACAACACTGCCGTGCATTTAGCTCTGGATGAACAATGTGTCAGGTTTTAAAATTGTTTTGGTTTTAAAAGTGGGTTGGAAAAGAGAGTATTGGATCCTCCTGTGAAATGAAGGTGCTGCGTCTAAACATGGTCTGACCCTCCTCTCCACCTACCCCCTTTGTTCCTGTCCGGCACCGGTCCAGGTGGGTGCTGTGCTCCAACCACGTGGAGCCGGTGAAGGGCTTCCTGGGTCGCTTCCTGCGGCGGAAGCTTCTGGAGACGGAGATGAGCAGTCGCTGTCGAAGCGCCGAGCTGGTCAAGGTGGTGGACTGGCTGCCGTCCGTCTGGCAGCACCTCAACCGCTTTCTGGAGAAACACAGCTCCTCCAACGTCGCCATCGGTAGGGATGTCCCACCCCCTCTGTACTTCATCTAGGAAGGGACTGGTATACATTAGCAAAGCACTGACGGTAACGTGTGTGTGTGTGTGTGTGTGTTTCCGTCCAGGGCCCCGCCTCTTTCTGTCGTGCCCCATGGCAGTGGAAGCATCTAGAGTTTGGTTCACAGACCTCTGGAACTACTCTCTCATACCCTACCTACTAGAGGCTGTACGGGAGGGGCTCCAGGTACGCTGCTCTTTGTGTGTGTGTTTGTGTGAGAGTGAGTTTGTAACAAAGACTATGCCCTTAAATTCATCTGTGAGGGCTTGCAAGTTAATGTGTGTGTTTGTGTGTCAGAGAGATAGAGGGTGTGTCAGTTTGTGTGTGTGTATTTTATTCTCCCTGTGAATCTCTTCCTCCAGCTGTATGGTCGCCGAGCCGAGTGGGACAACCCCACGTCCTGGGTATTGGACAGCTTTCCCTGGTCATCAAGCCCCGCCGACCAGGACTGGCCGCCATTGCTCCAGCTACGGCCAGAAGATGTTGGTTTCCACGGATACCCCGTCATGAGGGATGGCTGTGCAGACACCAATACAACACAAACAGACACTGACACAGACCCTCTGGTGAGTACGGATAGAGGACAAATATGTATTCTGTGTTTTCTACACGTCCATCTTTGTGTACAGTTATTGTGTTTATCCATCTCTTAATCTAACTATAGACTGATCAATTTATGTGTCCGTGTAACAAACTAGATTTGTTTAGAAAAGATTATGTTGGACTAATACCCAAAGAAATACAGGAAGGAACACCACTAACCCTACCCTGTGACCTTTCACCCTTCCAGATGAACATGCTGCTGAGGCTGAGGGAAGCCGCCCACACCCCTGTCCCACAGTCCAGTTACCACAGCAATGGTCACCCAGGCAACGCAGCAGAGCCCTCCCAGGAATCGTCTCTATGATTATTGGGTGCCGAGTGGACGGAACTTAGACATTTATTTAAACATTAAACTGCGCCAGACAAATCTAGCCGAGTGAGGCTGCTTATGCTGCACTGTGATAGCCAAGTAACTCTCTCATCACAGGGTTTGTTTTCACTGCTGGACCAAACCCATCTAAGCTCAGCTGCTCTGGGTAAACTCCCAGGTCTGACATTGGATTTTGTGGAACTTTGCAGAGAAAGGCAACAAGCAGAGGAGCTATGTGTGTCATTGAGTTGAAGACATTGGCTCATTGAGGATAACATGTTACATTGAGGAGGGAGGTGGGGCCCTGGTGTCACGTCGATGAAATAACCCAGCCAGCAGACTGCTCTCATGGGGGGACGATGTCCATTACCAAACCAACGAGCTGTCATGTTATTGGACTACCAGCTACAATTTGGTCTCACATCGTACATGCAATGCAGCTTATCCGCACGCTCGCTCTTCTGAGGGGCTGCTTACATCAATCAAGGTATTACTACTGTGTAGACTTCAGAGCGCGTCTTAGGCGTCCGTGGCCTGTTCCAACTTTGTCCAGTCCAGCCCCCAGGGTTTGAAAGGCTGCCTTCACGACTAGTTTTCCAATCGGACCTTACGACAATAGAGACCTCATGCCCAACTGCATCTTTTTCAACATGACACCACGGGGTGTGGGACCATGGAAAAGCAGAGTCACTCACACTCCCCTTCGAAAACGGCTTGGAGGAAGGTTGGATATTCTGTCAGTGAGAGCATCGCTTTTTCCATTCCAGACTGACCTGGCGGCCCGAGGTTAGCCTGTGTCTCTGTTGGTCAGATGCCTGTTGTGGGAGTGGTCTTCTTGGTGCTGCTTCTGTCGTTCGATGCCTTGAGGTTACCGTGACTCGTCCACGGAGGTTTTTTATCCATGACAACGTGCTCGACTTTCCACTGTGGGTTGGAAAGGTAGCGCTGCTCTGTGACGACTGTGATGCCGATCATAATGATGGCTGTGGCAATGACGTGTGCGTGTTTCCTTGTAAGGTGCTACTAAAGTGATAAAGGTTTTTCGTCTTAATGGGTGCTTTACTAGAAATTGTGTCATGCCAGGGACCAAAAGCCACTTTTGAAACGAGCTGTTCCATTGGTTGACTAAATTGTGTTTAGAAAAAACACACTGCGTTTAAGACAAACACCTTTACAGCAAGCCTTCTAAGACAAACATGTACGACCATGTCCACAATAATTTTCTGTGATTATTGTTCAAGTCTTGTTGTCAGCTGTGATCATTGCTTCCGAACAGGGGACCATGAGACCAGTCACTCAGTAATATACAGTCTGTGTTTTCACCATGGTGTATCTCCAAGGCCTCACTGACAGCTCATTGCTAGCCCCTACCATCTTAGTTTTTTCTTTCATTGCATGCTCTCATTTTTCTTATGATTTCCAAGATGAAAGATAGGTGCAATATATATATTTATCACAGCGACAGGGAAGGAACCCATTGGGGGTCTTCTTTTTTGTTCTTTTGTTCATAAGACACTAATATGCTGTCCAGCTGTGGTATCCTAGGCGAGAATGCTGTCGAGCGTTCATTTAGAACCGTTGATTGAATGAAGCCAAAAAGTATTTCCTTGTAGTTGTTGCCAACATGTATCTCCAGCAATGTGCAAACCTATGTGAATTTGTTAATAGTGTGGGGGGGTTCATTTTTAGACTGATTAAGGTGCTAGAATAACTTTATGTGTATGTTAAGGTGAGCACAAGACATGTTTTTTTTTTCATAGTGTGTGTTTGATATTATTTAATCTTTCAATCAGGGTGTTCATATGTTTTTAATGGTGTTATGGAACATAATATTTTATATTCTTTCTGAATTTGTCTTGATATTAGAATTTTCTTAAGGAGATTTTTCATTTTGTAAAGATGTGTATATTTGACCTGATCTCCCCTTATATTCTGAAAACATTTTTAGGAGTTTAGTTTTTATTTAAATTTTTTTGGCTAGGTTTTTGTTATTGGTGTACAGCATAGGTTACCCATATTTTTCCTTAATTGTCAATAACAGATTTTTAAGAGCCTATGAATAAAAGATGTCACAGTAATTCGCCCAGTCATCTCGCTGTCTATTTATTCATATTTTAACCTAAATCTACATCCTTTAAGGTTTTCTGGACGATAAATATGGCCGATAGACAATGGTGTGTGACATTCTGCTTAGTTAGAAAATTGTTCATTCATTATTTTGACATTCATTTTGACAAATCAAAATCTGTGGAAGTTGTTTGAATGTACAATTTTCATTCTAGATATGTTTTCAATATTTTAAGAAATTGAAAAAAATGTATATCAATTTTATTTGTATGCTTATTTATTTGGACTATTATTACTATTTTACTTAATATATCTATGCTACCAACAAGCCTTTCAGTCTATGCTAATGGCAAGTTATATCATTCTATGACAATCATATTTTGCTGGGACTGCTTTTGGTATATGACACAGCACATCTCACATGCAGGCATGATTGGTTCATTCAAACAGCTTCTCAGCCAATAGCATCCCTTGCTATGGTTCCAGTGCTCTGGTCCTTAGCCTATAGCCCGGAGAGAAGAGGAGATTACAAAGAGCCATCTAATTATTTTGGCTTTGCCTCTGGATTAGCCGACCGTACCACCATCTCAGCGGTCGCAGCAGCCATTCTGATCCTGTGTCAGCCTTGTTATAGGCCTGACGGGATGTGAGCTGACACAAACACCCTGGCTAGAATTCAATCCCATTATTCAGTGAAATCACCCTTCAATGCTAACCCCGGCGCGGAGGACGCTAGCCACCCTCCTTTCTCTGCCCAGCTAACAAGTGACAGCCCCTCCCCTGAACACAGGCCCCCACGCCACCTCTCCTTACCCCACGCCACAGCCCTCAATGGGCCCATTCACTGGGCTGACACACACCCAGCCAGAGAATCAACCTAAATACTGTTTTATGAGCAGCTAATAGGTGGCGCCCCCATAGAGGGAACGAGCTGGCCCTGTTCTGCTAGAGGGCAGGAATTTCCACAGTTCTTACAGAGGTTAAATAGAACCGAATAAATAGCAAAGAGCCGTAACAATGGCCAATCTTGTGTTGTGCCTGCCCCCTCCCTCTGGTGAACGGAACAGAATAGGAGTGCAACTTAGAGGTGGCGAGCATGAAGCAGAGGGTTGCTCGACTTCAGATACATGGGAAAGATGCAAAGCTTTTCCCAGGTTGGAGTGTACAATGGTGCCAGTAGGGGCTTTGAGTGCGCATGTTTGTGTGTGAGTTGGGGTTCTGATGAGAAACATTTAAGTTCCCACATTTTGCTCCCTAAGGGTGATGCTTCAGTACGCTGAGGTTACGGGAGAGACTTTGTCACAATGGAAACGCTTTTCTTCAGAACAAACTGCAGATGAATTTGAAATTCAATTTAACATTGAAATTGTGATTCCGACCTGTTGCAGTCAAAGGAACATTTAGCAAAGCTATTCTATTTGTGTGCCAGAGAACCACCCATGTCCCTTCCATAGACAGGCCTAATGCTATAGGCCTGGTGCTGCATGCAGTACATGACGCAAATAAGCAAACCCACATTTGGAGTGACACCAGTGAGAAACCAACGTTGTGGACATTGATAGATACACTGACTAGATGCATGTTGATATGTGTCATTTAATTGAAGCAAAACACAAACCCTTTAAGCTTGCCATTCAATCAGAGTTCTCCATGTTCATTAAAATTCCCTTGATGATGTAAGATTCTTAACCAGTCCCTATTTTCCTGGTGGCTCTTTTTCTTTCTGCCAGCAGAGGGCATACTTTACATTGCCTTTCAATTAATGAGGACTGTGAATATCATCAGGTGTCCCACTCAGGAAAGCAGGCCCCTCCATAATACCATAGCGGAATGCTACACAAAGGAGATTAAACATCTAAAATGTCATTTATAAATCATGCTGGACTGAAAGAGATTGTGTTTAGCTATAAGCTCCCCTCAGTTACCACATAAGGCTCTGATATGTTACTTTCAGATTTCGTTCAAAACGTGTTAGTATGGTTTGATAAAAGGCACTCTTTGCGAAGGCTAAATAAAAGATGGCCTGTCAAGCCTTATAATATACAGCACACAGCCACGGTAACATTTCACATTTAGCCTAAAACACAACGGTGGAGTTGTATCAGTAGGTCAATATTGAAATAGAAGGGAACCTTTCATCTTGAGCAGGACTGTATGTCCCACGAGTGTATTCACCATTTACAAACAGGGACTGAGCTGTGATTTCAGGGTTGGATGTTGGACAGATCTGTGCGCATTGTGTTGATAAATGATGCTACCTTAACAGGCCTGGGAGTAGTTCCCAGGCAGTCAGCGCCGTGGGTCAATCTGCAGATTGGTATACAGCTCACTCTCCCTCTGCCATCCAAACCTCTTAGCCACAGCCAGTATGTGTGTTTGATTATCTCACCATTCAACCCTTAAATCATTCTGTTGTCCCCAGGCCGGCTCAGTCTTATAGGCTCTTTGACATCGCACAAAACAGTTTAAAAAAAGTTCTTGTCTTGCTAATTTGCCTCTCAGCCAAAAGGACACAGTCCTTTCTTTCCTCTGCTTGCAGAAACCCAACTGGGTAGATTTCCCCTGGCCTTCAAAGCCACGATCTGACGTTTGTAATCCTCCTCGGATTCATATTCGTTGATTGCTTGTTCCCCTGTTATACAAATCTCATGTTCCATTTGCATTAGTCACCATTATATGACTTTGCACTCCCCAGCTATCCTAAATGATCGTCTTGTGTGGTTGAGTGAGTGAGAGTCCACAGGAGAAGGGAGGAGAGCTGCTTTACAGAGAGAGAGAGAGAGTGTGATGTTGATATGCATGTAAGGGATTACCCACACATCCTTTGGTGTTGTAGTGTGGCCAGCGGATCAGGGATCAGGCTAATTGTTGGGGAGGAGAAGTAGGCCGATTCCATTACGTGGGTCTGTTTGCACAGCACTGAAGTCCTGACTGGTTTCTGCAACTCGCTCCTATACTCAGGAGCTCATACTCTGCAATTGTATGTCCCATAGACAAGTCTTTTAATTTTTATTTTGTCCCGGGACCTTAGGCCTCCAGACCCTCTGTCCAGTGACTGACCAAAACAACAGCTTCTTCACAAAGAAAATGAGTTGAAGGCTTGGCAGGCCACAGCACAAATGTCTGTGTGAATCTCAAGTGACACTTGAAAGCAAGACCAATCTGACCACACACTTTGTTCTCAACTGCCAGAGAGAGATCATTGAAATCTATAAACACCTTCAAAGAGGCTTTTCTTATTTTTATTGATTCGTGGGTTTCTAATCTCTCGCAATCAAATGGACCTAAAGCTTCAAAGAGGATCGAAATGTTCAAATTCCAACAGAAAGAGAGCCATGTTCTATTCAAAGCAGCAGATGTTGTTGAATGTATGACGAATAGTTTAGAAGATTAGAAGAATAAGGGAGGCTTTTCCATTTCAAGAAGAAAAATATAATTCCAAGATTCAGCCTCTTGAAACTGGCTTGAACGTGTACCTAAATGCTAATGGCATTTCAACGTGCCCACTGCAGGCAACTTGGAAATTCAATAAACCTGAAAGGACGCCATCTACAACCAGACACACACACACACACACCCTTGCCAAATAGGCCTTCTCTCAATCTTTACTGACACACAGACACACTCCTGCTGCAGCCAAAGTGTTTCCATTATCTGCTTGGTACTGTAGCTGTCTAAATCTGATTAGTAGTGTGTGTTCCCTGAGAGGAAAGCATTCATTAGCCTCCTGCGTACCTAATCTGTCCCCTTTCTCTGGAAGATTAGACATTATCTCCCGAGGGCCCAGCCCACTAGAGCGGTGTCAGAGTCTCCAACACCCTCGCCTTCTACTTCACATTCCTGTCGTAGTCCACCAGTGGGCCCAATGGAAGAGAGCTACAACCAAATGTATAGCAGTGGCGACAGACTGAAGTAATAAGACTGGAATTATACTTTGTCAATCCCAAGGGGGAAATAGTAATTAGTAGTTGTTTTTTTTAGCAGCCATTAAAAAATAACAAACATGCTGTAGATACAATTGCAGGAGAATTACAGATGAACAGCCACGTAACTTAGCATGTCTGTCTGAACAAAGCCGGCTGGTTATAACAGAATGGACCAATAATCAAAGGCTTTGAGTTTAGAAATGAACGGAGAGGGAGGGAGGGACTGTGTGTGTGTGTGTGTGTGTGTGTGTGTGTGTGTGTGTGTGTGTGTGTGTGTGTGTGTGTGTGTGTGTGTGTGTGTGTGTGTGTGTGTGTGTGTGTGTTGTTGAATAGACAACCATATGTTCTTGCTTGTGTCTGCAGCTTCACCAGTGTGGGTGCCTGTGTGTACTTTTTACCAACAGTATGCGTGGGTGCATGCGTGTCGTGTGTACGGACACCCATTCGTGGGCATGCGTGGGTGCGCGTTTCAGTGTGCATGTCTGCGCGTGCATGTGTGTTAACCAGGAGCCCTGTCAAAAACACCTGCCGGTCTCCACCCCACACCAACTGTTCCTCTCTCTCCCCTCCCCAATCCTCTCTTTTCCCTTTCTTTCTTTTCTTCTTCTCTCCCTCGCTCATACAATGAGTGGTTAACACACTGGTTTACCCGTCGGGTGATGCATTATCTCCTCTGACTCCTCATCCACACCCACTAATGGACAAACTTGGAGCTCAGCAAAACCCCAGATGGACCACGAGTCATCCCTTTGTATCGCTGGCTAGGGGGGGCATACGGAAATGCTAATCTGAATTGAAATGCGCACGCCTAAATCTTCTCTTTTGGGCTCATACAATTGTTTACGATATTGAGCAGAAAGTGCACATAATCACGAAATATTACGATGGTTTGGCATCGATGACATAACTTAATTTTTTTTTTGAAAAGCTCCATAAAAAGATCTAAAGGAAATGTAATGAACGCACACTTTATGTGCCTGCATGTGAAAAGTAAGACCCATGAGTAAAATGTATTCGTCGTCCATGCACCCACAAATATTCAGTTACAGTTCCAAGCCAGTTGTTATTTCACTCCACAATAGGGCTCTTTCCTTGTAACATGCTGTGTATCTAAGTAAGATCCTGCAGCACGTACAATTCCCCATTAATAACCCTCACGCTCAAACAGTCTCTCTAGAGTCCAAACATCACCGTCCCCAGGGAACCCTATCCATTCACCACCGTCAAAAAATAAATACATTTGACTCTAACTAAATCATTGTTTTCCCTTTCAGCACGGGCAGCCCCCTGGAGAGCCGACAATGGTGCCTTTGAGATGCGGCGGGGAGCGCAGGGACGGACCGAGCTGCCAGGGGTTAAACGAGCCTTCCTCTCGTGATAAATCACAGCTTAATGAGATGCCCATTGTCCGGGCCTCCACGCTCTCTGGCCTCCAGCTCTTGCCAGGGTGGTGGTAGTGGGGCTGACACAGCTAGCCAACCCCAGGCTTTGAACTCGGGCTCCATACAGACGAGGTAGAAGTGCAGCAGATGGCTTGGACTGGTAGATATGCATTTGATTAAGTAGGAGTGTGGCTGTGATTCTGTGTGTGTGTGTGTGTGTGTGTGTGTGTGTGTGTGTGTGTGTGTGTGTGCGTGCACGCGTGCGCATGTGCGCGTGTGTGTGTGCGCGCGCGTGTGTGTGTGCGTGTGCGCGTGTGTGGGTGTGTGTGTGTGTGCGTGTGTTGAGAGATCATTCACTCAGGGTAGTTCATTTTATCACAATGACTTTTCACTGGGGTGTCAGAGGGCCTCTTTTAAGGGACTAAAGGTCATTGAAGCATGCAGCCTTGTTGTCAGCCTCTCTCTGGCTTGTTTTGGTGTTTTGGAGCTTATATCATTCTTTCTAGGTTACGGAGAAGGGTGTGGAAACAAATAAATATAAAATGGAGCAGACTAACCTAAACATTCAACGATCATTTGAGGAGGACGCCAAGTAAATAGCAAAATGTAACTGTCAGTGTACTTTGTTGTCAAAGTACATTCTTCTAAATTTCAATTTGTTTTTTGCAAACATGGAACCAAAAAAAAATAAAAAATTAGAGGATATCATTGATTTCAGTATTCTTCTTCTTCTTCTTTTAATTTTTCTTCTTCTGATATATTAATATTATTTATAATACTAATTAGTATTATTTTTAATCAGTAAAACCTTGCCACTGATAAATTGTTTCTATAAATTAGCAAAGGGGTGGCAGAAACAAAATCCCCAGTTCGTTATCTTTTGTCTTTCACAATACCTCACCTTGTCCAACTCCTCAATAACAACCTAAAGCCTCATGGGTCCTGCCATATTTACATCCTGGGTCTCACATGGACAGGATTTCCAATTTGTTATATCCCTGCGTAGCTGAGAGGGGTGAAACTTAACATGATTTATCACGTGACTATCTATTCAAATTTTTGCTAGATTATCACAGCTATTGAGCAATGACATCCCTGGTTGTCAAGTGTACAACTGAATAACACATAACGAATTTTGGTTCATACCCCTGCCTCCAGTGTGGGCCTATGGGCAAGGGTAATGACTCAATAAGTAGCATGACTAACCTGCTATGCTGCACCAGTGTGAAGCCCACTGACACTCAGGAAATGCTATGCCAAGTTCCACTGAGTAGCATATAATTGCTGCCTTTGTATCAAACATGGGGAATTAGCACTAACTAGCATTAATGCTGTACAGCTTTCAGTTGAATTAGGCCAACTGGTAGCATGTAGACTACCATTGGTTTTCGACTGCAAAAGTATAAATAAACCACATGCTCTCATAATAATTAGTGTGAAAACAGAGTTAGCGAGGACCAAAAGAAAAATCTTTGGGAAAAGAGTGCTAACAAAAACAAACAAAAATAATACTTGGAACTTGTTCCAAGCATGGTTAAATGGTTCTTCGGTGTTTAAAGGATTGTCAGTAATTTTCTAGCTTCACACACATTCACAAGTATACCAGTGTCTGCCAGGGATTTTGAGAAAATGTTTTGGAACATAAAGATAAATGTCTCTAAGTGTGTGACGTCTTGGCTGCTCATAAAGCATTATAAGGCATGCTAGAAAGCATTATCTGTTAAAAGGACTCCTTTAGTCGGCACATTGACCCAGCCACTTTCATGGTCGGCCTGTAAATTTGTTGTAAATTTGTTGTTGCATGGTGAGTCTGCCACGGTCTGTGTGTGTGTGTGTGTGTTGTTGTGCATGTGTCCGTATGTGTGTGTGTGTGTGTGTGTGTGTGTGTGTATGTGTGTGTGTGTGTGTGTGTGTGTGTGTGTGTGTGTGTGTGTGTCTAAGTGCGGTGTGTTTGTGCACAGCTCCCATCGTGCTGAGGGACCTGACAAATGGTCCGTGGTCAGCTGAGTGTCCTTTAAGGGAGGACCTTGGGGTCGACCCAGCAGGGCAGAGATGGTGAACTCACGCCAATTACAGCCCTTTGTGGCCGACCACTGGTTGATTGACACCAGGGCAGCCTTCTCCTGTGGCTATCATTGAACACTATGGGCAGCGGATGAGCAATGTTATTGAGCCAATGCATTTATATGGCTATTGGCTTAACATAAGGACAGGACAACATGGGGTTTTTAGGAGCGTTTAGAGTGAATGGTGTTTAGAGCGGGTAGTATTTACAATGGGCAGTGTTTAGAGAGGAAAATATTTGGAATGGATTTTGTTAGAAGTGGTGTATGTTTAGAATGGGTTGTGTTTAGTGGTGAAAATGTTTAGAATGGAAAAATGAAAGGTGATATGGTTATGAATGGATGGTGTTTGGAGGTGATCATGTTTAGAATGGATTGTGTTTGGAGGTGATCATGATTAGAATGGATTGTGTTTGGAGGTGATCATGTTTAGAATGGATTGTGTTTGGAGGTGATCATGTTTAGAATGGATTGTGTTTGGAGGTGATCATGTTTACAATGGGTTGTGTTTGGAGAGAGTGTTGATTGCTTACATTTTTGCCTTAGGCGCTTGTTGCCCAATGTTCTAGCATGTCCAACTCTCCACTTCTATCTCAATTATAACACCTCTCTCTATATCTGCTAGCATTTTTGTAAGTAAGCTCACTGAATCGGTCAGCTAGCATGCTGAGGATCTCTAACTTGGCTAGCATTTCCAACAAACTGTCTTTCTCCACCTCCTGTCGTGTCACTCGACGTTCCTATCAGAACTGTTTAAAATACCTATTTTCTTTGCTCAAGGTTTTGCTGCACTTCCATTGCAAGCTGAAAAAAAAACCTAGTTAAAGATATTCGTCTTCGAGCCACCCTCCCTTCCCTCTCTCCACCCACCAGCCCTTCCTACAGAAAGCTGAATGGCCACTCAAGGAAAATGAGAGCATAATGACCCGGCAACACAGACACAAAACCTGATTGGACACGGAGGCCAGTGGCTAATGAGCTGAGAAACGTGACTGTGTGTGTTTCAGGGTGTGTGTATGTGCAGCTGTGTGTCAGTGTGTGTGTGAGAGAAAGAGAGAGTGTGTGTCTGTGTGTGCATTTGTGTGTGTGTGTGTGTGTGTGTGTGTGTGTGTGTGTGGGTGGGTGGGTGGGTGTGTAATGACTGTATTTTCCTCCTTTCGTCACAGCTCTGTGTGGCATCTTTAACCAAGTGGAGACGGCACCAGATGCAACAGCGCTCACACACATTGGTCTGAATCAGGAACCATATGTCCAGATAAGTCATGCATGCACTGCTTTCCCACAGACAGCGCTGACTGGTGTGTGTGTGTGTGTGTGTGTGTGTGTGTGTGTGTGTGTGTGTGTGTGTGTGTGTGTGTGTGTGTGTGTGTGTGTATGTGTGTGCGTGCGCGCATGCACGCACGTAAAAGAGTGAGTACTGGTGGTGTGACAGGGTTAACTACTTTACGACTGCTCTTGGAAGGAGGGAAACAGAAAGAGAGGCTAAAAAACACACACGCAGAAAACTGTCTAGCCAAATTCAGAAACCCAATAGTATTCGTGGGAGCATGTACTTCAAACTCTATACATGACATCAGTTTACTTACATATCACATTCCTCGAGAAGATCTGAGGGTGACTGAAAACATAAGACCAAAACAAATCGACAGTGATTAATTCATTGAATCCGTAAGCTAAGTAGCGTGCAACAATCTGTGCTTGTGAATAAACGGTTGTTTCTGTATCAGGGTCAGGCGCGTGAAAGGAGAGGGTGCCCTCCCTCAAAGGCTATTGTTTCTCCCGGCTCTAATGCCCAATGCGTTCACACTGTCGTTAGCGCCAGTCAAGTGAAGTTATTCTCCTCTACCCTCCTTCCTTTCCTCCCTCCTTCCTCTCTCTCTTCTCTCTTTTTAATATACTGCACTTCTTGCCCCCGTGAACCTGTTGAGTGGCGCTGAAAGGGACCTGAGGAGCCCCTGCCCTCACAGAAGAACGGGCCCCGCCGGGGGAGAGAAAGGAGGGACGGAGGCTCATTCAGTGGCTGAGATAACCCCATACAGAATGATAGACTCCTCTGGATTGTCAGTGGCCCCGGGGCCATTGTCCCCGCCGCATTGAGGGGAGACCCCTCAGCTGCACTTGAGGGGGGGGGGGGGGGTTGTCCCAGGTAGGAGCCCAGTGGACCATTCCCAGCCCATGCTTGATTGCCCCTTTTATAGCGCCTCTCTCTCTCTCTCTCTCTCTCTCTCTCTCTCTCTCTCTCTCTCTCTCTCTCTCTCTCTCTCGCCGTGCACTGAAAGGGCCGCGGAGCCAGGTTGAATGCAGCTTGCATAAACTTTTCCGCTGTTGTTTTTTTCCTCCGCAGCATCCCTCCGCATTTTCTGGGGATGTGAGTGGCAGAAGCCCACAGTGTGTCTGGAGAGGACACGGGGAGAGAGGGCATGTGGGGGGCAAGGGAAAGATGGAGGTCAGAAAGCATGCATGTCTTTTCTTCAGAAGCGCTCTGGCAAACTGTGTTTACCATATTTTCCAAATCACCATAAAGTCCAACACATTTATTAATCTAACATCAGTGCACAGCATTGTCCATTGTTGACAGTGTAGTGCCTCTCAACTGGCGACGTAAAATGTTCGTCCTGCCCACTGGCATAGAAACCGGGGGGGACGTGTCCCGCCAAATATTGGAAACGGTTGAATTTGTCCCACCTCCCAAAAAGAAAAACAAAAAATTATATTTGAAACTTCTATTTTGAAAGCGCGACACCGAGGTTATAGCGGCGCCTTTAGCCAGTAAATCAGACAACCTTCCCAATTCCCATTCATGCTATGTTTGAATATTATCATAGGTTATAGCGATAGGTTATATACGTTACATTCTGTAACTGAGACTTTAATTAGCCTTGGCCAAGGCTTGCGTATAAATGTGTGGGATTGTCAAAACTACATCTCTAACCACTAGGCCGCCACATCATATGAGCTGTGCGACGTGTGCGTTATTGTTTGCTGTTGTCCTCCGTGGCAGTCTCCCGATCTACAAAAACTGTATTATTGTTAAAATGACTGGCAAAATAATTTCAACAGGCGCTCGCATAAGCTGGCTCTGTCTCAAAGTCCCGCACACAATGTCAGTCGCAGCACGTCCCTGCTCCGTGGTCATTGAAACAAGTATGGTTGGTCAATATAGCCTATTATTAGCCAGTATAGTCAGCCAATACGTTTACTGTGTCGCAGTATCAGCTGTGCTTTATTGTTTGCACTGTTAACGTCAGGTAACGTGATAATGTCAGCACAAGGATTACAACGACAAGCACGTGTTTGCGAGCGCACAAAAAAAATGCACCTTTGCAAATGTGCCCCCCCCAATGTCAAACTCACTCCTGCACCCTTGGTTCTGCCAAAAGGAGTCGAGCTTCCTGCGGGCACTGGATGTTGACTGTTGAATGAGATGCTTCGTAGGCTGGACTTATGACCAGTAAACTCAGCGTCTCTGATGGGCTGCTAGAGCCAGTGTCCCGCATGGGGTAAGCTGGCGTGGATCCCCTCCAGCGTGGGCTTGATCCTCTTTCAGGCCTGGCTCAGCTCGACGCGGAGCTCTGATTCCGCGCTCCTCAGCACAGCGGCGCTCCCACTCTGACCCCTCGGCCCTCTCTCCACGGGGGGCTTTGGAGAGTCACACGCTGGGGCTGTGTGCAGAGCCATAAGGGCAGCCTCCTTGCTCTTTTTGACTCTGCCGTGACACCGTGGAGCGCTGGGCCTGGTGGCAGCATGGTGAGGAAATCACAGGCTGACTGACAGTCTGACAGTCTGTTGGGAGGGCCATGGACTCTGTGTCAACCTGTGTTTCTGATTGTCTGGCACCCTCTCACTCCTCTCTAAATGTGTGGTTGTCAGCGCGTGACCCAGTCAATCTGCTGCTCAAACAGTCTATCATGACCTGTGTGTGTGTGTGTGTGTGTGTGTGTGTGTGTGTGCGTGCGTGCGTGCGTGCGTGCGTGCGTGCGTGCGTGCGTGCGTGCGTGCGTGCGTGCGTGCGTGCGGGCGTGCGTGTGTTTGTGTGTGTCTTTCTCTCCAAATCTCTCTCTTTCTCTCTTTTTCTTTCTCTCTCTCTCCCTCTCTCTCTCGGTCTTCGATATATCTGCCGGTTGTGTTCCCTCTCCCTTTCTAAGCCCTTCCCAGACCCTGTCTCTGCCCCTGTGGCGAGCCTGAACACCCAGAGATCAGAGAGCGTCCAGCAGTCCGACCCAGCCCGGTCCACCGGTCCGGAGGCCCGTGGCCTTTTAAAGCTCCTCTCTAATCTGGATTATGAGTGGCTCTTTGAGCGGACGTCGAAAGATTAGAGCGGCACTCGCTGTGATATGAGAGGGGACAGATTCTCTGGCCCTTTGTTTCCTACCCTGACCCCATGTGTCCAGCGACTTTAGGGGAGCCGAGCGGCAGGGGAGGGAGGGGGAGAGGAGAGGAACCTTTAATGTATTCAGTTAAACAACAAGAGCCCGGGGAAGGGGTGGAGGCGGGGGTCGGCTGGATAAGGGAGGGAGGGGCCGGGCTTAGGTCACCGTGTTGCCCTCTGGCTAAGCATCTTTCTGGTTGTAGCTGGTGATCAAATGTGGAACCCATTCAGCTCAGTGAGCGTGGGACTGGGTGGAATCAAGGGATGCTAGGCTTCTCTGAAAATATGTCTAGTTTCAATAAGCATGTTGATTTAAACACATCGTGATATTGTGGCTTTTGGGACACAGGAAACAATGATTACTGGTACAGAAACAAGGTGGAATGTCATTTCATCGCACTTCAACTTCGTTTATCCCTACTGATAAACTGGGTTGACTTTAAAAACTGGTCGTGATACAAATCACAGGGAACTAAAGGTACCAGGTAGTTTTCTTCATTTTCCCAAAAAATACAATTTCCTCATTTTGCTTTGTGTCTCCAAACCTTGTGTGACATCCCACCAGAACGTCCACAGACGTCCCCCTGTAGACAGCACACCTCCAGTGGCCCCCCTGTAGACAGCACACCTCCAGTGGCCCCCCTGTAGACAGCACACCTCCAGTGGCCCCCCTGTAGACAGCTGCCCTTTCATTCCTCCCCGCGCTGCTCTCTCCTCTCTCTCCTCTCTCTCCTCTCTCTCCTCTTTTCACCCCTTTCTCCGCGTCGCCAACGTGCTTTCCAATGCGTTCGCTCAAAGCCATCCATAGAAAACAGTGAAGTGGCTTTAATTAAAGGGCAGAATCGGCGACGCCACCTTCCTCTTCGCCACCCCTCCCCTCGCTCCTCGCTCCCCACTCCCCACTCCTCCTGGCTCCTGTCCTTCAGAGCCTGCAGAGGCAGAAAGAAGGGCCAGAGCTCCACTTCAGAACCCACTTGTGGACCAGTGCCAATTGAAAGTCCCATTAGATTAGGGGGGAGGGGGGTTTCAAATTAAAAGAAAGTACTCGCCTCTCCCTCCAGGTCACCCCTTTCTCGTTACTAAGACACTACGCGGCCGCTGAATGTAACGGCTTCAAAGTCCTCCTGCAACGGCAACATTTGGCGGTAATCACCCGGAGCTTATTGTGGCAGAGCCATGTATGTATAAGGCTTCAGTGGGCTCAGAGAAAGGCCTCATAAAAGATGAGGAATAACACTCAAGTGGGCCAAGGAGACAGAGGGCGGCTGAAAAGACTGGAGGTACGACAGCCCTTCTGTCCGAAATAACACGGCAAACTCCTCAGACGATGAGGAGGGCGAGAGGAAGGGGGATATAGCTGAGGGGAATGGGAGCCAGGCTTTAAGCACAATGATATGGGTCCGGAGACACGATATGTCTAAAGAACAGTTGGGTTACAGTGGGGGTGGCAGGTTGAACGTGGACAAGGCCACACTGCTTGGTCCTTTCAAAAATCTGATTACGTGAAGGAACGGTTTGGTTCAAAATGGGTAATATGGGGAATCTTTACCGTTGAGGTTGTGTTTCTATAGTGTAGAGAGGGATCCATGTTTCTTTGTTGTTTTAAAAAAGTCATTAAAATCAGATACAATCGTGCAAGTAAATTATTATTTGTTCCAAATAATAATAGGAAAAAAAATATTCACGGTGTATGATAAGTTGAACAAGTATTTACATAAAACCTTGTTCCCTTTCCCTAGTCAAGCGGCAAGTTTTCTGGAACCTGTCCTCAGCGATGGAGAGACGTGGGTCTTACTATGGTTCGACCTCCCACTCCTTTCTTTGCTGTCTTAGGAACTCGTTTTCCTCTCAAATTCTATCCTCATGTTCAATTTCTCTTTTCAGGGCCGCAGCATGGCTCTTCAAACAAATCAGCCCCTTCCATTCTCTCCTTCCCCCCGTTTTCTCCTTCCTTTGGCGGAGAGATAAGTGAATATGTGAATCTGTCAGTATGCAAATCGTCGATTCATGTGGGGCTCACTTGCTTGTTGCTGCCTTTCTTCACTTCGTCAAAAAAAAGAAACAATTATTTGGCCCACAAAGGAGGGATGGAGAGAGGGAGGGAGAGGGATAGAGGGCCCGACTAATTCACTCACTGGGCAAACGATCAGAATGATAATTTGTGGAGTATTCCAGAATAATTAGACATATGCTTGGTGGGCGAGGCTTTCATGGGCACCACTATATTACAGGGATTAGTGATGTTAGGGGCTCCTAGGTGGCCTCTCCAAAGCACACACACACACTCACACACATACATTTACATGTTAAAGCCCCACATTTTAAGAAGCAGCAGCGCTGTTGGTCCATGTTGACTAGTTGTTTAACTAGCTGTGAGGACAGGTTTCTCCACTGAGTCAGATTGGAAACTAAAAATAGTTCAGTTTTTTCCATGACCTTTGAGGATCGGCAGACGTCACCTGGCAGCAGGTGGCACGTTCAATGTCGTGCGTGGTTGATAGACATAGAGCCAGAACACTTTCAGATGGCTCGACTTGGTGTTCCCATCGTCTGGCCTTCTATGTCAGAAGACAACACAGGTTTTGCTTTGTTGGGGCCGCAAGACTGAGCAGACAGAAACCATTTGCTCTCCGCAGCCTCTCCAGCGCCATGAAATTCCCCTTTGAGCAGACGTTTAGTCGGGGATGGGGTGTGTTTGGTCAAGTACTGGGCCAGGTCCACCGTGATAAGAGCCATGAGAAATGGATGAAATTACAGTCTGTTCCTGAAAGGCAGAGCGGCTGGAACTAAAGCCTATATGGCTTTGCCCTGTCTCACGGGTCGGGTGGCTGGCTGTCTTTCTAACAGGTGTCTGTGTGTGTGTGTGTGTGTGTGTGTGTGTGTGTGTGTGTGTGTGTGTGTGTGTGTGTGTGTGTGTGTGTGTGTGTGTGTGTGTCTGTGTGTGTCTGTGTGTGTGTGTGTGTGTGTGTGTGTGTCTGTGTGTCTGTGTGTGTGTGTGTGTGTGTGTGTGTGTGCGTGCATACGTGCGTGCGTGTTTGTGTTGGAATGGTGCAAGTGTCTTGACAAGAGGACCCCCAGCTGGGTCGACACAAAGAGGGGGCACACACCAAAACCACCAAGAACCTGACTGAGACTACTCTCTCTCTCTCTCTCTCTCTCTCTCTCTGTCTCTCGTTCGCTCTTTTCTCTTTCTCTCTCTCTTTCTCTCCCTATGTCTTCAGAGCCGCTGAAGTGTTACAGACATGGTGCGTTGTAACCAAAGTTGATCCTTTAGATGAGCTGGGGAGGTGAATGGCTTAGTGCACGCTCTCATTTTCCACAGCCTCCCATTTTCAAAGGCCCAGTGATATGGATATGAACAAATATCCTCCCGGCTTTGCCTTTTCTTTCTTTCTGACTGTGACTTTGGTCCTTGTGAAATTATTAAACAAAGCTGGGATCGGAAGTGGCATGAATAGAGAGCATGCTGTGTGTGTGTGTGTGTGTGTGTGTGTGTGTGTGTGTGTGTGTGTGTGTGTGTGTGTGTGAAAGAGAGAGCGCAAGAGAGTGTGTTATAACTATGACCTGATGAGTCAGTGAACATTTTAATTTGTCTCTTAATATAAGATATGGAGGTGTAATGTTTATATGTATTCTTTCTATCATTCCACCTTTGTCATGTCTTCAGAAAGAATAAGGCACTGTAAAATATGAATAACTGAAACAATTTTCTTTCTATTGGTGTATACATGCAACACCGTTTTTTCAGCAACTATAATAGCTTACATTTCACACACATTTTACTGCAACGCAGTCATTCCCATATGAAAGGCCACAGACAGCCGTGCGGTCTGGGACAATTTTTCTGCCTTTCAACAGGCTCTTCCACATCAGTGAGTTGACAGGTGGACCCAGTGGTGAGCTAACCGGATTCAGATAATCAACCAGGGCACCACAAAACAACTTCTGGCCTCTGTCTGGGAAAGCTGCTGGAAGTCTGACCACCTCAGGAACCCTTAGACAGTGATGAGAACACACACACACACGCAGGCACATGCACACACACACGCACACACACACACACACACACACACACACACACACACACACACACACACACACACACACACACACACACGCACACACACACACGCGCACACACACACACACACACCTTTAACACATGAAATGTTTGCATGTGAGCGCCCACAGAGTATTCTTCTGTTATTTTTGATACAATGCCATGATGGTTCATAGTTGTCTGTCGCATGTGGACACAGGTTTTCAGTCAGGATACCGGGCTGGCCATTGCAGATGCTTTACTAATTTGAGGTTACTAACCATTTTAATGCTACAACAATTTCTTTAAAAAAAGAAATTTCGCCGTTTTCTGATTATAAAACTAAAGTCCCAAAAGACACAGGTTACGATAAAAAAATATATAGCGCATGTTTTCCTACTATGAATTTAAAGTGATGAAAATATCTGTGACAGCATATATTTTAGGTGATTGCTTTAAAATAACAATTAAGTTATTTTACAGTGACAGGCTGTTTTTATTAAATGGAAGTGCAACTTTAAATATAAATGAACAACAAAGAGATTTCAATAGCCCTTTTCACAAATTTTTTACAGAGTGCCAATATCTCTGGAGGCCACAGATTACAAACACACTTTTGCCTTACCATATTAGCATACAGTGTGGTAACAAATATAAGAATACAACAGAATGAATGGCCATGAGGTCAAATGTTTGGTGGAATGACTGAAAAAAAATGGGATTGATGAATTTGACGTCTCTGCTCTTTTCCTGAAGAACGATGAAGTTTGCACTACACCACCCAGCCATGGAAAAGAAGGGCTGGGACTAATCCAGAAGCATATCAGCCGCCTCATGTGGCCATTGACAGTGTATCATCACTAAAGTCAAAAAGCCAGAAAGAAGAATTAGCTTGTATGCTAGAAAATGGTTAGGGGTGCCAGAATGTCTTTGTAGCTTGGCTCTCTATGGGAAAGGTGCCGCTTATTGGGGTGACAGAGGATTTTAAGGGCCCCAAATCTAGATTTAAAATGACACAATTCAGAATCTCGAGATATCGTAGTAAGAAAAGCAGCACCCACAACAGCAACTGAACGGAAATGGATTCCAAAAGAAGCAGTGCTGCAGATAGATAAGGGAAAGGTTTTCTTTTCAGGTGACGCAAACTAACCCTGCAGAGCCTCCAAAAAGAGCCTGCAGGAATAGAGCAGGGACTTCTCCCAGCTTAATGATGAAGTATTTCTTTCATTTTGATTATCTGGCTATGCCTAGAGCAGATATAGAGGGGGTGGATCTGAAACATCTGAAGGTGTTGTGAACTCAATTTAATGAAACATCTGGTGTGGAAGGTGTCCACTTGAAAACCCCAAAGACATACAGTATGTGCTGTTAACCCAAATTAATTCTAAATATGGGTTTTTAAAATAGTAATCTTGGATTATGGCATAATGAATCTCATAACACATATTTTTTGGGAAAAGTGTGTTAACAATGTCAAAGAGCCATCTCTTTTACATTGTTAACACACTTTTCCCAAAAAATATGTGTTATGAGTTGACAGTTGTGCTGAAGGCCAAAAGGAGGAAGTCCATTCTGAGTGAGGCAGTCCAGTGCATGGGTGCAATTAATACTGATGGACCAAAGGAGGCTAATTCATGCAGTATCATACACACGCGGACAATACATTGAGATTGTAATACGCTTGGCTGAAATAGGAGATATTTAACATTGAAAACGTCACCATGACCATGTTACCTGAAAGCACATCAAACCCCATTCCCTAGAATTATGCTTAATTACAGACGCCAATAAATACACAATATAGAGAAAAAGAAAAAAAAGTCCAGTTGTAGATAACTGTAATGTAAAATATTTTGGATCCTTTTTATTGTTAGGAATTGCTTTAATCCTTATCTGGAACACTTTTTGTCAAAGCTATGACCTAATAGGACACGGAATGATCAGGGTTTTCTCAGGCAGTGTCCTGGCTACCATTGATACATCTTGTCCATGTGTAACATTACCAGGATCTCCTGGTTCAGTACCTTATGTAATAATATTCCCAATCAAAGCTGAGGCTGAAGGAAAAAAATGGTGAAATCGCATGGAGGAGTAGAACAGCAGCATATGGTGAAATGATAGCTCATTGAAGTTAATTTCCGATGGATTATGGCTTCCTGCACCGTGGTGCTCAGACAACAATAGCCTTCTGCAGGCGACCACATCAAACCCCTTATTACACCTTTGATTCTGTAGACAAGCACACCAGCCAGGGGAACAGCTTGACATCAGACATTGACGTGTGTGTGTGTGTGTGTGTGTGTGTGTGTGTGTGTGTGTGTGTGTGTGTGTGTGTGTGAGGTTGAGACTTTCTTACCAGTACCCCTGTTGGCACTCCTGCCATGTCTCCCCTTTCCCCCTTTTCACTTCTTCCCTCCGTCCTCCCCCCTTCCTCTTAGTAAAGCAGATTAGGATTAATCTCACATCTGACCTGCTGATATCAACACCACTTCTCTTTTTCTCTCCTCCTGCTCTCATCAGGTTTCCTCCCTTTCCCTGCTCTGCACTTGATAGGGGAGTAAATTGAGAGGGTTCAACGAAGGGATGGAGGGAGGAGTTTGAAGGGAGGAGGTGAGGGGTTTGAAGGGAGGAGGTGGGGGGTTTGAAGGGAGGAGGTGGGGGGTTTGAAGGGAGGAGGTGGGGGGTTTGAAGGGATGGAGGGAGGAGTTTGGAGGGAGGAGGTGGGGGGTTTGAAGGGAGGAGGTGGGGGGTTGGATTCAAAGTTTGCCCCGTGGATTACTCCTGGGTGGAATGGGGCTGGAGGTCTCAGGTTCAAAGAACTTCTGGACGGACGTAGACGGAGAACTAAGTTCTGACGGACAACACTGGTGTCGAGATCAGTGCCTCCTTTGATTGGTTGGTGGGTATGAGGGCTATGAAGGGTTGGGGTTAGGGTTGGGGTTAGGGTTAGGGTATGAGGGCTATGAAGGGTTAGGGTTAGGGTTAGGGTATGAGGGCTATGAAGGGTTAGGGTTAAGGTATGAGGACTATGAAGGGTTAGGGTTAGGGTATGAGGGCTATGAAGGGTTAGGGTTAGGGTATGAGGGCTATGAAGGGTTAGGGTTAGGGTATGAGGGCTATGAAGGGTTAGGGTTAGGGTATGAGGGCTATGAAGGGTTAGGGTTAGGGTATGAGGGCTATGAAGGGTTAGGGTTAGGGTATGAGGGCTATGAAGGGTTAGGGTTAGGGTATGAGGGTTATGAAGGGTTAGGGTTAGGGTATGAGGGCTATGAAGGGTTAGGGTTAGGGTATGAGGGCTATGAAGGGTTAGGGTTAGGGTATGAGGGCTATGAAGGGTTAGGGTTAGGGTATGAGGGCTATGAAGGGTTAGGGTTAGGGTATGAGGGCTATGAGGGGTGAAGCCGTGGCAGCCGGGTGGAGCTCGGCGCTTCAAGGCAGTCTGCATTTACTGCATGATAAAATTACGATGTTTCTTCTTAACGTTCTTCATAATAAAATGTACATTTTTACATATGTATGTAAAAGTACAAAATGGGCTATTGCATGTTGTTTGCCCAAAATAAAGAATAGAATAGAATAGAATACATATACAATACAATACAGTACAATAGAATACAATACAATACAATACAATAAACTAGAATACAATAGAATAATCACAATGGTGCAATGTTATCTGACAGGTCACATCACCATCTGAGTATTACAGTGTTCAGGACCTGTTGCTTTGTATTTGTCCGACAGTGATGCTCTTCAGTAAAGGCCCCGTTAGATAATCCTTGCGTGTGTGTGTGTGTGTGTGTGTGTGTGTGTGTGTGTGTGTGTGTGTGTGTGTGTGTGTGTGTGTGTGTGTGTGTGTAAAGTTTCCGTCTCTCTCCTTTTTGCTGATCCTTGTGAGAACGGCTGCCTGTAAAGGCATGCGTCCAAACTATACATTTCCAATTACAACACCGCTCTTAAGGGCAAAAAAAACACTCTTTCACACACACACACACACACACACACACACACACACACACACACACACACACACACACACACACAGTTACACGCATAAACTCTCACACACACACACACTTACTCGCACACACGCATACACACCTACTGAAAAGGCAAATGGTCCTTTTGCTGTTATGCAAATATATCAATGGCTAAAACGGTTTGAGTGAGAATTATATTTGAATTTAATGAGGCTTGGGCTTTTCTCTCCCCACGCCGCGGCCATGCTTATTATGGTGCTGACGAGACGCGAACTGACATAAATACTATGGCTGGCTTTCAATCCGATTAACCGGCTGCGCCGCATCAATACCAGCCAGCCATTGGTGCTGGCGTCCCTGTATTCATGTGGCTGGGGAACAAGCCGAGCCCCTCCTTCTCGGTACACAAGCAAGCCCTCTGCCACCGCCAAACCTCACCCTCAACCCATCAGGCCGCCTCAATGGGGGCCTTTGGACGAGGTGCTTCCCTCAGCCCTCGGTCCCCAGAGCTAGAGCTGAAACAAAGCTGCAGACTGTGCCCCAACCGGCTAAAACTCCCGGTGCTCAACACAACCCTGCAGTTATAATAGTTTGGGCTCTAAGGTTGGAGAAAAGGGACTCTCTCTCTTTCTCTCTCTCTCTCTCTCTCTCTCTCTCTCTCTCTCTCTCTCTCTCTCTCTCTCTCTCTCTCTCTCTCTCTCTCTCTCTCTCTCTCTCTCTCTCTGTCTCTGAAAGTTTCCCTGGCTGAGCTGTGAGAATGCCGCAGGTTAGCTTGACCGAGGGGTCAGTCCTTTGCTGCATTGATGGCCTGTTAGCCACCGGCCTCTCATTTAAACCCGTCTTGACAACCACAAAGTTTCCCCCTCTTTTTTCAGGCCCTTTGTGCCATGCAGAGCTCAACTTCTGTTGTTTGACGGGGCCCATTTTAACCACAGCCATTTACAAGACTCCCTCTAAACAACCTGCCAGGTGCTTTAGACTCAAACTTGAGCTGTGAAACTTCATGAGACCAAATGAGATTAGAAGTAGAATGGTATAGATTGTATTACATTGATGTGTCCCCTGAGCTGGCGTGACCAATCTAGGACTAATGAGAGCTGTTTGAGCTCTTTCTGCCCTCTCACTGTTCTTCGCCTCATGATTGCCTATCTATCTTCATGGGCTGAAAACAGAGCAACGCTTTGAATTGAAACTGTTGTTTGGGGTAATCAGGAATTGCTACAAAGACCAGATTGAGGCAAGTGTTTCCCATACATGTTGGTATCACGGCCTAATTGCCTCAGTCAAGCTTTGGGGCACAGGAATTGAAATGTCCACGACTCTCTCACACAAGATTGCAGTAACAGGTTTTTAAGTTCAAAGCAATCTGGGGGGACTCGAGTAATTGTTTACTTACCTAGACAATTGCATTGCATATTTTTGTATTTGCTTGAAAAAAAAGTATATGAATATGCATCATTTTTTTTATTGTTTCAACAAATAAGTCACATTGAAGATAAAAACATGCAAAATGTGGTTGTGGTAAGGGCAGTTTGGTATTCAATATGGTATTTATCCAGGAACCCTGTCAAGACAATGCTGTAGATTTTACTAAACTAATAATTTAAAGTCTACATGGTTGAGATTTACAGAACGAGATGCCATTTTCTTTGATGGTTGATTTGAGATCCAAAACTTGCCAGAGAGTGGTGTGGCTGGTTGCCCAAGAAAATGGGAGCAGGTGTCTGAATGCCTCCACACAAACTGGATTGCTTTGCCTGCCTTGTACCTTTCTTTCTCTGAAAACACGGGTTATGTTTAATGTAAAGTTAATGTCGATGGGATGTTTGTCAAATCCTTGCTGGATCTGAGCCCATGATGACCCTTTCACTATCCTTCCTCGACCAGAAGCTCACGGGTCGAACTTTGGTACCTTGGTCAGTTAAGTGAAAAAGGGAGAAATTTAATGAAAGGTTGACTTCTTTGGTTAACACAGTTGAAAAACCCTAACAATGGGATGTAATAATGAAAAACAGTTGCTGTTGGCTATTTTGTCAGTATACCTATGTTGTATAAAGCAGATAGAAGGCAATACAAATAAAAATGGTTGGCCTATCCTTAACCCAGAAAGGACTCCTTAAGTATATTTAGCCTCAGAGAGGTTTGGCCAAGTGATGGCTTCTATGTTGTCCATCTAATGTGAATGAGCCTTAAATAGCTGTATTTGAATTCGGAACGACCATCTGTTTTCATTCTGGTTGGTAAAGAGAAAACAATGCTCTAGAGAGTTAGTCGAAAATTAGTTTCGGTCGTAGGAGCTTAAGCTATATTTCCTGACAACCATCCGCAAGAATTTACAAAAGGGGGATTTTCTTTAATCAATACGATGGTTTGCGCATAGTAAGGTGGTTTGAAAGGTGTGTTAACCACCACGACATTTAACCGAATTAATAAGTACCTTGAATAAACTATCGTTGTATATTTCTTCAAGGTGCTAAACTCATGATATGCATACATATATTCAGATATTTCTTATGAATGATACTTCACCTAGGCCTACTTATATAATCATTAATGAATGAGTCATAAACAATAAGTAGGCCTATTGGATCATGTTTTTCGAAAATATACCGGGTATTTAAATTGTTCCGAGTTTGTAACCTGTGCAATACGTGCCGTATCGCATAATTTCACGCCGCTTTAGCATACCTTCTGTGGTGGCATCACTTTAGGAGGACACACGCTGCTCTCGCTATCCTTCACTTTCAAAGCATTGACTAAAGAAAAATGTGAAGGTAACCACCTTCAAGTTGAATGGTTTAAGGAGAACAATAGGCCTACAGACAGAAAGTGTGTGTGTGTGTGTGTGTGTGTGTGTGTGTGTGTGTGTGTGTGTGTGCGTGTGTGTGCGTGTGTGTGTGAGTGTGTGTGTGTGTGTGTGTGTGTGTGTGTGTGTGTGTGTGTGTGTGTGTGTGTGTGCGTGAGCGTGTGAGCGTGCGTGTGTTTGTGCCGTGCGTGTGTGCCGGTCAAACGCCTTTAGTCACAGGTCTTAGCGCTCGGCCTCGGGATTCACCTCTCGAGACCATCAGACAGAAAAGATCTTCCAAATAGAATCTTCCTCAAAGAGAGTCTTTTGTTCCATTTTCTCATCTCTTTTATAATGTAGTCTAGCAATGGGCGTTGGTGATTCTTCTCCTGTGGTTTGCAAGCCATCCTTAAAACGCTTTGGCTTTGGCAAGCTATAATAAAATAAGACCCACGTGTTGCGCAGCGTGAGGTGTGTCTAATGACCTATAGCCCCATACAGACAATGCATTCAATTTTTTTTTTCAACACCATCCTAGGACATGGAGCAATTTGAGACAGAAAAAAATATCACATTTACATGTATTAAATGTTTGCTGAATATGATGTAGCCTGATATGTTTGTAAATGAAAGCAGGCCTAATTGAAAAACAGACCTTTTTATGGTTTCCGGCAACTTTAAAAGCTAGTAGGTTATAGGCAACCGGGGCATACGATACAAGAAATGTAGGTATGGCTCCAAGTATAAAAAATACATAAAGGGTTATTTTATTATTATGTATTAATTTTGTACTTTCATAACTATTTCCACATAATTCTTGCTATTGCTATTGGTGTCAGTTTTTTGGGAACAGGAAAGGTTCACAGTTTTGCTATGAATGTTTAAAGCAAAAGAACATCATCCTCTAAACGGTATTATAGAGCACCCTACAGGGTTAGAATATGAAACATTTAAATTTGTTAAAATCTTCAGTCACAAAGTTGCAGTAAGAACATCGTTAACAATAATAGTCATTATCATAATACAATTATACTACTACTACCACTATAGCCTTCTACTTCTAATAATAGCAGTAGCAATAAATACGTTATATAAAGAATTACACTTAATCTACAATGTTACCAATGCAGTGCAGCTATCAATTAGACCCACAAATTACTTATATTTAAACTATCTTTCAACAGAGGCTCGTTTGCATGCTTAAATAACCTTTAATTATTATTATAAGAAACTTAAATTCTTGGTGTTAGTCTATTTACCCTGTCAGTACAGTTGCATGCACCAAAGCATATTAGCCTACTGTCAAATGTTCTTGTTTCAAACGTAAAGAATACATTTTGTTATGAACATGCAATGTCCACAAACTCTTAAGAACTTCAGTCCAATCATAATTTTTTTCTTTGAGCCAATCGCAAATCTCGGAGTTTTCCTGAAAGAGCCTCAAGTGGAGAATTTGGTTTAACTTCATTGTTTGGGCTGTCAGTTTGGAGAGGGCTTTGATTACGGAAGCGCTATAAAACCATGCCCCCAAAGGGAAAGAGAGCTGTGTCTTTCCACTTGGATCTTTATTCGAATTGGCCTACAGCGAGAGAAACATAGAGAAATAGAGACAGTTATAGGAATCTTTCTTCTTTTTGTAAATCCTTCCGGAACAGTAATGATGTTCCCCAGTGCCATTGCACCCCCGGCTCTATACTCGGGTTTACTTCGACCCCCGGCGGCCCTCTCTATACCCCAGTCGCTGCAGACATTTGCCGCCCATTCCAGCTTCTTAGTGGAGGACCTGTTGCGCATCAGTCGACCAGGCAGCTACTTGCATCGACTGGTCCCCTCGCCAAGGCCCAGCATGTCCCCTCCTGCTACGGGGACCACCACGATGACCAGCAACCGCGCCGAGCGGGCTGTCATCTGCACCGCCGTCCAGCATACAAGAAGCGGCTTTCCCCAGACCTCCATGCAATCCAACCCCACCTATCTAAAGTTTGGAGTTAATGCCATCCTAGCACCGTCCGTAAGAAACGGTAAGGCTTTGACAAGAAATGTAAACTGTAGTTAATACTATATCAGTAGCCCATAGGCCTAACCCTTACAAATAGGACATAAGCAATTTACCGAGTGCCACTACCAACTAATAATAGTTGTAGTAAGCCTACTTCTAATAATAATAATAATAATAGTAGTATCACTAATATTTCATTAATTCTTATTGCTATTAATATTATAAACCATGCATGTGAAGTGAGGCTAACATATCGTTTCGAGCAAGTTTGCAATTGAATACCTGAACATATTCAAAGATTATTATGATATATGCTTTTGCATATGAACAATTAACCATTTAAAGGGATCACCTAAATGGCATCCTACTTGCTAGCATTTTCTTAATCACACAATATATCTTCCCTAATTTCCCCTTTATTATGGGACAAAATAAATTAGTCTTATCGGTGTGCATAACAATAATTAGGCTATACTGTAAGAATGACTATTTTAGGCTGAATGTTCATATGGCCTAGACGAGTGCCCATTGGGCTAAGGCAGTCGTCAAGGTGCACACAAATTTAAGCGTCCCAAATATGATCAATATTATTAATTCGACCTATTATTAGGCTACATTTGAAGAGAAGGCCTGGGATTCTTACATCTCTTTATTGTAATTTAAATTTATTTGATTATGTGTTTGTTTCAGATTCCTGTCCACCTGCAATTCACGCCATTCACTCAAAGACTTTCCCTTTTCCATATTTCGACGGATCATTTCATCCCTTCGCAAGAACTACATATTTTCCAGGTAAAGTTGGCCAGCCTACATTTTGGTGAAAGAGTGCAGACGTTTTAGATTTTTCAGGCGAAGCAGTCTTTAGAAAAGGTCTTTCTCCAATTTGATGCCCTATTTAGCAGAAGCAGTGACTGCTGACATTTGCACCGGTCCCGCTAATCTACAAATTAGCCGGAATTGTCATGGTCTAAATTTGAGGCGGATCCCTTCCCACAAGAGAGGCTGTTGCCATCTCTTCATGGCGTATTTTTCCCACCGAGCCAGTTCACTTAGCCTCTACCAGCTAACAAAGCTTCAACACCGTGACCAATCCGCCAGCTCCCCCTGGGCTGCCACACACACACACCCGGGCCTTGACTTCCCTATACTGCTGATCGGCATTTACCAGTCATGGACTAATTCCCCATTAGGACCTATTCACTATTTTGAATATTCTCACAAGACCACATACAGAGTTATGCATGTTTATGGATAGTGGGTGTTGTGTGCAAAATCTTAGGTTTTATGCACAATGAAAGAAGCCGGTCTGTGAGTCATGCAAATAAATTAAAATCACTGGTCTTGCATTAACCCAATTTATCTTTCAAATTACATAGTATTATACTAGAAATGATAGGCTATTATCAGTAAAAAAAAAGGGGGGAAAAAGTATTGTTGACAGGTGTTACCACATTCCATTTTTAAATTAGTTCTACTGGTTTTTGTGTTAAGTATTAAAGGATTGATAAAAAAAAAACTACTGTTGCTGGAGTAGTCTGGAAGTATCTCTAGAATAATTTTGGCCTGCACTTGTATTCAGCTTGAGACAGTAAAACTCTTTTCTGCTCTGAATATATATGGCTTTCATGCCATGTCTTTAGGCCATTTTTCTCTGAGTTCATTACTACACAATTACTATTCACGCTTCATTAGTCCCTCTATCTGCCAGAGGAACTTTGGAAATGGATAGCCTGCCTTTTTACCATACCAATGCTAAGGGAACCAAGCTTTGTGCTAATTGGCTGCTTCTTGCCAATTCACTGGCTCGGACTGAGATTAGAAACAGAGGGACAAAACAACCTGTCACTGTTAATAGACTTCCCCAATTCAAAGACTCGGCCTAAAGAGACAAAGGATGTTGCCCATTTGCCTGGCCAACTTTATATTCACACCTAGACTGCAAATTGTCTCGTTCATAATACTCCTTCACTGATGTAAATGTAATTTTTCTTCATCTCCAGCATCTTCATCTGTGGTTCCCATTCCTGGAACCTTCTCATGGCCGCTAGCCGGCAGGGGGAAGCCCAGAAGAGGAATGCTTCGCCGGGCAGTGTTCTCTGACGTTCAAAGGAAATCTCTGGAAAAAATGTTTCAAAAGCAGAAATATATTAGCAAGCCTGACAGGAAGAAACTCGCATCCAAACTTGGCCTCAAGGACTCACAGGTAGGCTCACTAAATAAACTACAGGGGGATAGTGGCGTTTTTAAAATAATCACTAATAATAATTAATAATTAATAATAATTGGACACATTTCTCCAAGGGATGTTATTTAGAGGTGAAATCTGAAAGTCTGAAATTAAATGCAGCTACTGAAAGAAAATAATCTCCACATCTAACAGGCTATTTTGTTTTTTCCTCTCCCATAGGTAAAGATTTGGTTCCAGAACCGTCGGATGAAGTGGCGGAATTCCAAAGAGCGCGAGCTGCTGTCATCCGGTGGCTGCAGGGAGCAGACGTTACCAACCAAGCTGAACCCCCACCCGGACCTCAGCGATGTCGGGAAGGCCCACGCCTGCTATGACGGAGAGGAGACGGAAACAGTGGAGCCGCCGTTCAGACAGCACACAGGCAGTCACTCTCCATCCAAACGCCAAGAACTCTTGACCAGCGCAGAGACTCAACATCTCCACCACCACCATCATCTTCTTCACTTGTCCTCCCCGTCCAACTCCAGCAAACACTCTGACTTTACGGAATCGGAGGAAGAGGAAATAACCGTCTCATGAGGTGTAAATATGAGCCTGCACAGATAGTGGACTGCGATGAGATAGAGGTGTCCTTTATTTTTGAGCATCTCATTCTGAGATCTGAGGTTTAAACTTGAATGGTTCAAATAAATACTTATTGCAGTGTTCAATGCCCTTGTGAAAGTATAGCTGTATTTTATCAGCCTAATCAGATTGTGGCTTCGTAAGTACAATAATGTGTGTGTGTGTGTGTGTGTGTGTGTGTGTGTATGTGTGTGGGGGGGAGGGTTACTTGAAAAATATTAACAAACAACTATTTCCTTAGATTAAATGATTTTGCTATAATATAGATTTTAAATGAACATAACTTTTAAAATACATATATTATTGGTTCTTTCGATATATTTGTACTTTTTATTTTTTTTAAATAAAGTTTAGAAAATGCAATACGTTTCTGTGCAAGTGATTCTGAAGTATCTACTGGTGTAAATGATAAAAAAAAAAATGAAATTGCAGATTACTTACCAGTAGCTTATTTACATTTACAAAACAACATTATATAACAGCATTAAAGATGCAGTATGTAAGTTCGAATTTCTAGCCCAAAATTTATTTTTTACAGACCTCCTGGCAGGTATCATTAAATCAAATGCTCATAGAGAAGGTGCGCCTTATATGACCGCCCTGGGCCTTGTATTCAGCTTTTCAAAAATCTAGCGGCCGCTTGAACCTGACCAATCAGGAGAGTTTTTGCAAGTATGCATGGCTACTACCTGTCAATCACCTCGCATGCACACTCAAGCTCATGAAGTCTGAGCGAGGGGCCATTGAGAGGAATAGTAGGGACCAAAGACTCAAGAGGTTGGAATTTTTGTGTTGTGATTCTTGAAGTTTTTTTCTCACAATTCTCTAACCTCATACTGCACCTTTAACTAATGAAACCAGCTGACTGTCTTTAAAGATGTAAAAGACTCCATTCAACATAAGACTTGACCCAAATAGCTCAATTGAATCAAGCATCATAATAACTCCTCCTTATAAGCAAATTGAATGACGATATTTGAGGACTCCACATAATACTAAGTGTAAGAAACAACACGATAGTTTTGTTACAAATGCAACTTGCTTTATTGTCATTTTCACTATAGAGTACACACTGAAAACAAAGGAGCAACAACTTAAGACTACGTCCACCTGAATGAAATACAAAACAATGCTTCATCAGAACCAGCAACATTCTGCTACAATACGCCAGAGGATGGAGCCTTATTATGACTTAATACACAGCTTTTAGTAATGCAAACTTTTATTTACAAAACAATTATTCAATAAACTCATGCCATGCTCTTTACCAAGAGAACAGAACTATGTTTCCTTCGGTTATGACAGTACTTTGGAGATGGACAAAAAAATAAGCTCATCCTAGCTAATCCAACAGTGGTGATAAAAGTGACAGTGTGGTAATTTGAGGGGGGGGCTAACCAGACTAAGAAGCCGAGCACCTATCTACATACTTCATCTTCCTATGGAGGAGCCTCTTTAGACAGTGTAGCATTGAGTTACTTATTTAACAAGGCCTAGTAGTCACTGACTGCGGACACCTAGCACCCAACATTCAAGTTCCTCCAAAAAGACAGGACATTAAAAGGCCATTTCTTAACCAAAGTTTTCTGGCCGTCTTGGTGACTCTACTTTTTGACATTTGTAAGCCCCCTGCCCCTCAGGAGAAATGACGCCTTGAGACCATGGATCCTAAAAACTAAAAAAATAAAAATAGAGAGCTTAAGAGTGAGACATATTACAGCATTCTGCACATGGAAACTGTACACTACAACCCTAACTGGACACTTAGAAGCGCATTGAGTGGTTAGCCACCATGAGTATATATACAAACATATTATTGTGTCACAACACTCAACAGAAAAAAAGTAGTCCACTTAGATTATTATACAATGAGACGGGCTGTTCAAATGTTTACAGAATGCATGGGTTAAGCCCTGAAGACAAGGGCTTGGGTGAGTTGTTAGGCTGACAGGACATGGAGACGGGTGTTAGGGGTCCAGCTAACACAGAGAGTACCCCAGGACCCAGAGGGGCCATGAGGTGGGAATGTGGATCTTGGTCGTATATGTTTTTAAAACTCTTTCGCAGAGCGCTGGATTTGGCTTGCCATGCACAAGGTGCCTGCTCTCTCCTGTACATAAGTTTGACTGTGCCTAGTAAACCAAATCAAGCCCAAAGGCTGGTTCCCTGGACCCCGATTGAGCCCCGGCCCTGGCCTAGAAACCACAGTATGAAGTAGGTCGAAACGTACACACAGTCGAGCTGACTCCGACAGACGGTCCTACATTTACACCACACAGAACCCTTCTCTCAGGGCACAGTAAAACCTAACCCGGACCGGACCAGCACCCTGCAGGAGCCCCACCATAAGAGAGCTCCATCACCGTAGAGGGACCAGTTTGCCATGGAAACTCTGAGGAGAAAGCCCTTCTGGTTTCAATGACAGAACTCTAATACTATGGGGGCTCTGGGTGGGCTGCGTTCAGGTCAAGGGCCTAGCGACGGTGGGAAAAGAGTCGGGGTTGAAAGGGGGTTTGGGGGATCAGCCGGTTCCGGCTGGGAGGCGGCAAAGCAGTGCTGGCCCCTACTGGCGGTTGCTCTTGATCCTCTCCAGCCTCTTCTTGAGGTCGTCCAGGTTGGCGGCGGGTGAGGAGGAGCGCGTGGGCGAGTGGCTCTGCTCCTGCTGGTAGTGCTCCCGCGACTCCTTAAGCTGGGACAGCTTGCTGTGGAGCATGTCCGTGGAGGAGGCCACGGGGGGCTTGGAGAGCAGCGAGGAGATGGCCGGCCGCTCGTCCTCCACTCCTCCGCCCAGAACTCCTCCCTGGGAGGCAGAACCAATGGAAGGAAGAGAGTTAGAAAACAGACTGGAAGGTTAGGTTACTGATGAATGAATAAATGGCGACTAGCATGGCTTATTTTGAAAGCCTTAAAATTAGAGCAGACATGGAAATAGTCAATCCAACCAGGGTTTACGCTAGATTTTTTGGGGGACGGCCAATATCACTCCAGTTTTGTTGTTAATTTAACCTTTAATATGTGCAATTGAGATTTTCAAGCACGACAGACCCGCTGGCTTAGAGCGGATGGCTTCAAGTGACCCATAGTCCATCAGCAGAAACAACCATAAAGAGGCAATGACTTAAGACACCGACCCTGGAGTTGTTCTCCAGGCCTTTTCTCTGCCGGAGGATCTTGAGTCTCTCGTAGTAGACGGCGGGCTTCATGTCGTCTCCGTTGCTGTTGAGGGGAACGGGGCCAGAGTCCAGGCCGTGTTGGGGGAGCACTGTTGAACCGCAGACACACCAACATTCATACACCCTTCAGATTTTTAAAATCATACAAACCAGCCTCATATTTGCTAACATCAAGTACAAAAAACTACGTTTGCAATGTCTAAAAATGTCTGTCACAAGCGGCTGAAACCACAGTACCGCAACTGCTTAGTGTGTCCGGTCCAGTGGTACCTGTGCTGGGGGCCTGGATGCGACCCTTGCCCTCCCGCTCAGACTCGATCATGCGCAGGCCTCGCTCTACATAGCTTTGGAAGAACTGGGAGGTGTTCCTCAGGAAGGGCTCCAGGTCAGCATCCGAGTACTTCTGCTTGTACTCGTACAGCTCCGTAAGGCCCTAGCCGCGACAGACAGACAGACAGACAGACAGACAGACAGACAGACAGACAGACAGACAGACAGACAGACAGACAGACAGACAGACAGACAGACAGACAGACAGACAGACAGACAGACAGACAGACAGACAGACAGACAGACAGACAAGGTGTTTGCGTAAGGGTATGCGTTAGGGCTGGACGATTTGGCCTAAAAAATTATCTATTTATGAAATGAAAAATTTGATTGTGTTAATAACCAGTCTAGGCATATTCATGTGTACTGAAACTGACACTACTGCTAAGCTATCAATCATAGATTTTTATTCAAAATTGCAGCTAAATGGGCAAATGGTATTACTCAAAACTCTCCCTCCCTTTCAATCGCTCGTGTAGCGATGGTTGTTTACCTCATTTGAAACCCAACGGAACTAACATACCCATTTGACTTCATGCAGCCGACGTGGTGCAATTTTAGTAGCCTACCTAATATTATACATCATGAATGAGACTTGCGTTGCACGCTAGCTAACTAGACCCAATCAACGCCAGTGGTAGCTTGTAACTCGGAGAGGGCGCAGGGTATAGCCTGATACACATCAGTGTTTGATAGCGTGCTAAAAGCACAGCAACACTGATAACAAAAATGCAGCTTATTTGTTACGCAATAGGCCTACCCACTCACCTGTGAGCAGCAGATGAGTATTCTCTTTACTAAAGCAATGAGTTCCATTGGCGTTCATAGAATTAACTCGTTTTCATAAATCAAATGTTACAAGATCAGTTGTGCCATGCACCTTTTTCAAATTGCGATTTTCTCGATATAGACTTTTTACACATCATGCTAACTCCAAATTCAAATGAATCGATTTAATCGTCAAATCGCCCAGCCCTAGTGTGCGTGTGCAAACCACAGGCACGTGTCGTATAGAGGCCTCAGCTGGTAACAGCTCACCTCTTTAGTGTTCTCCTTGGAGCCGATCTTCTTGAAGATCTCCGACAGGATGTCGCTGACCTTGGCTTTGGACATTCGGTCATCCTGCAAACGAGACACAGGTCAACGGAAGCGGTGAATCCCCGCCCGCGCTGGGCACATAAGGCAATGTCGGTTCAATGGAGGCAAGGTGCTCACCTTCTCTGAGCCGCGGTCCGACTTGAGTCCGGAGAGGTTTCCCGAGTGCTTCACCACCCTCCTCAGGTGGGCCTCCAGCTCCGACTCGTTGCGGTTCTCGATCATCGACAGGTGGTCCAAGATCTGGAGATGCACAAAGGTCAGAACCCGCGTCAAATACCACCTCTATTTCTTCCAGTGTGCCCTTGAAAATACTCGTACACCCGAGTCAAACTACTGGTCTGCCATTACTCTCAGGAATGAATAATGAATCTTTTCAAAGACCTTTGTGCGTTTGGTCTTGTGCGACACGATGGAACAAACGGAACCCTTCCGACGCTTCCAGCCCGCCTAACCGCTAGTCGACCTACCTTGGCGCCGGTGAGCTTGCACAGCGTGTGCAGCAGGGTCTTCAGGGTCCTGTGGGGCACGTCGCTCTTCAGCTGCTTCAGCTTCTCCTTGGGGAACACCCTCATGAAGTTGTGGACGTCCAGGAGGATGCGGTCCAGGTTGAGGCTGTTGATGGTGTCGGGCAGGAAGCGGATCATCCGCCACAAACACTGGAGGAGCACGGGGGGGGGGGTGGGGTGGGGGGACAGGGAGAAACGGGGTTAACAGTCTTCGCGGCTGAACTGGTTTTTATCACTTTTCTTTATCAGAAGCGTGGTTGGCTACCTTCATGACCAGCTCGGAGAACATGGGGGAACCGGAGGAGGAGATCAGACTGTCCTGGAGCAGCACCAGCAGGGCACTGCAGGGAGAGAGGGAGACATCAGCACAGGCTCCACACACACACACTACTACTACTACTACTACTACTACTACTGCTACTACTACAACAACAACAACAACACATCTACTTAGGACACACACACACACACACACACACACCTGAGTATGTTGGTCTGGTCGGACCTCTCCAGGACCCTCACCACCAGCAGGTTGACGGAGCGGATGAGCTGCTGGCCGTCCTCGATGTCCTCCACGCGGCCGTCCAGCATCAGGGTGATCAGGCCGTGCATCAGGTCCTTCAGCACGCCCATGGACGCCTCTCTGGCCAGGCTCTCCATGGAGAACAGCTAGGGAGGCACACCGAACGGTTAGCGCGTGGCCACGGTCGGAACAAAATAGTTTGTCACCAACACCAAAACAGAAAGTAAGAATGTAAAGGTAGGCTCTTTTTTTTTTGTTTATCTGTAAGCAGTTTTACTCCGCAGAATGGTGAACAGGGAACAGGCTATGTTGCTCCTAATGTCCGTGCACGCATTTAATCTGAGTAACAACAAATCGATGCAGAGCACCCTCTGGTGGAGACACCGTGCGTGATGAACATTAGTTGAGGCTAGAAATGGTGGAGTCCCAGATATTTGACTGTGGTGGCTAAGGTTTGTTAAGAGTGGTTGCGCTCACAGAGAGCATGTTGCCGATGATGCAGCTGTAGAGCTTGAAGATGTCCTTCTTGTCCAGCCGGTCGTCGGCCATGTGGGTGTTGTAGATGAGACGCAGCTGCATGAAGGTGGCAATCAGGAACTGGTCGATGTGGCCCGACATAGCCTCCGCCTTGTCCTCCTGACGGAGCACCTCGTCAATCTGTAGGCAGACGCAGGGGTTAGAAGACTACAAACATGGCCTCCCGCATGCCTTCCTGATGAAGAGCTGGGCAGTATTCAACGGTAATGACAGGGGACCGAGTTTCCTGTAAGACCGAGTTGTAGGGCAGAGAACGAGGACATGGTGTGTGTGTGTGTGTGTGTGTGTGTGTGTGTGTGTGTGTGTGTGTGTCTGCGTGCGTGTGTACCTGCGCCAGGGCCTGTATGCTGGTGTTGATGTCTCCAGAGGCCACCTGGGAGATGACAAAGTTGATGGTGGAGGCCGTGCTGTTGTGGAGGTCGTCGTAGTGGGGCGACACCGGGCGGATCCTACACACCGCAAAAAACATCACGATGACTTCTCATAAAAACTTTAAAAAACAAAACAACGTTCATTATTCCACTTCAAATACAATCCTAAGATTCCAAAGGAAGATGTGGATGTGAGGGTCTTGGATTGCCTGTATTTCTATGTGTCGATAGCGTTGCGTGTGTGTGTGTGTGTGTGTTAAGGGCTTTACTGACTTGGGCTCGGGGATCATGATGGGCTCCAGCAGCTCGTCCAACTTGTGCTGCACCAGGTCCGGCAGCTCGCTGACCCGTGTGTGGTCCGTCTCGATCATGTCCAGGTCCAACTGGAACTCCTTGGGGATGGATGGGTGGGACGAGTGCTCTGAGTGGGCGTTCTGACGCGCTTGGCTGAGGGGGAGGGTCCGAGAAAGGAGACAGTTTAGAATGGGGCCTCCTGGATCAGTCTCTCTCGGCTCCAGTCTCAAGTGCTGTAAATCACGTGGTCGAGTCTCTTATCATCCCTGGATTCCTTAGATCCCCTCACCTCACCTCACCCCCCATAGACATTGGAGGAGAATGACTAATGCTCCTCCTCTCAGTTCTTCTCCTCCAATGGGTGAAGAGAACTAGGAGAAGTGAGGGAGGACCCAAAGAATCGAGGAACAAGTCTATTGGTGTAGGTTTCGATTAAGCTGATGTGTGCAGGTAGCGGCCAAAAAGCGAGACCATCTCCGACATGTTCTTTGCTCTCTGAAGCCCCTACCTATTGAGCGCCCGTGCGCGCCTCAGGACTGGAGCTGAGAAACACTGATCGAAACCAACATGGACGGGGGCAAACCACACGGCTCCACTGCTCACACTAGCCATACCACACAACACCAGTGCACACGTAGCGACGCGTGAGCCGCCTTGGGCCGAGCACAGGCCGAGGCATCTCTATCAAGGGTTCTGATGGTGGCTAAACACTGGGGGATACTAGCGCGTGTCCGCCGGACCACGTTAAGGCACATTGGTGGGGTGTGGACAGTCCACAGGAAGCGGAAGGAGGAGGGGTGGAGGAGACACCGTGGCGGAGCGGCACAGATTAGATTAGCGCTGTAGCGGTGGGACTGGATTGGGTTATCTCCGTGATAGAGTGCTGGTGGACCACACAGAGGAGCGAGAGAGAGAAGCGGTAAGGTACTCACATCCTATAAGTGCGATACATTATTCTGTTCCCAGAAAGGAGGGCAGGCAGAGAGAAGAGGAGCGACCACACAGGAGAGAGAGGCGCAAGGGGTTAAAGAGACACACAGAGTGATCCACTTCTCCAGACACAGATGAAGCCCCGCCTAGTCATTTATACCACGTGGAAAATAAATGCTTGGGTCAAAAAGCACGACTTCATTTGAGTCTGGGAGACCGGCGGCCAACATGCAGAGAAAACAGAATAGGAAAACCAAAGTTGGTCAGTAGTTAAGAAGAAAGACTTCAAAGATCTTTGAGAGTTGTAAAAAGAGTTTACACACACACACACACGTCAATGACATCTCATTATCATGAGCACACAAGTACATTTCATGGCAGTTGTGGGCATAGAATTAGAGGGAGCTTACAGTCCCCATTGCAATTTATGCTGAGACACCGAAAATGGTTGCCCTATTGTTAACTAGCATGATGCTACGAGCAACAACATAAACGTAGCTCTGGTTTCTGTTTGATAGGCAACAGAGAAACCACAAATTGCAACTGGGAACTGTTTTTAATAAGCCTGTCAATTTTACTCATTCTAATTCTATGACTGTTAGGTCCTTGATTGACAGTCAGAGTTAGTTGAATGAAATAATGAGGTCGCTAGATTTCTGAACACCTACAGGGCTTTCAAAAGCAAACCCTGCCTCCCCGAGTGTCACAAATCAAGCATCAATTACTTTTCATCAATGTTCCAAGAGGAATCCAGAATAATGTCTACTCTAGAGAAATGACGCTTTTGGTGTGTTGAATGTATAGCCCCCGCCCCTCTGTCCTGACTCATACTTGAGTTTGTTGGGGTCCTCCTGCACAGGCTTGCGGAGGAAGGTGGCGGTGGGGTTCGCCGGGTGCTCTCTCTGGGGCCTCTCCGCTGCTGCAGGTTTGGCCGGTGCCGCCTGGGTCTTCTTGGCGGAGCGCTTGATCCTCTCCTCCAGCATGCTCAGGTCCTTCTCTGACAGCTGAGGGCGGGGAGCAGAGGAACAAACCGCATTAACAGTCAATTCACTGCCTCCTGTTTGAAGGACAGGCCGGCGCTGCAAATTCTCACTAAAGGCTTCTGGCCAAATCCCCTGGCTGACTACTTCAAAGAAAGTAGGTCAGCAATCACATCAAATGATCCACCCCTTGAACACGCTAACAACAGATGGTAAAGCATGAAGACCCCGGGGATTACGTCTTACGTTGCCGATGAGCTTGTAGACCTGCTCCCCACAGACGTTGTAGGCGGCCACCACCGTGTTGAGGGCGGCGTTCCGCACCGACGTGTCCCTGTCTCCGATGTGGACCGCTATCTCCTTCAGAGACTTGGCCGGCGTGGGCTGGCACACGTGCATGCCGTAGTTCTCGATCAGGGAGCCCAGCTCCTCCAAGCACTCTGCAGGAAGAGGGGGGGGGGGGGGGGGGGGGGGGGGGAGTGGATCAGGCAGACTTTTAATGAGGCCCTCTGTGGCTCCATAAACTTCCAATTAGTAGCCATGATGACTGACATACTTTGAGGTTTCTAAAGGTATTGAATTGCATACAATTATACAAAGCCCACTAACCCCCTAACTAAAAAAAGCCCATTAAAAACAGACACAGACCAAAAGAGGAGTCTCACCTGATCTTTGTTTGGAGTTCTTGGACTTGGTGCCCTCCATGAGTAAAGGGAAGACTTTGCTGGCAGGGTAGACCTTGCACAGGGTGGCCAAGATGGAGCGCACATCCTTCCGCACCACGTCCTTAGACTCCCCGACCTCAGGAGGACACAGAACAGTTTGAAGTGACTTATCAAAAGACAACTTTAGGGACGGCACAAAGGAGGGATAAAGATTGGTGAAACGAAAGAGCTAGATTTTCCAAATTGACATTGGTCTGTGGGAACATTTGGTCCTTCTAAAGCAACTACAGTCCAGTTATCCACATTATCCCAAACTGCTTTTAAACGTGTGGGTCATTTATCTTTTTAAAGTATAGGAAAAAATAAGTCTCCTCTGATAAATTGTAGTAACCCAAGCTGCTGCCAACATTTCCAGGTTGTTTGTCTTTATGCTGGACTACACCTGCCTAATAACTTTGCTGAACTATAGTATAGTATAGTAACCCAGTAAGGTAAAGATTAAAGAGGCGCGCTACCTTGAGGATGAGATAGGGGATGAAGGAAGATGCCTCGTATTCGGTGAGGTGGAAGTTTTCCCGACACAACATGGCGAACAGCAGCTTGAGGTACTCCAGCACCTTCATGAGCACCGTGGTGTTGGTGTCAAAGAAGCGCAGTGTGAACCACTTCAGGATCAGGTCCAGGCAGCCGATGGTGGCCTCGCTCTCCTCCTCCATGCGCTGGGAAAAGACAGAAAGACAGACACACAGACACACAGACACACAGACACACAGACACACAGACACACAGACACACAGACACACAGACACACAGACACACAGACACAAGAAATTAACCAGGCTGAAGGGGGCAAAGAGACTTCCCTTATGTTCCCTGGTACGCTTTCTTCCCTCATTGGATCCATCGTAATGGGCTCACCTCGATCATGACGCCGATGGCCTTGACCTGCCGCTGGAAGTCCAAGTGGAAGAGCTCGTCCTGGAGCCACTTGGCGAAGCAGGTGGACATCTGGGTCTTCAGCTGCTCCACGTACTCATCCCGGGGAGTGATGAAGTTCCACTTCAGAATCTGCAACCATGTTAGAGAGAAAGACAGAGAGAGATCGAAATGGCAACCTTCCGTGACCAGCAGGTTTGAAAAGTACTGTGTAAAAATCTACAAAACAGTCTACAAAGTCTAGTACTAATAAGCTGACTGATTCATATTCTGCCTGAACCGTCAATGGTTAACTAGGCTTATTAATAAGTACCTAGGAGACATTTTTAAACCAAGTCTGGACTAATTTACTGGATTGGGCCATTCCCATAAATCTGATTTAGAAACAAAGCTCATTACTCCTTACTAAATCTTTTCTTGCTTTAATTCTCCCAGCAAAGTCATTGTTTCAGGGACAGTAAGGACCTAGTGAGACGCATAGTTAGAACAGATATCTCCTGGTCTGTACCACGAGGGGGGGGGGGGGACTATTAGAAAACTACCTTCAGGCCTTTCTCCTCCTTGATCCTCTGCTCCTTGGCGTTGGGGATCAGGGTGAAGATGGGCCCCGACTTGTCCTCCTCGTCCTTCAGTGCTTTGACCGGAGCCTTTTTCCCCACTGCACCCTGGTGTGGAGGAAAGCAAAATCAGAACAGTGTGTGTGTGTGTGTGTGTGTGTGTGTACCCATAGGGTAGGACTGAAACACAGAAGGGGGAACGTCGTGGAACAAGAAGCTGCAGAACTTTACCACAAGAAGTAAAAGACAATTTGCAGTAGCCCCTGTTGGCCTACTTAGACAAGAAAACACTGGTGGCGCGTAGAAAAACCAGTTTGCATGCAACATGTTGTCAAACAGTTTAAGAGACAGACTCACATGCCGGGGATCAAAGTGGACACGTTAAGATGCACCAGTGGTTGCAAGCGGATTACACTAGAGATGCACCGATCGATCGGCCGCCAACCGGAATTAGATGATTTTCAGCCTGATCAGCCATGATCGGTGACCGGCCGATCAGTCTCATATTTCCGATTGCTAGCCGGTCAAATTTACACACATAGTTCACGTCGCGAGCTCTGCAACACCGTTGTGATTCACAATGCATGTACGTTTACAACCACTAGCCTCCGCTTCAAAACAACGCAAGCATGATGACAGAGGAATGTGCCTATCTACAAACTTGAGCTATTATATCTGATGTTTACCATGTAACAAAAAATGGAACATTTCACTGTTTAATCACTTAATAAAAAACATTATTTTTACGGATTTGACCTGGAGGACTGGGAGGAGGAGACCATTGAGTTTTTTTTTATTATAAGGCTTAGCTTAGCCAAGTCAGACTCGAGGCGAGCTTGCTTGACTGCCCGTTGTCTTGACGAGAGCAAAGTTTCACCGCAAGGTAACATGCAAAACCTGGTATAGATTTTCAGAAAGGTGGCTATTTTCATGCATTGACAGGAGTTCTCATGCAATGAAAGAGAAATGGATTTATTTGGACATGTAACTTATTCAGCCCATGTGAAATTTGCTGATTGTTAGCTGGTTTCCGGATTGATCGACAATTTTTGGTAGATACTAATCAAGCTTATGAAACGGCACAAGTTTGCTAGCTGCAAAATAAGTGTAACAAAAGCTAGCTAACTATAGTATGCTATCATAGCTGATGATCAGGCAAAATTTGCACAGGTTTATTTTATAAATTTTATAAAAATGTTCTTAATAAATAAATAAATAATAAGGTCTAAGGGCAAAAATGTTACTATATATATTAAATGGTATTATAATACAAAGTTATTATGAATATACAATTTAATAACACATTTCCATGAAACAAACGTTTTGAAAAAATGTGTATGTAAATTATAGTTAGAAAGATAGAAAATCGTAATTAAAAAACAGAAATCGAAATTGACAAAGAAAATAACAATCCTCTAGACCTCTAGATTGCACAATAAAAAATGACCGTAAAACTGGCTTTCCCGTGATCTGGAATTCAAATCAGTTCATCGGTCAACGGGTCCACCCAGGGTTAGTTGTTGCCGACACAGCGTTAGTGGTGAGCCGGACCGGTCCGAGCATTATTAGGCCTGGCTCGGTAGGTAACCGTGTGCTGTCGGGCTTTACCTTGGGCAGCTTTTTAGTGCTACTGACACTATCTTTGTCCTTCTCATCGCTCTGAGGAGGGGGGTCCTGGGAGAGGGAAGGGGGCTGCTCAAAGGGAACAGCCGGAACAGGAACACAGGTGAGAAACAGTAGGGTGCGCGGCCCAGGCTTGGTGCTTGTACTTTCACAGGCCCCAATAGGCACTAAGGACACCAGTCCAAATCTCAAATCTCCCCAAAATGACAAAATCATAATCCTCTGAGATATGTTGTCCACTGTATGTTGAGGCAAGGAAGTTTATGTAAAAGATCTTATGATATGACTGGGATGTCATCATGCCAACTAAAAGAAAAACAGCCCAACCGACCTTCTTGATAGCCGGTCCTCCTGGCCTGACCTTCTTGGCCTCGGCTTTGGCAGGTTTAGCATCATCATCGTAGTCATCGCTGATTGCCTGGGTCCTAGATGACGCTGCAGAGGGAAGGCAAAGAGGCGTGAGACAAACCGCCACAGTTTAAGAATCAACACAGAGGTTAAGCTTGAAAAGCAAGTCACATTGAAGCATTTTACAACCGTCTTGTACCAAGCTTCGCTACAAATACAACCGGCTACAATTCACCACTAGGGGGTCGACTGCCGACGTACACTATTTCAAGTTGGTGTTGTGCTAAAAGAAATGGCATATTTGGCCGAGCCGTTGTCAAGCAGAGGCGCTGACCTGAGCTGGCCTTAGAGGGTCCACCGCCGGCAAGCTTGGCGGCGGCACCGGCTTTGGCAGGAGCAGCAGGTTTGGCTGGCATCACCGCCCGCGCCTTCTCCAGCATACCAGACACTTGGTCCTTGGAGGAAGTCTGAGAAAACCAAGAAAAAGCAAGTGGTACAGCAGAATGAGTGACCTAGTGTTTTACACAAAAGATTTGTATTGGTAGACCTAATGCTGGGATCACACTGCACGATTTTTTTGTCTTTCACGATGGTCACCATGTCAGATTATGCAATAAATGATTGGCTTGTCTTGGCAACACTACAAGTATAACCCCGACCAATCATCATATGCTGCCTTTCTCGACCGTGTGCTTCATCAGTTGTCGGGGAGGGGGGTGTTAAGCTATTGCCAATCATGGCTAGCAAGGAACACGTCGTAGGAGTGGCCAGACTAGACAGGAAAAATCCCCAAAGTCTGACATGCTAGACTTTTCGACGGGGTGTTCTGGATCGCCCCAGAAGCCACATCGCAGCCCGCACGTTATGTCACACTACACGCCTGTTTGTCGTTCCCCACGGCCGACATTCGGCCCCGAATCTTTGTATGTTTGTCCGCCATGACACAATTGGGTTGAAATCGTGTCGTCTGATCGTGGCATAAGGTTGGGCTGAGGATTTTGCTTCGTTAGTTAATTAGGTCTGTTAGCTGTGCAGTTGGCTGGGCACATTGACCAGTGTCTGGTAAACGACCCCGTCGGACATGTTACCTTGAGTTTCCCGGCGGCCTTGAGCATCTTCTCGTAGCCCAGGTGCATCATAAAGGTGGGCAGGGCATCCTGGGCCTTCTTGCGCACGTCTCCGCTGCGGTCCTCCAAGCAGGCGTACAGGTAGGGTACGACCAGCATCAGGTCGGACGGCACCGTCCGCTGGAGGGGGAGCTTCTCCGCCAGCCAGCCCAGGACCTAGCACACCAGCCCGGGGACAACAGAGGGTACGGTTAGATGGGTTCTGCTCATCCTTTAACATCCAATCCGGACCGGCAGCAGGACAACGGTTCGTGGATAATCCTGAGCTTCCAGGACTTTCAATATTCACATAGCCGCACATGAATTGAGAAATATAGGCAGGATAACATATATCTATGCAGTTTGAAGATGCCATATGAAAAGGGGTGTGTCCGCACCTCCTGCCTGAGGAAGGGGTTCTCCCTCTTCAGCTCCTCCGACAGCTCCTCCCCCTCCAGCCACTCCTTCATTCCAGTCTGCTCCACCCACGCCTGCAGCGTCGTCATGGCAGCGGCGCGCACATTGGTCTTTGGGGAGAGAGGGAAAATGTCCAGTTCATTGTTTCTTATAAACCCAGAGGGAAACTACACCACGTGGAAAAGGTAAGGCATATGGTGTTTACAAAAGGCCAGATAAAACGCTTGCATACGAGTATGTTTGGCGCTCTTTCCCAGTACCTTGCTGTCTCCCAGTACAGTGATAATAGGAAAGCCAAGGCCCTTGACGTGCTGCTTCAGACCAGGCCCAGCTGCAACGGCTATTTGCTGGAGGATAGTCAGTGTCTGTTGGACCTGGGATGGACAGGAGAATAGAAAGTGGTTACAACTAAAAGACTCACAATGGCATTTCTTATGCCCATCCGATGAATGGCATATGCATATGCATATGCTACACATGCTTTCGTTACAACGGAGGTTTGGCATTGTGCGAACGCAGTACAAGCAAACGGAGAATGGCGTGGACCAAAGCTTTCTTACCAGAATTTTGTTGGAGTCGCCGAGTCGTCCCTTCAGGGCCAGTGGCAGCTCCCCCATGTTGGGCTGGATGAACTTGGCCTCGGAGATAAGGGCCGCCACCTCGTCCAAGCCCTCCTTACGGATCTTCCAGTTCTTATCCTCAATCTTGGACACCATGTCCGACGTAATCTTATCGCTGTGGTGGAAACGGAGAGCGGGTAAGGAGAAGATTTCAGGTGGCACGAAAATCCCTTATTAAACAAGGTACTCACTAAAGATCCTCACTAACTAGAGACAAGGTTTATCTTCTCTTTCGCTTTTTATTTGTTCAGATCAAAACACATCAGGTATTCACACTCGTGAGTAGATTCACCTAATGTCACTTCTAGGAAGCAGGTCCATGATGTCAGGCCCTGCTCCATCCTCTTCTGGCTCTGCCCCTTCGTCCCCGTCTTCCTCCATTCCAGCCTTCTTGGTGCCTCTGAAAGGGGCTGGGGGAGACTGGCCTTGCATCTGGCAGAAGAGGAAACCATGATGTTTAGTAAATTATGTATTCAGTTCTCAAAAGACACCTAAGAAACTCAAAGGGGCGAAAACTATGCTAGCCCCATGTCTAAAACCTCTAATGTCACCCTCCTGTGTTCCTACCTTCTCAAACTCGGCGTTGATCTGCGTGAGCAGGGCAGGCTTCTCGTCTTCGAAGAACATGCGCAGTGGAGCCCCCATGTAGAGGAACATGACGCCCAGCAGAGAGATGGCCGATGTCCTGACCGCTGGATTGGTGGCTCCCAGAGCAGTCTTTACGTTGTTGATGAACCCCTTCACGCTGACCCTGAGAAGGACAATCACATTTAAAAAATAACATACGAGAAATTTCACACGAAACCTGACCCCCCTGGACTGAAATGTGTGGAGAGGGGTACTCACCCAGCAAATCCAAACTCCTTCATCGCATTAGACAACCAATTGAGGGACTCAGCTTGGTTTTTAGGGTTCTTCTGGGCAAAAGCCATGGATACCACCTGGAGAGCAGAATTCACAAGCACATTCATGTTTTTTAGAAATATTCTCTACCCACAATCAAGTAAAAAAAAAGCAGTTTTGAGCATGTCAACAAAAGAAATTCAACTGCGCAAACTACACTTCAAATTGCTACCAGAGGGAATTCTATGTATTTCTGTATACAGGGTTGACTGACTGAGACTACGTCTCTCTTGCAGCAGTGCCCTGTTCACAAGGCATGTAAATAAAGATCTAGAAAAAAAAAAGTGTTGAAATCAAGTAGCCGACACAATTTAGTCTGTCCCTAAACCCCCCCAGTCTGTCCTCCATAGAGTGGGCTCAGCACACGATGCATAGCTATTGTCTGTCAAACAATGTTACTGTATTAGGGGTCCCCTTTGGATTTGGGGCTGCTACGGAGTAGTAGTGGTGGCCGGCGACGGACAGGAAGAAGCGGATAAGGAGGGGATCCCTCCCGGCCACTTATCCCAGCTTTGGTGGAGGTCAGGCCAACTGTTAAGTTGCAAGACTTTGGGCAGGTGCCAGTTCCTTATGGGGGAGTTAACTAGCTAACTTTAATTGAAAACAACTAGACTGTAGCCTCATGATCAGGGAGTTTTAAAAGGATAAGGCCAAAAAATATATATACAAAAATATTATGAGCTCCATAGACCCAATTATAATACACTGTTACTGTGGCAAGTTTTTAAGAATTGGAAAGGAATTTCTACTAGGGTTCAAAAGAATGAAGTCTTCTCATTTTAAAAGAGCATGGAGCTGTAACCGCCAGCACAGGCAGGCCAGTGTACCTGTTCAGCGGTCCAGGGAAGAGAGCAGGCCTCTCCTATGGCCGTCAGCGCCTCCTTGGCCTTCCCTCCACACTTGACGTCGCCCACCTTGTCCACCAGGGCCTCCAGCACTACCGCCGCCGACGTCTTGGAGAAGACCCCCTTTTGGGCAATCTGGCCCACGATTTGGATCTTTAGCTGCATCACCTTCACACACAGTCACATTCGTGTAAGCAGAAGATTAACAGGGGATTCCTTCTTCAGCACTCCAGCGGGAAATCCCAATTCAGGATGTCTATAGGAAAGGGTATTGGAACACTCACCTGGAAGTTGGTCTCCTTCCAGCCAGGTTTCCTGGCCAGCATCCTGACAAGCGCCTGGCAGGGCATGTCCCCAGGACTCATCTGCTCCACAGCCTACAAAGAACACATAATGAAAAGCTTACACCAGAACATCAACAAGACCTTCCCAATGACAGCAGTTTAAAGGCAGGCCTTTGATAAGAGGCTGGCTTACCCTCTGGAACTCTTCCATGCTGGCCAGCCTGTCCTTCCAGTTGCCGCTGTCCATCTGCTGCATGCAGGAGGCGGGCAGCACCTCCGCCGCTCTCTCCTCACACACCTCCAACTGGAGACAGAGACAGACGTTAATTAACAGTCAAATCAACCGAGTTCTGATCCCGGGAGGACTTCTGTATGAGAGGGGCTCCAGCCTTAAACCTGTTTGACTGACAGTCAGATGATTCACCTCAAAGAGTAACCAAGCTCCCTATCTAAATTTGTTCTGCTTGAAAAGCTATATATTTGGGCTAAACCTGGTGTAAGACAACAATCCTTGAAAATGGATTAACGTTCATATATTTGTGTAAAATCTGACTCCCGTATGCCCTCTTAGGGTTGAAACTATGCCATTACAGTTTGTAGCTAAACGACGGTACACTTCTACGTCCCAGAAATCATTCAATGCAATGCCCAGACAGTCTACCGCCCATAGCGATAGACGCATCCCCTGACCCCACCCTCGACATTACGCTACCTCCCCAGGTTTCAGCATCTTTCAGAATTGTCACAGGGGCGGTGACGAGGTCTACAGGGGCCGTCTGGTTACTCTTTAAGCACGTGGCTCACAGCTGTGAACACAGAAAGGGCCACTGACCGACAGCTCAGTCTCCACGACCTCCACAGTCTGAGCTCCCTTCTTCCCTTTACCACTAGGGGCAGCAGCTGGTTTGCTTTTCTTTGGAACTCCTGTTGACTGCAGAGAGAAGAGATAGGGTTTTCAGTGGTCACATTAGAAACAAAAGACAGAGAGAGAAAAAACGTCACACTGTAAGACGAGGCATTACACCGTGTTCAAACATCCTCCTCCGTTACCTTAGCGGCAGTGGGGGCTTTCTTGGGGGGTCCAGAGGATCTGGATGGAGCTTCAGCAGGGGGAGGAGCCTTGGCAGCAGGTTTCTCTTTCTTTTCGCCACCTCCCCCTACTCCCTTTTTCCCAGGCAGCTCTACTTTGTCTGCAGACTCCTTTATCTGTTTCCATGAAAACGAAGGGTGGGGAGTTCATGCTAATGAATGTATTTCGTTTCATTTCGTGCGTTTTCAATTCGTGTTTTTAAGCCTGGTGGCCAATATGTGGACAACATTATACTAAAACAGTCAAGTGAATAAAAAGAAGGAAACCGCAGACAATACCATGTAAAAAAGAAGCACATTTGAAATCAGCTTCCGATGCACCTCACCTTGTCCAGTTTGAGTTTGTCCAGGTCTGCCAGGAAAGGATTGACCGCTTTCTCCCCTACCACCTTCATGGCCGTCCCCAGGGCTTCAAACGCGGCGTCACGCACCTCTGGCGCAGAGTCGTTCACTTGCTGAGAGGGTCGACAGGAAATGGGGGAGAGCAGGTGGAGAGAGATTGGTGCTGCATGTCGTATTCACCTCGAGACCATTTTCATAACTTGAGACAGGAAATTACTTCATAGAGAGCATGTTTAATATGAGCTCAACATCTATTTTGGTGACTGTGAGAGAGGTTTGCATTGCTGGTGCTGCGGTACCTTGACCAAGGCAGCACAGAGGGGCTTGAGGACGCTCTTGGGCAGGGTGGCCTGTGTACAGTGTCTGAAGCTCCTGGCCAGGAACAGGGAGGCTTGTTGCTTGATGGACGGATTCTTGTTGTCCATCACAGCCTGGATGTCCTCGCTCAGGTTCTGCAGGGTAGTCTGGAAAAGAAAGAGTCATGGCAGAAGGTCAGTTCACCAAAGGTTCCCTCCCACATCATGTTTATTTTTACACTGACAGTAAGCCATCCGGACAACATTCTTTTGAAAGGAAGGCTATACTAACTTAACACAACCCTTTGAAGGTCCGGAAATTTCAGTTTTTTTTGTAGCATACCAAACTTAGTTGTCTGGATAAACACCCATAAGATTAGCATCACTACGGCGTGGCATCTCCTACAGTTATCAAGTATTCTGCCGATGCTCACCGTGAGGAAGACGGCGTCGATGGCCTCCTGCAGAGCCTGGACCACCTGAGGCTTCTTCTCCTTGAACTTCTCCAGGATGGTGGGCACCACCTTGGACCAGAAAGCGGCAAATGAAGAAGTCGGTTCTGGCAGCTTAGAGCTTCTGTCGTAGATCTCGGTTAATATGTTTTTCCCACCAGTTGCCTCCGTTAAACTATCACTGCTCAACCGCAAAGATGATTCCTTTTACATGGGACTTACGAGTCCTGAATACGTGCCAAACTTCTTCCGGAGTCCAGCTGCGAGTCCAGCCAGGCATTTGGCTGCCAGTGTCACCAGCATGACGTTGGCGTCTTTACCAATCACCTAGGGGACAAAGACATTACAGGGTAATCACAGTGTTAACTAGGGGTTCCACCTACCACTGTACATTACATCTTTAGAGGAGATTGTATTTGCACTTAAACTGTTTATTCACAGACAATTTTAAAGTCTGTGTTTGAGAATGTCAGAACATCAAACTCCCAGTTCCTTTGTGCACGCGTTGTGTGTTTTGTCATACAGTGTGTATAAGCAGAAAGGCTAGTGTGTACCTTTTTCAGGGCTCTGACCAGGTCTCCATATTCTCCATTCTCTAGCTTTGGGTTCTTTGCCAGGATCTCCAGGGCCTCAAGGGCTTCTTTCCTCTCCTGCCACTTTTTGGCTTCCTGAGATGAAAAGAAACCCAGAAAGAAACAGAAAGTTACCATACACATATACACACCTTTATACGCGCACACACACACACACACACACACAAGCCTAGAATCCTACGATCGTTGAAGCTTAACCTACTATTTTGTCGTAGAAGTCTTTGGGTAGTTTGGAGAGGATTTCCACGGCCTCCAGCAGCTCGTAAGCGTCCACCTGGACCGGCCCGTCGTCATCGTCGTCTCCTGACAGAGAGAGGGCGGATAGGAAAGAGGGGAGGTGAGCAGCACCTCACACAGCAATCTGCCCCTCATTTCCTCACATACCCGTATCTTGCAAAGAACACACCGTTTTGATAAGGAGGATAGGTGATCCCAACAGAGTACGGCTGTGTAGAACAATGTCCTCATAGACAGCTTTCCAAGACAGCTTAATCTGCCCCCCAAACCGCTCCCCTTAGGAGTGGCCAGTGATAAACCAGCTCCATGTTCAGGAGATGTCATGGACCCACCTTGCCTCCCCACACTCCCATTGCTAAGAGTCTCCTTACCGTCTGCCTCGCCCCCTCCGGCAGCTTGCTGCTGGTCAAACTTGGCCTTCATGTCCTGCTGTGAGCGCAGGAAGCGACTCTGTTTAGGGGCGGAGGTGGGCAGCTTCACCCACTCCTCCTCCAGCTCCTTCAACTGTGGGGGGCAAGGGTCAAAGGGGGGGCATTAGCACCCAAGCAAAATGCTTCCGTTGGGGGAACGTAAAACAAAGAAAACACCGTTTTGATAAGGTGGAAAAATATAAACAGTCAATCTGGAGTCAACTGGAACACCATTATCATAAGCATTGATACGTATATCTATAAAACAATTATCCCCTAACAGCAAGTTAGTACAGGAATGCTTTCTGTTTAACAGCAGTCCAATCCGTTTCTCAAATTTGCCGATCTCTATCTCACCTGGACAGAGTTGATGTTCTGTAGCGGGGGTCGCAGGGCATCTCTGATCCATTTGTAGATCTCGATGGCCAGGAGCTTGGCCTCGTCCCTCACGGCCTTCTCTCTGGACTCAAACTGCTTGGGCAACGCTTTCACCACTGGCTTCAGGGTGATGATCTTTGAGCCAAACTCACTAGAAAGGTGGAATGGAAGATATGGCTATGGTTAAGAGCAAAGTGCCTGGTTGATATAATGATGAAATGGTTGAGGGTTACAGCACATTACAAAAGATGGCGTAGCTTCAAAAAGACTATGACGGTATATGGCGGAACTGACAGCAATGCAACTGTCGGACAACATAATGCATTTGCAGAAGTGCTGCAAGCACCACAGGAGCGACTAAAGAAGTTCTTCTTCCCGCTGGCGTTGCAACGCTCACCTCAGGGCCTTCCTCAGGGTTTCCAGACAGGCCACGACGATCTTGGGGTTCTTGTTGTCCAGTCCCTTGAGAAGCTCGTCTTGCACCACCTCGGCCTTCTCGATCTCTACGTACATGAGGCAGATGTCCATGCCCAGCTCCTTGGCCCGTGCCTTGGGCTGGTTGAACACTTTGGTCACCACTCCGGACACCACCTCTCCTGTGGTTCTGTGACGGAGGCACACAACAACACAGCAGGGCGGTTAGAGGCATGGATACAGCACTGCAGACTACAATTTCCCACTGGTGGGCGTATGTGCAACTAATACTTTCAGCTGGTGGCCTCAACTGGTAACTTGGTGGCAAGTTTTTGTCCTGCATTGTGGTTGTCTTTACAAAGATAGCAAATAAACATAAAAAATGGGCCTGTGTCGGCTAGAGCCAAGACAAATGTGTAAGGAGAAATGAAAAGTTCCATATCTATACACATTCCTAGAAAATGCCATGACCCTTTTTCTTGGTTTGTGGTGTCAGTTTCACTCTAGGTTCAAAAGTTGCTATTCAATCAGTTAACATGTTGAGCATGGGGCATAGGTTGGAAAGCCCAGACCAAAACTGCAAAAAAAAAAAATGAACTGCACTGAAATAGAAAGCCTACTAGTTGAATATTAGCCATTATGCTTGTTCAAGTAACAAAACATAAAAAATAGACCTTAAATCACCCAGTGTGATGACGATAATGAGCCTGAGCTAATAATTCAAAGAACAAAGGACATTGTTTCGACATATACAGGTCTAGGCTAGATATTTATTATTTTGTAATTCTTAAGCTTAGGATCCTGTTACGATTCAATCATACTGCATAATCTTACTGCGATGCTGTAAAAAGCCACCTTGTTAACTGAATATTTATTTGATTAGTATGATTCCAATGTAAGATCTATATAATATACCTGCGTACACGTTGTTTCACTGAAAGCCTGGCATTATTTTTTGTTAAGTGAGGTAATTTTATACACTTAGACATGGTACCCAAACTCTGTATGCACAAAAAGATTGTATCCACCAGGCAGTTTTAATGGGTTTTCAAGTAAAGAAAATAAATGTTTCTGAAAAGCTAGATGATGTTCTGTAAGTGGTTAAATGATTAGCCTGGAGTTAAAAAAAAAGTTACTAATGGAAGCAGGCTTTTGCGCTCTTCTGTACTTTAGGATTGATCGGCTTGCTCATCTGACAACTTCCCACTGTTATCTAATAAACACTACTCTAAAGGCATGTGAACTACCTTTGAAATAGACCCAAGACAACGGTAAGCAACGTCACCATCAATGCCCCCGACCCATTCAGTTTCAGTCTAATTGAGGCCCACCTTGGCTTGACACAATAGACGGCCATGACGCCTCTCTCCCAATAAATAACCATCAGTCAGGCATCACATTACCAGTCAGGCATCACATTACCAGTCAAACAGCCTGTCCACACAGAGGAGTGTTCTGGCCAACAGCAGCACATGAGAACAACCACAACGATGTTCCCAGTGCACAGAGAGCTCAACAAAAAGAACAACCACTATAAAGAAAGTAGCCCTCGCAGAATAACCAGAGAGAGAGCTTTTACTGGAAGAGATGTGAATAACAAGGTAACCTCAACACGCAAGAGACATGCATCATTTATTGAGCTGGGCTGGGCTCTCCAGCACACAGTCTGGGCAAACAGTCAACAAGAGGTCTTGGCGGAAATCAGTTTTTTATTTTTGTGCTAAAATATATGGCACTATAACCTTTCAGACAGACAGACCTGTGTGAGAGAACGCTGTCTAATACATGTAGCAAACCTGTACTGATCTTAGGAGTGCAGAACTCTTGCCTCTGATCAGTCCATAAAACAAAAACTAAAATGAGGTTAAGGCCTTTCCAAAGTAGATCACGTTATTATAGCTCATATCCAAAGCTTACTTGTGAACTTCTGATACAATTAAGTATACATCCTATTTGGGATTTGCTCAGAAGACCAATCTGTTTTGGAGGCCCGAGGGGCTAAGGGCTACTTACTTGGTAGCCACATGGGCATTCTCCACGTAGGCCACGGCTGCCTCCAGGCCTTTGAGCTGAGCCACTGCGTTGGACTCTGTCACAAACCGCTTCACCAGGCCCAGGTACTTCCCCCATTCTGGGCTCTTCTCATCCTCAATCTTCTGGAAGAGCTTCAGGGCCTCCTCGTAGCCACTCAGTCGTGCTTTCCATACCTGGGGTTAGATGAATGACATATAGAATGGAGAAGCAGTGGAGGCCAGGTAGAAAGATGAAAGAAAGAAAAAAAAAAAGGATTCGGTTATCAATTGAGGGCCGCGTCTAGGCCTATAAGCATGTTGTGATTCACTTGGGCGATCCCTTAAATCTGGGCATTTTGATTTGGAGCAGGAGGTAGAAGAGCGTTCCTAACAAGGATAATAAGAACAAGGACATGGCCTATATTTGAGTGAACGAGAGCCTCTCATTTAAAACAAACAGCCCCCCTGATCTAACATCGGGGAAGTGGCTCGGTGTAGCAAATTACTGTGACGCATACCCAGGATCTCCTTTGACGCTGACAAGTTGTAAGCTAACTAGCTAAAGCATTAGAGCTTTGCTACATTGTAAAGCAACACTTGGTATTACAGTAAGTCATGAAAATAACCCCTTATCTCCTTAAGTCTGGCCCTGTAGTTAAACACGTTAGCTAAAAATCAATCAATGCAGTTTTAAGTTAGAGTATAACCAATCACCTTGTGTTCACACTTCTGGTCAATAGGCAGCTTCATCCACTCGCTGTCGTCCCCCATGATGGCGTCCGAGGGAGTGGGTCTCCCCTTCAATTAACAGCTGGAATAGACCATGAAAATAATGCACAGGATTCCGAATCAGACAAAAATCTTGAGTAGGCAATGTTATTTGACTTGGGTGTACATGAAACCATAATGCAGTCGACCAGAAACTGATTTCCTTAGCCACACTGAGCATTTTCTTATCCTTCCTAGAGAAGACATGGCATGAACGGTGTGATCGGTATTCATAGACATTAGGAATAGCATTCTACATAAGCTATTTTTACAGAGACAGGCTGGCAACACTGGTCATAGAAGACAATACCAAAAGGCGATTGTCTTATGGTAGAAGTGTATGTGAACCATCAGATTTGCACGTATAAAGTTAATTGTTTCCATCTGGCAGTAAACCCAGACATATGGGCATAGAGGCTACCTAATGCAGTATAACCTACACTTGCATTATTTGATTGGTTAAGAAACATGCATTTCTCAAACCGCCACTGAAACTGTATACAGCGTCAAAACTATACATCAACGCATACATAAACACTTACTGCTAATCTCTAATGACCGACTACATTTAAAAGAGTCGACACTTAGGCTAGTGACAACTTATGGTATGTCTAATGCATTTAGGGAGGAGGATGGTTTCAAGTTTCATATTGATCCGTGTCAGGGAATTACCTGGGTTATATTTGTCAGACTAGTAGGACCCCTACGACAAAAACGGAATCAAGCTACGTAACGTCAACGTGGATGCAATGGTCAAGACTTTATTCTACAAAGTGAAATTGACTGTGTTATCACCTTCCCTTGAATAAGTAACGTTAAAGATAGCAAACGTTTCTCGTTGCCAACAACTGCGACACCACCTAACCTAACGTTACCCAACTGAATGTGATGCCAAGGCAAGTAAAAACCATGACGTTAGCCAAGTTAGCCAGCTAGCCAGATATATAAAATATATTCAGATTAATTGGATACAAATGCAATCTCTGTTCATGAGTGACTCCAAAACACTAATTCCAACACAAGTAAACTGACGTTGGGTCAACGTCAAATATCAAGCTATTTTTTGCTAAGCAAACATTAGCTGGCAACAGCAGCGTGAGCTAAAGTTGGCTAGCAACCAGCCAGGCCTCTCAGATGAGCGTCTTTCTCACTCAGGTTGGCAAACCATGCTCAACATATACATAAGACAGACAATAAAACAATATTACTAACGTTAGTATGTAGCAACGCAACTCAGCATGTATAAAACAATGCACTGAGACAATTCAGTGCACCAGCTGATCCAAAGATACTGCCTAGCAACCTGTTAGCTAAGCTTAGCTAGCGATCACAACCAGGCCCACTGACTGTGTGACAGTGAAGACAGCGCAACGCAGTCAGTGCACAAAACAGCAGACAGCGAGCATTACAAAACTGAATAAGCAAGCTTAGCACGCTATCTTTTTCCTTAAATATGAAATACACACGATTCAGTCAACGTTAAAATTGTGTTACCTGATTGAGTTTCTTGAAGGGAAATTAATGTAGCTTTAGCCTTTTGATGCTGCAGTTTGATCATATTCCTCGACCCATTCCAAACCTGATAGAAACGCCTCCAACACAACACACCAAGGGCGGAGGGAGGGGCTACAGAGAAGGGCACCGCCTCGAACTGTTAACTACGTCATATTAAAATTCAAATTTAGGTTACTAAACTATGTAAAAAAGAAATGTATAGTAATAAACATACTATGATTATTATTAGTAATTTGATTTATTATTATAACATTTTACTTAGCAATATAATTCGGAGAACTCATGTACTAGTGTGGGATTGAATAAAATACCTTTCTTAATTAAACAACAGATTTGCCAAGTGTCGATTATAAAAATAATCCTTAGATTTCATGAATTTGTTTATTTTTTATTTATTATGGAACTACCTACAAATTAAAATATGAACAAAGCTAGGACCTGTTTTGCTTGTAAGGAAGTCGAAATTGGATTAGTTTGTTTTTGTGTATTGTGCTATGGCAGTGGTGGCCAAGACGTGGATCGCGATCCACAGGTGGATAGCAGAAGATTTTTTGTGGATCTCGGGACAAATTAGACTAGCATTAACATAGGCGAGAAAATCAAAATACTCTTTTAAGAATGAATTAATCCATGCACACATTAAAAACAAAACGTCTTCCAACAGGCTAGATAGCGCTACTTTATGTGCTTATCCTTACCTGCAGATAAAATATAGAAGCCCGCTAACGGTTTCTAGTAGATAGCCTACGCGAGTGCATTGAGTTGAAGTCAAAATAGATTTGTTTGTGGTGAGTTTCGAAAGATGGGGGCTGGTGATCCATCTAATAACTCAATGCATTTTACGATGATTTGCAGAGTTGTAGGCTACATGGTGTTGTAAACTTGAAAGGTAATTTGTTCCCTGTTCCAGCCCGTTCCCCCTCCGAGCCCCCGCTCCAAACCTCACCAGGGGGCAAACCGCAGCCTCTCCAGGAGGAGAGCCGCTGTCCCGAGCCCCTCCAGGAGGAGAGCACCAGCCCTGGGCCTCTGTTCCGGCACCAAGCAGCTTCGTCCAACCAAAGGGGGCTCTAGCCAGCCTCGACTCCAGTCTTGTGTTTTTTGTTTGGCGCTTCTAGAGCCGCGCTTTAGAGAGGGGGGCTGGGGGGGGGGGGCTGGGCTGTCATGGCCTGTCCCTTAGTGCCTGATTAGTTTAGTTTATTGTGTTCACCTGCCCCTAGTCATCTTGTTTAGGTTTTCGTTGGTTTTTGGTTTGCCCTGCATTTGTATTTAAGCCCTGACTAAGTTCAGTTCGGTGCTTCTTCATTGTGTTTGTTTTTGGATTTGCGTTCTCCTTGTTTTCCTGTGCTCCTGGATTTTCTGTTTTGAATAAAATGCTTTTTGCTCCTGCTACCTGCTTTTGGGTCCATCCTCCTGCAAATCCTGACGATTGGGTTGGATTAGGTATCCCTTTCATTCAAGACACTCTGACACATTGTGACAACCAACCCCATCATGGGGTTGTCACAATGTATGGGGTAAGTTGTCCCTGTAGGTTATAAATGGGGTTTCACAAAAAATATATGGATTTCAAATAAAAAAAATAAAACACTTTTTTAGTTTGAGCTTGGGTCAACAAATTAATAAAATGAATAGAATCACCATCCCTTTAATACTCATCAAGGCCCTTTGGATTTGTCTATTTTGTTTAAAACATGAATGTGAAACATGCTTATGTTTTTTAAATAACTACTGTAATTTTAAGGTATTTACAGGGTTGAAAAATTCTAGCTTTAATTTAATCGATATATGGTTTCACAACGATTCATTATGATGTCAAACAGCCTAGGTTGAAGTACGTAAATCTGCCTATATATTTTCTTCTAATGAGGAACTAAAGCAACATTGTGTGTTTGTGTGCATGTCTGTGAGAGAGAGAGTGTGTGTAATTTAAAAACCTCTAAGAACATAAGGACAATAACAAGCCTAGATGTTTGCCATGCTGCACGTGTGACAACCATCCCCGGTCTCCCTTACCCTGGAAGGTTTCTCATAATTGACAGAAAATAAAGTACAGTGGTCGCCCAACGTGTATTGGGTTGAATTCATATTAATTGTCAGAAGTAGTGTAATAAGATAATAAAAACACACTTTGCATAAAAGTTACACTAATTACATTATTGGTAAAAGACTTGCATGGAAATATTCTAGAAAAATGTGGCAGTCCTGGGAACCTTAGTTCGTGTGCTTCAATCGGCATTTTAATAATGTAACACAACATCACTGTAGCCATGGAAGCCTAACATGTTATTTAGTTTAAGAAGCTAGCTAGCCTAGTAAAAGCATTGAAAACAGACAATTTAGAACCCATTATCACTTATAGGTTTAGCAGATCCCAAAATGACTTGTGCAAGAACGAATCGTTTTAATCCAGCACCGTCTGTCGACGAATATCTTGGTAAGTCCACAGATGACAGATCACAGAGCAATGCTAGAACCCAATGATTTTCGGCTGACATTAGCTAGTGACTGCGAAAATCATCGCCATCTCCACATCGAAAAGCTGCTTTATTAGATTAGCATTTCCGTAACCATAACCATTTACCTGGCTTGTATAGTATGTGAAAGGACGTGTGTGTAACGTCAGCAAGATGCTTCCAATATTTTGTGCTCAATTAAATGTGTTCGTAGATATTGGAATGAAAATTATTAAATCCATCAAAATAATCATGGTGGAAGGGAATTTTCTCAATTGATCCCAAAGCCAATGGAAATAGGAATGGCATCATTTGGCCACCAGACAATATTAAAATAAACTAGACATAATAAAGTAATAAAATAATCACAAATAACACAAAATAAAAAAGAAAGAAAGAAAAGTTAGAACTTAATAAAATGGTGGATTCCAAAGTAAAAAAAATTATGTCAAGAAGTGGATCATCAAACGTAGCATCCCAAAAATCTCGGCTGTTTTAGAAGTTAAAAACCGAGTAGCAGTTGGTAAAATATTATTTCCAACTGTTTCTTGAATCTCTCAATTTATAAAAAACACCACATTATCATCATGTCATCGGTCTTACAACACAATACTTGTTAATAATAATTATGCTGTGTAATTTGTTATTTTTGATCGAATAACACACACAAATGAAATGATTTCTCCTTTCTCCCAGCGGAGACAAATGTAATGTTCTACCTGAATGATGCGGTAACCCAGCTTCTGGAACACAAGGAGGAGTACACACAGTTTGGAGTGGTTCGCTACTTTGCCGAGTAGTATGTAAATGTATTTCATTTGTCTTATATCTTAATATAGTAGTGCACCCTAGTGATTTAATCCAAACACTATGCATGTATACTGTTGTTGTAAACTTCCTATTTAGAGTCCTATTTTAACAAATTGTTTTGCACAACAGGATGCAACAGAATATAACCTTGGTTAAACAAACTCTAAGCATGGTTGAAGCAGCCCTGATAGAAACGTTTAGTTTCTGTTTATGTTCTTCATGTTGATGTTCCCTTGACTGTGCGCTTGCAGCTTTGCCAGTGTGAAAAACCGCAACCATGTGCTCTTCAGAGAATACAGCTACATCAAAGCCACGTCTCACAATCGAACCTCCTTCATACGAGTCGTCTGGAGGTGCTACAGGCAGATGGGAAAGAGTGGAGGTACTAAACGCTGTTTGAAGGAGAGAGATAGAGAGTTCTCCTTTATGTATTGTAGCAACACTGCAACTTGAATCTGCATCAACTCCATCAGCACCAGGGTCCCGGCCTGGACCAACACACAACGCCACTTAGACACTGAATATTAAACACTGCTTGCGACTATTTGAGTTAATTTTAGGGCTACACTGTATTAGCCTGGTGGGACCAGCCTGATCACATGATCACATTCTGTTTCTCACTGCAGATCAGTATGGCCAGGCTACCATAGAATCCACTTTCTTTCAGAGGAGATGGGCGGGCCAATCAGCATTTAATAGGCTGAACTGGATTTTTCATTGATGACGCTAAATGGGTAGCCTAGCAAACATTTTAAGCAACAGATCAGCATTTCTAGCTTAAATATGAGTACTTAATTGAGAACTGGAAGGCATAACGACATAAAAAAGACTGCATTCAAATTTAAATATGTACACATTCTATTGACAGAAACAACAAACATCGATGCCATCCATTCCATTCTAAACACTTGAAATTATGTGTCTGTTTTGATGAGTTAGACATAAAGGGATTTTATTAGACTGATCCTATCACCTGCGGGAAACGCGGTGCCTAAATTCTGCGAAAACACTTGGCAGCCTGACCAGACTGACATAGGGAAGAAAAAAAGTGAAATGGCCAGTGGTTTACCAGACAAACACTGCATGATCTGAAGGCATGCTACTCACTATATGTCGCAAGCCCAAAAATATTACATGTCCAACTTTGTAGAGAATTTATTTTACTATAGCCTATAAAATAAATGGTTATTCATTGGATCTGTGAACTGTGTGTTATCCAGAGCTCCTGACGGTGATGGACTACTCCTCTCTGCTACAGCTGCTGTGTCCAGACTTCCCCGTAGAGCTGGTGCAGAATGCTGCCAGGTCAGTGAACCGCTCGCTCAAGCTACTTTTTCAGTTTCAAAAGCTGATGTTTTTTTTTTTATTCAGTCACAATTGTCACAGAATATTTTATTTGCTAATACAATCTTATGTTTTAAGAAAATGTATGGGAAAACTCAAAGGTTACAGATGTAATGTCATGTGGACACCCTGAACTCTCTGTGTTTCATTGTTACCTAATTGAAGGATTGTGGTGATGGATGACGCCAGCGACTGTTCCATGTCCTTTGCCGACTTCATGTACGCCTTTCAGCTTCAGTTCTACTACCAAGGCAGGCGAGAGGAGAAGATTGCATTTGATCAAAGTCAACCAAAGTAGATTGATACATTCTTAGACTTTATCCATCCAACTGCCCTGCCTAATGTTTATATTTTTCATTTTTCCCCCCAGAGTTCTTGGACAGTGTGTCCGCCATTTACCAGGACCTTCTGTCAGGGAAGAGTCCCAACACTGTGATCGTCCCTACCTCCAACTCCATAGAACAGCTCCCCCTGCTGGCCAGCGAGGAGACTGAGAGCCAAAAGGCAGAGGAAGGAGTGGACTCCTCTCTGTTTGGAGAGTGCATTGAGGGCCTCTGTGAGAGGTTCAAACACAGGTAATACATTAGATAACTCCTTATCCTGTCATTTCAAATAGACTACAGCTATTCATTGTAGTTCTATAGTCGTGAATGACAAATGGGGTGGAATGGAATGTTTAATATAGAACCATGATTTATCTGTAAGTGGTAAATGGAGCTACATAACAAACATGCTCATTACATGAATGTTGAATGGCCAATGTTGTGTGCGTCCTGGTTTGTAGCCATCCATCCACCTGCATTATGATAGAGGTGCTGGAGCACAGCCCGAGAACCTCTTTACAAAGCTTCCTCCTGGCCCTAGCCAGACACGAAACCGTCAACCAGGATATAGGTGAGATCCAGCCTACACTGAAGAGAGGATTATTAGAAGAGAAAGACTGAGAACTATGGCCAGTCAGTGGTGGGACATAATGCAATGCTATCGTGTCAAACTGCTAGGTAGACACACAGAAGAGGTTACGGTTTTATAACACAGAAAATACTCATCTGGTGGCCCCTTAGGGGTGCTAAAGTCCTCCTCCCTTTCAGGTGCCCTCCCCAACCACACAGAGCTGCTGGTGGACCAGGAGATGGACCAAGAACTGGACAGACTGTAAGTGCTACTGGGGGGCAACAACAAAATACTGTTGGTTTGCTGGAAATATCCCCCAAAATAACTGTTCCTACCCACTGTTCCTCCCCTGTTGCCCCCCCCCCCTCCCCCCCGTACCCGCCCCAGCATCGCTCAGCTCTCCGTGAGCCCCACCTCCAACAGCAGCAGCAGCGTGGTGGGGCTGAAGGAGCCGCTGAGGAAGGCCTCGCCCCGGAAGTCCCTCCACCAACGCAAGAGGATCGAGATGGAGAGCGACGGCTCCACCGAGGAGACCGACTCCTCTGACACCTGACCCCTGACCTTTTGACCCCTCGACAGACCTTCCATCCCATTTGGTTGCTGCTAAGTTAAACAGAGACGCTGCTGGTGTAGCCTTAGTGTATGTGAACAATTTATGGGTGGCTTCTATGGGTCGTCCACCTTGTAGCTCTGTTAAACTGTGAATGTTTCACCTTACTCACCTCACTTTAACCTACAAGCCTAACATAATACCATACATATACCTCACAGTGCTCTAACAACGGTGTGTGTATCGTTCCACGGCTGATACATGCTAACTTACTTCGATTACACGCACATCTTAAAAATACAAGCATTTTGCTATATTTATTGAGGAATATAATATTGTTGCCGATGATAACGAATCATAAAGTATTTATCCTTGTCTCTGTGATCATTAGTCATTCCTCTCGAACAATAAAGATTGTTTAAGAATTTATCCTGTGTGACTTTCATGCTAGTACTTTGCAAGCTGAGGTTTACAATGCGAATCTTCATCTGAGTATGAGTATTGGTTTCGTGAGATAATCTGAGAGTTATCTGGATAACTAACATGTATTACTAGCACAATGGTCACGCTACATTAGAGAGGAGATGAAAACTTGATTTATTCACAAGAATTAGCATCCTCCAATCATCCCCATTAACAGCAGTGGAACATTGATATCATGCGATAGTTCACACACGATTTCATCAAACCAGGAACATATCTTATATAGTTTTTACAAACATTATATGGGTTAATTTTTGTACAGATACATCTTATACAGCTCTGATAGATACGAAAAAAAAGTTATACTGTATACATACAGTCATCACAATAAATAGAAAATAGGCACTGGTCGTGGTTTCCAGGTATGAGTTCAGAACACTGTCATTGAGATGTACAGAACATCTGCTTTATGTATGAAGACTACAGCGCAGTGATACACAGGGTTTTTATCAAACCTCCTGGCCTGTAACAATGTTTGATTTACCATTATTTTATACATTTTGGTTACTTCTTGAATTCTACTTGGATTTTGTTACTGCTGCTCTCCCCTGACAATCACGAAGGAGACTCTTAACATTGAACAGCAAACAGACTACTCAGACAATTTGACCTTTCAGTTTGGTGGAGGAAAAAATTCCCGTGAGCAATAGGCTCCAAACTACTTGGATTGTCATTTCTATTTAAAAATTCAAGGCTAGCAGGAAGAAATATTCCAAAAATGAAAAGTTAGGAAGAAGGATTCCAATGAACATAAGGAAAAATTGCATCACTTCATTTGGATACACCTCTAGCTGTGCTCTCGGTAACAGATACAGGAAACTTTAACATTCTGCTACATAAGTTATATTGATCGTTTTAGTTTGAGCTGATGTTTACAGCTACTCTGATGCCAGGAATATTCTGCTGGCACTGGGTTTTATAGCCAGCCCTGTCCCCAGGATAGATTTCAAGAAAGGCAAACAAATGATTGTTGGTAAAGACTGCCGAAAGATTGTCTCTGATGATGGTTCTGATGAATCCAATGTACAGGACATATCATATTATATTACACACTGAATCTGTCACAAATGAATGCCTCTGAAAACTGAAGACACACATGTATTTGACTGGAAATGGTTTCATTTTGATTTGGTTGAACTTCTATCCACGTGGACTATACACAAATATTTCAACAACACAATTTGAATGTACAGTATACTATCAAGACAAGCTGATGTTCGTTGCAGTGTACTCCAAGTGTCCAAGATGTGTGTCCAAATCTATTTAATGTAATTCTAAAATCCACCATGCACTTTGTTCAAGACACAATACTGGAGAAATATGTAGGAAACAAAATAGTATTGGATGACGTTCTCTTTAATAAGAGAGAGTGGGTCAACAAGGGAAGCCGTTCAATAAAGAGGTCCTCAGTGGTAGCAAATAAGAGAATCCTAGTCAATGAAAATATCCTCGGTTGGACAGGAGTAGCCAACATGTTCCTTATAGTACTGCTTGAAGGCCCTCCTGTGGAAGAGAACAGAACAAGAATGGTTTGCGGTCAACCAGACTAGCTGCTTTACACGGTAGTAAAAGCATGATTTGTGTCTGTAAACCTTTCCTGTGAATGTAATGACATACCAAGGGAAAGGAAGATTAAACTTATGGGGATGGGAGAAAAACAGGAGGGGGTTTAAGAAAGAGCACAGGGACGGGGAAAGAGAAGCTATGTGACTATGCGTCAGAAAAAGGTGAGAGTGAGAGTTGAAACCGAGTTTAAGGGAGTAGACAGGGAGCAATGAAGGGATAAGAGCATTCGGGATTTGAGGGCTCTTATACATCGCTCCATGGGGCTGAATAAGGGGTTTTAAGCAAAGGGAGGTATGAGAAGGAGAAGGTAGAGAGCTCACCCAATAGAATCAGCCAGAGGCATGGAGGTGTCTTCAGATATAACCACATGGCAGGCAAACCTGTGGTGGTCCGGATGCTTGGTGATGAATCCAAAATACCTGGATGAAGAGAGAGAGAGAGAGAGAGAGAGAGAGAGAGAGAGAGAGAGAGAGAGAGAGAGAGAGAGAGAGAGAGAGAGAGAGAGAGAGAGAGAGAGAGAGAGATGGCAAAACGGCACTACTGTCATTTACACACAGGACATATAGCATATTTACAGCCATTTCTGAAAGGTGCAGTCATCTATGGTGGATGTGTAACCATCTCTCTAAATCAATTTCTTCTTTAATATTTTTCTGCACCAGGTGGCCCTGTCCTCCATCTATAAATAGGATTTGCTTGAGTGGTGCAGTCATTGATCTCTCTTTTCTTTCCTTTCCAGCATACTCACTTATTATGTTTAGGGTGACAGCCACAGAAAGAAATGTTCTTCAACTGGAAAAAGTGAAAGCACTTATCCCCCTGAGAAAAAAGAGGGAGGAAAGAATGGAGAAAGGAGAGCGAGAGAAAGAAAGAGATTAAAGGCTGAGTACAAACAATGATCCATTCACCAGCCACGATGGTCACTAAAGCTTTTCACTGCTGAAGTAGAAGAACATGCATGAACTCGACTCACCCTGCATCAGGCTTCTAGAAGCCCTATAAAATGCAGTTTCAAATATTTACTGTATGCTCTGTAGCAAGCAAACCAATTCAGATCACTATCGATGTCTTGAGTCCAAACTGGAACAAACCCATAAATAGTTTTATACTTGATGGTGTGAATGACAAGGAGTGTGTGGTTGCTTTCAGGTCAGTCCAGCAGGGTGCTCCTGTTGTATCACAAGGCCTAGAATAAGGATTAGGAGTTCTTGGAGACTGAGGGCCATTAAACAACAGAGAGACGACCATAGGCGGAGACAAGGACCAACAGGACCGTGACTAACAGCCCCCCGCCCTGCCATACGGCTGCAGTAAACACAAACCATCACAAACACGTCAATTGGAGATTACAAAATAAAAACATATCATCCTCTAGACATGCCTGTCAGCTCAGTAAATAACACCTATTTTGTTTTTGTGATCCGCGTAGATGGTGGCTGAAAAGGCAATTGGACAGAGGACCTACTCTCTCCGAGGTCCTGCATTCGTCCTGGACGCTGATCTTCACCCCTTTCAGGCTGATCTCCAGGACACAGGCTGAGGGAGGCTGCATGGCCATCCGCCTGTTGATGGCTATCTGTTAGCAACAACAAGAACAATATCAGTGACATCATCACGATCATCATTAAGCAGCATCATTATGCTTCGTATCAAAAGGTTGAGGAAGGCTGTGTTATATATGGTCTATCTTTTACCGAAACAACATCCATTCATTATGTCATCATTTGGTATAAAGAATTGGTTATATACAAATTTCCGTCTCTTGAATTTAAGTCAACAACCGGAAATCTGTCTGAAAGGTTTTGTTTGTGTATTTGAAACAGCCAGAGACATTGGCATTATTGTTCCTATTGTGTTAACTGCTACGGTCTGTATTGTTTTGTAATGGGGATTGGGCCATGGAAGAGATTAGGGAAAACCCTGAGATCAGGCCGAGTCATCTACGGGCCCGGTACCTTCTGCATAGCAGCACACAGCACGTCGTTGCCCTTATGGAAGGGCACGGGGGCTGAGCCCAAGAATCGGACCCGGAACCTGTCCACCCCGTCGTCTTGATGGCCTGTGTGTATGGGAGACAAACAGGCAAAATGTAAACAATGTTCCTTTCAATTTCTTTCAAATATACTGATTGCAATACATAACATCCAAACCCAACGCTCCAGTCAGTCTACCTTTGCCGCTGTCCTGGTTGACCTTAACGGCGTAGTAAGCAGGGAAGATCCCCGACGTGCCCGTCCTCATGTTGTAACCCTGACACCACAGGTCCTCGTCCTGGGCCTTCATCAGCAGCGGGTCATCCGGCTCCAGCTCCAACTCGTCCTCATGGCGGGGGACAAACCTAGACGCATGTTTGCAAAGATGGCAACCATCTCTATACTAGATCATGCATTTTTGATTTTTCTCCTTTCTATAGCCGGTGACGACGAGACACCAAACTCAAACTAATTGCATTTTAGGGGCTTTTCGTATGCTATATATTACCCTAACTGTATATATCTTTAGCGTGCCAGGTTTAGGGAGTGGAGTTTAAGGTTCAGGGCTTAGGGTTCAGGGTTTAGGGTTTAGGGTTTAAGGTTTAGGGTTCGTGGTTTAGAGTGCTGGGTGTCTAACCTGAATGCAGCTCTGTGGCTCTGCTCTTTCTCCACTCCGTTCATCACACAGGAAAACAGCCCAAAGGACTCAACACCTTCAGGAAGGAGCAGGAGTTGTAATCTTTTTCATTTAGTCTTTTAACTCAATAAAAAAAATCGAACATTCTTTATCAACTAGACAACAGATATCATATCATTGCCTCAGAGACATAACAGGCAGGGTTTTCATTCATTCATTTGAGGTACATTTTCTACCTTTTTGCTGAATTGCACATGAAGCAACATGGCTACACAGTCACAGACAGAATGAAGAAATAAGGAAGCTCACCAATGTTGTGAGAACGGGTAAACAGGTTGCGGAACTTGCGTGAACTGGCAGCTCCTCCCCCACTGCTACTCTCCTCCTCCGAGGTGGAAGTGACTTGTGATTGTCGGGTTGTCACGGCAACTCCACTACTCCTCTTCTCCTCACACCTCCTCCTTTGGTCCTCCTCATAGTCGGGGTCCTCGTCCTCATTGGCTGACTGGTAGACCGTCTCTGTATCGCTGTCTTCGTCGCTGTAGCTATGGTAACAGTCTTTGAGGCTGACCAGTTCGAGCTTGGAATGTTCGTCAACTACGAGTGTGTATTTGACGGAATCATAGGAGAGACCGGCTGTGGCTTCACTGGTAGGAACAGTCCGCACAGAACTCCCCACAGATGAGACAGACTTGGTACAGGCCATGCCAGCCCCCCTGTCTGTTCTTCTCCCTGTACCCCCGTCTCTGGACCCTGATTTGATACAGTCTGTATTGCCTCTCTCTTTGCCAGGACGCTGTACAGTGGAATGGATCTTACCACTGCGGGCAGTCACAAGGGGGTATAAGTCCACCTCCCCATCCTCCTCGCTGATGGAGGGGTTGGCACGGTCCAGGAGAGGCGCGTGGGGGGGTCCAGGAGGCCCCTCTGTGTCGGAGCCGATGGACATGCGGTTGCCCCCCTCACTGCTGGACCGGGACAAGCGGGGGCGCTCCTTGTTTCTGTGTACGACCGGGGACAGGCAGGCCTCATCCCGCTGCTGATGCCCGTCCAGGGAGCAGTCTCTGTCCTTTTCCCCTAGGAAGTCCTCCTCCTCCGGCCGGCTGTGGCTCTCCTGCTGGCTCCTGGACCGCTCGGCTCCCATGTTCCCGCTATCCTTTGAGGCCGTGTCTCTCATAATTGCTCCTCCTGCTCCAGCTCCTCCCCTCTGGCTCTTTGGAGCGCGGGGCGGCTGCGCTGGTGGAGCCCCGGTGGACTTCTTCTCCTGTGATGGCGCGTGCGTGTCGGCAGGTGCGTGTGCGCGGGTGTGTGTGATGGAGTGTGTCTTAGCTCTGTGCTTGGTGGCGGGGCCGCCGTTGTGTTGGACCTTGTCCTCCTTCTCCTTTAGTCTGACACGCTCTTGAGTGGGAGTGAGATCCCCTGGGAACACAAACACACACACACACACACACACAACAAAAACAAAAGATTATTTATTAGGTAAGTGTTTAGTAAAGAATTAGAAAGTGTACAGTACAATCCGCCTGTGTTTGTGTATTGAAACACAAACACCTACATTATTCAAAGCACAAACAAAGGGTCCTTACAATGCCAGCCCATGTGCGCGCGCGCACACACACACACACACACACACACACACACACACACACACACACACACACACACACACACAGTAAATCAAACAGCATACCCTGCAGAGACACTCACCTGTTATCAGAGGAGAGGAAGAGTTTGTCTCCTTCCATGTTTCCTTCTTCCCTTCCAGCGAGTTGTTGTTGATGGTGTCCTAGAGAAACAGCAATCAAAGGGGATTGGATTGAATTTCTGTTTAGCCACGTAAGATTATTGGTTTACTTCTATTCACGCACACAGAAAGACACACACACACACACACACACACACACACACACACACACACAAAAGCATAGATCCATACACAGTGACAGTGAATGTCCACTACAGACCAAATCGGCTGGCACTACCCCCATTCATTTTCTATGAGAGCGAGCTGGAGTGAGCTAGGCAAAGACCTTGTGCATGACGGGAAGGCTGGCGAGGAGATTTTCAAGTTGAGCAACCAAAAAGGTTAACAGGCCAAAATTATTCAAATAAAGGCAACGTTTGCCAGTGCATTGGCCAATCTGGAGACAGCTGAGAGTTTGCAATGAAACATATGAAGATGGCGTGACTATGACTATCTATCGTAGAAACGTGGGAAATTACAGTGCATCCGGAAAGTATTCATACCCCTTCACTTTTTCCAATTTTTTTTCTGTTAGAGCCTAATTCCAAAATGGATTAAATACAAATACATTCTCAACATTCTACACACAATACCGCATAATGACAAAGTGAAAAAAGTTTTTTTGAATTTTTGGGCAAATGTATTAAAAATAAAAAAATAAAATATCACATGTACATAAGTATTCACACCCTTTGCTGTGACACTAAAAATTTAGCTCAGGGGCATCCCGGTTCCACTGATCATCCTTGAGATGTTTCTACAACTGGATTGGAGTCCACCTGTGGTAAATTCAATTGATTCGACATGATTTGGAAAGGCACACACACCTGTTTATATAAGGTCCCACAGTTGAAAGGGCATGTCAGAGCACAAACCAAGCCATGAAGTCCAAGGAATTGTCTCTAGACCTCCGAGACAGGATTGTATCGAGGCACAGATCTGGGGAAGGGTACAAAAAAATGTCTGCAGCATTGAAGGTCCCAACGAGTACAGTGGTGTCCATCATTAGCAAATGGAAGAAGTTTGGAACCACCAGGACTCTTCCTAGAGCTGGCCAAACTGAGCAATCGGGGGAGAAGGGCCTTGGTCAGGGAGGGGACCAAGAACCCGATGGTCACTCTCAGGTCTTTATGGTAGAGTGGCCAGAGTCATGCAGAGGCCAGACCATGAGAAACAAAATTCTCTGGTCTGATGAAACCAAGATTGAACTCTTTGCCCTGAATGCCAAGCGTCATGTCTGGAGGAAACCAGGCACCGCTCATCACCTGGCCAATACCATCTCTACAGTGAAGCATGGTGGTGGCAGCATCATGCTGTGGGGGTGTTTTTCAGCGGCAGGAACTGGAAGACTAGTCAGGATGAAGGGAAAGATGAATGCAGCAATGTACAAAGAGATCCTTGATGAAAACCTGCTCCAGAGCGCTCTGGACCTCAGACTGGGGCGAAGGTTCACCTTCCAACAGGACAACGACCCTAAGCACACAGCCAAGATAACCAAGGAGTGGCTTCGGGACAAGTCTGTGAATGTCCATGAGTGGCCCAGCCAGAGCCCAGACTTGAACCCGATTGAACATCTTTGGAGAGATCTGAAAATGGCTGGGCCCCGACGCTCCCCATCCAACCTGATGGAGCTTGAGACGATCTGCAAAGAAGAATGGGAGAAACTGCCCCAAAATAGGTGTGCCAAGCTTGTAGCATCATACTCAAGAAGACTTGAGGCTGTAATTGCAGCCAAAGGTGCTTCAACAAAGTATTGAGTAAAGGGTGTGAATACTTATGTACATGTGATATTTTATTTTTAATACATTTGCAAAAAAATGCGAAAACTTTTGTCACTTTGTCATTATGCGGTATTGTGTGTAGAATGTTACATTTTTATTTTTTATTTAATCCATTTTGGAATTAGGCTGTGACATAATAAAATGTGGAAAAAGTGAAGGGGTATGAATACTTTCCGGATGCACTGTACATCTGAATTTAATTCATAGTCAATTTTCTTCTACACACACACACACACACACACACACAGAGAGGAAGGCTTATCTGACTGTTCTTTGTGCCCTGGGTTGAAACAGCTGTTATTGTTCATTAGCCCGGCCTGTTCTCAGTTCTGTCTGCCTAGACCCAGGGTCGTATTGTAAGGAGTCTAGCTCTGCTTTTCACTTCGACCTAAATTATCTTGTTTTATTTAATCTGTCCATAAAGAATGCTCTGTTTCCTTCCATGGACCAATAGAAGGTATGTAAGGCACAGCTCAAAGTGAGACATTTTATTTATTTAACCCGAGAGAGACCCACACTTCCAGACCTCCTTTTATAAATGATAATACAACATTATAATATCTACATCTTGTTTCCATAAATAGTTTGATCGTATAGAATTATTTAAACAATGTGTCAAATCTATCAACATTAGAGGCACTTTGATTTTGTATAGTCTAACCACGTAGTATACTGTTGAATTTAGTAACAATGCAGTAAATCACCAAAGGCTGGTGAGCCTGGCGATGACATCATCCGCCCACTGCCAGGAAGAGGAAGGATCGGAGCCAATTCGAGCAGGAAGTCACAGCCCATCATCGTCATAGCGACCACGCAGAGCGCTGACTCACTCCCAACCATGAGGTAGCAGCCACTGCCGCACACCCAACCCTGTTTCTGTGGTTACCAAGTGGAGGAGAGCCGAGGGAAGGGGAGGGAGACCGCCATGCACACTAAACCCCTGTGCGTGTGGAACAGAAACGGTCAACAACTGGTAGCTTGATGTGCATGTTGTCAAACAGCAAAGCCAACGTTAGTGATTCCTCCAGCACAGGGAGAACTTGGACTGGCAATCAGACAAAGCACCCCATGCTTTTAAGGGGGCACAGTTTCACAACTCCGTTTACTATATGTCTCTGGAACATACACACATATATATATATATATATATATATATATATATATATATATATATATATATAAGTATCATGTATATGTTATGTATATACATAATACTACAGATTTAAAACCATTGTCTCAAACAATTGAGGGGGCCCTATTACTTAGTGTGAATGGGCACAACGCCTCTAGGTGTGACCGATAACAACGTTCACCTGATCGTGAGGGATTGAGTGTAAAGTGACCTGGAGGTCCATATCTATCTCTCTTCACTGCTATCTCTCTCCATGTCTCTCTCTCTAGAAGATACAGTCAAAAGCACCATTCCAGGTTTGCTCACGTTCCTTTACACACACACACACACACACACACACACACACACACACACACACACACACACACACACACACACACACACACACACACACGCCTACCTACAAACACAGGCCCAGGTACGATAGGAGATGTAAAGAGGTGCCATATGGCTGACAGCAGTGCCTATGTGTCAGGGCATTAAGCCAGTTCAACAGAGAGCAGAGAAGCTTGTTAGGGAACCAGTCTGAGCCAATCAATCCGTCATTCTCAGCCAACTCTGGATCAACCCGACTGATTTAAGGAGTTGAAGCCATCGACCGTCACAGAACATGGTAATAACAGCTCTGGTGAAAGTGACAGATCTCATTTTACATGTTAAGAGGTGTTGACGCCCATATACATTTATGTATTGTATGTATATGTGTATAAAATACATATGTATATAAATATATATGCCTAAGAAACATTCCTGTTTTCGTTAAAGACCAGTCACAGGCAGATGCAGGGCAGAAGTGTGCAGACACTCTTATGATTTCGGCTTTCTTACCTTTTGCAGGGGCAGGTGGATTAGCGACAGCAGGATAAAGCACCGTCTGCTTACACCTGTCCGGTTGTGTTAGTTCAGAGATTAGCCCAGCGCAGACCTAAAGGCTGGCTAAGACTCTCCAAGCAGCGAGCTGCTACCTGCCAGGTAAGACTGAGAGGCCAGCCATCTAGAGTATGAAACACATACACCACCAAACCCTTGTCTGGAGTCCTTCAACGAAGCATAGATTTGAGTTTGTGGGAACGTCCCATGGCAGTTTAACAACCCTTGTCGCTGCCAGCAAGTGTCTCAACGCAGACTACTGGCTGTCAAACGTAATGGACGATATAGTATCCTCATCCGGAGGATTAGATGTATGTACTCTAGGTCTCTGCACTGCAGTAGCTGGCCAATTACTCCAATGTCGTTTCCTCCAGTCGGCCTGGTTGACAGGTCGGTCGCTGACCACAGGTTACACAAAATAGAACTAGATGGACTTAGGATCTTGTTATAGACATATCACATTTCCACTGCTTAATGCTACTCCTGTACTGTTGGAGAAAAGCCAGGACAGTCTGGATTAGCTCAGGCCTAGTCTGCCAGGGGATGCAGAATCTCCCCCGCCCTCCTAGTGGGCCATGTACGCCTCACACACATCTTTTGCTTATTCATTTGATAAGAGGGGACACTCCCTCAAGGTCTCGGCTGCTCAGGGCCAGCTTTTACTACATACTACAAGCTATATGTATATAGCTATATATATATATATATATATATATATATATATATATATATATATATATATATATATATATATATATATATAAATATATATTACTTAAACGGTTGAATGAGACAGACGGATATAGATATGGATGAACAGACTTACAAACAAACAGACCAACACACAGACAGACAGACAGACAGGACCAACATGACAGAAGAAATGCAGGCCGCATTTGGAACCAAACATTGCACTAACCGATATCCATACAACAGACAGACAGACAGACAGACAGACAGACAGACAGACAGACAGACAGACAGACAGACAGACAGACAGACAGACAGACTGTGAGGCAGACATGCATGTGAACAGACATACAGACACGACGGAAAAAACGAAACGCTCAGCAGTGTCATCTCCGTTTTAAACATTTCAGACACATCAGCGTAAAGGGACACACACATTTTGTCAAAGTCGCTCATCGGGCACGGGCTCCTCCTATTTCCTTAAAGACAAACGTTTCACAGCCCAATGTTACCCAGGACACCGACATCCCCAGGTCAGCGTGGTACGTCTCAGGGATTGGGGGCCAGCTCGCCCAGCGACGGCCCACTGGAGCATATTGGTGCCAGGTTAAGGATGGGTATTGGTGCTCAACGGCCGTGTGATTAAACATAGTGTTCTAGCAGCATTCGATGGTAAAAAGGCTAACCTACTTACACAATCCAATCCCACAGTGCTCAGTGTAACGTCATCACTTTTCTCTGATCCATAAGCAGAAACACATACACACTCACAGACAGCTGGTCTTGACATCTCACGACTAACACACACACACGCGCAAACAACCACACACACACACACACACACACACACACAAACACACACACAGGAACGCCAGGAGTGAAACACACAGAGGCGGTTCAGACGAGGGACATGCCAATACAGACAGACAGAAAAACATACACCGACACAACAAACGCGACAGATCTGTCAATCAAAAGACAACATGCATACACACACACACTGACCTGGGTCCGTGGCTGAGGCGGAGGCTGAGGCTGAGGCTGAGGCTGAGGCTGAGGCACCTTGGCGAAAAGGGCCAGGGTGGTGGGTCTCTTAGGCCTGTAGGTATCCATAGCGACCGCGGCAGATAGACGGACGGATGGCAAGGCAGCCTTCCTCTCCCCCTCCTCCTCGTCCTTTCCTTCGTTGAGCCGCGGGTCCCGAGCTAGGACTGGGCCCTGGTCCTCCTCCTCCTTTGCCTCCTTCTTGCTGTTGCCTACCTCCTGGTCTTCCCTCTCTCCGCCATGGAGCTCCTCGGCATCGATCAGCTCTATGTGGAGCATCCCCCGCAGCCCCTCCCACTGCTCCTCCTGCTGCCGCCTCCCATCCTCGCTGCCTGCCTCGCTATTGGCCAGCCACAACGTCACGTTATCCTGGGAAGTGCCGAGCAGGGAGAGGGAGCCGGGGGAGAGAGAAAGAGATGTAGGGATAGAGAGAGAGAGTGGGCGAGAGATGCAGGGAGAGGGTCGATCAAGAGAGCAAGGGCAAAGAGAGCAAAAACAGGAAGAGAGTGAGAGAAAAAGAGGAAAAGGGAGAGAGAGCCGCCAATGTATCAAGGAAAAAGAGAGTGAAAAAAATGGAGATTCACAGAGAGCATGAGGCAGAGAGATCGTAGAGGGAGAAGGACAGAAAGCAAACCACAGGGAGAGGCTTGGGTAAGGAGGTGAAAGGGAGGGGGGGTCCAAAGAATAACCATTCGCTGCTTAGCATGACATCATCAGCCCATCAGCCTGTGGCTCTCCTCCTGGGAGTTAATCTAATAAACGCAGTTTGTGTGTGTGCCTGAATGTGTGTGTGTGCCTGAATGTGTGTGTGTGTGTGTGTGTGTTTGTGTTTGGTGTGCACATGTGTCAATCGAATTCAATTGTACACAGCCTTCAACAGCAGTAGTAGCTCCTCCTTGACAACAAACAGACAAAGGCCAAAGCATTGTATGCAGCAAACAAGTCAAGTCATAAATGGTGCACACCTGCCATCATAAAAATATATTGCAGTCTTGTAACTGAAGCCACCCTGGCTTAGGTTGCCAGGAGGGTTAGGATGATGCTAAACTATCATGGGACAAGGTTTCAGTCTGTGGATAGGAATAACATGGTAACCATGCATGCAGGGCTGCAGCTAGAGTGGATTGTTGGTATTATAAAAATTATGACAATAGTGTACTTTTTGAACAAAAGTTACAACATATTTTTTTGTCGGCAATAATACGGAACGGAACATAAACGGAAGCAATGCATAAAGGAAAAGAAATCATTTTATCAATGAAAAATTCAATAAATTAAACAAAAACGGAACTGTATTTAATAAAATAAATCTATTGCATATACTGTAGTATTAACAAAACAAGTAATTTGAAAGCAATTTGAAAGAGCCGGGTTTTGAAGGGGGAGTTTAAATCAGAAAAGCCTTAGCCAGTCGTTTATATTTATTATGTTAGACTTTAGCGGGTTGTGGCTCTATGTTGTACCCAGGGACAGGGTCAGGTCTGCTGGGCAGTAAGGGAGAGAGCTCGCCCCTAATGACAGCTGACAAGCCTGGGTTGCATGTCTCTGGAAAATATGTGGACTGTACAAATGGATAGCCATCATGCCAGGCCAGGCTAGGAGTCAGTCATACAGCTCGAGAAACAGGTGGAACCCTGAATAGAAATTAAATTAGCTGAAGAATATTGCTTCATTAGATCTTCTTTCTGAACAACACTAATTCTAACACATACAATGACCATGAATCACTCACATACCCCCCCACACACACAATACACTATAATAGGCCTGCTCTGTTTAAATCCATTTGTCTTTATTTTTCATCATTTTGTGGTACACACGTAGATTGAAACATTGATCCTTTGCTTTACATGTTAACCACAATCCTTCTTCCCAGCCGTCCTTTCAGCTCATTGTCTTACCTGATCATGGAGGGAAGCGCCACACTCGAGGGTCATCTCAGTGACCTGGGACAGGTCCTCGTCCTCAAACTCCTCCAGACTGAGGTCATGAGTCAACCTGGAGAGAGACAACACACATAGATTGATCACACACACTTTGTCTCTTTCTCTTTCACACACACACACACACACACACACACACACACCTGACTACTCACCACAAATACCATGCACACTGATCACCTTTGTTGTGTAACAATGTCTTTTTACAGACACCGATGGGAGGATATCAGAGCCTCTATCCGGTTCGACCATTCTTTACCTAGTCATATTTATTGGTTCAGCTAAGCGTTGAGCTATATTATGTTTCTGCATGCTCAGTAAAGCGAGCCAGTGTGCACTCCTAGGGGGTACGTATATTAATGGTATACTTCTGATTTAATTGCAACGACAAAAATGCTCATGAACTAGAATCAACTGCACATGGGGTTGGAACCCGACAACATCACCTTGTTTCAGACAATGTATTTTCCCCTCGGTCATACATTACATATGCTGATGCATGTTAAAAGTGTTGTATAATGTTTATTGTTATGCAACATCAGATGACTGCGGCCTGACCAGCTGTCTGGATAATTATTGTATTACGTAGGCAGCTGCGCATAACATTTCGTAGCTTGGCAAAAGTCCAAAAGATCAAAGCCAAACATGTATAGCACACTTTTCTTACCATTTGATATCTAAAATTGTATGTTTAATTCAATAGCAGCGTAGTCTATGAAGGGTTGTAAACTTTGCCCCTATACAAAGTGAGCTCACATCATGCACGGCGGTCTTCCAGAGTAAGAGAGAATAACAACCAAGGAGAGATGAAGTGAACAAGAACTGTACCATTTCTCCCACTGATCCTCCATCCAGTTCTCCCCATCCTCCTGGGATTCCATACCCAGATCGAGCAGCATGGACTGGGCAGGGCGGAGCAGGACACCGGCCTCTCGCTTTCTCTATACAGTGACAACAGAGCTCTCTCGGTCTCCTCTCCGATCAATCCCACAGGCAATTACAGCCACTTCCTGCTTTCAGCACAACATCACTCTCAAGATCTCTCACTCAGCTCTCTCATTCTGCCACAGTCTGTCTCTTATTCACTTTCTCTTAGCCCCTCTGTCTTTTGCTCCAGTCAGCGCTGGAAACGGCCTATACGCTGTAGATTCCCGATTCTATTTTTTCTCTGTCTAGCATTTTCTGTCTTAGTATCTCTCCTTATCAAGATGCTACCAGCAATAGTGCCAGGCCAGTGGCGGAAGAGGGCATCCCAGCCTATCTCCACACCCAGTCTCCTCTCGTTCTCCTCTTTCCCACTCCTTCCCTTTCATCCTCTCTCTCTCTCTCTCTCTCTCTCTCTCTCTCTAGTGGGCCATTAGGACCAGTACAGCCTGTTGACAGGAGAAGAGGATAGAAGGATGGGGGAGGTGCTGGCTGGAGGAAGGAGATACCCACCCTTTAAATGGCCTGAGCTCGGTTTGAAAAGGGCCTGCACAGACAGAGGGATGGAGGCGTTAGGGAGGGAATTGAGCGATGAAGTTATTGATGCAGGGAGGGAGGGAGGGAGGGTATCAATTTAGGTTAGGTTGCATTGACTTCTTCATTTCCCCTCCTCATCTCCTTCTCGCTCTCAGGCTTGGGTTACATTTGATCAGTTCCGAATATTATTTTATTTGTGTATGCTCGATCACAGCAATGATATAAAATTACACGACTGGGAAATTTCTGCGTCCTTCCCAATTGGCCATCGTTCAGCTCGGTCCTTCTGGGTTACGTCGAAGCGGGCAAACCAGGAAGTCCTGCGTAAAGTAGTAGAAATCCGTCCAGGCCGTTTGCGCATTCAGCATATCACTGGGGTAAAGACTAGACTGTTCGATTTGTACTTAGCTATTGTTTGTCGTATCTTTCCTGTCTCGCTCTTTCGGGTCCCAACACACAGGAGCAGGTGGTTCCCAAGATGCTGTGTCACGATCGTGGTCCATTTGCTATGGCAGGTGTCGTGTCGTCCTCTCCACCAGCCTTCTCAGGTGAGGGAAGGCCCCCATTTCTATAGGTCCCCACGGATGGCAATTATCCAATGGCTTTCCTGCTCCAACATCTGGTGTAGATTGGAGTAGTCAAGACAATCACAACATGCATAAGTCCACATAACACAAGGCAATGATCATAACATGCAATACTCAATGTCACTGCAAAACTAATAAATATAATGTTCATGCAATAATCACTGCAAATTATAAAACCTCATGCAAGTATAAACGTAAAACACAGCGTGACATGTACACGGGCCTTCAGATAAATAAATACATTTGAAATAAAATAAAAAATAATAAATAAATAAAAGTAATTCATAAATGACTGTCCGGGTAGATACTTTGCAAATTGGATGTATTTATGAAAATAAATACAATTTAATGTGCTGTTTTGTCTGTGTCAGTTTTTATTCTAAATTTGTTAACATACTTCAGAAAGGTAATAATGTTACAAGTAGTTTATTGGTCACAAAGCAGACAAGACTAATATTTTGTACATACTGTTGGCATAAAATATGATAACATAACATTTATGAATTGGATGTTGTCTGAGCTAAGTTGGCCTGTTACTATCATCATGCTCCTGCACTCTTCAGAACAGAAATCTCTTTTTGTGGAAACTAAAATGTTGATATTATTTTAAACAATTAATATTATTGTGTTTAAATCTTTTAATTTCACAAAAGCCTTGTTAGGTTGTGCGTTACCACTGCTTACTGGGAAAAACTTGCAAACATCGTAACATGGGGATGCCGCTGCTTTAAAATCTCGTTATTAAAGGAAAGACAGTAAACCAGCTTATCTGATCAAGGGACGTGCGTGATCACTCGATTCAACTTTGCTACCCTGCAGTAGTCGAGTCCAGAAATACTTGTCGACGGTAAACCTATACACGTTTAAATTGCGTACCCCATTGAAAGAATTTGCCCTGAAATGTTGTGTTTTCCTTGTCAAATGTTGCTTTATGAAACGAGCATTGGATCCGTTACTACTGTTGAAGATACCGAATTAAATAAAAAATAACAGTTTACTTTTAGACTAGCTGACGTTTCAACTTCTGTGCAGCCCATAGCCTACAACAGGGAAATTAGTCGTTAGGAACATCCCTAATTTAATCAAACTATTTATCTACCTCCCAACGTAAGCAAACTAATTATTTCGACCGATTAAATCGATCTGGTTTGCTCCTGCCTTAGTAAATCAGGGTGTGAGTGTTAATTAAAACTTACATACACAGCGAACTCTCTCGTTCTCTCAAAAAAATGTAGGAGTCTGACTACGACGCAACATGAAGCAAGCATATAGTAGGCAGGTCAAACCCGTTTTCACTTTTTTTAAATTAAGTGATTAAATAGTCTTATTGTATTGGACTTCCTAATGTATTAGAATAATAAAGAAATGTACTCTCCTACTGCCATCTAGTGGTCATTTTGTTTAGTGTTTGTAGATTAAGGTGTGATTGAGGAGGTAGTTCTTTCTTGTTGTCATGGTATTTTGTTGGCATGGTATTGATGTGAGAAACTGTATTATTGAACGCTATCCATCAGTCCTATTCCGTCTTTTTAAGTCCATATTTTGGCATCATCTTTTCCTATTTAAACCTGCCTACCAACGCATCTTACGTCTGCGGACTTGGAGGTATTTGACTGGGATTTAATTTATTTCTTTAAACTAGCTGAATAGTTGAGAAAACACTTAACGTTGGTAACGGTAACTCTCAGCGAGGACAGCACACTTATCTTCCAATTTGTTGTTATTTGGTAAACATTTATGAATAAAAACGAATTAATAAATTGTCAGTTTGCCTAAAAGTGACAGTTTTATTGTTGAAAAAAGGATTTTAGATTTACTAGGATGTTACTTCCGTTCAGACGCTGGGTCTATAAGCATTAACATCCTACGGCCCACTTTTTTGTTATTGTACTTCTTAATTGTGAGAGTATTAATAGATATTTCACAATAGATACCTTAAGAAACGAATTACCTATACATTTGATATAATTGTTTATCCAAATAAAGTGTACAATGTTGAAAACTTGTAATCTGAAAACCGCTAACGTGGGACCAAAGTCTGCTCGCAATAGCATTTGTAACATATCGCTGTGTCATAAATAATGCCACAGTAAAAAAATGAATATAGCCTGTATCTTTTTATATTATACAATGACTCTACTGGCGAAGAAATTGAAATAACCCAGGCCAAGATGATTCGTAAACACTAGCCTAAGTGTTGATTAGATGGAGACTTCATACCTATCTTATTTATCGGCAGCTCTGATCCATACGGATACTAAACAATTAAATTATTGAATGGATTTAGAAGTTTTCTTACTGTAACGTTGATAAAAAAAATGTATTCATGCAGGCTAAGCTACTATGTTTCTAAAGGTGCTGGCATATATCATGTTACAAAAGATCTAGGTTAGTAGCCTGTGAGACAGGTAGACGCATCATTTCAAATTCTACTGAAATAATCACGTTATCTTCCCGGACAAGCAAAATTCTAGGAACCAATGAAAACATAAATGCTACACAAAATGGTTTTTCCTTCACGAGACAAATCTAATTAGTCACACAGTGGAGAAAGACGTTGCTCTAATGCAGTTCAGCGACAAGGAAGTAGGCTATATTCAAAGGAGCATGCCTCACATGAGTGGGCGTATCTCCAAAGTCCAGCTATCGATTTCTTAGATTTTTTGATCACAGGTCAATGAGACCTCCTTCTAGGTCCAGTTAAAAGCTATCATGCGACGGATGTAATTTAGGGTAGTAGCAAAGCATTGAAGTATTTAAAACACAGCATCAAGGGCATCACATGATTTGAGGGGGAATATCGCAGAAGTCCAGCAATCGATTTCTTTGAATTTTGGATCACAGCTCAATGAGACCTCCTTGTAGGTCCAGTTAAAAGCTCTCATGCGACGGATGTAGGGTAGTAGCAACACAATTGAAGTATTTAAAACACATGTTAACCAAGTTGTTTATGACCGATCGTCGCCGTCGCTCAGTGTCAGGTCCCGAGAGAGGTTGTCTGCAAAATGAACCCAAGTTTGATTGTTAAATGTTATGGGAAGTGCCCTGCATTTTGGCTTAACACTAGGTGCCGTTTTTCAGGTCCCGTTTTGGCCCAGATTCTAACTAAGTCCGCTCTCGACCTCCGTGCTGTGGTGAGTTTTAGAGTGACAAAAGGACTTCATTAACGGTAGACATATGGAAAGATTTAATTGTTAGTGGTTTAAGAATATGTGCTTAAACCAGTTCATCAATCGTTTGATATTAAATAAAACATATTTTTAACAAACTGCTTAAAGTTACGCTTTTTTTCAAGAAGAGAAATAAAACCTACGCTCTTTGGAAACTAACTCCGAATGAGCAAGCGCTCTATGCATATCAGCACTAATATATCATGAAAGTAGGTATTACTTTTGAATGACTTGAGTGATTCAAACCAACAAAAAGGTTATATTTTTGGTCATTCATACAGTTTTAAAACGCTATGCTGGGCAATGTTCTTCACCGCTGAGCGTGGAAGCTCTCGTATTGACTACATTGGCATTCGAACGTTCGACATAAACAATGATGACGTATGTAAGGTGCGCACGCATTTTGGCAACGGAAGTAAGACGGAGAGCCATAACTTGTCAAGCTATGCGACCGTGAGCTGAGAAGAACATCATACAAGTAGTTGAATCCACTGCAAACAGAGGGAGTAAATTACAATACTCAGTTTAGAATGTCATTACTGAATAACCGAACCACATTCAGCTTACGATTAATTTGTACTGACAGCGGATCTGCTATAAGTAAGCCTGTAAAATAGGTGGCATGATGCACGTTTATTGTCACGTCAAACAATATTGATTAAACGGCTTGGTGATCTCTGTAGACCAGGTTCCTTGAATGGAGGTATTCCAGTACTGACACAATCTCTGCACTGTAGAACCGGGCCCTGTCTTCCGTGAAAACCCGTTCCCAAAACAGGATCGTCATGGCATAGTGAACACCAGTGGACTTCTCCTAGACTGAGATGACCTTGCCAAATGTCCCCTTCCCCAGCAGCTTCAGAAAACAGAACTTTAGGTCCTCTCACCACTTTGGAGCGCGTCTTGGACATGGCCACTTTCATCTCCTCCAGGCTACATTCAGTTGGCGAGCCAAACATATCCAAGGGCTCCTCCTCTTCTTCTTGCTCTCGAATATTCAGACCGTTGGCCACTGCCTGGATCGACCGCATCCACTCCTCTCTGGGGTGTAATTGCACATAGGGTTTCTCATGAATGTGATGTCAACAAAATAAATGTTCACGTTAGACTGCACTGTAAAAAATGCCTGTGGAATCCATAGTAATTCACTGGGTTTGTGGACAGTAAACTACTGTATACTATTTTACAGTAACAAATCTATCTTGGCGGAAATAGTGGTCCAAGAGGATTTTTTGTTCAGCTGCCACAGCTGAAGTTGTGGCAGGTGCCACAGCTAATGTTGCAGCTGCCAGAGTGCCCCAGCCTCTCTCCAAAATCCATGCCCCTGGTCCCGTTGGAAGCAGGTGAACTGTGGCTTCCCAAAAGAGGTGGGAGTTATATTTCTTGGGAATATTTTGAGCGCATTTATAGTGCAATTCACTTACTTTCGGACCAGACCCGAATGTTGCACCTCGTCATTTTGAGAAATGAACGTTGAACTCTATCGCATAACAAACTCAGCTAAGGCAATGACCACTCTTCCAATTGTATCCTGTTCTGTTTAACTATTTTCCTCTGGTGGGATCAAAACTCAACAGATTATAGACCCTTGTCATCATATCGATTTTATAATTACAAAGGTAAGTATAGCTAAACTATTATGTAGTATACTGAAGTCATAAAGTCTTTGCATTCAACTGATGATGTTAAATGTTCAACTCAACAGATTATAGATCTTCGTTTGTTGTTTGTGTGTGAGAGACACAGAAAAAGACAGACACAAAGAGAGGACGGTCATTTGTTTGTGAGCTGTGTAGCTCGTTCTGACTGTGAGTAAGTGTAGCACAGCATTTCAGGATGCCACCACCCCCAGCAGTTTAAAATATGAACGATGCCTGCACCAGCAAGCACTTCTGTTGGTCTGACGGATGGTTTAAGAGCTGGAGGAGCGTCGTGTGACAGCCCTACCATACTAGTGAATTATTCAACCCTGAAGAGGGGGCTTGGAGACCTGGCCTGTGCACCAGTGAGGATGGTAGACAGCATCCGATTAGTTTGGCTTGGAGTGTCCAAACATGTCAAATGGTTTATTCAATCCTACATATTGTTTAGAGAGATTATTTTTTTTCCCATTTTGAAATGATAAATGCAATTTTCTATTTCATAAACTACCGGCAAACTGCCCTCTGAATGGATCAACAACTTATTGCTGCAAATTGTTGGGCGACATCTACAAGTAATGCACAGCCCAGACCCGATTGTGCCCTCTAGGGGTCTCAATAGGTAAAGACAAGAACACAGAGTTCTCCTCACTCTCCCTCTGTCTGATTGTCTTTCTGTCTGTCTGTGAGAAGGCTGTTCCCAGCTTTGATCTAGATCTAGCCTTGGACAGTTCTGCTGACGGCAGCATGTATTGTGGTGTGTGTGTGTGTGTGTGTGTGTGTGTGTGTGTGTGTGTGTGTGTGAGTGTGTGTGTGTGTGTGTGTGTGTGTGTGTGTGTGTGTTTGGTTGGTTACGTTGTTTCGGGTCAGGGATGGGGAGCAGACCAGATACACAAGGGACTCTGCGCAGCTCCACTAGGGGAAAGCCTCCTCTCTCTCTCTCTCTCCACGTCTATGTCTTGCCTACACACACACGGACACACACGCATTGGGAGCCCAGCATCACCAAACAGCTGATCAGTATTCAGCCCTTGCTCAGACTGCATCAAGATATTCCACTTCAACACTCCTCCCCTCCTTTCTTGCAGCTCTCTCTCCCTGTCCCTCTCTTTCTCTGCATCACTGTGCAGGACTCTCCCAGAGTGCACAGGGCTTCCCACTGATTGCAGAAAGATAACACAGGTAAATGACAATCTTACATCTTTTACGCTTAATAATACGGAAACTTCTTGGAACTTTAGAATGGCTGCATGCAGCTTCTCATAACTTGAATGCACCTGGAGAATGTTTAAAACCATAGATTATTTTTCAAAATAAGCGATAGTGATTGTCTCTCATGATTTAGTCCTGGGTATTTGTGAGAACCTGTAATTATGACTTATGAATGCAGAAACACAATTTGAACATGGTATTATATTTTATTTTTTCATAAAGGGTTAGCAGTATGAGTGTTTTAAAGGAATTCCCTCTAACACAATACTAGGTTTGTTTTGTTTGTTAACTTTAGATTAGCCAAAATTAGCATGCCCGTGAACAATACTAAATTGGCACCCATAAGTAATATACTGAACAATGCTATTGAATCCCAACATCAAAATATTCTTCATACATTATTAAAATATCCTGTATAAGTAAACCTTTTAATTCAGTTACAAATGATCACTCTACAATAGAAATATACATATCTAGCTAAAGGCTTTGTCCCTTAATAAGTTTGAAAACAGCCCAGGGGAAGTATAACCAGCTGTTAAAATGTACCAACCCTGTGGCTGTTTCCTTTGATAAGGACAGATGATGTGACTCACAAGTTGCAGTCAGACAACTTTACGCTTTATTTTTATTTTTTTTCTGTTAAACTGACATGTCGGGATAAACCAGCACACACGGGTTAAAGGTTGACATTGTTTTCTGATTATGAGTTAAGGTTTGCTTCTGTCCCTGCGTAGTCCGATGGCCATCTAGGTTTCAGTTGTTCTCTGTCACAGTACTATGACTATTATTGCACTTGATCCCGAATATTGCTGAGGGTATTGCCAATTCTATCGTTTACTTTAGTCGCGGCCATTTGTCGAATAGAGTCACACCCTAGCATGGGGCAGATGAACTGGGCGGCGATAGGACCCATGCCACTGACAAAGCATCATCATCGTTCCAATGTCTGGATGGCAGCATTGTTGTCAGTTTGGGATTCTTTCTTTCATTTCCCTCAGCACATCCAATTAGGGAGCCAGACGTGCTGATCAAAAAGTCAGAGACATTTCCGTTAACATGGATGGAAATATGAGAACATTGTTTGGCTGTCCGAAGTAAAAAATTCAGAACATTGAGGATTGGTTGGTCTTACTCGATGCATAACAACATAATGGAAAGATGGCATTTGTTTTTAAAATACTTTTGAACAATTAGAGATTATTAAATCCTGTGTTAACGTTAAACATGTGGGGTTTTGACCTGCTGTGTCATTCTTATGGTTAGCTGCTGGTCATTGCTGTGTGAAAGGTGTACGTTTTCAATTCCTTCAGAATTTATCTGCTGCACACGTCATGCTATCTTGTTCATTCCCTCAATGGCTTTCTCCAATATCGCTTAATCTCTTACCACTTTAAAATATAATTGATATGTGTACTTGTTAGAGCAGAAGTAATAAGAAGATGCTTTTAGAGTAGCAGGATAATAAAACAGGTCACAACTGGCAGTGCAACGGGCCATTCAATAATTTCAAATAGCTGCCTGCTAGACCCAGTCTAATGCATTGTAACAGAGGAGACCTAGTCTACTCAACCCAGACCAGACCGGCATGGTCCAGTCCGGCCTGGCCATGCCATGCCAAGCTTCTGAATAGAATAGAATAGAGATGCATTTCTTATATGGTGTAAAGAATAGAGAAATCAAATCTCAGAATTGAAAGCTCTCACCTAAAACAGATACACCCTTCTCCATCTACATCCTCTCTTGTCACTGTGGTTGGTTGCCTGGTAGCTCTATGCTTACTTTTGTTCTGTGTGTTGTGTTAGATGTACTTGGTAGATGAAGATGAATTCTTCTTTTGAACTGAGTTGTATACCTCTCTGTCTCTGTAATGGATAAAAATGGATAGAGTGTTGTTAGGGGCAGGTGGAGAACAAATGAGACGGTGTTTTCTTCTAGTTGCCATCTGCTAGCTGCTAATGATCAGATGTCGAACAGTTAGCAGGCAAAACTGCTTGGCACACAGACATCCACCCACAAAAATACAAATTCATAGATGAACACACACAGAGGAATCAAAAGTGTCAGAGAAAAATGGGAGAAAGAAGAGTGGGTGAGATGGCAATGGGTAGGAGAGAGAGTGTAGTTAATAGGGAGGCTGACACACACAAGGGTTGTTGCCCCTATCAACTGGTTCTTATTGGTCATGTGTGCTACCATGGAATGATCCGCTGTCAGGGAGTGAATAGGGATTGATAGCATGTGTGTGTGTTTGTGTGCGCCTGTGTGTGTGTGTGAGTGAGTGGTGATTGATGCAGCCTGAGCTGAGAGGGATTTGATGGAGCTGAGGTTGTCTTTAAAAGCCCTGGAACGCCTGTCTGGGTTGACTAGTAGCCCCCACCCTCATACTGGGCAGAGGGAGTGTGAGAGGGAGGACCCACATGGAGATAAAGGGAAAGAGAGAGAAAGGGATATTGGGATTGAGAGAGAGAGAGAGAGAGAGAGAGAGAGAGATAGAGAGAGAGAGAGTGAGAGTGAGAGAGAGTGTGGGGATGAAATAGAGAGCAAGTATGAGGGGATGAAATAGAGAGAGTGTGGGGATGGGGACAGAATTAAATATGGCGTGGTCTTAATCTACTCCAGGAACACCAATATTCCTAGATGACCCCGCCCATTCCATCTGCTCCTCCCACGTCAAATTTAAGTTTGATGCTCTCTCAACGGTCCTCCCCCTTCCTCATCCTTCTCTTGATTGGCATCCTCGCTAACCAGTCCATGTGAGTAAAGGCAGGTGGGTGGGACTTTAGGAGTCAGTTTTCAGGCATTGCAGTGTTCTCCATCTGATCTCGTCTACATATACAACCCATTGGTAATCGACTCTCTGCAACAGTCACAAATCTGTTTTTGAAAGATGGAGCTTATGCAGCAAAGCAGAGGCAAACCTGCTCTGTTTGCTGACAAACACCCGTCTGTGCGCATACACAAAGTAAATGTTGAACCGCCTGCTGTTTCTAT
>CM030175.1:16291386-16311650 GCA_017639675.1 Aplochiton taeniatus
CAGCAGTTCATTTTACAGGTTCATTCAAGGTTTATATTTTATTCTTATTAAGGAATACAATAGTGTCCACATTTTCTGGCTCCAGCGATGATCACAGCTTGCTTAGGCCTAGAATATGTCAAGCTTTATCGAAAACCCTATCACTAGGAACATTTATTGCAGGAATACTCAAGATGGTTTTGACCAAACATGCAACTTTTGGGAATGGATCTTGGTTGGTTGTCCATTACAAAAGCGTGCCCTTGTTTATACTTGGGGGCAGTTGAGTTAAATAAGCATTCATCTCTCGCGAAATGGTACATTGGGTGCTGTCAGCCTCGCATGGCGTGTATATGCCTCCACAACAAATCAAAAGCCATCTCTATATTTATAGGTGTTTTTGTAAAAGCTTTTGCGTATGTTACGTCCGCTTACTTCATTAGCAAGTGGTTCAGACATTTTCACAATTCGACACCGCACAGCTCCTCTTAAATTGGATTTTGCCTCTTCGGTTAGAATGTCTAAGCAACAGAAACAGGCATCAACAAAAGAACATTACAGTTACATTAAATTTGGTTCCTGTAATCCGGTAAATGTTAAAACAACTCGATAAATTGGCGTGTTCTACGTGAACTAAAAACGTCCAATTTTTGGGGGAAGTTGAGGAAGACATTGTATCACCAGGGTTTTTCCTGGCTCAAAATGAGGCGGAGGTGGTACCATCCTGGTCCTGTGCACAGGGTCTGAAACTAACACCCGGCAACCGCCAAAGGCTGGTAGAATTTATGTTTGGCGAGTAAGTTCCTGAAGACTAACCGCCACACTGGCAGGTAAATGTTTGTACCAAAATGTTCATGTATGAAAAAACGAAGCATAGTCTCTACTCTCTACCGCGTTCTGGTGTCATTTACACTCTCTTACAGCCTATGCGGATGTGCCTTAAACCAGCATTCTTTCTAATAACAAACAGGGGGCAACTCCACTGGTTTCAGAAGCAACTACGGATGTATGGAAGTCTATGAGAAAATGACCCTACTTCTCACTTACTTTATTTTATCAGTAAACATTTTCCTTACGAGTTTATGGTCTCAATCGCTAGTTTCAAGTCTTTTTCAATACAGCATGATGTTCATTTTGTAAATGATGGTGCCATTTAGAGTAAAATAGACGATAAAGCAGGGTATGCTTTAGGGCGTGGCTACCTTGCGATTGACACCAATCAGGACAGAGACGTAGCAAAGGGGCTCTCACACAGATCCACCCCTCGCTCCTCCCTAGCCCCAACCTCTGGTCCAAGTATGGTCAATGTCGTCACTTCAGGTTTCCAAAAAATGATGGCAATGTTCTATGAAACCAAGATAGCGATTTTCAAAATGCCAAACTCGAGGCTTCAAAACGGTGGTCCACAAACCAATGGGCGACGTCACGATCACTTTGTCCACTTATAATATACTGTCAAGGGTCAGAGTTCGACACGCAGGCTTGAATGCTGTTGTGTCGCGGGACGTCATCAGCTACTCTCCTCACTGTGTCCCTCCTGTTCATTCAACCCAGCACCAACCCTAAACTAATTAGCAACAAGGGAAGCAAACTTGTCACCTTTCGATGAAATTAGTTTTATTAAAATTCCAAATTCTATAACGTAACGTTACTGACGTTAGGGTTCTGGGACTACGCAACTTGTTTAACGTTACCTTTTACCGAATGCGATAATTTATTTGGCTCTATATTTAACCAAGTACATGATTCTTCTTTTTTATTGGTGCTAGGACTGGCAATTTTCGATTAATTCGAATTTGGAGTTAGCGTGATGTGTAAAAAAAAAAAAAATTGTCTAATTTGAGAAAATCACATTTAAAAAGGTGCAGGGCACAATTGATCTTGTAACGTTTAATTTGTAAAAACATGTTAATTCTATGAACGCCAACGGAACTCATTGCTTTAGTAAAGCGAATACTCGTCTGCTGCTCACAGGGGAGGGGGAGGGGGAGGCCTATTGTGTTACAAATAAGCTACATTTTTGTCATCATTGTTGCTGTGCTTTTAGCGCCTCACGCTATCCAACACTGATGTGTATCAGGCGATACCCTGCACCCTCTCCAGGTTACAAGCTACCACTGGCATTGGGTCTAACTAGCATGCAACGGAAGTCTCATTCATGATGTATAATATTAGGTAGGCTACTAAAATTACACCACGTCGGCTGCTTAAAGTCGAAGGGGTATGTTAGTTCCGTTCGGTTTCGAATTTGGTATACAACTATCGCTGCACGAGCGATTGAAAGCATGCAAGGGAGGGAGAGTTGCTTAACAACAGTTAAAGGAATAGTTCAATTCTTTTAGTAGTTTGCTTATTTCCACGTCTTGCGAAAATGTTCCAACTCGTCCAGATAGTTTACGGTTTCCCATTTAGCTGCAATTTTGAATAGAAGTCTGATTGATAGTTTAGCAGGAGTGTCAGTTTCAGTGCACATGAATATGCTTAGACTGGTTATTAGCACAATCTAATTTTTCATTTCATAAATAAAGCAGATACTTATTTAAAACACTTCTTGTTATTTTTAAGTTTGTTTACAGAACACACAAGAAAAAATCTGGATTATTGTCGAAATTGTCCATGAAAAATCGTGATTTCTTTTTTAGGCCAAATCGCCCAGCCCTAATTGGTGCTTTATTTTTAAGGTACGTGTTCAATTTATCCAATATCATTTAAAAAATGCAACAGGCAATTGGTTGTTTCTAAGCAGTATACTGAATTAAGCAGCAGAAAGGCAGTGCTGTGTGCACTTCAGTACCTTTTTATTATCGCAAGAAATATTATCATTGCAATATTCAACAAAGTTATAACATACTTTTCTCATATCGTGCAGCCTTAAACACGTCACTGTGATTTGTGTCATAAAGCAGGTTTTACATCTTTAGCTGTTAGGAGGGAGAAACCTTGCTTATTATTTGTCTATAAAGCTCTTTTTCAAACTACCTTTTTACCTCAAATGTCTCTTAAATGTTAGACACAAATTATGATAGTCCAGCTCAGGTAGATTTAGTTTTAGACATCCCTCAGGCAAATAATTAACTAGGTAAAAGAGCGTTTAGTTTCTATGCTCCATATAAATGGACCAAGCTGCAACAAACATTGAAGCTTGGCTCATTTATTTCCATCTCTTTTCGTCAGAAAAATGTAAGCCGTATTTGGAACTGAGTGTTCTTTTTTCTGGTAATTACAATGCCTTAACTCTCTAATCAGTCTAATCATTTAAATTGTTGTTTGTTGTTAATTACTTGTAACTTGTTTATAAATGTTTTAATTTTTTCATGTATTGTAATCCAGGTCGTTGCTGTGAAAGAGAACTTGCTCTCAATTTAAATGTACGCTATTGTGTCTACGTCCGTTACTATCACAACTGTCTGTCTTGTTTGTTTGTTTTTAACCTTGTCATCAAGTGAAGTCCATTCTTTTAATTTGACTGCATTGTTTTACTATTCTCTTTGGCGTTTTTTTTACTTGCAGTTTAATGTTGTTTTATGCCCTGTAAGGTGTCCTTGGGTGTCATGAAAGGCGCCCAAAATAAAATGTATTATTATTATTATTATTATTATTATTATTATTAATTTCCCTAGTTAGATATGTTTAAATAAATACCAAAATAAAATGTTATTACTTCATTTCTGTTTTGTTTTGTTTAATGGCCAAACAATTACATTACATCTTCCCTTGGAAACAAGTATTTTCCATTCCATTTATAGTAGTTTGTCCTACTGTTAAGGAATGAGTGTAATGCAAATCTAAAATTATTTATTTGTACACAAATAATAATTTCTGAATTTGTCACATGTAATTGCCGTTTTTATTCCAGTGTATACATTGTTCTCTGTTTTCTGTTTCAGAGCTCCCCATTTTTCAAGAGAAGCAGCAAGCCTTACTTAGGAATCTTATGGACGAAGGTGCGTGTTTTGAGATTGATTTGTTTTGTGGGTATCCTTGTGCATGATTGAAAAGGAAACACTGTCATACTCACCCCACTGGTTAAGCAGTGTACCAAAAACCTTTGAGTACAGTGCAAGGGAAAAAGTACTTAGAGCGTGTGTTCTGTTCCAATCTCTGTGAAAACCTTTCCCTGAGACTGATGCAATGTAGTCCGTCCTTTATGCTTAAGAATATCATTGAATGATTAATTAAACCCATCTCACAGGTTATTAAAAAATGCTTTAGAGGTTTTCTAACCAGTTAAGAGTTACTGCACTGCTGTAGTACTCCACATTTTGGTGTCTCAGTATTGTCTCTAACCTTTGTTTTGGCTCTGTCTTTCCTCAATCTCTGCCATTGGACTCGACGAGACCATGCAACAAAATCATGTTTCAAAAGTTCAAACATGGCCCGGAATCACTAACACTCAAACCCCTCATTTGAATACTGCTGTTTGCACCTGATATCATTTAGGCCTAAGTAATTACTCTTAGTTGATCACCCGCAAAACTAGTGCAATATTTACCCAGTTGGAGCAAATGCGCAATTTAGTACCTGCTTCTTATCAGGCCTGATAGGCTAATATGCAAATAAATTAATGAGTTGGCCTAGGAGTTGGGGATGCACCAATCATGATTTTTCATGGCCGATACGATTACCTTTTTTTTTTACCAGGAAATGGTCTGATTCCAATACCGACGGCACAATTTTTGCTTATTTTTAAGCAACAGATCAGAAAGAAAGAATACAGAATAAGATGTTTATTTTCAATTTTAACTGGCCGAACTGACCATAAACGAAAAGTGATGTCTGAAGCAATGTGAAATTAGAGGCAACCACTGCATATCAAGCGCAGCAAGCAACACAAAGAAGCTAGCATAAGCAGTTCTTTTTGTTTTAAATTATACAGAATAATTTATTATACAGTTTTAGAGCAAAAGCCGTCAGACTTAGCATAGACGTTGGGCTCACATCAGAGCTCCATATATCAGTGGTAAAACGTATGGATGTGACATCAGCTTTAAGTAGACTGTGAATGTGAGATGACACAGTATTGCAGGTTTTGAAAATAGAGCAGTTTGTTTCGGTTGAACAATTTCTAAGAAGAATATTTATTTAACCATAGTAGCATAGGCTTTCGTCACATCGGTATATGATATTATGCTGTTGCATTTTTATTTAGAAAAATACATTTATATATTTTTTCGACCATTCATGTGTTTGCGTCCCTGGATCCACACCATCCCAGACTATACAAGAAATGTGACTCTTCTTTTCCCCAAGCGTTTGACTCCCTCATAATCAGTAGAATATTAGCTTTAAAACAAGGCCGATCTCAAAGTAATCAGACTGATATTGGCAGGGATGTAACTTCATTTAGTGCTTTCTCCCACTAGCGAGCTAGTTGAATATTTGACAGAAACACGGCCAACGTAACATCTAGGTGGGCGGATCGGCCAATATCTGTCCGATTACTTCGAGATTGGGCTTGTTTTAAAGCTGCGATTTTACTGATTATGAGGGTATGAAACATTCTTGTGAATTTTTTTTTTACATTTCTCGTATACTCCGGTGGTTTATTTAATTTGGATTGCTAGCAAAAACACTCCGACTGTTAAGGTGCTATTGCTTTCACGATGGGCCTTAAAAAAAAAATCGAATGTAGGCTACTCAGTGGAATTGGGACTTAAGATGAGATTTAAATATACATTTGATCTTGCTTTGGTGAATGGTTTCGGATATCTTTAAAGCACCCTGTTTTCTCGTAACTGCAGCTTGTTGGTTGCCCTATGCAAAGACGTGGTTCATTTTAACACAGTTAAATGACGGTGAATCACTCAATCAGGATTATAGATTATAGATTGCGCCCACCCCCCCACCCATGTTCCAGCAGGTAAACATTGCCATGTGGATTTGAACACATCGCCCAACCCTAGTGGTGGTCTAGTAGGGAGTGGTGTTGGCAGGTTGTTATGATGTTGTTTACACATTTCGGTCTAGTCCTGCCTTAGCCCCATAACCCCTCATATTTTCTTCTCTTCTCGTGTCAACCCTAACAATCTCCTTTCTTCCTGTCCAATTAGAAATGAGTCGCCAGACTGCGACTGCGCTACCCTCAGGAACCTCCAAGTGCCCCCCCTCTCAGCGGGTCCCCACTCTGTCTGGCACCACGGCCTCTAACAGCGACCTAGCAAGCCTGTTCGAGTGTCCCGTCTGCTTTGACTATGTCCTGCCACCCATCCTGCAGTGCCAGAGTGGCCACCTGGTGTGCTCCAACTGTCGGCCAAAGCTTACCTGCTGCCCCACCTGTCGCGGGCCGCTCGGTTCTATTCGCAACCTGGCCATGGAAAAGGTGGCCAACTCGGTGCTCTTCCCCTGTAAGTATGCCTCTTCGGGATGCGAGGTCACCCTACCGCACACAGACAAGGCAGAGCACGAGGAGCTGTGTGAGTTCAGGCCCTACTCCTGCCCGTGTCCCGGGGCTTCATGCAAGTGGCAGGGCTCGCTGGACGCCGTCATGCCTCACCTGATGCACCAGCACAAGTCCATCACCACGCTGCAGGGGGAGGACATAGTCTTCCTGGCTACAGACATCAACTTGCCTGGGGCTGTCGACTGGGTCATGATGCAGTCCTGCTTTGGCTTTCACTTTATGCTGGTGCTGGAGAAGCAGGAGAAGTATGACGGCCACCAGCAGTTCTTTGCCATTGTACAGCTGATTGGCACGCGCAAGCAGGCAGAGAACTTTGCCTACCGGCTGGAGTTGAATGGCCACCGGCGACGGCTGACATGGGAGGCCACGCCACGCTCCATCCATGAGGGCATCGCCACTGCCATCATGAACAGCGACTGCCTGGTGTTTGACACGTCCATTGCACAGCTGTTTGCAGAGAACGGCAACCTGGGGATCAACGTCACCATCTCAATGTGCTGAGGGGTCAAGGGGCTTGAAGGGGTCCAAGAGTCCTGAGACTTTATCTAAATGTTTGGACTGTCTCAAAGGACAGCCGCAGGCCACAGAAAGATATACGTTGTCGTCCCATCTGGCCTAGTTGATTTGATGGCTCAAACGAATAAATCTTGCTCCTTTTATTAGTTCAGTGACAATTGTATAAATTACAGTTTTCACGTACAGTACTGACTTGTGAAGATACAATCTTCTAGATACGTTATACTGGGATTATGGAGTTGATCTGTGGAGCAACAGGTGGCCTGGGGCATACACTCAAATCCCCTTTACAACAACACCTTTACGCTGTCCAGCTGTGACCTTTTTAGCAGTCCCGTTCAGAGGAGCAGTTTGAAGATGAGAGCGGGAGGTTGGGAACTGGATGTGTCTGAGACAAGGTGTTGACAGGGAAGTCTAAAAATGGCAAATCTTATGTTTGTTTCTTATTTAGAGAGAATGAAAAAGTGTGCATTTCAGTTGAGTCACGTTGACACTAATCTTTTCTTTAGGAAGTTTTATATATATATATTATTTTTGTTTTTTTCTTCTTTGGTGTATGTATTTGTTGGGACACTTTTCAGCAAGAGTCTGAGTTTGACTGGATGGGCACACCCTCCAACTATCCGCTCTCACTTTCGCTCACACATTTTTTCTCTCCTTCCTGCTCTTCTTTCCTGTTCATCTGTCTGCCTGAACCACTAAATAAATATCAAAAGACTGGGGAGACAATTTCTACCGTTATTACAATGTTATTATTGATATTAAACAGAATGTTATCCTTATAATTTTTCGTGATGAATTTTAAAACAAATGAAAAAGAACGTGATCAGTGTTTATAGATAAAATGGTGTTGTTTTTCTATAAGTTAAGCTTTATTCTTTCTTTTTGTGAGTTTGATTGTTCTTGATGTTTTGTCTGTCTGCTTTTTTTTCAGTTTTTATGAGGATTGGGCGAGGCAAGGCCAAACATCTCTCACTCTCTCTCTATCAAAAGTCCTATAACTGTTGCTAGTCCCCATAGCTTCACTTTTCTGTTTTATTTTGTCATTAAATAAATCTATCTTTTTCATACCGGGTGCAAGTGTTTCCTGTGATTTCTACCAGGTTGTATCAACAAATTACATCACAAAGTTGCATCATCATCACAAATCTTGGCCTCTATGTTCTGGGATCTTTCTTCAATAATGTGTTTCCTTCTCACTCTGCACCCTATGATCGATCACAAGTAAGCGAAAGTAAAGTCAGTTTGATTGCTCACCTAAGTAATGCCTGTGTCAGTATGTTAGTATTCTTAAATCCAACAGTGCCTTCTGAGGAGTGGGAGGGGGAAAAACTCATGTACTGCAGGTGGGTCAATATCAAAATGTTTTTTGTAACTTCTGTATTGTATGGTGTGGTACACTAATACATTTTCAATAGGACAATCCCAACAACAAATTACAATGTACATTAAATCCTGCAGACTCCAAGTAAAACAGTTGAACTGGGTTATCGTACACTGTTGCTACCGACGGTGTAGTTCAGGTGTTGTGCCGTTTTCTCAGTCCCCACAGAATCCTACTCCCCTTTGCGCGCGAACGCGCATTCGCTTATTCTCAGTGCCCCTTATTTTCTCTAAGGGGGAGTTCAATTTTGGCAGCATAACACTGGGCCTACCAAAATCCTACTCCCCACTGCAAAATGGCCCCTGTTGTGACTACAAGCATGTGCTTTCTAGGGTACAATCAGGCAACCTACAGATGTAACCACAATAAATCTGAAGTGTCTCAAACTTTGCGAACAATAAATACGTGGAGGGAGTTCAATTGTGGCAGTATAACACCGGGCCTGCCAAAATCCTTCTCCCCACTGCAAATGGTCTGTGTTTTGACTACAATCATATGCTTTCTAGGATACAATCTAGTGACCTCTAGAGGTAACCACAATACATTTGAAGTGTCTCAGACATCGCAAACAATAGATAGGAGGGGGAGTTCAATTTTGGCATCATAACACTGGGCCTGCCAAAATCCTACTCCCCACTGCAAAATGGTCCCTGTTGTGACTACAAGTAGGTGCTTTCTAGGGTACAATCAGGCAACCTAAAGGTGTAACCACAATACATTTGAAGTATCTCAGACTTTGTAAAAAGTAGATACAGATGGGGGTCTGGATTTGGGCAGTATACATATTATGATAGGCCTACACGAATGTATTACTTGTAAACTATTAAGAATTCGAATTGCTCTCGTAGTTTGTTTTCGTGGATGTTATGGCGTACATTATGGGTCGTCTATCACGCAATTCTGATGTTCGCATTGCGATGTGTTCATCTTAAAACTTAAAACCTTAAATATAGGATCGCATTTTTATGATAAGTTGCTCTTCTTGTGATGTTCTGTTGTTTGTTGAGGGGTACAAAGTATTTAAACACTCATTTTGTGTGGATGAATAGCGCAGATGCAAAACGTAGAGGCAGATCGAACCTAATGAAAATAAGCGGCACTGAGAATAAGCGAATGCGCGTTCGCGCGCGAATGGGAGTAAGATTCTGCGGGGAGTAAGAAAACGGCCCAACACCGGCTCTGAAAAGTGAAGCCTATGCGGAAGTTTCTTAAACCGGCATTCTTTCTAATAACCTGCAGGGGGCGACTCCACTGGTTGCAGAAGCAACTACGATGGAAGTCTGAGAAAACGACCCTACTTCTCACTTCTGGTCTCAATCGCTAGTTTCGAGTCTTTTTCAATACAGCATGATGTTCATTTTGTAAATGATGGTGCCATTTAGAGTAAAATAGACGATAAAGCAGGGTATGCTTTAGGGCGTGGCTACCTTGGGATTGACACTCAATCAGGATAGAGACGTAGCAACGGGGTCTCACATAGATCCACCCCTCGCTCCTCCCAGCTCCTCCCTAGCCCCAACCTCTGGTCCAAGTATGGTCCATGTCGTCACTTCAGGTTTAAAAAAAATGATGGCAATGGTCTATGAAACCAAGATAGCGATTTTCAAAATGCCAAATTCGAGGCTTCAAAACGGTGGTCCACAAACCAATGGGTGACGTCACGATCACCTTGTCCACTTATAATATACTGTCAATGTTTGCTACTTAAAGTAACTTTATTTAGTATACCTTGAATTCAAATCATACTTTGTATTTAAGTTAAATTCTCCACACAAACGTAAAATGTATTGTGTAACATGTCTTCAAAACAAAATAATCTTCTCACAGCAGGTAACACTTACTCCTCAATAGTTAATCAGATTGTGTCACATTCATTGACACTTTGATGCTAAACGTTAACACTTTTCATTACTTAGTCATTCAACCCATTACCGTAAAAAAAGGTCACTAGTAATGTGATTGATTTGCATGGAATGTATATCATATTGATGTACCAGAACATTGATATCAATTGCATTATTTAGGTAAAATGGTGAAGAAAAAGGGCCAGTAGAGATACAATATATGTATTGGGTTGATATGATTTAGCTATTTGGCAGTTCAGCAACATCAGGGCAGCGTCCTCTACACCTCTGCCACCTCTATAAGCAAACTGCAAAGGATCTAAAGAACCCTGCACCAATGGCTGAACGGCCTGCTTTATCATCCTCTCAAAGTCATAATTAAAGACGTAAGTGCTACAGTTCTAAAATCATTTAAGGTCTTGGGTTTTTTACACTTGGCGACAGGGACAATAATCGAATGTTTCCAGATTACTAGTACCTTTTGTAGCTCAAGAGATTACATACAAATAATATAGCACTCTAAAAACCAATATTTAGAGAGGATTTGGGTTTAGAGTAGATATGTCATTGGGGTTTTCAAGTGGGCACCTTCCATCCCGGATGATTCGTTAGTTTGAGCCCACGACACCTCCAGAAGGCTTAATGGTGAGCATTGACGTCTCAAAGCCAACTATATCCGCTCGCGGCCCGGCCAGACAAAAAATAAACTAACAAAAAATATTTATTAAGCTGTGTGATATCCCTGCTCTATGCCTGACCCTGCAGGCGCTTAAGCCCGCTCTGCATGGATACTTACCGTCACCTGAAAAGAAAACTGTTTCCCTACTCTATTCCTGAGGGCATGGTAAAATCACACAAAAAACACGAAAGAAGTTTCATTTTCAAGCTTTCTTTAGTTTAGTTTTCAAGAAACATTATGACTGTAGGCCAAGACGTGTTGCAAATGCATAAATGTTCGCTAAATTGGACAACATTTATATTGGATAGGTTTATGAATATGATCATCAAAGCATAATCTCTTAAGCATTCATTCAATAAGATAGATTTTGATAGCACCTCAGGTTAAGATGAAATATCATCAGTTACACACTTGCAGTATTTCCAAGTTTTCAAGAACGGGGCCTTCTGTATTGATACATTTCGCTTGCATTTCCCTAAGAATGTGTAGACTGCTGTAAAATCACCAATGTACACAGAACCATACGTATATGTGTGACCATATTCAAAATGTATGAAATAATTAACAATGATCAAGTTACTTAAAATATCGGGAACAATTTGTGATAACAGATGTTGTTGCATTGCCAAAAAGATTGATGTGTTAACTAAAGTCTGGATTACCAGATAAACCTCCAAAATTGCATACAACAGGCACTAAAAATGTTTAGTGTGCCAAAGCCTGTGTGAGAAGCAAAGTCATCTTTAGTACGAGTGAATGTGTTTGTGTGTCACAGTCTGCTGGCCAGCTGAGGGTGTGTGAGTGCGGTATGGACTCCAGGAAAGCCTCCATCAAAGGCTGCATTCAACACCTCCTCTAGATTACTGGCAGTAAGAAAGTCTAGCTCTGCACAGACGTTAGCCGGAATATCCTCCAGGTCCTTCTCGTTACGTTTAGGAATGATGACACATTTCACTCCTGCCCTATGAGCTGCCAAGACCTTGTCCTTGATCCCGCCTACCTGGAAGTAACATGTCCCTTTACCATAAAATAACCAACATACAAAAAAAATTATTAAATACTGTTTTGGATAGTGATTGTGCGTGTGTGTGTGTGTGTGTGTGTGTGTCTTACTGGCAGCACCAATCCTCTCAGTGTGATCTCTCCAGTCATTGCAACGTCTGACCTGACCAATCGTCCACTGAAAAGTGATGCCAGGCAGGTAACCATGGTTACGCCAGCGGAGGGGCCATCCTTGGTAACTGCCCCCGCAGGAAAGTGGAGGTGTATGTCTGTTCTCTCTAGAGGGTTAGGACCACCCACAACTGCATGTACACATCACACACACACATACACACACACACACACACACACACACACACACACACACACACACGGAAAGAAAGAAAGAGGAAAGACAATTCATAAGGATATTAGATCTAAATGTGTATATGCTTTCTTTTACTATTGGTCATTTGCTAAATCAATAATAAATTGGACTTTCAGGATTGTGAGGCCAACATCTAAATTGTGTGTTTTTCATTCTTTCAGGGCATGTTTATTTCAAAATGGTCAGTTTAAGGGCTGATAAAAATAGGCATAAACAAAAACAAGCAGGTTTGATGTACAAATGTTGCGGCGTCACTGTATGTGCGTGCTAGGGATCTCACGGTTCGTCAGATTGTAGGTTTTGGCGTTGGAGCGGAGCCAGCTAATTGCAAGCTGAGCGGATTCTTTCATCACATCTCCCAGTTGTCCAGTTAGGGTGAGCTGTCCCTCACCCTCCATACGGCTGGCCTCCACAAACATGATCTCCCCACCAAGAGGGGTCCAGGCTAGCCCTAAGGCCACTCCTGGCAGGGTCAGCCGCTCAAACACCTGGAGTAACACACACGGGAATTCAAATGACATACTGTATGTGTTGTTAAACAGTGAACCTGCCCCGATATCTGCAAACTTACCTGAGGACATAGTATTTGCTTCAAAAGAGGATTTTTTAAATTTAGGACAGTAAGATCTGTTAAAGCTCATTTGCTTATCCCACCCTACAGAAAGCTAAAAACACTTTGTCTAAGATTGGGATCCATTCACGTTTTAGAACTCTTTAAATGTTTAAAGGTTTTGGAAACTTAAGGTGGTCTACCAACACAGCTGCCTATGAGTTTTGTCTCATTGCAAACAATAAGTTTTCTTCTTGTCCCATCTTTTTTTTCTCCTTATCCGGGGTGTCTTTTCCTTCTTACTAACTATTTCCTTCTTTCTCACCTGTTTGAACTCCAGGAAATAACTGAAACTCTAGGCATCATTAGCGTCAAAACTTCCAATATCTTCTTCTGCTCTCTACTACTACAACTGCACAATATTAAATAGATACTGGTTGCTATCAGGAGCAGAAGTGTCTGTGAAAACATCGCTAATCCACACGCGCAACACTCCCCACCTCCATTTCGTAAAGTGTTGGTCCCAGGATATCCTTCAGGGCAATGTCGTCAATCACAATAGGCATCTTTGGGGGCACTGCCATGTCTGCAACACACACACACACACACACACACTTTTAAGGTTGTTCATTGGGTCCAACGATGAAAGTCCTGCCTCTGCTACTTGTGAGTCTTCTTGTGGCTGTAGAGCCCAAGCCGCGATTCACACTGTCTGCCACAAACAGAGCAGGTGAAGACACTGCTTGGGGGTGTGGATGTGGTGCTGGCTTCATGCCACCGTAGACACTTTCTGACCCGCTGGCCAACTCTATCTACAGTATATTCTGGGGTTTGGAGAACCAAAGTCAAGCCTGACCGATTCATCGGTCGACATGAGCCTATTACAAATATATCGGTATCGGCAACACAAAAAATGTCCTCTTTTTTTTTCTTTTTATCCCTTGTCCCTCTAAACCAGGAGAGTTTAGAATGGAGCCCTAGCCAAAAGGAAAACATCAGCATAAAACATTAGAAAAGACGTAAAACCATAAAGCAAGCAACATAAACATTAAAATGATAAGTGATTACACATCTTAGTCACAACTGTTTGATTACCACATTTGAGATGTCATTGCAAAGATTGTTTATGTAATTATTCTGTGTGTGTGTGTGTGCGTGTGTGTGTATACACACACACACTGAATAAATACATCAACACACATGTTTTGCATATGTATATGTATGAAAAATATAGGCCGATATATTGTTATCGGAAAATGTTACTCCCCAATATTGGTATCGGCATCGGCCCAAAGATCCAGTATCGGTCAGGCTCGAATGCATACAGCCCCGCTTGCCCCATGTAAATCACATTCAATTGCCTATGAAATGTGTACGTAAGAAGCAAAGAATCCACTCTAGACTGCAATGGTTGGTCAAAGACTGTTACCTCCTTGCTCTGTCCCCTGAGTAGAGCCATCAGACTCCTCTGGCTTGGGTAGCTTTTGTCCCTCGGCCACCTTCACTGCCACCGCACGGCATACAGCCCCGATCTGTCTCTCCAGGGAGCGTACGCCCGCCTCGCGGGTATATCTGCACTCATGTGCACAAAGATAATGTCATGACCACATAGTAATTTAGTATTGACAAGACATGACCATAATTTAATGTTACTGCAGTATATTTCAGTAGTGTGTCACTATGTCATAGGATATGAAGTAGGGGTGTCCCAGGTTAAGAATTTGCATAGTTGAATCCGATTCATCAAGTCTTCCCTATTGTCGACTGATTATCGAATACATTTTTTTTAGGGGGAGACTTAATGATCCAAAGTTGGATAGTGCAACTTAGTCTACCATGGTTTATTCAGGCACACTCAGGAAATTCGTTAAAAAACCCATGAGTTATTTTCAAATTTTTTATAAAAGTATTACTTTTAGGCTGATACTTATACCAAAATAGGCTATATATCATGATTTATTGGGAGAAACCAAGCCCTCCTATGTAAAATCAGACATTCAGCACTCCGATATAGCTGGAATGGAATGGTACTCCAAACCAAATTTTGCGACGATTTGACTGTGAGATTGGCATTCAAATCAGGCTCCTTAGATCAAATCGTCGAATAGTCTACTATTCGGGGTCACCCCATGTATGAAGCAAACTGTTTTGCTGTTGATAATCTTTAATCTGCTGTCAAATTCCTTGCCATTCACATAAGTGCAGATCTCACCTGGTCTCATAACACACGCCAAATCATCAAGACGTCACAGCAGCGACTACTTTCTAAGAAGGCTGGGGAAATTTGGCATGCCAGCCAAAATTCGCTGAAACTTCTACAGGTGTACTCAGGACAGGAAGGCACTCCAGCATGTGATCAAAATGGCACCGTCCATCTCAGGAGCAGCCTTGCCCTCACTACAGGACATTTACCACACCAGGGTCATCAGGAGTGCACTCAACATAATCAGGGACAGTACACACCCCCAGCACAGCCTCTTCACACTTCTACCTTCAGGCAGACGCCACAGGAGCGTGATGTCCAGGACAACAAGACTGACAAACAGTTTCTATCCACAGGCCATCAGGCTTGAGAATGACTCTTTTACACACTACCCCCTTACAAACATTCATTGAACTCTGTAACCACCTTTTTTTCCCTTTTGTTTGGTGGATGACAAAAAAAAAAGACTTTGAAAAGAGCTAGTGAGCATTTCCTCCACAAAGACAGTTCTGCATGGATGAATGATGGGAAAAATAGTATGTGTGCTAGTGACCTTTTTTTTTTTTTTTTTTTCCTTCTTCTTCTATATCTTTTTGAACAACGCAACTCTACACACACACACACACAAAATACACACATTCATTGAACCCCTACATGCAACTCTACACAGACTATTGCATCTATTGCTGCTGTCATCTACTGTTATTGCAATAATGTACAGTGCACTTTATGGCTGTTTTTGCAATAATACACAGTGCACTTTATGACTGTTTTTGCAATAATACACAGTGCACTTTATGACTGTTTTTGCAATAATACACAGTGCACTTTATGACTGCTGCTCTCCGCTCTTTGTACAATTACTACACGCATAATCATTTCATATTTTCATGCTCTTCACACAATACTTGTCTTTACAATTGCCTTACCTACATAAATATATATACTGTATATATATTTAACTTTGTGTGTGTGAACAGAGGACTAGCAAAGTAAGCATTGAATTTTACTTTGTAACCACCTGTGCATATGACAATAAAATATAAATACTGTGCATATGACAATAAAACTCCTGAATCTTGATTTGCTCCATTTCAACTAATAACAAGCTTTACTCTCTTCCTGTGCACATTTCCAGTTGGGGCCCTTCTGTTTCTGGAGGCCTAATGTAAGGCCTGACAAGCATAATGGCACTAGACCTCAATGGTCTGTCGGCTCTCACTGGGGAAGATGTACTACTAGCATGTAAGAGCAAGTTTTAGGTGTCATTTAATCGCAACGTGCGCCTAAAAACATGGCACGGTATGTACAAACAGACCGCACATGACTAAAAATGCATTCTACCTGCCGCAGAATGATAAGTGAAACTTTAAGCTTACTCATGCATATGCATTCATGGGAGGGTATAGGGGTAGAATAGTGGAATTTTCGCGCACATACAAGGGAGGAGAGACTGATTGCGTATTCCGTTTAATACATTTGACGTAAAATGAAAAGGCACAGCATGCGCTATCTGCAGCCTGGCCCAGTTGCTGCTAGCGCTGTGCTCTCTAATGTACGTGCATCTGCCCCTCTGTTTATACCTGCTGATCATTTCCTTGGTGCTGTCCTGGGGAATCTGGAGTTGTTGTGGGGTGAGCCCATGTTGTTCTAACTGGTGAGGGATCAGATGGCGATGAGCAATTTCCATCTTCTCTTCTTGAGTGTAGCCTAAGAGCAGAGAAAGTTATGCATATTTAATAAGGGATCACAAGGGAAATCATTCAATTAAATGCATAACCATCCTCTCAATAAGAGGACCCTTAGATGGGTCAAAGGCTTTGCGATGCCTCATTATTTGCTAAAAACTATTTAATTGATCATAAAAAGCCAATGTACCTCTAGCTTCCCCCTACCAACCTCAACAGTGACCCCTAACCCCTGACCTGGCACTTGGATAACCTCCATCCTGTCCAATAGGGCAGGGGGGATGGTTGCTGTAGAGTTGGCGGTGGCAATGAAGAGCACCTGAGAGAGGTCAAAGGCCACGTTGAGGTAGTGGTCCGTAAAGCTATGGTTCTGCTCCGGGTCTAGGACCTAAACAAACACAACCACAACATCATCACCTACACGTTAGACACCTTATATTAAGGAGTAGGCTGGTGGGCTTATATATGTGAACATCAACACCAACAGCAACAGCTGTTTGGTTCTGATTTGGCACCTGTTGCTGGTTGTTGCATTAGTTCTCCGTCAGGCCGCAAGCTAAAACTGATTAGGAGGTAGACTGCATCAAGAAGGCAGTAAATGAATGGCTTACAATGTACTGTTAGGGAAAACTACAACTGAGAAATTGGGATATGAATTTCCCTTATCTTAGAGTCCCTTTCTGTGTGTATTTAGGGGGCGATGCATGGAGCCTATCCTGATAGGAAACATATGTATGTGACTGTCATTTTATCTGGGCCGTAGGTCAAAGGAAGAATTGGAAGGGGTGTGTGTGGCATGCTTAAACGAGATCATCTTAAGCAAATCAGAATTAGACATGTATGCAGCCCTGAATATAAGTTGGACAGTAGGCTGGGGGGTACGATTTTCACGGGACAACTTTGATGTCATGAGTTTTCTTTTCCTGCACATGAAAACCTTTTGATCTTTTGAACACCGTGTTGTTCAATCGTTTTTCTTTTTCTTTTCAAAGGTCTAAGTTATGAGAAATGTATCACAATTTGGCATCACAAACGTCCATGTGATCATCTGCTGTCCTTCACGACGGCCATGTTAATCGTCTACCGGGTCCTCAGTGACACAAGGGCAAATTTCTCCTACCAAAACATAGGCGAAAGCCCAGCTCACAAGTCGCTGTGGGGAACGACAGTAAAATTAACCTGATGGTTTAATAAGCATTTTTTATTATTATTATTATTATTATTATTATTATTATTATATTTATTTTTGGGCTGTTTTGCCGTAAAGAATCCATCCATTAAAAGTACTTTTTCCGCCTGTGTTAAAACATAAATTAGATGCCACAAGGATAAAGGTTGCCTAACTGGACATATCGTATGATATCAGACTGATTGTTACTTGACACGTTACCGAGTTCTGAATTTGTAGGTTTTTGTTTTTGTCAACAACATCTTGCTTTTACATTTTCATTTTGACACATGCGAAATACAGAAGATATAAAAATGTTTCACCTTTGGGAGCCATGCTAGCGGTTACCTTGAGCTTACTATATCGCTAGGCCACTTATACGACGACCACATAACTAACTCAATACTGGACGTACGGACATAAAACTGATATCAATCATCTCGTCTGACTAGGGGTATGTTGGGGCATATCTTATTTCCCAAAATGTGGAACTATCACTTCAAGAAGATTAAAATGACATGGTGTCTGATGAACCCTATAGAACCAGGAGAGTCTGTGTTTTGATGTTGGTTTGACACCGCAGTACAGACATACTGGTCGCCTGGCTATCACAAGCCAGTGTTGGAACATTTACATTACGAAGGTGTGGCAATTTGCTTTGACTACACTGTTGCTGATTGGTTGACATTCACTTTTTCTGCCCACTGTTGCTAATGTTGTGACCAGGTCACTCATTGGCAAGAGGGGGAGGATGAGGAAGAAACTAATTGTTTAATGTTCTACAATTAAATTATTTACTCAAATAAATTCTGATTAACACATCACACAAGGGGTGGCAAAATGAAGATGGCACAGTTCACTGGCGGTTCAATGTTGGTAATGTTATGTTTCACTATTTTTCTTAATTTGGTTTTGAACTTTTATAATCGCTGCTTGTTTGTTGAAACCATTGATAGTGTGCAACCACCGGGTTAATGCAAACTTTTCCAAAACGGAAACTTCAGAAAACATGGTACAGATCCCGGACGACCCCCCAATTTGTCATGACCTGGCTCTTAAGGCCATAGCAAATTACGGAGACACACAAAGTCAATAATATGTGGTTTAATAACCCATGATAACCTTATAAACAAAAAGGAACCATTGGAATACCAATCAGTAGAATCAGTAGTGTAGGTGAGAGCATGGTTACGTTAGGATGTAGGGGTTGTTAGGTGTAAATAGGGTTAACCAAAACCAACAGCTGCAAACGAGGAGTAAATTAGGAACTGAGTAAATTGATGGCAAAAGTTAATATTCAAAATGTAAGCTTAAGTTTACATTACTGCATATTGAATATAAAAAAAATTGTATTTGAAAGTATTTAAGTACAACAATGTAAAACACATTCCAGTCCACAAGGGAGGGCCTTGAATTTCCTGACCACCCTGCTAGGCACACAGCCACACTCTGTATAAATGTATGATCGCAAATATGTCAATGCTGTATACATTAACAGATTGTATGTGTGTGGGGGGGAGTATTCCCTGACCTCCAGCAGAGCGGCAGCAGGGTCTCCCTGCAAGCTCTTTCCCAGTTTGTCCACTTCGTCCAACAAAAATACAGGATTGTTGACGCCCAGTGTCTTCAGACCATTGATGATGCGTCCAGGCATGCTCCCAACGTAGGTCCGCCTTCCAGGTGGAGATAGGCGGAAGGTCGGGGAGAAACAAACACGCAAGGACAACGGGTTAGAGAAGTCACCAGAATAGGGGACAAAAGGATTTGAACTCAACTTCTGCATTACTCATGTCTCATCCTTGTAATGACAGCCAACATTCAAAAACACACACAACCAAACAAAAGAATCATACAGATGAGTCCTTCTATTTTTCTAATCTGTACAATACTGAGGAAACACAGGAAATTGAGGGTTGACGTACTTGGACAGGCCACAAAAAGCCACAAAGCACATTTCATTGACCACTCTTGACATCATCACAATTGATCATTCAAGTTACTGTACGTAAAATTCATAAAAGGACAACATTTCACGAATGTATTTTCTTTCAAAGAATATGGTCTAATCATTCCATCACAGAAAAATAAGAGAAACTCAACACTGACATATATGGTTCTTTACAAGTGTATGTAAACTTTTGACCACAAATGTACATCATATCTCTTATCAAGACCGGCATCAGAGTACTAAACCCCTCATATTTTAAGTCTTTGAAGGATCTTACCTGTGGCCCCTGATGTCTGACTGATCACACACCCCTCCGAGGGCGATGCGGTGGAACTCTCTGCCCAGTGTCCTTGCGATGGAGCGTCCTACACTGGTCTTGCCAACCCCAGGGGGTCCCACAAAGCAGAGGATGGGGCCCTTCAAAGTGCTTTTTAGCTGACGTACGGCAAGGTACTCCATCACACGCCGCTTCAGCTTGTCCATGGCATAGTGGTCGTTGTCCAATAGGACACGAGCAGCACGGATGTCAAGGCAAT
>CM030175.1:16311850-16729014 GCA_017639675.1 Aplochiton taeniatus
GTTAATAATAATCACTCACAAGAAGTTAAGGGGCCATGCCTCAAAGCAAATTTCATTGAGAACTTTTTTTTTCCCACCAGAATTGATCATTCGAGTTGCCGTATTTATATTTTTGACCCAGCAGGTTGTCACATTTTCAGAAGACCCATAATAAATTCATAAAAGAACAAAATGTCATGATATTTTTTTTGTGCTCCAATTATTCCATCACAGAAAAATAAAGAGTTTAAGAAAAGATTTGGAAACGTTCTTTACAAGTGTATGTAAACATTTGACCACAACAGTACATACAATCATTAGATTAAGAATGAGGGGCAGGGTTATTAGTAAAAAGTAAGAAAAAATGATTCATTAATTTTGAATTTATGTAATCTGAGAAGTAATCACAGTATTTTTTTAAAGTATGTGTAATTTGATTAGTCTTTTTTTCTGTAACTTTAACGGATTACAATTACCAATTTCACTTCCCAACCCTGCATTTATTTATAAAATGCATTTAAAAACCACTCACGTTGACCAAAGTGCTGTACAAACCTGGGCAAGTATTAAACCACTAAAACAAATAAAAACACACAACTCAATCAAATCAACAAATAGGAACAAATAAAACCACATCAGGATGATTTAAATTCTAGGGAAAATAAGCAGGTTTTGAGCATGGACTTGAAGGAATCCGTAGAGGGGGCAGGCCTGATAAGAGAGGGGGAAGGGGCAGCAACAAAAGTACACGGTCACCCCTAAGTTTCTCTTTGGACTGCAGAACAAAAAAGATATGTAATCTCATAGTTTCTTTTTTAAAGCTTGGATGAAGATTTGGCAGAAGTAAACAGAGATGGTCAAAGTCAACTCCTTTGAAACAACGCAAATGAGTGATTAATCAGATATGTAGGCAGAAGGATGCAGTAAGGAGCGCCAAAGCTGTCTCGCAAGCTGAACAAGGGTGATGGATGAACTGGAAAAGTGTAGAGCAGAAGGGAATTACCTGGAAGGACTTGTGGGGAATGGAATCCACAAGAATACGCTGTATTATTAGGGCGACCTAATACGGCCAACACCTTTAAATCTTAGTCTGTCGGAAGGTGAAGATTCAACATGCCCCCTCTGCACAGAAAAACCTGGAGCCACAACCAGGTACTAAAGTGCTTGGCAGCGACAAGAGAGCATAAGCACACAATAGTTAATGCCCTGTCCATTGGATCGGAGGATGGTACGCAACACATCATCTTTGTCAGGGAGGGAGTTCCGGGGAGGAAGATATACTGTATAAGTCAACACAAAGCACTGGGCAGCGGATTCATTTAGTTTTTCTGGCCGTGCCGAGAGTGGATGTGTGGGGTGTGTGGGGGATGTGTGGGGTGTCTCTGAAACAACAAAAGCTCACCAAGCCTTCTAGAGATGTTGTGGGCTCAATTCATAAGGTCTACATGAGGTTCATATGAAAAATAGTTTCGACGAGATCTTTGCCCCCTCCTAGCCTCCATAAAATGAAACAGAAAGCAGGATCAACTGAGTTTTGTTTAGGTTTCAACAGATAATAGGCTATGTGGATAATCAACATCCTTACACTGTGTTTTTATTGGTCGCAACTCCGTGGAGCAGCCTATTGACTAAGGTAGACAAATAAAAAAAAACATATTTACCTTTGATCAAACCATTATCATACACAATGAAACATTTGCCGGTTTTGAAGACTTTAAAACATTTTGTTAAGGTGGAAAATCATCCAACAACTAAGACCAACAGTGCAATTAAATACAAGGTTATTTTATGTCTCTGCTTCTTATTTTAATTCTATAGTTATGAAGCAAAATATATCGTCAGTTATATCATCCTTCTGTTGAAATTTCTGGTTGAATTAGCTTTGGTAACATGTAATGAATTGATTCTCACCAGATCAATAGGTGGGTTTAGAGGTTCCAGAGACAGGAAGTCAGCTACAAAGCTGGCACAGCCCTCCCAGCAGTAGAGCTCTGGGTAGGACAGTAGCATGGGCCTCAGTGTGGTGCTAACAAACTTCTGATGAGGGATTACAGAGAGATGCATGCAAAACAACTTGGTGGAGTACATCATAGATTCCCCAAAATATCTGGGCTAATTATGATGATCGAATGTGTTTTGTGCACTTATGCTTACCGGAACACCGCACTCATTGAACGGGCAGAGTAGCAATGGCTTGCGGTCAGGGTAGAGGTGAACATACTGACAGCTGAAGTTGTCAGAAATAGCTAATAAGAGTTTCTCCTGTGGAGAGTTTTCTTTGTAGGAAGTGGGACATTGAGACAAGTCCACTTTATTTGTTGGCCCAAACCTATAAGGATTGTAACAGAAAAGTTTTTGTGTGAATCCAAATACACTTATTAGGTGGTAATTTCTAGTTTGTTCCCCCACAAGTTCTACTTTTACAGGTTGCTATTTTTGTTCTAATCTTACCCCAATTAATCATTGGACAGTTGGTCATTACATTCTGGGGACAAACACTTTAATCTACTACATATTTACAGGGTAATAGGGAGATATTATGAAGCAGTGAAGTTTCAGGAAGAGACCGGGAACAGGAAACAGAAAACCCTTCAACCACAACACCACTAAGAATTATTGTAAAAAAAAAGATGAATGAGTGGATGGATAACTTGAAATACAGAAATGTGTTTGATCATTTGTTCTAATGTGATTAAAGTAATTATACTGAGCTGAACATATTGAGATAAATATCACCAGTAGCTTTTGTTAATGTGGTTAGTGTTCTCTTGTTCCAAAGCATTTTTGGAGACAGTTGTTAGTTAATCATTAATGAAAATAAACACTGCCTTCTGTAGTGGTGACAACTAGGACATATGAAGCAATAACACATATATCACACACGTTACACAAGTTACACACAGCCAGCCAAAAGTGTACCATAGGGGATTGCTCTGTAGTAACCTCCAGTGTGTTTGTGTTAACTCACAGGGGGCAGTCTGGGGCTATTACATGGATGTTGCCAAGGGTTTCTTCCAGTTCAGCTAGGTCTTCATTTCCAGCTTCAACTTCCTCATCCACTCTCCCCTCCTCTTCTCTGTCTGATTCAGGTAGGGCATCCATCTAACGTCATGAATAATACATTATTATGTTAGCCTTAGTGAAAGATATTTAATTACACAAGATTAAGATTGATTTTACTTATATGTATAAATGTATTGCGTATTAGCGATCTACGTAAGGTTATGATAGGTTTTATTTAGTAAGCATTTATGTTACCTCAAATTTCCTCATACACACCAAGCTGATGTTTTGGTCCCTACCTTCAATGTCAAGCACAGCAGTTCGTTATGTTGTGAACAACAAACAGCAACATTTAACGTTAGCTATCTCTCAACTGACGTCATTTGCAACCGATACGAATGATGTAACTAACGTTGGTCGTGGCGACTGTTTTATCATAACTTTGTATTTGCTCCGCTGTTAAAATAAAAGTTCCAGAGGTTAAAAGAAAAAGGTATATTAATATCGTCGTTTAACATTACCTACATAGTTGTCATTAACTTTAAAGCATGCAGCTTGCTAGCTATCGTAGCTAACCAGTGTTATCCCCCGTATCCTTAGTAACAGGACATTGCGTGAAGACGCGAGTAGTAACTTAGGAACAAATTAAGCTAAAGCGGACAAGTCTCTCCTGTTGCAAAAGCTAGTGTAGGCCTGACGTTATCTGTATTCTTGTAAAGAAATATATGTGGTCTGTGATAATGTATCAGGTATAGGCTAAAACAGTTATATTAGTCTATGGGGATCGTTAAAATTAATTCAGAATATATATCTGCCATGAAGTTGACTAAAGTTTAACTGCAATTCAAAATTCTAGGAACATTGACTTTTAAATTAAAATGTAATGCACTTTGACAATGTTTTTGCTGATGGAAATGTAACAATATCCATACACTTTTTGTACTATTTCATTCTGCTTTTGTTTTGTTTTTGGGGGGGAGTTGTTGGGTGGGCGGTGGGCCGATGTCCATAATTGTTTCAAAACACACACACAGAAATTCACCAGCAGCAGCAGAGGAAATACTAATAGGCATAGATACAATGTGTTCTTAGTGCAAATTACATTAAGTAGGCCTATATGTAGCCATAGTTCCTGTCTAAGACCTGTCTATATTTTGTTATATTAATTATACAGGGTATGAGTCTACATCTCTTTTGCAAAAGTGCCCTGTTCACACGGCACATAGCCTATAAAATAACGAAACAAAGTAAAGTAAAGAATACATTTAAAATAAATAAATAATAAAAATGTGTTAACAATCCCGTACACGATTTACAGAACATCCCACACAAAATTCCACTGTCCTTCACTGAGGTGCTCAGCACACGATGCTTAAAAATACACAGGATACAGTGTTATAATAGCCATTATGCAATAATCCAAGATGTATTTGGGTTTAGAGCAGGTATGTTATTGGGGTTTCCAAGTGGAAACCTTCCATCCCGGATGTTTCGTTAATGAGTCCACTACACCCCCAGAAGACTTAACGATGAGCAACAACGTCTCAGAGACACCCCCCTCATATGCCCGCTCTCGGCACAGTCAGATAATGTAAATGAAAAATTATTATTTATTAAGCTGTGAGATATTTCTACTCTATTTGTAAGGGCCAAATTTGGGGAGATGTTCAAGTCTGAGCTGTTGTTCAGAGCGAAGGGTCAGAGTGAAGGTCAGGTCACCACAGAGATTACACATGCCTCTCTGAGATACTGATGGCTGGCGTTGTGTGTTCCTAGCCATAGCATAATACTAGTTGGCATGTATTCGTGTCCTTAAATGCGTGCGTGTCCTTTTCGATACTGGAAGGTAACAAATGTGTTCCCCCTTGACCAATGAAATGATTTATTTAGTTTAGACCAATATAACCTAACTGGCAGAGCGCTGTCCTGAGCGATGGCAATCTGGAAAAGTCAGGCCCCGTCTTGTGCCTCTGCTAAGCAATTCATGGCAGAGTTGAGGTGGGTTTTACAGCCGCCCTCCCAATGTATCATCATCCTGCTCTCGCCTCCGCTGCCAGGAGGTTCCCATGTAACAGACTCTCCACCCAGGAGCGGGAGAGACGGATGAGAGAACGCTGCCTGTACTGTGGTGAGTCTGGCCACCTGCGAACAGACTACCCGCATCTGGCAGGAATGATGGGTTGACTTTCCCTTTCCTCCGACACCGCCACCCGGCTGTCCCTTCTGGCCACCCTGTCATGGAGTTCCTTAACGCATGACGTTCTGGCTTTTGTGAACTTGGGGGCCGCGGGAAATTTCCTGGACATCTCCCTAGCCGAATGCTGGGTATTCCGGTACTACAGTAGCCCTCACCCCTCTTGATGACTGCGCTGGATGGCCGCCTCATCAGCGCAGGGACCATCCCACAAATTTCCGCTCCCCTCCTTTTCTGGATACCCCCAACTATAAGGACATGGTCCAGTTGTTCCTGAATGATTCCTCCGACCTCCCCCTTGTCCTCGGATATCCCTGGCTGTCCACTCATAACCCCAGCATTGATTGAACCACCAGGGCGCTCACTCATTGGGGGCACAACTGTCAGGAGGCGTCTCTTCTCCCCTCCTCCTTTCCAGAGGAGAACGGCCTTGATGAGAGGGTGGACTTGTTCGCCGTCCTGTCTGACTACCACAACCTTTCAAATGTGTTTGGCAAAGGGTGTGCCGCCACTCTTCCTCCTCACTGGGCCTATGGCTGTGCCATTGACCTGCTTCCTGAAGATTTTCTACTGAGGGGGAGGTTATATTCCTTGTCCAGTCCTGAGCAGACTGCCATAGAGAAATACATCCACGATGTCCTAGCTTCATCTGCCCCTCCACATCCCCAGCTGGAGCTGGTTTCTTTTTGTCGACAAGAAGGGAGGGGATCTCCAGCCCTGCAGTGATTGCCGGTGTCTAAATAAGGTGACCATCAAGAACCAGTACCCTCTTCTTCTCATGTCCGGGGTATTCAAGAAACTCCAGGGGGAGTCCTGGTTAACCAAGTTGGATCTTTGTAGTGTATATAATTTGCTCCGGATTCGGGACAAATGGAAGACAATATTCAACACTCCAGTGAGCATTATAAATATCTCATCATGTGTTTCGGCTTGACCAGTGCCGCTGTCGTTTTCCAGTAATTTCTCAATGGACCAGTTCCTGTTTGTGTACTTGGATGACATCCTCATCTTCTCCAGTACACGATACAAGCATGTTCTGCATATCTTGAGGGTGCTCCAATGGCTTCTACAGAACCACCTTTTTGTGACACCCAAGAAGTGACAGTTTCACACACCCCACGTGGGGCACATCATTTCAGTGGGAGACCACGAGATGGACCCAGCTAAGGTTCAGGTGGTCAAGGCCCGGCCCACTCCCCATTCCCTCAAGGAAGGGCAGTGCTTCCTGCAGCTCGCAAGCATCAATCGGCGTTCCATCAAGTTCTGGCCGCCCCTCTCTCTGCTCTGACCAGTGATTCATCTCACCCCTTCCGATTTATCACCGAAGCTACCTGAGCCATTGAGGATGTATCTGGTCCCAGGTATTAGGGTGGGGACACTCCTCTGGGCTGGCGAGTCACCCGGTTTGGAGACGGAGCCTGGAGTTTGTGCGATTCTGGTGGCCATCCATGGCTAAGGACGTTGAGCCATTTGTTGGGGCCTGTACAGTCTGCACCCAGAACAAGACCCCTTGAGCCAGACCGGCAGGTCTCCTCCATCCTTGGCCTATCCCAGGATGACCGTGGTCTTAACTGTCCCTGGATTTCGTAACTGGCCTGCCCCAATCGGAAGGTAACCTGGCGATCCTGGTGGTTGTGGATGCATTTTCTCAGACCACCCACTTCATCGTCTTTTTGAAGCTGCCCTCCGCTCCCGAAACTGCTCGCCTCATCCTCTTCCATGTCCCCCATTGGAGGTGGTGAGTGACCGGGGTCCCCAGTTTATCTCAAGGTTCTGGGAGGCTTTCTGTCAGTTTATTGGGACTTCTGTCAGCCTCTCTTCCTGGCTCCAACCCGAAATAAACAGGCAGACAGAGAAAGTCAACAATCAGGCATCGTCCTTTGTACCTTTATCCAGAGATTAAACCAATTTATTTGGTTTTTCAACGTGATGTTCTTTACTTTTGCATAATGGAAAACTACATGATAAAAATGCCAAAAAGGTAATTGTAATCTGTTACAGTTACAGAAAAAAAATCTAAATAAATAAATAATTGTCTCTTATTTTTTACTAATATCGCTGCCCTTTCTCTTAATCTCCTGATGTTAAGTACTATGTGCCAATATGAGCGAACAAGCAAGCACTCAAATTTCCTTTGATGCAGTTTAGAACATTGCACATGAAGAAACATGTCAAACAGCAATAAGAATGCCTTTACTGTTATAGAAGCTTGTAAACGCAATTCCCACAGAAGCTTGGTTCAGCAATGTAACGTTAGCTTGTTCTTTTCTATTTGTCTCTTCAGGTAAGAAATGTGATAAGGCTTTTAGTTTTACTGTCAAAAGCTGGGTTGTCATTCATTAACCTTAGTTACTAGTAACTTAGCTCTGCTTGGATTATTTTTTTGGCCTTAGCTAGGTAAATGGTGTAGTTAGGTTTTGTAGCTGTACTGCTTTTTGCTTTAAGCTAAATGAGGTGACTAAATCTAAAATATGGAATGTTTCCATGTCAATGTAAGCCAATGGAATGAAAAAGTACAGATAATAATTTCTGCCTTCATCATTTCATTATCTTTGAAATAAGGTATTTAATGGAAAAGTAATCTAAAGGTAATGGAAAGTATTAGATTAATTTACTGAGATTTAGTAATCCTTTGGAATATACTACAAATTACAAATTGAAGGAGGGAATCAGTAATCTGTAACGGAACACATTTTGAAAGTAACCTCCTCAATCCTGCCAACAACCCATTTGGATGCTGTGAGATTGTCCATCCAGTAGTGGTGTAACTGATCGTTACGCGGTTTTGAGTCACGCATCGGATCATTTTTCGGGACCCCCCCCCCCCCCCCCCCCCCCCCACACACACACACACACACACACACAAAATGTTTTAATTATAAAATGGACGTGGCTCAAGCACCTTCACCGCATTTTTAAAACCTTTGTTTTCCACAACGAAGTGTGTCCTCATGTCTGCTGCCATAAACATCCGAAATTTTCAATTTCCTCTCGCTCTGCCAATTGAACTTGCTGTCAGCTAGTGGGCTCCCGACACCCACAAAAGCCGGGGATGCCTGCTTTCTGTACTGAGGTACCTATTAACTCTATTACGTATTTTTTGTAACGTATTCGATATTCTCTGTGCTAAAAAAAACTTTTTCACTCAACATCGATCTCGCTAATTTTCTTTGGGAAGAAGCACTCCCGACACCACTATCTGGAAATAATAGTTACTTCCCTACGCTAGTAACAACTACTTTAGGTTTTTGACAACTGATATTCTCCTTGTTTATTTATTTTTGGCTAATTGGGTACTTGTCTGTCCGTACAGTCGTTGGCACTCACTCGTTCAAATCTGTCAAACGATGTTGTTGATGGAGGCGTCGCCTTGGGGTTTTGGGCTGCTCTAGAGGAGTGACGGCAGGCGATGGACATGAAGAAGCAGAAAAGGAAAGTGTCTTTTCAGGACACTTATCCCAGCTCTGATGGTGGTCATGCCAACTGTTTGGTGGCGAGACTTTGTGAGACAATGTGGCGAGACTATGTGAATGCCTTCCCAGACCGGTGCCCCTCACAAGCAGAGCACTCAAAATAATGCTCTTTTTATCTTACAAGGTCATGCCAGGGAGTCCAGTGGAAGAGATGAACGTACATTCAAACCCAAACAACTGGACTGTAGCAGCATGATCATAACATAACCTTCATAACCAACATAACCTAGCTATTACAGCACATATATCTGATATATATATATATATATATATATAAATATATACATAAAATAAATAGAAAACAAAGTTTGTCCATACAAATCAAAATAAATTGTCATTTTATTTTAAAATAATGCTGCTAACAGGAAGCCGTCAAGTCATAGCCTGCAAGTTTATAAAAATATTTTCAGTCATGTGAATGAAATGGATTAGGCGTTATTAATCATTCATCAAAGGCTGGTGTGTCAACATTCTTTAATCAATGGGGTTAATTTAACTGGTGACCAAATGTTGTGTTTACGCCACTGTGTGCATAAGAGTGCAAGAGTCTGTGCGGCAAATACAGTATCTGCTTTACAGGTTGCGTATTTTCAGTACAAACGGAGTGGTGCTGGTCCGATGTTCTCTTCTGTATTACTCTGGGGGTTGACACTTGCGAATGTGTGTCAGCCATTGGTAACGGACATCATGTTTTTCTACTTGACTATTCTGCCCTACCTCTCCTTCCCAGATAGGCTTAAAGCCCTGCTCCCCTCCTGACCCACTGAGAACGAGAGATAAAGACAAACATACGTTCAACACCTACAATCATTTCAGTAAAGGGAAATGATGGGATCAGGACGTTACAGTTTCACAATTGTACTGGTGTTTATATTGATGCTTCATCATTCTGCGGGATTCTGGCTCTTCAATGTGGTTTTTCCCCCAAACACCAAACCTCGACAAGCAAGCAACAGCACACCACCACTTATAATAGGTGAGGATTTATATTACTATGGAATTGCATCAGCCTAATATTATGCAGTTTTGATTTTTGTAATGCTGCCTTTAGTCTAAAAGTCCAAAATGTACCTTCACAAATCAATGCTGCCCCTTGGAACCCAATAGCCTTGGCCTAATAGTTCTGATAAGGCATGATATCTCTCTCTATATATATATTTGTACACTCATGATTACTAAACTTTAGGCATACTAACAAACTATTGAAGTCACCCAGCACAAACGGTCAAGAGCAAATTGGTTATAACATATGTAGAATGGCTATAACTTTTCTTTATAAAAAATAAGATGCTTGTAGTTTCTCTGACTATTCAAACAACAGTTTAACATTTCAAACAGTGTTTCACCATTTCTGTGATTTTTTGGAAAGGCCTTAATTAGGGGCTCGATGACGCACTGGAGCCCCTACTTAGCATGACCCCTCCCCTAACACTATACATAGGCTAGAGTCCATTAGCGTCCCACTCGCTTACTACATAAGTAACTAAAAACACTATGCGTATTACAGCCTATAGTTTGCGCCTTCAGCGGACAAGCCCCCAGCATTTCAGAACCGAGACTACTGCTTAGTTTTTGAATGATTTTGAAAATTGAAAATGTTATATACTTAGTGATTTTTTTGAATCGTTCAAACTTGGCTGGGTGGTTAATAACACATTTCTCGGTGGTGTGACAAACTCAGAACACATATTTGAATTTCACTTAACAGCAACTAATAATTTTGTGTACATTTATCGGTTTGCAGAAGTGTCGGCAAAGTAGCATGTAATATACCAATACCACTGCTACATGTGTCACTCTATAATATATTTGAATTTATATGTTACCTTCTCTCATGTCCAGTGCCAGGGAACCTGGGGAACCGCTTAGAAGCTAAGATAGACAAGCCAACGCTAGTTCACTGGATGTGTTATAAAAAGACTGATGACTTCTTCCCACTGTGGATAGACCTAAATATGTTCATGCCCATCGGCATAGACTGCTGGATAGATAACATCAGGTAAGGAATTATTATTGTATCTACACTTCCACTAAGCTTAAATAAAGCATATGCTTCTGCTTGAGTTCAAATTACTTGCTTCACATTTGTAGCCATCAAGAACGTATATAAGCCTATAGTGAAAAATAACATGTTATTAGAGTTAGCTTATCTACATTACTTCAGGTATCTATCAACAAGTGTTAAGTAACTGTTATTACAAGAACTATGAAACATGAAGGTAAATATTTTGCAATAATTAATTATGTAGAAAATTATTTGGCTGTTTTGCCTTTGTTGTGTAGCCTATTGGCTTTGCTAACATGATTGTGCCTAGTGTAGCTTCTCAGCTGAAAAAAAACTCAACTTGTGTAATACCTGTGTGTACTGGAGGATTGTGTACAATAGGACAACTCGGAGTACATCCAATGCTCCAGGGGTGGAGGTCAGGGTCCCGGGCTTCGGACAAACTTACCCCATCGAGTTTCTGGATTCCAACAGGCTGGCTGGTGAGAGAACGTCTGATTTATTCAAAACGCTGCTTCACACAAAGCAATACTTCAGTAATTTACTTTTTCAACACTTTTTTGTTTATTTTGGTTATACAAATCTTTAGATTCAGGCAAATTAAAACCAACATTGTAAAAAAAACTCCATTGCTGCTGCAGTTGGAGTGTGTTTATAGGCAGTCACTTATCTATGTTGTATCTCAACAACAAGCAGGAAATAGTCAAACATTTCTTAGTCAACAAAAGTAGGAGGATATTTTTGCAATAATATACGGATCTGCTGTTATCCTGATTTGGACTAAATATTATTTTGGCCTAAAATTATAGTAATGGACTTACTGTCGATGTTCTCACTTGTTATAGTAGCATATGTCAACTTCAGTAGCAGTGTTTGGAAGATTTTTTTTTTCTTATGAGTATTCTAATTACTTATAAAATGTTAAAAAAAATTGAAGCGTCTTTGGGTTTCAGAAAAGGGTTGGATTTAAAATGAATTATTATCATTAATACTTTAGGGGGGTAACAAATAACTTAACTTGTTGTCTATTGCAAGTAAGCGGTTACATTTAATACCTTACTTTTCCAATTATGCAATTCATTCATCTTTACTTGTAGAAAGTAGAAACGCATTTGAATTGACCAAGAAATTAATAAAAACAATGTTTTTGCTTAAACATCCCTATATATTAGCATTGGCCCTGACCTCTACCTGTTTGTACCAAATATAGTGCGGTAGGCTACACAAAGCGAAGTGCCTTTCATACTATAACATGTAGTAGCTTGCTACCATGATATCTGCCTTTGACCTCTTTTATAAACAATCGCATCTGATTAAAACATTGTGCTGAGGACTATGTTCTCCAGAAGTTAACAATCAGAAGAAATTATTCGGAAAACCGAGTCTGCCCAATTAATTCTAGAGATTGAAGAAAAATTGATTTGAACATGTCACGTTTAGTCGAAAGTCACCGGGCAAAGACATTATTACACATTTTAAAATTCAATATGACCCATCTTTGTTTTGTGTGGAAAATTTCAATGATGATTTACAATAACATTAATTTGAATCTGAGTGACTCTAACAATGGAAAGACACTTTAAGATGCATTGTTTAATCAATCAATAGTGTGTGAATAAATCCCTATGGTACATTAAATCTTAAAGCAGACCTATTATGCTCATATTCACCTCTTTTTGTTTTATTCTGGGACTCCGCTAGAATAGTTTTCATGATTTACAGTTAAAAAAATCCTTATTTATCTTATACATGCCATTCATGTAGCACATCATTTTATCCTTGTCTGAAACACACCATTTTAGCTCCTGTCTCTTTAAGGCCCCCCTCCCTTAAAACTCACTCTTAAATCTACAAAAATTCTGAAAACTAACAGCACCACATGTTTGACAAATCTGCATCAAACTTGACACTAGCAAGATTTAGCAATAAAGACTTGTTCACTCTTTTACACTGCATAGACCCTTAATAATGAAGAATAAAGCGGTACAATAATTACAAGGGTAGTTCGTCCTTTGGCCACTTGTTTCATATTATGTTTTCAGTTGCAATCATCAGTAACAGAATTAGATCTCTACTACTTTAAACAGCTAAAGCAATGTTAGTCAAACAGGCTGTTTCAATCCCTGGTTTTCATTTTCGAGTCTTACCCTTCATGTAACGTCTGGCTATGCTACCTCTTCTCACCCTGGACGCAGAAATTCTCTGTCTCTGCTAAGTGTACCTAATTTACACTTTTTTGACACAGCCTCTAACGACCGATTCCAACAAGGCAGCATAAAAGTGTTACCATCTAAATGTTTGGCTTTTAGGATTTGACTCTAGGCTGAAATCGTTATATTAGGCAAAACGGCAACTGTGGCTCAGGAGGTAGAGCGTGGAGTGGGGTGTCCACTAATTTGCTGGTTTGATTCCCTGCTTCCCTGTCCACATGTCGAAGTGTCCTTGAGCAAGACTCTGAACCCTAAGTTGCTCCCGATAGCGTGGTTGCATTTCTTTATCTCTTTATGGAACTGCCTCCTCGCTAAATTCCGGTTCAAATAAATACAGCGGAATTTCACTGTCCAACAAAATATTCATATCCTTCATGTCCAAGTTGTCATTATCTAGGTGTAAAAGGTCACAGCAAATCATCCCTAATTTGAATTACCTGCATTTTGATTCAAATTCATTAGACTCTCGATGACGCAATTATTTTTACACTCTGCTGTGTTATTGCAAAACAATAAATAACGATGCTATATGTTTGGTACGTCACTGGTACACAATGGAAAATATATGAAAAGATAGAAAATCTGGGAAGTATCACTTTAACACCGATAGGTTCAGACTAGGAATTTTGAGAAGATGCTGGACAACTGCAAGTTTAAGTCACGATGGCATTACGCTAGAACTGACAAAGCTTTTAACTATCGACAGGGCTTTTGATTTAAACAATGTTTGGGAAAATGGGAGTCGGAACTTCTTTCAGTTGTCAAGGTAATATTGTGTCGGTTGGGAACGTTTAACACTAACAGTGTTGGCACAAGAGAAATTTGGAATGGATATGAGTGTGCATGGATGTTGAAGGGTTGTCTCCTGTTCACTAGGTTATTTCCATACAATGGTGCAACACCTGGTCAACATGGGCTATGTCCGCAATGAAACAGTGAGAGGAGCCCCGTATGACTGGAGAGTAGCTCCTAGTAAGTAGAACAAACTAATCATAAGACTGCATACAATGTACCTATTCCCACCCCTAATTGCTTACACACATACACACTTCACCTATCTTTCTCCCCAGACGAGAATGCTGAATATTTTGTACGTCTGCATGACCTGGTGGAAGAGATGTATGAGCAGTACCAGCAGCCTGTATACTTGATGGGCCACAGCATGGGCTGCCACTATGTCCTCTACTTCCTCAACAGGCAGCCCCAGGCATGGAAGGACAAATACATCAAGGGATTCATTTCTCTAGGGGCCCCTTGGGGAGGCGCTGTCAAACCCCTCAGGGTCATGGCTTCAGGTATACATTGACTAAATAGTTCTTTGTTGACGCTTTTGGTGAGGGCTCATTTTCTATGTTAAGTTGGATGTATTAAGCTCTCTTGTAAAAATGCGCATCTCAAAAAAGGTGATGATCAAATCAGTGAATGTTTCTGATATGACATCGGTATAACTAAATCTAAATCTAATTTCATCAACAAAAGTTTAGTTAAATTAATTATGACAAATTAAACTTTGAGTCAGTTTCTACATGAATTTTGCTTTTCTATCCATGTTGGCAGGAGAGAATGACGGCATTCCATTACTCTCTAACATCAAGATCAGAGAGGAGCAACGCATGACCACGACTAATCCCTGGATGCTCCCATCTGACGATGCGTGGCCATCTGACCATGTTTTTATTTCCACGCCAACGATGAACTACACCAACCAGGATTACCAGCGTTTCTTCAAGGACATTGACTTTGAAGACGGTTGGTATATGTGGGAAGACACAAGGAACCTGACTGCAGGTCTACCACCACCTAATGTTGAGATGTGGTGTTTGTATGGTGTGGGGTTGCCCACTCCTGTCACATACATTTACGACGAACAATTCCCCGAAGCCGACCCAGTAGACTTTGTTTATGCGGATGGAGACGACACAGTGGACAGTCGCAGCATGAGTTTATGTAAGCGATGGGCAGGGCAACAGGACCAACCGGTCCACGTGAAAGAGTTCAAAGGAATGCCACACTTGGATATGCTGTTCGATCAAAAGGCGCTCAACCTCATCCAGCACATACTAGAGGGCTAGTCAGACGAATCTCAAGAGGATTAAATGTCCGTAAAAAGATAAAAAGGGGCTCCCTATTGATCCTCAAGGTACAAAACACTAGTTAATCCATCACCCTTGAGCTCTTTGCATACATAAAGATAACCTTGACCTTGATCACATTGTCTCGGATCTCGGATAAAACTCTTTATCTTGAAAACTGGGATCTGCTGATCACTTCAGGTATTTCATTATAGGCACAATGAAAACTTTTTGTGGGTTCTATATTTCTAGAAATTGTGAACAATTGTGAAAATAACTTTCCAAATGTTTTTTGAAGCTAAGAAGATTGTTATTCTCAAAACTTCTGTGGATAGTAGACTGCAAGTAATGCAAAGTAACTCCTGAAATGTAGCTTACAGCGTTCAGTCCGAACTTAGCTAAAACCCTGTTTTGTATTACCTAAATAACACACCCAGAAGTATTATAGATTGTTATTAAATTGTATCTGTTTACTAAATACCAATAAAAAAATACTAAATACAACTGAGACCAATCATTACGTTTACTTATTATGTATTATCCTAAAACACCATGGGCTTCTATCACAAAGCTGTAATTATTTAAATACTTAAAGTAACTCTGGAGGGGGGAAGGTTGGTCCCGTGCAAAGTTTAGTTCATGAATGGCTTTCACCGGTTTCCCATTGTTCCGTCGGAATTTAGCGTTTACCAGTTATTTATTTGATTGAATGATTCCTGCTTATTATTATTATTATTATTATTATTATCATTATTATTATTATTTTTATTATATGGGAAACAGAACAAATAAATTGGTAGGTTAGAATGGCATTGTAGATTTGAATTGAATACGTGTTTTTTCTTAGAAAACGTTAAGGTCTACCAAGGTGCAAAAACATTTTCTTAAAGTTATACAATTATAATGCGTAATTAGTCTTTTCCACAGGGTTTATACTGAACTAAACAAAAGTGCAGGATGTATATTACTGTACATCCTGTAAAGGGCAGCCACAAGCTCACATGTCCAGTTAGCAGCAAAGTTCATGGAAGAACAAATGTGAGGAGGTTAGGGTTATTATTCATAAGGACCACTTCTCAGCTGGTGAAGAAGTGTGAGGGGGGTGGGGCTATTATTAATAAGGACCTCTTCTCAGCTGATGATTTTCCAATAAATGAAAAGCTCCTGTGGAATGCTGGGCTGAATATCTTCTTCAATCCAACACCTCTGCACTAGTAATCGTTTTCCCATGATCATAAATAAAGCGAGTCTTACTCTGGTAACCATTTAAAACATGTGAACTGTTTCTAGGCTACTGGCAGGGAGTGAGCTTGCTTACATTAACTGTCCTCTAGTTTTTATAATCCTAGTAGCCCGGATGTTCTCATATTAATTATTTTCTTCAATCTGAATTATTCTGAAAGGTTGAAAAAATTCTAATTGAATAAACACTGAATTTTCAGATGCTGACACATTTTTTCACTTGAATTTTCAACTTAGAAAAAAGGTATTTTAATTATTTCAGAAGTATGAAATTCAGACAAAATAAATTCAAAAGTATTAAATATAATTTCAAATCTGTACGGCATTATTTCAACTCCATATGTTATTTTTTTCTTTGGAATAAACAATAACGTATCTGGTCATTAATCAATGAAGGAACCCCCAGCTTGCCACATTTGTATCAAAAGTGGAATTCTCCTCATGGCAGACACACTTCAAGAAGGTTTAGATTTGGAGCTGAGGAGACCCAGGCAGTGTAAACCACCTGCCAGAGAGCAGAACTAGTTCCTGCACTCAAAGAGCATGACACTGGTACCCAGATAAAGCACCTGGTTGGCTTTTTGGCTCAACCGGATGGCAACATCTCCATTTTTAGGTAGGTGGCTGGTGGTTGGTTCTACTTGCCATACCCACCATACAGGAAAAAACACTCACTGGCCACTTTGTTAGGTACAGTACAACTGTTCAACTGCTCGTTAACGCAAATTTCTAACTCTACCAATCATGTGGCAGCAAGTCTGTGCATTTAGGCATGTAGACATGGTCCAGACAATCTGCTGAAGTATTTAGAAACACTTCTTTAAGAATATTTACACCTACCTGTTGTGTTTGAGGATGCTCAGACTGTTGTAAGGGCTGTCTTTGAAGGAATATCATTAGAAACCTTTCATGATAGTTAGGTTAAGAAAAGTGAACAAAAGCGTTGTCTAGATAACGTGACATTGACCTCCACACTACCTGGTTTAGCCATGCAACATTATTGCTATGATTCAAATGTTTGGAACAAGTTGCCTCGATGAGACTAGGCATGATGTTTACACTTAAAATAGCATTGGTTAATTCAATGCCAAATCTCAGCAGAAAATGAGTAAATATAGATCAGATATATAAACAGGAGGAAGCTGTAAGGAGCAACAAAACTGTCTCACAAGCTAAGCAAGGGCGATGGATGAATTGGGAAAGTGTAGACAAGAGAATAATCACTTGGAAGGAATTGTGGGGAATGGAATCCACAGGAATGGAATCCACAAGAATTAGCTTTATGGATAGGGCAACCTACAACATAGGCCTACTGCCAACACCTACTAGAGACTGCACTAGTCATTAAAAGTGGCATTTTGTGTTGAATTTAGAGAATACATTAGTTGTATTGAGGTATTTAAATTATTCTTGTTTGATTTTTAATTTATTTCTTTGTGAACAGCTGAAAGTTTGTAAATGTAGCTAATAAACCTAATTTGCAATGGGAGTTGAATAAGTTTGATTGCAACTTGGGGGGGTTTAGGGGGGGACGCACAATACGTTGTTATTTAGCCTACCCCCTATGTTATCATATCTGTGTAAAATTGGCCGAAATAAATAAAAATTATAACAATTGTTATAACTGTTTAATGTTGTAACAATGTATAACATATACCTGCTAGTGAGAAGGAAATTTGGGAGGAAGTGATCAAATTACTTTTCAAGCTGCTACTCCCCCTTTTCTTCGATCACATCTGACGATGACGGCTTAGATCACAAGCATGTGACGTTCAATCGGTTGCTCAGTGATCTGCTCAGTTCCCCACATCAGCAAAGATAAGATTAGTTGCCTTTCATTTTGTTACATGCAAACGTCTACGGATGTATATTAAGCGGTGTGTATTTAACAGTTTTCTCAGTTAAATACGTTATGATCAGCAATCAAGAACCATGGCGCGCAGGCACCGGCTGTCAGTCTCGTCGGCGCTGATCCAAATGTGTTTATTGTTATTGTTAACAGGGATAAGCGGCAAAACTCTCGAAAAATGTCTCAATGGCAAGCATTGCCAGGCGGAACGACCTCCCGTGGTCCTGAGTAAGTGTAGTGTATTCTAATATTTAGACGGTTTCTATCCTATTAGTGTTGTTTTTGTTAAACCGAATTTACGTGCAGGATACGAACCGTTGCGTAATTCTGTCAGATTGTGAAACCTTGATTTCACCAAACGCTGGGTAGCTACAAAAAGTTTATGAATTTAATGTTGACTACGTGCCATTATAGTCTTTCTTTAGGCATGATTAAACATCAAGTGTATTTGTTTAGTTGTCGTTATATCAAAGCTGTAACCAGACTGAAATATTTACCATGACCTGTGGGCCGTGACAGTCATATGACTGCGAATGGAACACAATGTGACCCACGAGCTCCATCAGCTGGTTTTCGCTCTTACCGACTTGTGATGAAAAATAACCTTTTAGCGACCCCTTCGGTAATGCGCATGCATATATGACACTATACGGGGGGACTCACAGTTAAGTTGCCAATGTTAGCAGCCAACTGGGTAATGCCACGGCAGCGAATTTGTGCCTGACCTGCTCACGAGTGATCTCTTTGATCGATAACTGCTCATCAGTACGACGATGTCTAGCCCCTCATGGATTGTAAGTAAATTAGATTTTATGCTTGTAGCCTAATGGAAAATGTAGCTGACCAATGTAGCTGTTGTATAATTAGTGTTTTTCGAGATGTATCGTTTCAAGGGCATGAGTTTGCCATTGATTTGAGCATAATGGTGAATTATTGATTTGTGAGGGTCCCTGGATTGTTTCAGTCCGTTAATTTAGTGCTTATGCTTAAAAAAAAGGTTAGACGACGACATTTTGTGAAATACTTAGTCACTAATAGTAGTCATATTAAGTCAAGTCTAATATAGCTATATATATATATATATATATATATATATATATATATATATATATATATATATATATATATATATATATATATATATATATATATATATAAATGTGTGTGTGTGTGTGTGTGTGTGTGTGTGTGTGTGTGTGTGTGTGTGTGTGTGTGTGCGTGTGTGTGTGTGCGTGCGTGCGTGTGTGTGTGTGTGTGTGTGTGCGCACGCACGTTACCGCTCCAAAAAGTGGGGTCTAGTAGAAATGTCCTTATTTTTGAAAGAAAATCTTATTTTTTTTTTAAATAAAATAACATCAAATTGAACAGAAATATAGTCTACACATTGTTAATGTGGTAAATTACTATTATATCTGGAAACGGCAGATTTTTTAAATGGAATATCTACACAGGCGTACAGAGGCCCATATTCAGAAACCATCACTCCTGTGTTCCGATGGCACGTTTGGTTAGTTAAGCCAAGTTTGTGTTAAAAGGGTAATTGATCATTTGAAAACCCCTGTGAAATTATGTCATCACAGCTTCAAACTGTTGTGCAGAAGCAATACAATTTGGCCTCCCTAGGCTAGTTGAGTATCTGGAGCATCAGCATTTGTGGGTTCGATTATAATCTCAAAATGGCCAGGAAAATGGTAATTCTTCTGAATCTCGTCAGTCTGTTCTTGTTCGGAGAAATGAAGGCTATTCCATGAGAGAAATTGCCAAGACAATAAAGATCTCATACAACGGTGTGTACTACTCCTGTCATAGAACAGCGCAAACTGGCTTTAACCAGAATAGAAAGAGAAGTGGGAGGCCCAGGTGCACAAGTGAGCAAGAGGACAAGCACATCAGAGTCTCTAGTTTGAGAAACAGACACCTCACAGGTCCCCAACTGGCAGCTTCATTAAATGGTGCCCATAAAACACCAGTCTCAACATCAACAGTGAAAAGGTGACTTCTGCATGCTGGCCTTCTAGGCATAGTAGCAAAGAAAAAGCCATATCTGAGGCCAATATAAGGAAAAAATTAAGATGGGAGAAAAGAACACAGACGTTAGATAGAGGAAGATTGGAAAAAAGTGTTATGGACAGGCGTCCATAAGTTTGATGTTAACAAACTGCTTGTTCAGCCATTTCAACTTCTGCAAGGAGTAGGCCTACTACTAACTCACTCTTAACCCACCCAGGCCCACCTATAACAACCCAGCAGGGCCAAGCCATGACTAAATTAGAGCTACTTTCTAAATGTGTGACACTTATCTACATGTGGTTTTATTAACTTCAACAGGTAGATTGTAGAACAATAGAGCTTCTGATTCTGAGGCGAAAAGGCAAAGCAATACCACGCGTGGTAGTTTTAGGTTGTTTAATTGTCAACTGTTTCAGAATATATGTAATTTAGTCCTACACCCATGTATATCACAAGAGGGCTAGTAGCATTCTTTCAGGAGATTCTGACTGTTTGCCACCTCATATTTATACACTAGTAGCTTTACTGGTAACTGATAGAATATTGAGAGTTCCTAAAGACTGAGTTGAGAAGAAAAAAAATGTATTTGTAGAAGCATTGCAAGTAATGTGCCAATACATTTTTTGGATTTTAGTTTAGTGAATTAACAATGATTTATTTTTGCTGTGAACAATGCCAATCAATTAAAGGTTAATAGGATTTATTTTCTCCTGGCTTTTTTAACAGGTTGTCAGGTGCTGGTCCAGTCCTCTGTTGTTTTGTCATTAGCTTTGTTTACACTCTGTTGTTGTGACTGAATTCTAGTTCCTGGGGACTTGGGGAACCAGCTGGAGGCCAAACTTGACAAGCCCAGTGTGGTTCATTACATCTGCTACAAGAAGACAAACGACTACTTTACACTCTGGCTCAACTTGGAGCTGCTGGTTCCGGTCGCCATTGACTGCTGGATTGACAACATAAGGTACGAAACTAACTAACTGACAAATATTCTGAATGTCTATTTGGACTATGGAATTAGATTCCAATGAATGGGCCTCATTCACCACCCGTTATTGAGAAGAATTTCACTCTTAAACCCCACTTGTGCAGTTCTTACAAAGATTCTGATTGTCACCAATGTTTTCTTACTTGAGATTTGTTCTTACGTAAGAACAAAATCTACGAACACTCAAGAGCATACTTAATGCACATTTCAGTGCTGAGATCTTGTAGCGAAATAGGTGATTGCGTTTTCTTCCATTCTACAGCTATAGTATTGTTGGATTAAAATGACAATAATATTTGCATTGTTCATAATATTTTTTTATGATTATTTTAATCATTTTAGAAAGTATTATGGCTTAGGAGATGGCCCAATATTATGCCAATATCATGCACGTTGTCGTTGTAATTAAAGGTTTGTAGTTGTCAGCATTACACTGCCACAGTGTGATTGAATTAAAACAAAAAAGTCTTATGTGAATCTAAAATACATGTCCACATACGTTTGGCACTGTGGACTTTTGGCACAAACTTGACGTTGTTTTGTAAGTGTAGTCAGGAAACAGTGTACGCTGTATTACACTTACAAAACAATGTCAAGTTTGTGCCAGAAGTCCAGAGAGTGCCAAATGTATGTGGAGATGTATTTTTCTGTGAGATTCTGTTGCACAGACAGAGACAACACCACCATGTTCTGATTGGGAAAGACCCTTTTTTATTCAGTTCCTTTTAGTTTCTGTTGAGACTCCCGAGAATGGGCTGTGTGGCTATGCGCTCCCGGCTCGGTTCCTCCGCTCTCGCCTCTCTCTCTATCACAGCTCCTGCCGCCATCCTCCTAGTGCAACAAACAGACACCTTTATATAGCAGTTCTCTGGCTAATCACCAAATGGAACTCACATGATGTTGCAACCTGGTGACCTGTCAGAGGAATGCTTCCTCACCAACACGGTCCTCCAGTGCCCTCTACTGGACGGATGTCCACACAACCCTCACAGATGCACTGACATTTTTTTGTGTAATTGAATCACACAGTGATTGCTTACTAGTGTGATGCAAACAACTACAAACCATGAAAAGTACTAACAATGCGCTGTGATCATACTGTTGGAATAGTAATGCTTAGAACTACAAACCTTTAAATACAATGACAACGCATGTATCGCACTGATGCAGAGTAATTATAATTAAAATAGAGAAGTACAAACTCAAATAAACCCTTACAGACTATTGTTAGGATATTGAGCCCTTAATGAAACTAACGACAGGGCCCAGGTCTTGTCCTTGTGGTGTTTTTCATGTGCTACAAGACACATCAGGAGCAATTTAAGCAGCCAATGCCATGGCTGAGCATTTATGCTTTGAAACTGCAGTGCACCAAGGGCAGTCTTAAAACGTGCGAGTTCACAAAAACCAGATTTGTGACGTCACACATTTTAGAGTAACCAATCCCGTTCATGGGCACGGTTCTATGTTTGAGAAGAGTCAACGCAGCTGTAGAGGAGGGGAGCGGGGGCATTTACGTAATTACTCTTAGTTGATCATCCGCAAAACGGGTGCGATATTTACGTGCAATCGTTTGAATAAACAATTTAGTCCGCGCTATTTGAGATCTTAGTAAACCAGGCCCTATGTGTATGTATGTTTGCTGTTACCTGTCTTGGCCGGGTCTGCCTTGAAAAGGAGATTCTTAATCTCAAAGGGACCTCCCAGGATAAATAAAGGTTGAATAAAATAAAAAATAAGCCTCAACAGACACTCTGTGAGGTTAATTTCAATTATCAGGGTTCTAAGGTTTTCCTTAAATGTGCTCAGATGTAAGGTGGAAGAACTTCAGTATTCTCTTTCAGAAATATGTACATATGAAGGTGTCTCTTACAGAATGTTTCTCTAATGTGTGTGTGGTCGGGTTTGCAATTAGGCTGATTTACAACCAGACTACCCATACCAGTGATTCCCCTCCCGGAGTGGTTGTGCGTGTGCCAGGGTTTGGACAGACCTATTCTCTGGAGTACTTGGACCCCAGCAAACATGGAGTGGGTAAGTTTATGAAGTTTTCAAACATGCACTTTGTCATTGATAGTAGTGTTAGAAGGTTGGGTTCAGTTCAACTTCAAGGTTGTTGTTTTTTTGTGTGCATTGCAGGGATGTACTTCTTCACAATAGTGCAGGCTCTGGTGGAGTGGGGATACACCAGAGACGACGACGTTAGAGGAGCCCCCTATGACTGGCGAAAGGCACCAAGTATGAACAGACACACACATACTCTCAAATGAATAGCCTGGAAAGTATTGCTTCATCTTATAATGTACCAAAGTTCCAGCTTCTTATTTGTAATACATCAATCAGACAGTTTTGTTGATCTTAGTAATTAGCATAGGTGAGGTCTCCGAACCCTATTTTAAACTTAAGACATAATGAGAAACAAGAAGGGTTTGGTTGAGCGATGTCCCATCTATGAACTTTTTCGGAGTTGTGACAATTTTTTCTTATGGAAAATCATAGACCAAATCGAATCCGCGGCATTCTAGCTCACAAAGTGCTAGCTCTCGCTCCAACACATTTAAGATTTGAGATGTATAAGATCGTATTTACCGGGCAGCGCGGTGGCTCAGTGGTTAGCACTGTTGCCTCACAGCAAGAAGGTTCTGGGTTTCAACCCCACCTGACCTAAGGGCCTTTCTGTGTGGAGTTTGCATGTTCTCCCTGTGCCGGCGTGGGTTTCCTCCGGGTACTCCGGTTTCCTCCCACAGTCCAAAAACCATGCAAGTTAATTGGTGACTCTAAATTGCCCATAGGGTGTGAATGTGAGTGTGAGTGGTTGTCTGTCCCTATATGTGTTGGCCCTGTGATAGACTGGCGTCCTGTCCAGGGTGTACCCTGCCTTACGCCCTGTGTTGGCTGGGATAGGCTCCAGCCCCCCCGCGACCCTGTAAAACAGGATAAGCGGTAGAAGATGAGAAGATCGTATTTATTTATAATTTCTTTATTGTCATTTCTCAGTACTCGCGATTTTAACTAGTCCTATACAATAGGAGCAGTGGGCAGCAGTAGCCCAGCGCAGGCAGAAACACATTTTGGGGCTAGCCTTGGGAAAAGTGGATGGGGCAATTTTTAGTTTTTTTTAAAGACTTAAACAGTCGGTCTAAAGCATCTCCATGGCACCAAATATGGAAAATGAACAGCTGATAAACACCTCTTAGTCATTGCTTTTGTGTTGCTCATATGCAGAGGCCTTTACAGTGACACATTTGGAGATGAATGGATGCCATTTCAAATTAAAACGTAGGCCTAATTGTTAACGCATGAGAAATGCCTATTCAAACTTAGCATCAAGATGAAAACATTTGTATCACCCAACTTAAACCCTCAATTTAATTTTATACTTTAAATTAGAGTAGTATACACGACTCAGTGTCCATCTATATGAGATGTTTTGCTTTAGCTTACTACTAACCCACCTATACGAGAGGGGATAGGATTGAGATGTTTTGCTTTAGCTCACTAATAACTCACCTTATAGGGTGATTATAGCTCTTCACTTCCTCACAAGTCACTGTACTGCAACTACATTGTACATATAAAACAAATGCCTTTTCTGTGCCACACCAAAAGTCGCAAGTTGCAACCGTGTATTAATGTAGCCCTGGCTAGCAGGAGAAAACTGTCTTCTTACTATATTTCCGGTATTTTAAATGGATATGAACCGAGACTTGATTACTTGGTCATCAGCATAGGCACACAATACTCAATACTTGAGTTACTTGTGACATGAGAAATAGGGACTAGATCAAAAACACTCAACACAAACATATACAATGCAGATATCCATTTTTTAGGCTAATCTAATCTGAATAAGTAGTTAATAGCATACCCAAATAAGCAAACATCTCACTCAGTTGTATTTCTGCAGTGTTGATTGATACACAACCAGGCCCTCCTGGCCAACTCGGTTTCTTACCCTATGACTCACTGTTTTCTAATCAGATGAGAACAAAGATTATTTCCTGGCCCTGCAGAAGATGATTGAGGAGATGTCAGTGAAGTTTGGCGGTCCTGTAGTGCTGATTGCCCATAGCATGGGCAACATGTACACTCTGTACTTCCTCAACCAGCAGCCCCAGGCCTGGAAAGACCGCTACATCAAGGCCTTTGTGTCCCTGGGTCCACCCTGGGCGGGCGTAGCCAAGACCCTCCGTGTGGTAGCCTCAGGTGAGACACTGGCACTCACCAGTCAAATATCTAGAAGCACCTTCTTTTTCCTGCCCTGTCCTGCTCTCCATCTTTACTGCAGTGTCCTCTTCTCTCTTTTTTGGGACATCCCCTTTTTAATCCTACTACTTATTGATGTAAGATTTTTGTAATATTGTATGGAATTGTAATATTAATCCGGTTTCCAACTTCCACAGGTGACAACAACCGCATCCCGGTCATCAGTCCATTAAAGATTCGTTCCCAGCAGCGCTCTGCAGTCTCCACCATCTGGCTCCTCCCCTACGCTCACTCCTGGCCCAACAACAAGGTCCTGATCCAAACTCCTTCCGCCAACTACACCGTCCAGGACTACCAGCGCTTCTTCAGAGATATTGGCTTTGAGGACGGATGGCACATGCGCCAAGACACTGAGCCTCTGGTATCGGGGCTGAAAGCGCCAGGGGTGGCAGTTCACTGTCTTTTTGGTAGCGGTGTTCCCACGCCGGAGACCTTCCGCTATGAGACGTTCCCTGACGCAGAGCCCACAGTGGGTCTGGGGGACGGCGACGGGACGGTCAACCTCATCAGCGCCACCCAGTGTAAGCGGTGGGTAGAGCAGCAGAAACAACCAGTCAGGATGTTGGAGCTGCCAGGCAATGAACACGTCAACATGCTGTTGAATTTTACCACTGTGGCTTATATAAAGACTGTGTTGTTCTCGCCTTGACACACATGCTCTGGTACTTTTCAGGGACTGGGTCAACATGTTATAAACATGAAAGGTATAAGTAGTTATTTTGATAAGGGCAGAAAGCATATTTGTGAATTACAAGAGCGTGCCATTAGAATTTTTTTATGTCCATTTTTTTAAGTAATAGGGAGCAGATTATTACAACCCTATTACTTAAATATTGCTTCGTTCAGGGTCAAATATTTGCTACATATACTTTGTGAGTATCAGTATTCATGTAGTACCTCTTTCATATCAAAAAGTGAATAAGATTTGACCAAACACTGCTGCTTTTAAATCTGTTCTGATTGCCAATGCTTTGTTGATGGTTGTAAATCACACTTTCTTTTACATGAAGCCTATGCTTTGAATTAAATGTTTTTATGAAATGACAATGCACAGTGTTGGATAATTATGAGCAGCAGGCTTAACTCCCGGTCAAGGTAAGAAGAATCATGTTCCAGCAATAGTTATGAAATATTTTGATAGACAGGAAAACTAGGTTAATTAATGTCCTAATCAGTCCAGCTCAACAAATTGTGTAAGGTTTATTTTTTCAATCTTTGAATCAGCATACTGTTTACATTAGTCCACCTTGGCATATTTAAAAGGAGTTTTCATGGGTTATGATTCTTGACACAGAGTAACGTACAGAACGTTATGTAGCAGGGCTAACTTTGCGAGTAAAGTTAACAGTTCTCGTTGCAATGAAACACAGGATCACAATCTGACTCAGGCCACAGCAGACTTGTAGAATACGTTAGAATACAAATATTCAAAAGGTGGCAAATCTTAAAAATTTGAAATCCTTATATGGCACGTTTCAAAACATGTTACAAAGTGCTTTGCGTATGCAAAACAATACAATAGAAATAGGTTTCGGAATGAAACATACAAGAACAGGGATATAATAAATTGGATAAATATATACAGGAGAATAATTGAATTACCAATCAAATTAAAATAAAACAAAACAAAACAAAAGTATACGTTCTTGTTTGTAAGTCATCAAAATATGTTTTATATAATCTGGAGCTAGACTATGTAAGGCCTTAAGTAATCAAACACATCTTAAAGTTGACTACATTTTAGAGAATCAATGCAGAGATTTAAGTATTGGGTGACCATATAATATTTTTGTACTTGTTAGAAGTCTGTCAGCTGCAATCTGCACTAGTTGCAAACGATAAAAAAACATTTTTCTGAGACATATAGAGAGTTTCAATAGTCTAGTCCAGAAGAAATAAATGCATTTATAACTTTCTTAAACAACACAAAATGAAATGTTTCTTAACTAAAAAAAACGAGTGAAAACACTTACCTGATTATTTAGATCAGGATCAAAGATACCACCTAAGTTTATAGTCAATGTCTTAACATTAGTGCCCAGATCACCAATATGGTTCAGAATTCAGTTTGTACATTTAGTAGATCCAAATAAGATTATTTCCAATTTTTCTTCATTTAACTTAATTCTGTGACATCCAGCGTTTACTGTCTGTAAGACATTCATTGTGGGTATTTATACGAAAAATTTTCATCTTGGAATATGTGCTTGGGATCGTCGCAGAGATGATGCCTAGCAGGAATCCATTTATATAAAGCTGAGGGTTATCAGTACAGCAATAGAAGGAAACTTCTAGTCAGTACAGACTAAATAATACTGGACCGGACTGAACCAATCCAAAGCTGTGTCTGTAATTCCCACTCACTGTCAGGCAGTAAATTAGAATTGTATGATCAATTGTGTCAAAAGCAGCACCTTAATCAAGGAGAACAAAAATGGAGGATAGGCTAGCATCACCTGCCAAAACACGGTTGTTTGTGATTTTGAGTAAAGCTGTCTCTATGCGCTGTGAAATAAATAGAGGCCGGATTGTAATTTTTCAAATAATTAGCTGATCAAAATACTTTCTCTAAAACCTTTGATACAAATTTTTGTTTGGAAATAGGTTTCTAATTGTTTAGTACAGATTGGTTCAAACTAGCCTTTTGGAGAAGAGGCTGGACAATTGCCTGTCTGAAACAATATGGCACTACTCCAGAGAGCTATTAACTATAGAGACAATTGTGGGGCAAATTGTAGAGATGATCTTCAGTAATCTGGTGCAAATGGCATCTAGGGAGTAAGTGGAAGATATCATATGACAGTTTCAGGTGAAACTGGATTTCTCATAGAGCTCTGAAACTATACATTTTCACTGTAAAAAATGTTGAATCTTTCGCAATCCTCCTTTGAGTACTCCTTATCATAGATTGTCTGCATATTCTTTTCATTTCACAGATATTCAGCCACGGTAACGCTTGGATAATTGACTCGTTTTTAATTTAAAAGGAGCCACATTATCTAGAGAAGCCAGACAAATATCAACATCAATAATATCAAAGCAATTTCGTCCCCTGTATGTTCAACAGAAAGAGAGTCTGCACTAAAAGATTGAAACATACTGGCCAAATTGGCTGCAGTTTTTAAATTAATCATGTGAGAAGGAAAGGCCCTTGAACTGCTAGTCTTGTTGTAGCGTGAATTAAGATAACTCATATTAAAAACAATACAGCAATGGTCGGACACACATAAATCTTTTGTTTCGATGACATTAAAAGTCAGACAAAAGTGACTAGAGAATGACCATGTTTGTGTGTACATCCAGCAACACATTGCAAAAAAAAAATTCACCTTAAGGGGATTTGCAGGACAATAAACATGAATATTAAAATCTCCAAGAATAATAACCGTCATGTTTAACCATCATTAGGGACTCTTTTATAAAATCACTATTGCGTATATGAGTGATATATTAGTACACACAGTAAAGGTCGTTTTTTGTTAAATGTGAAAATTAGCGATTAAAAAGGAGAAAATGTTACCGTGAGAGGTGGCACTTTGGCTTCAAATCTGACTGAATTGACCCAGCCCTGATTAGACCAAGCCTAAAGTATTATTAGAAATTTCAAAATTGTGATTCCTGATCATGATAAACTTGATCATAATAACATATAGAAGAGCTGTCAAGCTGGTGACAGTAGGATTCCACTAGAGGCATCACGGCCAATTTGTAACAAGCAGCAAAGAAAAGTGGCTGTCACTGATAGAATGGAGTTTGGGATACAAGTATGGGCAGGGTTTATGTTGAAACCTTTAGGATGTCCTCCATCTGCCTGATTAAATACTAAAAATGGTATGTGATTGATGCATTTTCCCTCATCATCAGGGGTTGAGTGCCCTATCCCATCCACTGGGCAGACAGCCTGACCATTGTGATTAGTGGTGTGTTGGCCGGTTAATGTAAGTTTAATACCTATTGAGTAGAGTTTCACCTTCAAACAGATGTTTTTTTTTTTGTAAACTAGAGGCAAGATTAAAGACAAGTAAATGTACTTTACTTTATACACTAACATGTTTGGATGTGATACTGTCTCATCATTTGAGATAACAAACAGTGCATATAGTTCTTCCAGTTTAAAATGATGAGCAATATAAAAATATCTTTATTTACAAAATATTGGTATGCTTTCACTACAGAATTCCACGTTCACTTGTTGCATTCCCTAAATGCAATGGGTGTTGTCTTCGTAAATATTGTACGGATAGTTCTGCATTAGCCCTTCAGATGTCACGTTTGAAAATCCAGCAGATAACCGCAGTTGTTCTCAGTTGTGCTCTGCAAGCTCCTAATGAGCTGATATGTCTTGAGCTAGGAGTGGGATGAGAAAGGGGGTAGAGGTTATGTTTCCAGTGGAAAGCTGAAGGCTTTGTTTCCTGCTCTGCAGTGGAGCTCACGACAGTCCAGTTCCAGCCAAAAGGCTCCATCCTCATGGTCATCCACTAGATGCTGGAGGGACACAAGGACATGCACATCAATGCACATTGTTGAGAATAAATGTTGGTGATTGATTTTACATCGTTATTTCAGAAACTACAATAAATACCATAGACAAAGCAAAAAGGATTGGGATCAGGGTTGTGATCAGAGATCACTAAAGGGTTAAGATCAACTTAAGAAGCAGTAAGAGGACATACCTGTAGCTGTTGCAGACACTTCTGCAATTGCTCAGAGAAGTCCCCAATACACCAGGCCAGACTCACATGGAAAGAAGGATTCTGGGAGTATGGAGGGCAGAAAAAGACAGTTAAAAGTATCTGTTATACTACTACTATACTATATAAACCATGATCAGCTGTTGTATTTTTAGAAAACTTTATATGCAACTGTTTTATCTTCTGACTTGGTTGCTATATCAGATTTTCCTACATTGTACTACATTGTATTCTGTGGTAAGGATGACCTATTTTATGATGAGAGGCATAATTTAAGTGGCTGCTAAATTATTCATGTCTGTGTCTTCACATTGAATTAGTGAGATTAAATTCAGAAGGAAAGACAAGCTTAATCCCATGGAAACCCACAGTGGCTGTCTCTATTTAGGCATTTCATATTCATGTCTAGCTGCTCCCTTACCTGCTCATGGTAGTAGTACTCTACTGTACCTTATAGAAGGTGTCCAAGCTGAATTCCACCATGACTTCATCCACCAATTTCATCAACTCCAGCAGGTGAACCTGCCCAGTAGTCACCTCCATACCTAGGAAGGTTCTGTAGGAAGCAACAGAGAGACAATCAAAATCAATCACACAAAGACGTGTCACAGCCTATTATCATGTAGTCATAGTGACTGTACCTGGTCTTTTCAGCATTGGCATAAACCCTTAGTCTCTGGGCAGAACACACAAATCTGGAACAGTGAAGGGAAAAAAGTAGACGCAGAATGTGGTTACGTGGTTCTCAAGAATGAATGTCAAGGGTCCTGCTTTTTATGCAGAACACAATTTAAACACATCCATAAATAGATATTATTATTATTTTATGTTGTTTCACATTCCTGGGGCTTTGGTTGGCGTAGCGATAGGATAGGGAGCCTATCTGTTCTGCATTGCACACATTGGACGCCTCGAAATAAGCAAGACGTTAATTGGTGCATTAAGAGAACAGAACTTTATGCGCGCGTACATGTGCCCCTATGCACTTGCCGCCCAAGGTAATTGCTTATGTCACCTGTGCAAAGATCTTTTATCCTAGAAAAGTCTTGTTAATCGACAGAAAAACTCAAAAAATTATTACGCAGCCATCAAGTTATATATGTATTCATGTTCCTATTGCCTCACTGTCTGGTGTTCAGCTAAATGCTCACCCTTGCCATTTATTGGTCTATACCATTAACAGTATATTATAAGTGGACAAAGGGATCGTGACGTCACCCATTGGTTTGTGGACCATCGTTTTGAAGCCTAGAGTTTGGCATTTTGAAAATCGCCATCTTTTCTTTAAACTTGAAGTGACGACATTGACCATACTTGGACGAGAGGGTGGGGCTGGGGAGGAGCTGGAAGTAGCGAGGGGTGGATCTGTGTGAGAGCCCGTTGCTACGTCTCTATCCCAATTGAGTGTCAATCACAAGGTAGCCATGCCCTAAAGCATACCCTACTTTATCGTCTATTTTACTCTAAATGGGACCATCATTTACAAAATGAACATCATGCTGTATTGAAAAAGACTTTAAACTAGCGATTGAGGCCATAAACTCATATTCTTACAATTTCCCAATGTAATGAAGTTGACTGACCTGCTGCAGCCCTCCACGCTTTTCTTAAGGAGCTGTGTGAAAGGCTGGATCCAGTGGTGTCTGAGGACCACTGTCTGAGATAGACTGACATGGAACTCCTTCTGCTGGGTGAGGACCACACCGTGGGCTGCTGCTGCAGCACACACTGCTGCTAACAACTCCTCAAAGTCCTCTTCTGGAAAGTCTAAACAGAGGGGGCAGTGGAATTAAAAGAGATGTTTTAAAAGATTCGATTTTTAATACACCCTCCCTGCTTTCTTGCCTTTACTTTTCAGGACTACTAAACACTAGGTTTTGCCTATTCTCCTTTCAACCACCATTAGGGGCCAAACTTCCACGTCAATACTTGTTCAAACCATAGGTTCAAACACACATTTTATTTTAAGGCTAATATATAAAAGTTAGCTTAGAAACCAGAAAGGGACAATTTTCTGGAGAAACTGTATGTGTTATCTACATATGACCATATGTGTACAGTTTGCTAACACCTGTAAAAGTATGAGACTATACTGTGAGAGCATGAGAGTATACTGTACAAGCCTACTTGCATGTGGGTGCAAGTCACAAGTAGCAGAGTGAAAACATATAGGCCTATTAAATAAGAAATGGGCATTAACTGCAACCTAACGCTTCCTGTAGTAAATGATCAGTCACAGTGCGGGCAAGAATTTTGGCCCAGAAATGAATTTGTGTGCCAGGCTATCGAAATTATTCTGAGCATAATGTGGAAACAAGCAAACACAGTAGTTTCTTACACAGCCACTACCTGAGAACGCTACGCTGGCCCTGCTTGGCATAACTTTCCCCATGATAAACCAGCAAGCCTTTGGTCACCACCATTGACAGTATATTCTAAGTGGACATATACAATGGGACGTCACCTATTGCTTTGTGGACTCCCGTTTTGAAGCCTCGAGTTTAGCATTTTGGCCATCACCATCTTGGTTGCAACGTCCATCGTCATCATCTTTTTTTTTAAAACAGAAGTGACGACAAGTTAACGTTAAACTGTGTGTAACGTTAAGTTAACGACTTATGGTTACCTTATTTAATGAGTGTAAACAGTGACAGCAAAATGCTAAATGGGGTGTCAATCACAAGTTAGCCACGCCCTAAAGTATACCCTGCTTTATCGTCTATTTTACTCTAATTGGGACCATAATTTTGGAAATGAACATCATGCTGTATTGAAAAAGACTTGAATGTAGCGATTGCGACCATAAACTCATACGGAAAATGTTTCCAGGTGTAATAAAATAAGTGAGAAGTAGAGTCATTTTCTCATAGACTTCCATACAATCGCAGTTCTTTCTGCAACCAGCTGAGTCGCCCCCTGCTGGCTATTGGAAAGAATGCCGGTATAAGGCACTTCTGCATGGGCTTCATCGTATATCCGTTAAGACTACAAGATTTACCCACAAAAGAGAAAATGTACTCTCCTTTTGCGCGTTCATTGTCAGGCCTATACAATCTGATAACAGTAGACCTACATAAGACTTCCTTTTTCTTTTCTTTTTTAACAAGGGGCTAACTTGACACATTTTTGTTTATGCAGCAAGGACAATAATAATACATTACACTTGATAAAGTCCGTTTCTAGACACCCAGAACGCTATTGTCTGTTGTGAAATTAGGGCTTTCAGAGCTTTTTAAATTTGGCCTTGTTGACTATTATGTGGAACACTTCTATATGGACCTCGTGGAATTGTGTACGAGGAGACATACTTGTTATTTATAGTAAACAAGCAAAAATTCACCATTCTTGAGTGTAAGCAAATGTTCATCAAGTGTAAATTGTGCTTAAACAACCTCGACGTCTTTGCGATTGTCTATGTGTGTTTACTAGGACTAAGCGTCTGAAAAGTATTTGTCCCAGTATCTTACATGGCAGGTATACATAGGTGGCCCAGTTCCCATTTTCATGCTTGAAGGAACGGATGCGTCCTCCATGTTGGGACCCATCCTCTGGCTCCTCTTCCTTCTCAGTAAACACCTCTAATATGCAGACAGGGAGGGACAATCTAGGGAAAAAAATTATATCCAATGAGCTTGGCTTGCCGTTTGAACATGATGTAACACACAATTAAAAAAATGTAAGGTCAATAAAAACATAACATTATAGCATGCACTGGCTTCGAAAGTATTGAGACCCTTTTTTCTTTTTGCGCAATTTATATTAAAGTTAGGGTGGAGTGAAAACAATGGATTGTGTATTCATTAATCATGCTGAACTATTATTGTCTTTTTGTACCATTAAACCGAAAAAAAAGTGATCTCAGCTTGACCCTACAAGGAATTCGCTGAAAGACAAAAATAGTTATTAAACAAAAAATAACATTAAATTGAATGGGTTTTTCTGTATTATATTATTTAATGAAAATTGCATCTTAGCACACAACGATCAAATGTATACAAGTTTATGAGCTAAGATAGTGACAGATTTGTTCACAGAAATATCAGCAAATCCACTCGGCTGAACTCTTTCTGACAGGAGGCGCTCTTGAAGACCCAGCCAGTCCTTTCACCTGGCGGATGTTGAAGTCTGAGCTGTTATTCAGATGTGAGGTAAGGGTCAGTGTGAAGGCCAGAGCACCGAAGAGATAACATGTGCCTCTCTAAGACCGTGTTGTCTGTTCTTAGCAATTATTATTCTTCTCTTTCCTTTGTAAACTGGAAGCAGTCCTGTCCTTTGTAGCTACTGAGCGGATTTGTGGATATACGCTCCTTTTGCACAGATCGTAAGACTGACTGGCTGGCTTCACTCTCAAATCTGGGCCAGACAAGCAACATACTTAGAAATCATGAGTTCATATACATATAGTATTTGTAGATTGGATTGGGGTTCTAAAAATGTACAGTTCAAGGAGTCTTTAAAAAGGAAAGGAAGCCTTGTCGTGTCACTGGCAAAAAGTGCATGTACAGTATTTAGACACTAAAAACTCCCAAGATCACAATACGTTCTTAACACAGCATGAAAAAGCACTCCCACAACACACACCTTGGGCCAGGAACCTGCACATCCACTTTGGACTTCTTCCATGCTGAGCTTTCATAGGAGGGAGAAAGTGGTCGTTTTGTGGAATTTGATGCTTCACTCTCGTCTTCTGAGCTACTGCTGTATCCAACTAACATTCTTATTGTACTAAATGGGTGGGGTGGAATTCAAACCCACAACAAAAACTATCCAATAGTTGTGATACCTAGCTGCAAAGAGTGGTAGAACCGAGAACGATGGGACACAGTCACATAAGTGCTTCCGGTGTTAACGAGCTGTATAAACTGCAAAACATGGGCCCCACTGAAATTACGCCTTTAATTTGGCACTTGTGCGCTCCCTAAATAATTGCACTATTATTAAGACGTTTAGGTCTAACTTAAAGTTTACCCTCGCCCTTGAGCAAGTATGCTAATTACTGTATGGTTTGATTTGTTTTGCTGCGATAATATTACCAAGCGTGGCAAAAATTCTTTTTTTCTATTTTTAGCTCACCCTGAAATGACATTAGAGGGGTCAGCCTTTTACTCTCATTATAGACTGTTATTTTCGGCTGGTATTTAGCGATATATAGAAAAATATGCATAGCCTACAGGAGTAGCAAGTTCCGGGTATCTTCTGAGCATGCCAATTAAACATTCGTTATTCATGTTCCCGTGATTGGACATGACCGTGGAAGCTAGCCAGCTAGCTGGCTGTGTACATCAAAATATCGACTTTTCTGACCAGAAGGTAGTTTATTTGGTAATGTATACTTAACTTTAAAATGAACATTTTACCTAGGCCATTCGGAATGTCTCATATATATTTTGGAAATTTGTAAAATGGTCAAATTCTGCATTCTTTGGCCCCGGTGCCAGTCAGCGCCAGAACAGAACAAGAAGAGTAAACGAGAACAGAGTCATTTTGTGACCGAGTCTAGCGCTTCTGCGGATGTGAAGAGCAAATACGAGGCCTTTAATATGTTTAGCTTGATAGCAGACACATCTTATAGCTATTGAGGTAAATTACATTTCATGCAAAACCGACAAAGGCCAAGATCTGTTTCCAGCACCGTCGTCTTTTAGCGTTTTTTAAAGCCAGTAGTTATATTGATTTCGTATGCTTAACTTTACCTAGCTAGCTAACATCAGGCTAAACGTTACATTACCTAGCCCTTACCGTGCAAGCTGTGTTGCTAGCAAGAAAGGAAAGTGACAAGAGAACGATGGGGTTTGCCTCCCTGCCGTGCCTACTAGGTGCATTTTTATGTACGTACAACCCAAATGTTGCTGTAAAGAAAGCGTTAAATCAGTGCCTATATATTATATCAGATGGTACTTAATTTGCGCTAGCTGCTCGCCTAGCAAATGTTAGCTATCGTTAGCAACCGCAGCTAACGTAATGTCTGCGAGAGCTGACAATTTGCTAGGCTATCGGCTATATTGGTTAACATTACGTTGGCTAACAAGCCATAAACTAATCGGGCAATTTATGAGATGCACATATTAGTTAGCAAGAACCGAAGATTCATCTTTATAAGGATTAGTGAAATGCTTGCCTAAATGTAAAGGGTATTATGATAGAGCCTCTATGGGTATGCGGGTAACTTCGCCTTGTAAATTACACTGTATCTGAGGCTTCGGAATTAAATGTATTTATGGGATACTCTGCATTATGAAGTATATAATCTCAGTCAAGGCAAGCCTGTTTAGGGTTCCCTACACATTCAACTGAAGAGTTTTTTTTGTTTTGTTGCTCTGTTTCCTATCCCTACAGTAAAAGAGGATCAGGTGATCAGTCTCTGCCTTTCCTGCCTGCTAGACCTTCAAACAACTTGACGTCACGTTCTGTCCCCGCCAAAAATTGATATACAACAATAGAATTACTAATCTGCATTATTCTGCCACCAGCCTCTGGATCTGCAATTTTGCCTCTAGTCTGTCTCCATTCACCGGCAAGCTGAATCCCTACACGCGTGCTCGTATGACGGAGGCGTGGCAGCAGCACTCTGTGGCCCCGCCTCCGGTGGTGCACACCATCCCACCGGGGGCAGAGAATGCACTGGGCTGTGCAGTCTACGGCATCGTGCTTCAGCCAGAGCCCCCAGGACTGCAGCAGCAGAGCCAGCACAACCAACACAGCCAACAGCACAGTGGTGGGCAGCACAGCCAGCAGCAGCACCCTGCACAGGCCCAGCAACCCCCCTTGCAGGTTGGGGCCGACCCGGGGCACAAGTGTGGGGCCTGCGGCCACGACATCTCCCACCTGAGCAATCCACATGAGCACCAGTGCATGGTAAGTCAAGACCGTTCATTCCAGTGCACGCAGTGCATGAAGATCTTCCATCAGGCCACAGACTTGTTGGAGCACCAGTGTGTCCAGGTGGAGCAGAAGCCGTTTGTGTGCGGCGTTTGTAAGATGGGCTTCTCCCTACTTACCTCCCTGGCACAGCACCACACCTCCCACAACAGCACCAATCCCATGAAGTGCTCCATCTGTGAGAAGACCTACCGGCCGGGTTCCTCCGGGAACGCCACACCCACCTCCTCTGCCACCAATCCCCAGCAACCCACCAGCGACGGGGCATCAGCTAGCGGGAGCTCCTCCTCAATCACTTTTCCTTCTGCGCGCGATCGGCCCTACAAGTGCTCCGTGTGTCAGAAGGGCTTTAAGCACCTGTCTGAGCTTGCACGCCATGAGCGTGTGCACACGGGAGAGAAGCCCTTCAAGTGTGACACATGCGACAAGAGTTTCAGCCAGTCCTCTCACCTGGCCCACCACCAGCGAACCCATAGCTCAGAGCGCCCCTTTAAGTGTGCCGTGTGCGAGAAGAGCTTCAAGCACCGCTCACACCTTGTGCGTCATATGTACGCCCACTCTGGGGAGCACCTTTTCAAGTGCAACTTGTGTGAGCTGCATTTCAAGGAGTCCTCTGAGCTGCTGCATCATCCCTGCCACCCGCAAGGCGCCCGCCCTTTCCGCTGTGCCACCTGTAGCAAGGGCTTCAAGCGGCCATCGGACCTGCGGCAGCACGAGCGCACCCACTCAGAGGAGCGCCCGTTCCACTGTGACGAGTGCCAGATGAGTTTCAAGCAGCAGTACGCGCTGGTGCGCCACCGCCGCACTCATAAAGACCCAGGTGAGCGGCCCTTCAAGTGCAACCTGTGTGACAAGGGCTTCCTGCAACCCTCCCACCTGCTCTACCACCAGCACGTCCACGGGATGGACAACCTCTTCAAGTGCGCCTCCTGTCAGAAAGAGTTCAGCCAATCGGGTGAGCTGCTGAGACACAAGTGTGGTGAGACGTCATCGTCGTCTTCTGCAGATAAGCCCTACAAGTGCGATGTGTGCGGGAAGGGCTACAAGAAAAGCTCCACACTGCAGCGCCACCAGAACTCTCATTGCCAAGAGAAGCCGCTCAAGTGCTCCCTCTGTGACCGCCGCTTCCTCTCGTCCTCTGACTTTGTCCAGCACCGTTGTGACCCGACTCGCGAGAAGCCACTGAAGTGCCCTGAGTGTGAGAAGCGATTCAAGTACTCATCGGACCTGAATCGTCACCGGCGTGTTCACACAGGAGAGAAGCCCTACAAGTGTGCCAACTGTGACAAGGGCTTTAAACAGCGTGAGCACATGGTCAAGCATGCTACCACCCACTCCAGGGAGGGCCAGTTTAAGTGTGTGTGGTGTGGCGAGCGTTTTAGCGACCTGGGATCTCTGCAGGAGCATACTGTTCAGCACACAGCAGAAGGAGGAGGATACCCTGTTGCTTCTTGCATATAGGATCCTTAGTACATCCCATCTGGGACGGCAGTTTCAGCCTTTTTAAACTCCCGCCCTTCAATGATTGCTAATTGTTTTGCCACCCAAACCCCAACCTCTTATCTGTGGAAAAATGTGTGAATTTTGGTTATTTTTCATATGAACTATTAACACACAAAAATAAGTTTGTCAGGCCTGACGAGAATACACAGACGCAGCCATTTTCCGGGTTGCGTTTGCAATCCATTGTACCTCACCTAAACCCACCACCATTGTTTGAACTTATGACATTGGCGCATTTGTCTACATTTCTGTCTTTACTAAACTTGTCATCCATGGCTGTTTGTAAATAAAGCTAGCTGCCGGTTTGGAAAGAGGAAGGGTTTGGCCAACCTCAAGACACAATCTCTGATTCCAGAGTACACTCTTGTCCCCATCACTTTCCTTTCGAATATCAAGACATTTTCCTGTCCAGTTTCCAGTCTACTGGGGCATCTATCTGAACAAGATACAATGTTGTTTTGGTTCTATGGAAGTTGAGGACTTCAGCTACTCAACATACTGCCCTACCTACCCTTTGCTTAAGTATTTTTTTATTTTATTTTTTATGTGTGAAGTATCTTCTCAACTAAAGTGTTATTTCCATAATGTGTCGACTGGGGTTGGGGGCTTTTATTGTGCTTTTGTGACTGTATGTGGATGTTGATGTGGGTTGGCCAGGATTAAGGCTAATTTCTTTTTCATACCAAATACGTTTTTGCTGGGGTAGGCAAATCTATCAGTTTTATTTTCAATTTCCTAATAATTTGTAAAAAGAATTTTTTATACACACTGACTAATGAGGATTTTAGGAGAAATTCAAAGCTCTACAAGTGCAACTGTCCCTGGAAATCAGGCCTTTGAAATTATGCTGCGGCGAAATGCTGTCTACCAATCCAGTTAGGTTTTACTCAAACGTTATCTCTAGTTTCACATATGCGTGCATCGGAAAGTAATTCTTTGTGACCGGTTTGCCTTGGCTCTTTTTCACGCAAGTCTTGATTCGAGAAAGGGATTGTCAATGGAAGGATTCAGGAGAGCAGAGAGCGAGCAGAAAAGCAGTGGTACCACCCATATCCAGAATTGCCTGCCCCAGGGTTAAATAATAACCCTAACCCAAAGGTGTAACAAAAATAGCCAGGTCAAGAAGTTTTAGTAAATAACACTTGTGTTTGACACCATACATGGCCAACCATAAAGACCAGAACTGAAAAAAACGAATAAAAAAACAACAGTACATATATAAATATATATATATAAATAGACTTAAGTGTTTAATTAGCTTGTCTTTCATGTGAGGTTCCTGCTTTTTAGGCTGTACACATGCTTGGTAAGTTCTAAAATGCACCTTAAGCTTTATACATATTTTGTAACCATTTGAATTTTAGTTTTTGTCTAACTGCTATAGGCTTACGTAGAACAATATCTAATATACCTCCATATTCCAGCAAAAAGCTGGGCTTCTGTGCGCAAAATGTCAGTCTGATCTTTCCACCTGCTGGTAGAGCATGCCATATGACTATCAGTTAAGGTTGATACATTGAAAAACTGCTACGGTATTGTCCTGCTTTTTACAAAGTGAAAAGGAGAAGGAAGTCTTTGTTTTTTTTGTAGTCCATGTAGTGATTCTAATTGGTATTTTGTGGGGTTCCTAGAATAACTAAGTGTAATATATGAGTCTTGAGTGCCCCTGTTAAGGAATTGTTGAAATCTGACCAACCAGGGACTTAAGACAGAAGTATATCGTAACATATCAAATAATCTTATCCTGACTTCATTGAAATCAAATCCCACATGTTCTGATTGGGTTTGCATAGATCAGATTCTGGCAGATGAATCTACCCAAAACAATTTCCAGTGCTGAGTGCATACATTTTCTTCCCCAGCCAATGTTTTCTTTGGACTGATTTCTCACTAGCATGTACTCTGGATGGTTCTCTGTTGGAGAAATAGGATGCCGTTTCTGTTCTGTAAGAGACCTTAAAGTGATAGTTCAACTTTTTGGGATATAAGGTTAGGCTACATTTACGACATCACTCCTTATTGGACGTACAAACACAAGATTGATATCAATCATTTCGTCTGACTAGGGGTAAGTAGGACCATATCTTATTTCCCAAAATGTTGAACTATCACTTCAAGAGCTGGTGAAAGTTTCAGGCAACGGTGAGCCAGTATTTATTGTTGCTGTGTTTACTTTTATGGTGAAACATTTCAAGAGGTGTTATGTTTTGTCATGTTAGATGATAGCTTCCCGGTTTGAGCGCAGTATTGAGAAGCAATTTATGACAATGGAAGTGTGAAGCAGAAGTGAGTTTAAGGTTTCCGTTTTGGCCTTAAGAGGCCCAGGTGCCTTTAGACCTACCTTCCTCAATTTAGTTGGCTCTCTGTCTCTCCACCTATTCTTGTAATCATGGTGTACGGGTGAAAATTCCTTGGTGACAGTTGTCTTTTACAGTTTTTTTCCCTTTCATCTGGCTTAATAAAACAGTTGGGAATTATATAAGACAAAAAAAAGTACTGTATGTTTTGTAATGTTTTCATATGTGTTTCTATATTTTTTTTTTATTAATATTCTTTGAATTGATATAAATATCTATATTGTTGGATAGAGAGACCAGGGCCGTTGCGATATAAAGGACAAGGAGGATGGAGAGGTGGTTTTAAACCGACTTCTAGGGGTATTTAGGTCAAATATCGGTGGTGGCCTTGGTCAATGGCATTCTTTACTAATACTGATGAACATAGTGACTTATCTAGCCAACTTAATCACAATGAATGCAGACACTCGTAAAGCAAGGACCTGTATAAAGGCTACTCGGCTTTGTCAGTGTATTTGTAGCCAATCGAAACTCATCCTCCTTCAGGCCCTGGTCACTCTGCCCTCTGCATGCCTGCTGTGTTAGCGCTCCTGTATTCTGTCCCTGGGACCCGTGCTCCTCACAGCACTGCTCCCGGTTAGCTTTTTCAAATTGTAGTATGTGAATGATGTTAGTAAAAAAAAAAGAAGAAAAATACATTGTTACAACAATGTGTAGTATGTGTACATTCATGCTAAGATCATCTGTATGTATGTAGCATTCAATACACACAGCACTAACAAATAAACTTTTTTCATTTATAAAGTAAGAGTGCAATAGTTGAAGGTGTTCCGCGGTGACTGAGTGAACATATGCGATAGGTTTTATGATTTGAACAGGAGACATGGGAGGGTAATTGTAGTTGGGGAGCAGACCTATTGGTTTTGTAGATAACTGAACAGTAGTGAAAGTGAATGTGTTTGTATTTATGCTGAAATGTTAAGTGAGAATACACCATTAACACGATTAAGATTGTGTGAAAAGTTTAAACTCCAACTGTATGGTTTTAGTGACTAGGGATGTGTGATATCACTGATTTCCTTTTCGATCAGATACCAAGTAATATCAAGTCAAGTATCCAGATACAGATAAAAGTATTCTGGTGTATGCAGGGGCGGAGTGAAACAATAATTCACCCGGAAATTTGTCACCATCGTCTCAGGATTAGTACTTAAACGTCACTAACTCTCCCCATTTTAAGACACTCTCTTCCTGGTTTGTGCGACTATTCTAAAGCGTTAGAGCACCTAAGCAGTAACACACCTGTCTTTGAAGCTCTACCCATTTCAATAATTTTTGCTAGTCTCCACCTCCTTCATACAGACTTTGACTGTCAAACGTCCCCAGGCTTTCAAACCTTTTGTGTAGAAAGCTGGAACCGAGGCTTGGTTCTGAGAGGCCTGTCAAAGCATTTCTGCTTGAATATTATATACCATTAACTATACAGTACCTACTGACATCAGAAAAAAAAAAAAAAAAATGATAGCGGCCGAGGGCCCCTGGGTGTATGTAGACAGCGTAAGATACGGATATCGTTACATAGACTCGGCCAATTTAAATTACATTGACGTTATTGAGTTATTTAGCAGACGCTTTTATCCATATCGACTTACAAAACAGGGCTTTGAACATGAGACGATAACAACACAAATGTAAGTGCATCCCTAACCCAATCCAATAAGAGCGATGCAAGTTCCACATTAACTTCCAGTATACAAACCAAGGCCCAATCCCAATTCACTAGTGATGTGCAGTTGGACTTTTTTTAATGAGTCGATTCATTTGATTCAGTTCACGTAAATGAATCGAACTATTTGAGTCTTCCTCAAATCAATTTTTTTACCACTTCAGGCGAGCGCAAGTCATTATTTAACAATTGTTTGGGCAAATATTACTCTTAATTAAAGACTAAAACAACAGGTCTATTATGTTTTGGGATATAAGTAGATTATTTAGGTAGCCTTGTGGTTTCCATGTGGGCCTACTGCAGCTTTGTCAGGTTACCTTCATTTCTGCACATGAATACGTCAACCAAAAATAGCTCCCTATCATGCCATCCCACAATACAACAAGTCTACCAGTCAGGCACGGCACTACACCAGGACTAGGGGGGCTATAGCCCCGTCACAAGTGTGCGCAGCCCCAGTTAAGCCCCCTCAAGCATTTTGGTATAGTATATTATATTTTATTAAACATTCTTTTCTTAGTACCCCACGTATTGGTCAAGCTCCCCTTTAGCCCCGGGAGAGAAAAAATCCTGGCGCCGTGCCTGCTACCAGTCCAGTGAATATTAGAGAAAACAGAAGTAAAAACTATTCAGCTTAATATGTCAAAATGACATCATTATCATGGCAATAAAATAGCAAATTAAATGTATCGATGTGATTAGGAATGAAGGTTAGTCAAATGAGCCTACACTATATGTTTAGAACACGTGTATATGAGTCAATATATACTTATTTCTTATAGTCACTATAGGTAAACTTATAACACTTAATAAAACACTGTCTCATGCCATAGGCACTTAACCTAGGCCTATATAGTAGTCTATAACCCAATACCCAGAAAGGGATTAATTCTGTTCGTTTTTATTTAACAGTAAGCTTTGTATATTCGTATTTCCTACTATATTTTCTTATTAAAAAAGGTAATTATCAAGTTATTTAATAGTTATCTTAATAATAGTCTTTATATTTCAAGCCAGCATTTATATTTGCTATAGCCTACTTGTAGTTTTTGTTTTATTTAATGTTTAATGTGTAATAAAGATTTAACTTGAATTTACAATGTAGCCTACAAGTCTAAGATTTTTATTGAAGTAAAAATTTAGTTGAGCAATGAGTGTGGATTAAGGCTACATTTAATTCAATTTGTCATACCGAACAGAAATAAAGAACGTAGCATTTGATTCGAAGATTGACCCAACACTCAATCTGTTTCTTCTCTAAGCTTTTCTCAGTGGCCAATCTTCAGATGTCACGGTCCGTAGTCTCACTATCTCGGGCACTACACAGTTATGAGAAAGGCCAGCCATGAGCTTAACTATCAATGAGTCAAACTAAACGTGACTTTGTGTCTGAGTTCAACTATCAATGAGTCGGACTGAACGAGAGTTGGGGTATGAGTCGCACTATCAATGAGTCGGCCTGAACGAGAGTTGGTTTTTGTTTAGCACAATATTCAATGAGTCAGTAAAAGCTCGATTCATTTGACATAATAGTTCGATTTGATTCGGAGAAGATTCGTTCAAAAATATTAGTTAGTTCATTTATGCACATCACTAGAATTCACCCCTTGGCCCTACCCGTCCGTTTCGCGAGTTTTGTAGGGCCCAGTGGTGTCCTGATTCCCCTTGAAATGAAGATTTCTCAGAAGCACACTTGAAACGGAGGGGTATGAGAAAACTAGCAGAATGCCCTGCGAAGCATCGGCAAGATGGTGGCAAACGCTGCACAAGCAACTAAAGAAAACTACAAATATATTTTCTTTGTTCACAAAGATTATAGTAACCACCGTATTATCTTAGTCTACTGTTGTTTTAATGAATTATAGAAATGTTCTTTATAACTAGCATAAAAAACGGTAGGAGTAACATGCTGATGTCTCTAGCTAACGTCACAAGATTGTTTTAAGGTTGATTTGTGCATGACAGTCCCACATTTACCCCCCCTTTGATTGCATTTGACTGTCGAAACAAAACAAAAAAGAAAAAAGAAAATAGAACTAGAAATGCATCTGCATGAGAAAATGCAAATGTGATTGCATTGAGCAGCAGGGTGTCATGCGGATGCCAACCTTTCAAGGTACTGTGAGGTGGATGCCTGGGTCCTTGGATTGGCACCATCTGGTGGTTCTCTGATCTGAGATGGAAGAAGGTGCTTCTCATTGAATTGTGCAGGAGATGAGTTGGTTTGAATGACTGTGGCCTTATGCAGCAGTGCTGTAGAAGGTAAAGGAAGGCCATTATTTACCTCTGTATCATTTTCTGCTTGTCCATCTGTACCAAAGATTTTAGCTGATGAATTGAGAAGTCTTGAAGGTAAATGACCAGTTTCCCCCATATTCCAGATGTGAGCCGTCACTTTCACAGTCACTATTTATTGCATCTTTCTCAGCCTTGGGGATAATTGCAATATTACAAGTATCCTCTGAGGGTCTTGATGAAGCAGGTCCAAAATCTGAGTTGAAGTGACAATTGTGACCCACAATATATTTCTTCATATCAAAATGTAGCGATCCTAAAAACATATAAGGGTAAGGATCGATCTTTAAATATGTATCTAGTCTAGTCTGTGTAACCCATCAATCTTGTGACAAATGTCTAATATTATTCTTAATTACTTTAAGGTTTTCCAGCTATAGGACCTAGAATACCTTCAATAGCCTTTACACTTGCCTGGCGCTTTATTTGCGAACCAAGACTTATCTTTGTCAGCGCCTAAGGTTTTGAAAACTAAAGTGGATGTATGCATATGTGCTATGGCTGCATAATTCTGAAAAGGATGCTTTTATGACCAGCTTTTCAATAATTTCATTTTTATCCAACAAGAAACTTTTTTTTTTGAAGGTTCCAGAAGTCCGTTGTCATTTAGCTTTTGGGGAAATAAGGGTGAAAGAGCCTATACAATTACATACTGGGAACAGGTTTGCAAACTCCACAAATAATGTGCTTTCTGAAGGAGTAAGAGCCTACATCTTCACAGCAATGTGAAAATCAGATTGCTTTGCACTTTTGTTCTCCATAAGCTTAAGGGAAACGAAATATGACATTAATTACAGAATAAAGTAAGTATGGGGAAGGTTCAGTTTCTCTTGAAATATTGGAATACAGCTTTGTTTTTGTACATACTGTAGGAGACGTGTTGCCTATGGAATGAGATTTGTGCCAAATATCAACATAAGCAAAAGAAAAAGAAAAAGGATTTCTATTGGCCTATTGGTGTTGGCGTTACAGCTCACACACACATTCTTAACGTAGTATCATCATGTGCTTTAAGTCTTTGGACAGAAGCAGATAACATTGCTGCAGAGGAAGGACGTGACACCGGGTTCTCTCTGTCTCAGGCAAACTTGCCAACCCTCAACATTTTAAAGATTTTCAAAGTTGAAATGCGATGTTTTGTTAGCGGTCTGTAAAGTACACGTTTTCAATATTGTACCCTTAATTTAGGTAAACAATACTAATAAAAAAGTTGACGCAATGTGTTTTTGCAATGGATTGCTGAGTTTGGCACATCTGGCTGCGTCATCCTGTAAAGCTTTTCTTTTTGTTATTATGGCTTTTTCGCCTCCCCATTTGTCTTTTTATTCTCCATCTTGTCTTTATGTCTTATTTTTTACTGAATTGTAATTTCGTCAATCATAATCAGGTTTTCAGCCAATCGTAACCTCCTGGACTGGGATTGACCAATTTGGGATTTGGTACGGGTCATTCTCACCCCCTATCAGCATCCACGTATTTGTATGTCCCTGTTGAACTTGAGCTGAGCTCTGGTGTAGCTCTTTTTTAAGAGTGTGTGCGATAAAGAGCAGCCCACGCTTTTGCAAGTGTTACCTAGATGAAGCCCAAGCTTCTGTGAGTGTAGCCTGCAATGTAGGCCCTACATGATCTATTTATACAAGTATTGTGTTCACCAACCCTGTCACCGACCCTTGCAGCCCAACAATCAGCCTGGCCCACTGGGAACCTTCCCGTTTCTACAGATTAGCCTGCTGCCACGACTCCGACTATTCACCAACAGTCCGAAGTGAACATTGTATGACAGAATATGCATACTGTGCTGAGCTCTAAAATAATAATAATAATCTATAATAATAATTTAATGCAAGAATATTAATCCCAAAGTTCCCATTTGCCATGGTACGTGAAAGTGCATCACTATCATATTGGATTATTGACTGGTGGTTTAAAAAATGGTATAACAATACATTCCATTCCATTTCCATGGTAATTCATTTTATGTGGTGTCATTTACATTTTATACCGTTTAGAATTGTTATGTTATGTAAAAAGCACAAGAACAGAAAAGTAAAATTAGTGGTGTTGCTCATAACAAAAATGTGTTTCCAAGCTATGATTCTAACCCATTACTATACACAATAAAGAACATTCAACCCTTACATTCAAAGAATAGATTTGGGCCCAACAGATTTTACAAAACTGCATTTACGATTGAAAATATGTCATTTTTTATATTATCTTAGAGATAAAGCGAGAGATAAACCCAGAAAACCAAATCACATATATATTAGTAGCTAAAGAATATCATAGGCTTTAATCTCTTGAAAGTGATCATTGAATTGGCAGTTGCCCTGGAATGTCCTCCAGATCCTGATCCCCAGTGGCAGCAGCTCGCTTGTTCCAGGTCTTTGTGTGGGTCTTCAGCGCCATCTAATGAGGGAAATTGAAATGAATAATTATGTGCGAAAACTAGATTTTCAAACTGTATTTTCTTCCATGTCAGACACATAGTTCACACATATCTAAGCATACAAACCATGGTATGATTAACTGCAACTTACATCATTCGGAATTTTATGTATAAAGTCCAATGACTATCAATAAACAATTTCTCATAGACTTCCATACAATCGTAGATGCTTCTGAAACCCTGAAGGTTATTAGAAAGAATGCCGGTTTATAGCCGGCATAGGCTTCACTTTTCAGAGCCGGAACTACACCCTTGGTTCAGACAAGCCAGATTTGTGTCGTCACAAATTTTTAAGTAACCAATCTCGTTCATGGGTGGGGTTCAATGGTGAGAAAGTATGTGCGGCGGCAGAGGGGGGGGGGGGGGGGGGGGGGGGGGGCTGGGCGGGGATTCGTATAGAGGGGGGTGGGGCGACTCAGATAGAGGAATTTTTTATGAGGCAGATGATTACAAATTTAATATTTGAACAAGGTAATTGAACATATTTTGCAGAAAAAAACATAACAGACGTTTTATACGTTGAAGAAGAATATTTTAAGTGTATTATAAAGTATACAAAGTATTTTAAGTGTTTTATAAATTGATTGGAGGAATTTAAGAATAACCGGGCCACAGCATCCAGTGCTCGCCTTCTTTTATTTAATATCTCTACGAAGAGGAGGTTTCTTTTGAATGGTTGCTTTATTAGGATGGAGAAAAGTTTGGCGGCGTGAACGCTGGATGCGGGATCTTGCACATAGTATCTATTCCGATTGTAGCTTGTGACATGTAAACGCGCACCAACTATCGGATCGCTGCCTTTCTTGTAAACAGTACGTTCGCAATCATCAATCGTAATAATTTCATTCCGAAGCAAAATAAAAGGTGTGCATATGAATGTAGCTACTGTGCCCACCTCAGAGATCTCGACCTTCCTCTCCCAAGCCCGGACACTGCTCTCTAGCTGGCCATGCGAGGCCTTAGCCATGATGTACTGGCGGACGTGGGGCACGCGGTAGTCTGCCAGCTGACCACGAAGCCTCTTGTTCAGGGTTTCCGCTTTGGAACGCTCCTGGGAAATAGAGGAAGAGGCCCAGTAGGAGAGATTTGAGGAAAGATAAACAATGAGCAAGAGAAGGATGTTGGTACCAGATAGGGAAGGGTAGCATCAGGGAAGGGCAGCATCAGAATTATAAGTAAAAGCAGTTGGTATTTATTATCACTAGACAAGTTAAATTGGAAAGTAGTAACTGATAATATTTAATAATACAGACAATCCAAGCCCACAGCATAGCATAATGGTTGGCATGATATAAGTAAAAATAGAATTAAAGCTCTATTTTACCAAGTACTACCCATACACCAGGTCATGTGATCCAAACAAATTCAATTACGTTATTATATATTTTTTTTCAATTTATCAAATATCCTTTTTATTTGAGTCAAAAGTGTTTGTGATAAGCCACGCCCACCCATTGGTCCAATCTAGGTTTTGGTACAGATTGGGACTCAGACTGTACCCTAGAACACGTGTGCTAATTTTCATGTAATTTGGTAAAGCAAATCAAGAGAGATAAATAGATGGCCTTTATAGCGCCCCCATATGTTGGATGTAATGACAGCTTTGCAGGGGAGACAAGATTAGCCTCAAGAGGCGGTGTAAGAACTTTCATAAATTTGACTGAGTTATAAGCATCGATATGATAAGCCAAGCCCACCAATTGGTCCAAACACAATCTTATTGTAGTTGTTGATATAGACTCTACCCTAGAGCATATGTATAAGGTGTCGCTCTATTTGGACATACATATAAACAGCTATCAATACGTGGCATTTATAGCGCCCACAACAGGCAGATGTGAAAATCGCTTTGCTAGTGTGATAAATAAAGCCTCTCGACTATACAGGATGTGTACCAAGATTCATGCAGATTGGACCTTGCAGATTGGATTTTTCTTATTTTTGTGATAAGCCACTCCCTGCTAATTTAATTGCCTTATAGAGGTCACAACATGTTTTAACCAGTAGGTCTGGCTTATATAACGTTTACATATCATGGTCCATTGAGGCTACATACTGAGTTAGATGCAGATTGTTCAAACAGATAACCAATTCTGAAGGTTAAATGGTGTGTTTCCACATAATCTTAATCTAACATCTTTGAATTAGGCTCTTTTCTTAGCCGTCTCCGCTGTGAAATCATGGAAGATCCTTACATTCATACCCCGACAATTCATCACTCTGTCCATTTTCACTATTTTGAAAATTGCCTCCTTGCCCACAAATCTTTGTATTCTCACTATCATTGCTCTAGCTCCCGATTTCAGCATTGACCCAAATCTGTGTGCCAATCAAATACCCATCAAATTGAACCTTCTGCTGTGGGTCTCAAGACGTTCGGCCTTTTCCTTCAATTCCTTATTCTCATTTAGAAGTAACTCATTGCATTTTTCCAGCGACAATATCCGATCCTCCATTCCTTAAAGAGCCCGCTCCACCTCCGAGACATTCTACTTGCATTCAATAAAGTCTGCTCTCATTAGGTTAAGTTGAGGCTGCTGTTTATCTATAACGGGTTTTATCTCTTCTCTTATTATAGATCTGATTAGAATTGACATTTAATGCTGGTTCACCTGTTTTGCACTTTCATTCTACATTCTCCGGTCTGTTAAATCCTTCTTAGCTTTTATTGGTGCAATCTATCTATGTTAGCGTTAACTAAGCTAGCGGCAACATGTTTATTCACTAGCTATCTGAAATGTAAACAAACTTTGACTTCCTCACGTTTTTTGTTGACAAAACCAACCTTCCATGAAGTCTATCAGGACAATCTCCTTCTGAAGCACCCATGCAGAGACCATCTTCTGTTTTATTATTTTGGTCATTGTCATTGTTGTAATGTAATCGCCTGTTGCATAAAACTAATTTCACAAAGTTGAGAGTTTTGCAACTGTTGCAGCTGAATTTCAGACAACTAAATTGCAACTTAGCTTCACCTACGTTTCAAGCAACTAAAGATGCGTGGAAGTTTCACCATGTAAAGCAAGCCACAGGTTTTTCAAAAAAATTCATGAAGGTTCATGAAGGTTTGCAAATTGGATCACCTTCTATAGCGCCACCATGAGGTCAATTGGGGTCACCTTTGGTTTGGGAGTAGTGGTTACCAGTACCCACCAGCATGAAAATGTTTTGTCTCTAGCATAAAGCAGCTCACGGAAAATTGAGCAACAGCAAGAAAGCACATGCTTCGGCTAGGACCCTTAATAAATGAACTTATGAGATACCTCCTCGGCTTGAAGTGTTTCCTCCTCAATCTTCATAAGCATTTCCTTCCTTGACGTGATGTCACTGCTCAGCAGCCTAGACTCGCATGTCATGTTTTGCAGCTTCTTCTGCTCATACACAAACACACACATATACACACACACATTAGACAAGAGAAGAGAGAATCCTAAGTCTTTAGAACCCCCTTAAAATATGTATAATTCATACTTTGATTTGTTATGCCATGTAGGATTCATATAGAAGCTGATTATTATCCGTCTCCATCACAAACACACCCTGTTACCTTGTATGAGTTAAGGACCTGCAGGGTGTTTCCAGCCAGTAATTTGAGGCGCAGCAGGTCCTGGTTGCGGTCGTCGATGCGTTCAAGATACTGACTGTTCTCAATTTTTAACTGCTGAAAGTCCACCTGTTAACAACATACCATAACGTTTTTACCTGTAGGTAGACCATTACTGTTAACTGTAACAGTGCTGCATGTGATTGCTTCCCTCCCATTGCCCCTTCCTTTGAGATTTAAAATGGAATAAATGATGAACCATGTTTGGGGTAGAGATTGAGGTATGAAGGTTGGTATCTACATCAAGCTAACTTCTTTTTAACTAATTTGCTCAAATTCTGTGCTTGTTTGTTCAGACATGATAGTTGTACATTAGTATTTAATGAGTTGCAGATCATAAACATTTATGCAAACATTTATATGAAAAACACCTAGACTTCTGGTACTTTTGGACTGACCCCTGAAGGGGGCAAAGGCTTGGCCAGAGTTATCTGAGCTGGACCCTCGCATCGGGACCTTGTTGGAAATAAAGCAAACTGGTGTGTTCCATAAGCTGATCATTTGTACACAGACCTGGGCCCCACAACCGCGGTTTAATCTCCTAGGCCATAATGCTTTGCAAAATAATGAAAATTGTTCATAAAAAAGAATTATAAAAGGTAAAGATATTGTAATTTCAATCCAATAATATAAATATTAATATCAATCGTAGAATTGAAGAAAACAGAATTATCATTTATTTTTCACAAACATGTCAGCACTCAAATATGCATAAGTAGGCTATTGAGTGTTTGTAGATTTTCTTCTTACGTGAGAACAAATCTCAAATAAGAAAACGTTGGTGAATGTCATAAACTTTATAAAAACTGTGTTCATGGGGTTTAAGAAGAAAATTCTTCTTAAGAACTGTTGGTGAACGAGGCCCAAAGTTCTTGCCAAGTATCCTTGATGAGAACGGTTGCAACGTATTTATCACATTGAGATGCTAGGCGTACTTGCTATTGCGCATGACAGGACAACACTGGCATTATCAGCACAACATTTGATAAACCTTTGTTTTATAGTGTTTCTATATTACATTTGTGTTTTGCCATAATATAGGCTGCTACTTTGTTCATATAATAAAGTTAAAGACGAAGTCAAAACTCGCCTAAATGTTATTTAAAGATGCTGTAAAGTGATATTCAAATATGTGTTCTGTGTTTGTCACACCCCAGAGAAATGTGTCATTAACCACCCAGCCAAGTCTGAAGTGTTAAAAAAAATGGTCAATTATGTAAAATTTTGTTTGAAAATCGTGAAAAAATAAGCGGTAGTCTCTGTTCCGAAACGCTGACGGCGTGTCTGCTGAAGGCTTTGAAACCACGGGAAAGAAGGCATTGCTAGCAAACTATAGGTTGTTATATGCATAGTATTGTGTACTCATGTAGTAAGCGAGCATGATGCTTATGCGCTCTAGTCTTTATAGTGTTAGTGGAGGGGTCATGTTAAGTTGGGGCTCCAGTCTTTATCAGGTTAGTGGAGGGGTCATGCTAGTAGGGGCTCCAGTCTTTATAGTGTTAGTGGAGGGGTCATGCTAAGTAGGGGCTCCAGTCTTTATAGTGTTAGGGGAGGGGTCATACTAGTAGGGGCTCCAGTCTTTATAGTGTTAGGGGAGGGGTCATGCTAAGTAGGGCTCCTGACCAATTTAAGCCTGGTAGCGCCCTTGTTTCTCAAGGATTCAATAAATGTCTTTTGATTAGTTGACTTATTTTTGATTGGTTATTTCTCAATTTAATACATTATGTTTTGGACAATATCACAGGCCAAGGCCCAGCAAATAACACCATTATCATAATTTTTGGCCCAGCCCAGCCCAACCTGAACATTCTACCTCTGTTCATCTTTTACTTTAAATTCCCTATGTTCCCTTGCTCACTCTTCTTTTCTTTTTTTTTAAGATTTTTTTTCCCTCCGGTACCTCATGCAGAGCCTCTCCCATTTCCTCTTTCTGGTGGAGCTGCAGCAGAAGCTTCCTCTTCTGTACCTGCAGCGCAGCATTCTTCAGGCGCAGCTTCTCCACCAGCGTATCCTGGAGGGTGTGTTTGAGATAGAGAGAGAGGTACAAGAGCCACAGGAAGGAGACACCAGGGGAAGGAGGAGAAAAGAGAACAGTGAAACATCAATTCAAAATAAAAATGTAAATGACACTGGTGTTGTTTTAAGACCTGAACATAGTGGGTTAGTACCATACGATCTTCTACTTCACATCTTTGTCTAAAAAAAGCTTGCATGTGTCCTGTCGGAGGAACACCTGCCTGAGGAGCTTGACTACAAATGTAGTTAATAAAAGGGGAAAGTTCTAAACTAGAGAAGGGAATGACCAATTGTATAGTTGCCACACAGTTGCTGAACTCCCTCTTTCCTTCATGGCAACCACTGATGGGTCTTTGAGCATGACACTTATCCCTTAAACTACATCAGTGGAGCTGATTGAATAACAAAGAGTACAGAAAAAAAAATGATTCACCCTACTGACCTTTGTCCTCATTCGATCCTCGATGTAGCGAATGACCTTCTCTGCCCCCATCATGATCCCTCTCTTTTCCCGAAGGACTTTGGCAACTTCCCGATCAAATTCATAGCTGGCCTTCTTAACTTCCGCTAGCCGGATGTCGGCCTCTTCATGAGCGGCCTATGAGAAATTAAATGGAAGCATTGGGGAAAATGCCCAAGGGAACATATTCATCTAAAAAAATAGGTGCTTTTAGTCCTGAACAATGTAAATCTCCAAATATTAATAATCTCCAGTAAATATGAATTAGTGCTCTTTTAATGGTATAATGCCTGCCACTGCGCTCAAATTCCTATTTGTCCAAAACCGCACCCATCACATTCAATCTTTGAAGTTATGCCCCTTGATGAAAAAAACTGTTTATCTTAGCTTTTGAGGAAACTGAGAGGATACTGATAAGAGTAACTAAGAAAGAGTGCACGCTAAATAGCAAATGGGTTAGGCAGCAGACCGCTGTTGTGACCTACGTAGGTAATTGGGACTGTAGACTTGATTTCTTCACTTGTAGCGATTCAGTCACAATAGGTCGGGGGCTAGCTTGGCAAATATGCAACTGATTATTGCTGTTCAGGGATGTTATCAGACTTTCAACATGTAAAGCTGTTCACTGTAGCACCATACTCATTAACTTTACTACATGTAGAAATATAGAACTCATAGAACATATCCGGCACTGCTGCTGTTACGCAGCGCCCCTGAACTTGGTTCAGAATTCTTTTTTTTTTTTTTTGCGATTTTAAGCGACTATTTACGTAGTTATTTGTGCATGGTACTATAGTGTTTAGTTTAGCTAGTGTTTTGTGTTTTTAGTATTGCCATCTAATACTAATTTGGATAGCGGTAAACTAGCGACCATTGTTACAGCCGGCAACAGCTCATGGAGCGAGCGGTGCAGCGTGCAAAGTTGCTACCGGGGGTCTAAGCTAACATCCCAATGGAGCTGCTAAGGAGACGCAGAGGATGTAGTGTCTCTGGGGCGATGCTGAGATCCCAGAGGGGGAATTTTAGACCTGTACTCCCTTCCATTATAATGTGCAATGTAAGATCTTTGGCCAACAAGATGAAGGAGCTTGAAGCACTAGCACGGACTCAGAGGACTTTTCGTGGGTGCAATATGTGCTTCACATGGCTGCATGACCTGATCCCTGATTCCAACGCAAGCATTGCTGGCTTCAGGACGATACGGGCCGAACGAGACAGGGTAGTAAGCGGTAAGCGCAGTGGTGGAGGATCGCTCTGCTTGTTAACGTAAAGTGGTGTCATTGGGGTCCCTTCTATCTGCCACGGGAGTTTACAGTCGCCATTGTGGTTGTTGTTTACATCCCGCCGTCAGCGGACGCGTGTGACGTCATCCACACAGTGATTGCCCTATGACTTCCATCACGATCTCCAATTACTTCCATCACAATCTCGTATGACTTCAATCACGCCTCCATCTCCTCATTTCTTCCCGCATTCAAGCAATTGGTCAAGTGCCCAACCAGGGAGAATAAGACTTTGGACTTACTGTACGCTTATGCTTAAGATGCGGACTGTTCCGTAGCACTACTCTGTTGTTAAGCCAGACAAGCATATTAGTTTGTGTACTCATTCTCTCACAATATTCAGCAGGCCTAGTAGGCTATTTTATTGAGGTTTGTCCGAGTATCTTATCACGTTCAATTGTTTACATATATTAATGAGATTAATTCATAAATTCATTCATGTTAAAAATATTTAGTTTACATGTATTCAGTAGGCCTGTGCAATATATGAATATTATAAGTTCATCCAAATCATCCAGTCATTTGATTCATTTTCTATTTTGAATGAATGCAAATTCAAAAGTAATATTTCATAAATGTAAGTTTTCAGTGACAAAAAGCTATCACAAATATAATGCTAACACGTACTTCGGTCATCAATGTTGCAGAAAGACGAGGGAAAATATATCTAATGTAAGGGGTCCTGAAATATTTGGTTATACACAGGGGGGCCTTGGGGATAAAAAGTTTGAGAACCCCTGGTCTGCTGTGCTGTCGTTGTACTGAACTGTCTAATCACCTTTGCACTGTTTTGCGCTGTCTCAGAGTTTGTTCACTGTTGCACTGTCTCTTGTACTGTCTGCACTTTATATTGTTACACTTTTAAGTTATGTTGTTTTTATTGTTAGGTACTGTTTTTAGTTTTTATTAGGTAATTTCTGTCTTGCTGCTGTAACATGGAAAATGTCCCCCATGGAGGATAAATAATGGATCTGTCTGTCTGTCTGTCTGTCTGTCTGTCTGTCTGTCTGTCTGTCTGTGTGTTCTCTAAGGAGGTAGGTAGGTCGGCACTGGCAAGGAGAAAAGATCACAATCAAAATAAGCATTGCAAAAAGCTATAGTTCCTGAGCAAACGTCAGGGTAAGGATAAGTCTCGATCTCATTAAGTCTAAATATTAGTAAGTTCTGGTTCTGTTGACGTACATGTACTAATGTATGTATTTTATACTGCAGTGGTCCCATTGGAAACATCTTTTAAATTAGGTACATGTAGGTTAATCAAAAACACAAACTTCTCTTACAAAATCCATCCCATCCTGTAGTGAATGTTACTATATTATAACCGCATACCCCTATCATCATTAAACACACACCACAATTATAGCGCAAGTTTGTGTCAAAATTTTGACTAGCTAGGACCCTTTGATCACAATCAAAACACAATCAAGCATATACTGTACATCTAAAAAGTAGCTTGTTTCTTTTTAAACATAGGCTGGGTGAAGTGTCATGTAGTAGCCTAATACACTTGCCATCGGCATTAACTAAAGAGCTTGTTAGTATCACAAAGAAATGGGCTGGATTTTCTTTTAGAATTAACAACAACCAAAAACTTAAGGACAGAGAAATGGTGAATGTAAAAATGAACAGAGGTGGCAATCATTTTGATGGCACGATCGTAATATTTTTTTCATGTGTAAAATTGTATTTGTGCTTTCCCAGACATATTGAAACTTCTGTGGGGAAATAAGCCCATTAAAATGCATTTCATTTGCTGGTTCTAATTAAACCAAATGTCCCAACATTTCAGACAGCACGACTGAGAGGACAGGGCGATATATCTGGGGTTGTAGCATGTACAGTTTGCGGTGCGTAAATGTTGAGACCTTATAGTTTTGCAACACTCTCTCCGAGCTGTCCTTGAGTTTTTCCAAATCCTCTCTGGTCTCGTCCAGCTCTCTCTGAGCTATGTCACACTTCTGCTCCAACGTCAGTCGCTGGAGGCGCTCTAGAGCTTGTGGCCGCATTTTCAGCTTCCTCCCACGGCCCTAACAGAAACACAAATGCACACATCCACATAAATAAACTAGGGCTGTCAATTGAACACATTCATTTAGAACAATGAATTACACAAACAATAACGTGTAAAAAAAAAACTACGCAATTAATCAATGTCACCCGGAGACCACGTGTCGCACACTCACAATCGCAAATCCCTCGTCATACGTCAATATCTAGCTGTTAACCAGGTACTATCTCATCTCGATGGAACGGGTTGACCAAACTCTGCTTGGCCCTCTGAATAGAAAGGTTTAAAAAAAAAAAAAGAACATTCTGATGGAACCGTTGATAAGAGCGTGGTCATATGCATTCTTTGCAACAAAAAATCTCATCTCGTGCTCACGAGACACTATCTGGTGCTATTTTATGTCCCTAAACAATAGCAGTCAGTTAGCTTCAGAAAAATAACGGTCTGCTATACACGTATAGATTGGTATTCAGTATCAGTGAAAACATGTAAGACAAGACTGTTCGGAAAATAGGAGGTGAGGAGCACCCTTCAAGAGTCCACTGTCATTCTGACAAAACATCTGAGCATTTTGACAATGTCAAAGGAACGTGTCATTTTGGTGGCAATGACTTCTTCATTGGAACTATAACTTCATTTTGACAAATGAATTAAAGGTTTTGGGTGTTTTTGCCTTTTGCAGGTTAACCATGGTGTTTTGCTGCACGTATGAGCTTCTTTGAGCAAGTGTATCTTCACTGCTAAGAACTTTAAAATGTTTTGAGAATTGTGCCAAGCAATTGAGAAAAACTGTAATTTGATTTAAAAAAATGATTGATTGACAGTCCTATAACAAATACATAGCAACATTCCTACATGACGTAACCCAGTAAACAGACAACGTCCGTGGGATAATAATATTAATAGTAATATTAATGATAATAATAATAATACATTTTATTTATAGTGCGCTTTAAATTGCAAGTACAATCTCAAAGTGCTACAACCATTATTAATAGGACCTAATCAAATATACAAAATATTGATAAGAGATTAAAACAAACAAAGACAAAGGGGAAGTTAAAGAAAATGAAAAATAGCATATAATCATACAAATACAAAGCTAGCAGAAGGCTCTCTGAAAGTGAAAAGTTTTTAGGCCTGATTAAAAAGATGATAGAGACTGTGGCAGCCTCAGGTGGACTGGGAGGGCATTCCACAGACAGGAGGCAACCACACTTAACGCCCGGCCGTCCATTGAGCAGAGCTTAGTTTTGGGGGTAAGGAGAAGCAGGCTGTCCCCAGACCCGTGACAGCGGGAGGGTCTGAGGGATGAAACAACGAGGCCATAGGAGCACTTGAAAGCCAGCAGAAGGGTTTTAAATTGGATTGGAGGAGAAATGACACTTTGCAGAGTTGTTTGACATGTTCATCAAAGTTCCGGTTGGAATCAAACTTCATACCCAGGTTTGAGATGGAGGAGGAGAGGGAACATTTTCTGCCCAGCAATGGTGAGGTGGGTTAAGGGGGTGCTGGACTTGGTGTGGGCCAGGGTACCAATCAGTAATGCCTGGTTCATCCATACTTTCATTTCCTCCAGGCAAGTGTTCAGACCGGTGCAGGCAGCAGATGGGCTGTGATCTGTTTTAAGGTAGAGCTGTGTCCTCAGCATAGCAATGGAAAGATATTCCGTGCTGGCAGATGATGCCACCTTTATCACAAGTCAGTTCGTGAAAGCCTTGCTAGATCTGCCCCGGTCAACTGTAAGTGCCATTATTGTGAAGTGGAAGCGTCTAGGAGCAACAATAGCTCAGCCATGAAGCGGTAGATCACGCACACTCACAGAGCGGGGCCACCAAGTGCTGAAGCGGGTACCACGTAAAAATTGCCTATCCTCTGTTGCATCACTCACTACAGAGTTCCAATCTGCCTCTGGAAGCAACGTCAGCATAAGAACTGTCTGTCGGGAGCTTCATGGAATGGGTTTCCATGGCCAAGCAGCTGCACAAAAGCCTAAGATCACTATGCACAATGCCAAGTGTCAGCTGGAGTGGTGTAAAGCTCATCACCGCTGGACTCTGGAGCAGTGGAAACGCGTTCTCTGGAGTGATGAATCACGCTTTACTATCTGGCAATCTTATGGACGAATCTGGGTTTGGCGGATGCCAGGAGAACGTTACCTACAGTAAAGTTTGGTGAAGGAGGGATAATGGTCTGGGGCTGTTTTTCAGGGATTACACACACAGATGTGGAGCAAAATAATGGGGAAAAAAGAGCAAAGGGGACTCACTTACTTGTGCACTGCATCAACACAAAAAGACGCCTGAAACGTCTACTCCATCTGGAAGATCTAACATTTACCATGAACAGCTGGTGGATCATGGCAACAGTTGCCAAAGCTAACGAAAGTTGCTTATGCGATACCATAGTGACAAAAAGTGACGATTGTTCTTGTTTCCGCTGGAGTGAGGAAAGTTGGTCCCGAAGTTTACCCCTGTATTTATACCCTCCACACTAATCGAGGGAGCTTCGCATACAGACTTGCACTCCGAAACGGAGGGGTAGTGGGTAGGGGTGGAGGGTTTGGTTTGGGAAAGGCCCTCTCACTCCAAGGTTTTCTGAAAAGTTGGCAGCCCTGGAGTAGCATTCATTCTGATGGCATGTGGATGGAAACTGTTTGTCAGTCTTGTTGTCCTGGACATCACACTCCTGTAGCGTCTGCCTGAAGGTAGAAGTTTGAAGAGGCTGTGCTGGGGGTGTGTACTGTCCCTGATTATGTTGAGTGCCCTCCTGATGACCCTTTAACGTACAGTAATTCATTCAAATTTGGAATAAAAAAGCTATGGCTCTCATTTACCGCAACCTCCATCTGAGACGCTGGCCCCACACCTCCAATTGCTAAGTTCCCTTCCACCAGGTGAGAAATAAGGTCCCGGGGGTCCAGGCGGCTAATGTACCGTTCATACATGTCGGTCTCAGCCCGGAGCACAGCATTGTAGCGTCTGAGGGAAGAAAGAAAAGAAATGCTCAGTCTGAATACGTATGCATAACATTAGCTAACATTAGACAGGTTGACTTTAGGGAGCTAAATTAGCTTTAATTTTGCACCTGTAATGAAAAAAAGATTTGCAATTAATTTCCTTTGCAAAAGGGATGAGATTTTTCTCAAGTACAACAAATTGTGTCACGCGAGTTACACATTTTCAATTTAAGCATGCAAATCTTCATTCTGCTTTTGCAAATTTTGGCAATAACATTGCTGAACAGTGACTAATCAAAATATTTGAACACGGATTGGCCAGCCCAAATCAAGTACTTACCTGATTGGGTAACTATTGATGGGCAACTATTGAGTCCCAGTTAGACAGCAAAGACACTTTCCTTTCAAAACCAGTGCTTTCTGTTACTCACCAATTGGTCAAAGTGTCTTGACCCTCTCATTGATTCCTTAACAGTATCTTCGATAATGAACCAATCAGGACGGACCCTGATTTGGGTGGGCCAATCCGTGCTCAAATGTTTTAGTAAGTCACAATTAAAATCACTGACAGTATTCTTGCCTGTCGAATGAAGATGTGCAAAAGCCAAATGAAGATTTACAAAAGCAGAATGTTGATTTGCATGCGTAGATTGAAGATATGTAACTCATATGAGATAAATCGACAAATCATCATTTAAAAGAATCCCCTTTGTAAATCTCTTATGCAAACACAAATAAGTTGCAAAACGTATTTTTATAGATACAAAATAAAAGTCACTAATTAAGCTCCATACGTATGAGGAGTGAAAGTAACAATGATTCAATTATAAAAATAGAGATGATGAAACGGCAATTGAATAAAAAAACGAAGTGATAAAAATGCACAAGATTTAAAAACTGCATCGATAAAAGTGCAAGAGAATTAAAGATTTGGTTGATTGATTGACTATCGATTTAATAAAAAATACTTTAATTTGCTAAAAACTGTCTATTTGATAAAAACAGAGGACTCATTTATAATTCATAACCAGCACAGTTGTCATTTATCATTCATCAAGAGCATGAAGAAGTGGCGGCAGTAACAATATTTAAATGATAAAAACGGCGGTGATGAAAATATAAGTGAATTATAAAACATAGCTGTAAAAATGTATCTGAATTAAAAAAGCTGTTGATAAAATGATAATTGATTTTATAAACCAGACAAGGATTTGATAAAAACAGAGGCACCATTTATCATTCATCGCCAAGACGGTTCTCGTTAATCCTTTATACAGCGCAAGTAAGAAAATGTCCATCAAAAGCCATGCCTCCCTGATGTTCATCGAACTTTTCCGCTTTCATCTTCTTTTGCCTACAGAATAACATACACCATACGCCAAAATCCTGGACCGGCTTGGCACTGCAAAATTTGACATCACGCTGGATTGTATCAAAGGCTACTGGCAGATTCCCTTGTCATCAGATGCCTGTGAGAAAACGGCCTTCTCTACTCCCTATGATCTGTACCAATTCACTGTACTTCCTTTTGGGTTGTTTGGAGCCCCTGCCACCTTCCAGCGCCTGATGGACCGAGTGCTGGGCCCTCACACCGCATATGCTGCTGCCTACCTGGACGACATCGTCATCTACAGCGACACCTGGGCAGAGCATGAGGGTAGCAGCCGTCCTGGGGGCGCTGCTGGCTCGCGACCAACCCTAAGAAGTGCGTGATTGGTGGGAGACATGGTATCTTGGGTACCACAAGAAAGTGCGGCCACTGAGCTGAGCTGAAAGTAGGACCAGCGAGAGGGAGAATAATTAAGAACCAGCAGCACACTCCTAACAGTGCATCGCTGTCTACACTGGGCCATACAAGGGCATTATGATACTCTGACCCAAACTATTCCAATTTCTCATCTAACAAGGTCACGTAGGGGAGTCTAGTTGAAGCAAGTCTCACATGGTCATCCCTCCAAATCTCGTTCTTTCAAACTCCATATATACAAATCTTCTCTTTGGTTTAGACCAAAGATTTGCGACTAAACGGTTTTAGAACGTTGCAGAGAAAAGTTGCAGCGGTGTGAACTGGTTAGTCGGAGAGCGGCTGATGCAGTTGCTTGGGGTCTCAAAGGACCTACCATGTCAAATCACCAAGAGCAGTTTCACAATGTTTTGATTATATTATTCTTTGCACCTGCCCCTTGTTGTGTTTAGGTTTCCTGTTTTCTTTTTTGTTAATTATTGCTCCTCTTTTGGTATTTAAGTCCTGTTTCTTGTGTTGTCCATTTGTGTCGGCATTACCTGCTGTTACCTGCTTCCTGTGTTTCGTGAGTTCCTTCATTTAAGATACCTCCTTTTACAAGATTTCTGCGTTTGGGTCTGAACTCCTTCCCCAGCACCTGACAGACCCGAGTACCCAAAACCTTTAGGGCACTTTCACACCTACACTGTTTGGTCCGTTTGAATCGAACCATGGTGTGTTTTAACCGTTAGTTTGGTACATTTGGGTATAAGAAAGGCGCTATATAAATTGAAGTTATTATTATTATTATTATTATTTCATGTGGTGTGAACATGCATTCAAACTATTGTGCGAACCAAACAATCAGACTGTGGTTCGCCTCGGAAAGGCAGGACTTGGTCTGCTTCCAAATGAACCATGGTCTGGTCCCTTTTTGGTGAGAACAGAATCTGCACTAACAGCATAAATCAAACCTATACAAAGTCCATTGTGGGTTGAAAGTGGATGCTGAAATTGCGCGTTGCGTAACAAGCTAGGAGAACCCTGTCCAAATAAATTTGTTTGGGATGGACAGTGATCTTCCCAAGGACTCCCCCGGAACACCGTTAGTCTTGAGCCCTGTGTCCAACAGATGAGCATTGTGTTCAATCACATGACATTTCTTTACACTATTTAGTTAATTTTATAAAAGGCTGTGAGAACACAAACCAGACCAAACTATAAGTGCAACAATGTTGTAACTTCACTCCTGAACCGAACAAAACTACCGGACTTTCAGGTGTGAAAGCACCCTTGGTCCCATGAACAACTTTTCAAGGAACTTAAGGTTCCTTCAGCCCCTTGTTGTCAACGTTTCGACAGCAGTCTAAAATAAAATGATCCGAGGACTCGAGCAATCAGAAATATTCAGCGCTACAAGCCCCACCTCCAAAGTTCCTTTACTTTCAAAAAGTACTACTTCCCTTTCTGGGGGTGAAATTTGGTCCCCTAATGACAGTACACAATCAAACACCATGTTCCACAATGTCAGCCTATACACAATGGGCCTGTATATATATGACTGTAGACTCGGAACATTAGGCAATGCATGTAGGCCAAGAGTCGAGAACGGAAAAGTTCAATGTGATGTGTGTGTGGCTTTTGATGTACATTTTCCTGCATGCCCTTAATAAATTATAAACGACACAACCATCTTGGTGATTAATGATAAACTGTGGGCTGCTTTTATCAAATAGACAGAGTTATCAATTCAAAGTCTGTTTTATGAAATCAGTTAATCAACCAATCATTTTAATTCACTTGCACTTTTAGTTTTTTTTTTTTTAAATCAATTGCATTTTTATCAACTCTGTACCATTTCATTATTGTTACTTCATTCCACCTCTCACACTTGCTGCACACACTTGATAAACGTCAATAAACAAGAACAATAAACGGTGCTGGAGATGAATGATATTGTTATTATAGAAGGTGCTTCAGTTTTCAAATCAATTGTCAACAATTTTTTGAAATTCACTTGCACTTTTATCGACACAATTTTTATATCACTTTTATCACCATTCGCATGCTGGTTCACCACCTCTATTTTTATAATTTAATTATTGTTACTTCCAGAGCTGTTTCTTGCTATATGCGGATTATGCGGTTGCATAGGGCCCCCGAAGCAACCAGGGGCCCCCAAGCTGTCATTTAAATCTTTTTCTCTAGAATTCAATATGACCAGTCTGTATTGGTAACCAATCAACGTTGTGTGCTGAGTGAAAACATGCATATATTTTCCATGGATCTCTTAAAGTGCACCAGATTGATGCATTAAAATGTTGAATGCCCCTGGACCACCTTAGAGGGTTTGGAATTCCCCTATAATAGTTTCACAAAATACCCCCCCCCCCCCCCCCCCCCCCCCCAAAAAAAAAAAAAAAACATTTTGCGTAGGGCCCCCCAACAGGTAGAAACGGCCCTGGTTACTTCCACCCCTGGCTACGACTTTCCTAACGTTAGACCGCTAACGTTAACGTTAATGCTAACCTAACGTTACTTGTTTAGTTGTTAACTACGTCGATATAATGTATTGCTGAGCGGACATACAGTTACAGAGATCTGAAATGGCGAACATACATTTCTCAATATACAACATAACATAAAAAAATACCTTAGATCTTCGCCTAGTTCAATGAGAGTACGTTTATCATCTTCAGTGACAACTTCTACTAGTGCCACCGCCATGGTTGTTAGGTGCACAATATTCGATACAATGGTTGCTATGCAAGAGCGGCAACTTGATAGGGCTGCGGTGCAGAACAGAAGTCGTCTATTAAAAAAAACCATCAGATTTGTCTCGCTAAAAATATGTCCTCACTCAATTGACTTAGATGAGAACACTATCATGCATTTACTGAAATAGAGAGGGGAGGGGGACTTTGAAAGGGCTCCTGCACGCTTGATGGCAGTGTTGCTGAAGGGTAGTAGCGTCATTTTAACCAGTTCATCATTGTATGTATTTTGGTTTTTACTTAATTTTCATATCCGGGTACATCTTGTACCACTTCCTTCCTAATCTGAAAAAAGGACCAGGGGTTTCGGAAGAAAGCCCCAAATCCATAAACCGCGAGAATAACAGGATTTTTTGAAAGTTTTTCGTATGCTTGCATATGCAACGCATCTTGTCAAGGGTGCACCGCACCGCACGCGTAGCGGCGGTGCGATATCAGACTAATTCAAACGAGCTAGCTCCACAAGATAATATAACTTTATCTAAAAACATAGATTTTTACCCAACCCCCTTCGACGCTAGCAAGCAAAAGCTAGCTAGCCGCCGCTCATCACGCCTTAGTTAGGAGTAAGCCGACAATTTCTTAATTTTGGGATGCTGAACTGTATGGATGCACAGCGTCGTCATATCCGGTCGTATGTTATGGTACCTCTAAATGAAAACGGTTATTTACAGACCATAGAATAATGTTTTAGCTGGCTAACTATCAGCAATTTTCAAGGACCATTAATAGCGGGATTGGTTTAGATCATTTGAGTCATATTTCTCGCAGAGGGGCCTTTTTGGCGAGAAATGTTTAGTAATTATGGTAACGTTAATTAGTGAGTAATTAGCAAGTTGGTTTTATAACATGACCAATATTTCATTGAGACACATTTAAGTCTAGCTACCTAAGGAACTAGTTTAACTTTTCCCATCCCAATTTTCTTTCAAAGCGTTATGGCTTTTCTTTTCTTGGTGTTAATATTTTGCTGCTTCTGAAAATTTGAGCAATAGTTCTCAAACTCTGTGTTATTACACTACCTAAATATCTCTGCCAGAGTCATAGCAAACCCCCAGAAATAATAAACAGTGTTAGATTAGATATCCCCCCAAAACTATCTTGACCAAGACAAGAGAAATCGTGGTCCTCGTTCTTGCTCGTTATAGGAGCGCCTTGCCACACGCCCCTTGAGGACATCACCTAAGCTCGGGGCCTCGCCATGCCAGGCCCTGCAGCCGGTAGCAAGTCCCGGGTGTACGCCGATGTGAATACATTGAAGAGCCGGGAGTATTGGGACTACGATGCCCACGTCCCCAGCTGGAGGTAAGAGAAAGCTGTTCCAGGAAACAGATTTATTATTATCCCTTTTGTCCTTATTTGGCCTCGTTCTAACTGATGCGATGTGATAACACATTTTCATTTTCAAATACAACCCTGTGGCTACCTGCCACTGAAGTATATATTGTGAAGGTGTGTGGTACTAAAATGCCTGGACACACTGCTGACGGCATCCGCGGGTCGCCTTGGGCCGGTCAAAACATTTGTATGGTTGTGTTCCTGCAAGTTTGACTTATACGCCTACTTTTGGCGAGATCAATGGTAAAAGGACGTATTTTATCTGCAAATGTATCCCACTGGCCATCTTGATCAGGGCCACGTGGTCACATGCACTTCCGCCTTTCAGGTTATTTCTGCCGTCTTAAGACTGCTGAAGTAGCTTTTCTGTGTCTTGATCTCTGCCCTGTAGGCTTTTGATCTCCACCCACTTGCCAAAAAAGCAAGAGAGACTCCATGTTAATGAAATGCAACAGGTGTGTAAGCATTGCCACTGACCCCAAGGATGTTTATTACACCATCCATTCAAAATAACATCTAAAGGGCCATGAGCTAGTGTAACTGTCACCAACCAGTTTAAACTCGTAATCGTCAGTACACATACCATCATTTGATAGTTTTAAAAGGTACCTTTTCCCACGGTCAAGTGGTTAAGGGCATTGACTCCCGTGCTGCCGAACACAAAAGACCCCTCTATTCAAACCAAGTCAGAGGCGAACAGTGGAGGAAACGATAGTCTTTGCTAGCACGGGGGTCACGAAATAAACACAGCAGGTCAATCACGGCCATTACACTAGATAGGATTGTTTTGTTTGCTTAGTTACATCAAACAAACCAGCCATCGTAGTACATCCTGTTCTCACATAGAATTTGTCTGTGAAGTACCAAAATGAAGGCACCTAAATTGGTAAAAATGGTATGAAATGTAACTTTGCAGAAAACCAAAAAGAAAGCTTTACCCAAGGAGGAATTGATCCAGGAATGATTTAACTACTAAACTGTCACCTTAACCGTTAGGCCATCATGCTGACACATACATTTCATGCACCAAAAACAACTACTTGTCAACAGCGTGATACAAATAGTACATTTAATTACTGTTGCAACTGGCTTGAGTGGCTCATAGTGGTTAAAAGTTGCGATGGTTGTGTGTTCGAATTCTGGTCAAAACAGGATTTTCTTTTTTGATTGGTTAAACGTACAATTTTAGTTAACATTGTACCTATCCATAACCCTAACCTTAACTTTGCTATTGTATGAAAATAACATGATGCTTAGGTAAATATACTTTTGAAATGGTTAGCGAGTATTTGTTTGTTGCGTCTTGTTTTCAACTAAATTGGGTTACTAAGTGTGCACTGATCCGCTACCGATGCTTCTGGCCGATTCCACATGCTAAAAACAGTTGGTGGTTGGCAAGTAAAGCCGCCGATCGAACCCGACCTCTGAAACATGCCACGGCCACAACAGGAAACTTCCTTATCCAGCCAACCGCCCAAGCAGTCTGTACAGGCCTTCATCCTGGGTGGAGTTATTACAGTGAAAAATATAGCATTATCCAGACGTGAACGTGCAGTTTTCGGATTAAAAAAAAAATCGGAAATATGTGTTTTTCCTAGGCCGGGAAAATATATCTAGTTTGTCTGCTGCACTGCTTAAGTCCCACAAGTCTGCTAGGCAAGGTGAAGGGCCTATAGGCTGTCGTTTGATTGCACTAAAGCACCTTCTTTACTGGCCTATTTTTGTCCTTGAAAAGTATTGGTAGCCAACAGAAACTATTATTAAGCACCCAACAAGCTATTATGTATGTATTCATGTTCCTATTGGATCACTGTACACTGTTCAGCTTGCGCCCACTTTCCTATATTCACTCAAGTTCAGTCCGAATAACTTTTCTATGTGAGCGCCTTGCCCAAAGTTTCCTCCAACCTAGCTTTTTTGTTCTCCTCCTGCTCTAGAATTGCAAAAGCCAGGTCACAAAAGCAGAGAACAGATATCATGTGGCAAGGTCTCACTCTCAGGCAGAAAGGAACTAGGTATTTTCTCTTATCCTCTCCTCCCCACTGCACTGTTTTCCCACTTAGAGCTGCATTTAATTATACAGGGAAAGCGCACTAGACCAAAAAAGTAATAAACAGAAAAACTTGTTAGAACTGGGGCTCGGGCCAGTCTGGTCTGCGTCAGGCTTTTTACAGCCTGTTGAAGACTAACGTGCATGCGCACTTTGTTATAAATCACGATATTTTTGTACGTACGCATTTAAAGTTTCGTCCATAAGCGACCTTTTGACGTGAATACTACCCCGTTATTTTTTAAATGAGGCCCCAAGTCATTTTGATCTGTAAAAGCTCCAAGATTGATCCTCCTTTGTTTCAAACTTGACAGAGATTTTCCTTGTGTTATTGCTCTCACCAACACCTCATAGTAACCAGGAAGATTACCAGCTGGTGCGTAAGCTGGGACGAGGGAAATACAGTGAAGTGTTTGAAGCCATCAACATCAACAACAATGACAAAGTTGTGGTCAAGATCCTCAAGGTGAGTTACTATGGATTTGCTTTTCTCTCTGAGCAGTTATTTGTTTTTAACCTGCCCCGAAGTTCAGACCATTTTAAACAGTCGACCAATTCGCAGCCTAGCTATCAAAAATCCACTCACAGTAGCAGTAAAACGTTTAATCACAGCTGTTTCAAACCATGTTTTATGGTTATCGTATCTTATCTACGCCTTAAACCTTATAAACTGGTCTATTACAACATGATATGGTATTTACACAAATGATCATTTATGTAGCCTAATAGGCCTTCCTGTTGTTATATGCTATTTAAAATACATTAAATTCAAAAGCCATTGTAGGGACTTGCTCATATGCAGTAAATTAGTAGCACATTCATATTGTGTAACAATCCCATTCTGGAATGGCAGCAACTCACAAGCAAAAACAACTCTGTCTCTCCCATTGTTTGGAACATGTTAAAGATGCTGCTGTTCACTCGCCTCCACCACTGTTCCAGTTTGACTTTGAACACAGACACTTTATCTGCCAACTAAGAGTGTTATCATACACACTGTAGGGAGTCAGTCAAGAACAAAGCCGTGGTTAGGTCCAAGAATTTATTGTTCTATTGCTGTAATGAATGATGGTTTGATCGTTATAGTTCTGTTGAAAGTAGAATGATAGTTTCAGATTACTGTAATTGTTGATGTAACATAAATATCAATCGTAGTCAGAATTAATAATTGGTATCATGATCAATTATAGATTATGCTGTACATATTAATTCTACGTGTGTGACCGTGTCCTCAGCACATCAAGATCCTTTCTAAATATTGGTTTTAAGAGGGCTCATCTTGGATTTATGGCATTTTGGATATTAAAACACCCTATCCTGTGTATTTTTAAATGTTTCCATCAGACTTTGACCTTAGGTGAGTTGAAGGGGACCGAGTAAATCTAAGTTAGAGGTACTGAACCAAAGTGCAAGTTTGTAGCACCAGCACCCTCAGGCGTAGTGTATTTATTGTTTGTGAACGTTAAAGCCAAGATTCAATGACATAGCAACGTGACGACTCTGTTGAGCGCTGATGTACAGCAAGTAACTTGTTGACCCGGGTCCAAAGTGTGCTGTGAAAGGTCCACCGCGGGTTTGACCTCTGTTTAATGTTGTCAGTGTGAAAGGTCCACCGTGGGTTTTACCCCTGTTTAATGTCAGTGTGAAAGGTCCACCGTGGGTTTGACCCCTGTTTAATGTCAGTGTGAAAGGGGTAGTAGTGAGAAGAGGCGCCTTGCAATTGTACAACACAAGGAATAAGTAAGCGAGAACAGGTTTCAGGTTCAGGCTCAGGTTTACTTTATTTGTACCCATAGGTAGATTTGTTTTTGCAAAAATGTGAGAGATTTTAAGAACACATATTTTAAAGACAGCACAGACAAAGACAACATGATAAAAGGACTCAAGGCTTCGTAATTGGGGGGAAAATAACACTAAGATACATAGACAATATAATAAAGGTAAAATACAACAAAAATAAATAAAGGTAACTAAAAAGGTACTAATAAAGAATATAAGACAAAGTGCGCAATATTGCTAGGTGTTGTTTATCTGAAGGATGGCTGTTGGAACTTAGCTATTTTTATAGCACTTTGTCCTACACATTGGTATTATAAACCTCTGTCCAGAGAGAAGAAGCTGGAATTTACTGTGTAGAGGATAAGAGTCATCATTTAAAATCAAGCTAGTTATCCTCTGTAACTGTCTGGAATACAGGGAGGTTGGATTCAGCTGTGACTCGCCTATGAGCCTGGGCCATTTGGCAATCTTATACAGAGAGTTTATGTTCTTCAAAGATATGTTACCAAACCATGGCACTACAGAAAAAGATAATATTGATTCAATAAAAGCATGATAAAATATGGTTATGATGGATTTGTCAATGTTTAAGAAGACAGTTTCCTCAAACATAACAAACGGCACACAGGTTCACAATTTTCCGTAAAGTTCATTTTTGAGTCAACAATTGTCCCCAGATATTTGTAGAATTGCACACATTACACTGTCTGACCCTTAATGGATGTGACTTCATGGTTGGGTTCATGTTTTCTATAATCAATTATCATGTCTTTAGTTTTAAAAATGTTAATTTTAAGATAGGACTCCTCACACCAGTTGACAAAGTCGTCAATAAGCGGGTTGTGGCTGGAGCCGTCTAATAATGACAGTCATCTGCATATTTCACAACAGGGAGATTTTGAAGCAGCTTATAGACAAATCAGTTTTGTTATCTTGCATAGGATTCATAGGATTCATTAAACAAGGACAATTTCAAGGAACTTTTCTCAAACATCGTTGCGATGAGGGGTTAAAGATTCACTGGCAGAAAAATTCTGCAGTTTTTTCACCATTGAAACTCAGTATACTCAGTATGACAGATTACAAAAATTATTTTTAACATTGCAGATGCATATGAAATGATAACTTTAGAAAATAAGTATAAGTAGCAATGCTTTATTAAAAAGCTAAATAATGTTTTACGTCTCTGCTATATATCCATAACATTTAAAAACCAAATAGCATACATAAGGCTATAAAAAACAATTGCATGCTACATGAACACTTAATGAAACACTGCTTCCACCTAGATCTGTTTTAGTCCATTATTTTGTGTTATGTTATTATTATTATTTCAAATAAATTACTTTAATCCTCTTGTTTTATTTATTTTTCCTGAATGAACATTTTATTAAAATTTTAAATCATAAACATGCTGTTTTGAACACAATATTCCCCTAATTTGATCTAAAATCACTTGCGTTGGGCCTTGGCCTACTTGAAGTGAGCCGCTGCCTTTTGAATATCAAAACTGTCCTTGGAGCAGCTTGCGATGTGCATCAGCCTCGTTAAATTGCCCTCCAGAAGCCGTGATATTGATGCCATCTTGATTCTGTTTTGGAGAGACAATCCCCTTTCGGAAGGAAAAATGAACACTATCTTTGATAATTTTGCTCAGTCGGGGTACACTTCACTGAATTTCCTTATGACGATCTCGCAAGCAGTGTTGAAGAACATTATTTCTATACATAGCACATTATTTTGTAAAAGTGTTTTTCTCCCGGACAATATTTCTCATGACTATTTTATTTAGCGGCTTTTGATGTTTTCTTCCTGCTAAAAGCCGGCAATTGTCTTCTAACGCAATGTGTGGTATTTTGCATGTATGTATGTAGGAGAGTAAGTGATGCATGATTTCAGTTTTGTGAGATAGAGAGTGAATTACCCTTATATTTTGAGTATTATTCGCTCTCAAATGTTCTTCTACCTCCTTGTATAATGTGTACCTCTTGTACCTGATGGGACCTAGTTGGTTTGTTTCTTTCCCAGCCAGTCAAGAAAAAAAAGATCAAACGAGAAATCAAGATCCTGGAAAATCTACGAGGTGGAACTAACATCATCCGATTGGTTGACACGGTCAAAGACCCTGTGGTATGCTGTGATCAATCAAATCATTTTATTTACATGTACAGTGTATTTTGTTAAAGACAAACCATATAATTTTGAAGTATATTTCTGTTTTTCTTTATTTTCCCATAACCGCCACATTGTTTCAGATCTTCAAACAAACTCTATCCAAGACAAATAAAACCTGAATTAACAGAAAATACAGTTTTAGACTGTAATTTAATTGATTATATCCAAAAAACACCTGGACAACCATCAAGTCTTTTGGGATAATGTCCTCTTGAAAGATTAGTTGAAAATTGATCTGTTTGGAAGATGTAAGGCCTGTAGGTCTGGAGACATCAGAAAACAGTTATACGTGGTGGTAACATACTGGTGTGTGGATGTCTTGCCTCTTCATTACCAGGGCGATCCGCAATAATAGATTGAACTATGAATCCTGCTGTCTATCAGAAAATATTGAAGGAGAATGTCCGGCCATCTGTCCATGACAATTAAACTTAATTGGGTTATGTAGTAAAACAATGACTCAAAATACAAGCGCAAATGGCCTCGGAAAAGTCCTGACTTTAATCCCTTTGAGATGTTTTAGGGTGGATCTTAAACAAGCAGTTCATGCTACAAAAAAAAACAAGTGACGAGTGGGCCAAAATTCCTCTGCAGCAATGTGAAAGACCGTTAACAAGTTATCATAAGTGTTCGGTGTCAGTTGTTGCTGCTAAAGGTAGCACAGCTCCTTATTAAGTTAAGGGGGCAATTCATTTTTCACGTGTTATGAGTATTTGATAACTTTTCCTTCAATAAATTAAATCATTTAAAGCAATATCTTCTGTTTGTGCATTACAGGTTGTAGTTGTCTCAAATGTTTGCTTGAAGGTCTGAAACAATTAAGTGTGCCAAATATTGGAAAATAAAGAAAAACACAGGGCAAATACATATTCACGCTGATATTATTATTATTGTTATATTCACATTGTATATACTGGTGTTTTCTGCAGTCAGATACGATAGTAATTTGGAAAGAGGCAGACAATGTATTCGTTTTGGAGTAGGGGTTGTGATAATCTGATTATGAAAACGTGGCTGAAAACAATGGTTAACTAAATACATTTTGGAATTAAGATGTATTATTTTGCACCATAATGTAATTAATTTCAATTAGATCTCACTTTCTCCCTTGGTCTTTTGGATGTGTCTCATTCTCTTGGTCTTTATTGTTTTTCTCTTTCTCCCTTTAAATAATCTTTTTCTCTGAGTGGCTGTGCAGTCCAGAACCCCGGCACTTGTCTTTGAATGCATCAATAACACAGACTTTAAGGTAGACTGTCCCTTCAATAGCATGCTTGTCTCTGGCTTGGGTTACAAAAAGTTGTTGTCTAGTTTCAATGATCTAAGTTTGACTAGTGATAGTTCTGATAAATCAGAGTAGGGTTGCACATTTTCTGGCATTTCCATGATTGATTGTCGCTAACGTTACTGAACAATTATCGATTAATTGTCAAAAAGGGAAATATAGCGTATGTGATAAAGCATGTTTTCCCCTCAATCAAAGCTTTACTAAAACATTTGCGAAAATGGCCAATTTTTAGCATGACCCCAATAAATAATTTAAGGCCATTTACATGAATTGAAAATTAGCAGTTTAACACACTGGATTTCATTTTGCTCGTTTCATGGTTGAGCAGCTCACCCTCTTCTGTTCAAAGTTAACATTGTGCACTCTCCTCAATAATTGCATTACATGCCCTGAATTTAAACCCAAACTTCCGTTGATAAAATGAAGACGAGACCGCAAAGTTTTCAATTTAATAATTATTTTTGAAACTCTTGATCGAGTAAATTCTTAATGAACAATAATCGATCATCGATTAATCATTAACAACCGTGGTTCTGCATGAACTGAACCTGACTGCACAGAACTGTATACGCAAGAGTTGTGTGCTTGTGTGTGTGTGCGTGTGCGCACAAGAACTAGGTTACTTTAATCTGAGGTCTTTTCCCTTGGCTGCAGTCTGCTTCACAATGTTCTTGAGCTCAGCTAACTTTTTGTTGTAGCCCCCTCCTGAGCGTAGTGGACTTTGTCATGAGTTCATCTTGCACTTCACCACATTAGTAACGTTAGCAGAAACAATTTTAACATCACTTCTAGGTGAATTTTTTTATGTATTTATGTATCTATTTATTTTAGGTACAACAGGTCCATACACCACATCGCGGGTAATTCATTGATCAATTCTAACTGCGGTTGGGTAGTAGGGGTGGGGGAAAAATTGACACAGCATAGTAATGCAATATTTTTCATGGCAAAATGTTATCGATATACGGAGGCCATGTAGCAATATTTTATTCTATCAATTATTAATATTACAAACAGGGTCCCAAATAACACCCGCCAAGCACCAACGGTGGGTAGAGATGCGGAAACCCTGTATTGAAATGAAGATGCTTTTGTGTCCAGTTATTCAACACTCCTAATTCTCTGTTCTCTGCAGGAACTGTATCAGAAGCTGACAGATTTTGATATTCGCTTCTACATATTTGAACTACTAAAGGTGAGACATTTTCGCTATCATGTTCTTTTCTGGAAAAACATTTTGAATCCAATTCGTTTTTCCACTGGAGCGGGAAGGGAAAGCGGGAGGAGAGGAATCAAGGAATCAAACTTTTAAAAATATTTTACCTTATTTCCATGTGCACAAGTTTGAAATAAAAGGTGCTTCAAAGAGTAACAAATAATGCATGAAAGTACGCAAGAGCAAAACTATTTCCCCTCTTTTTTTTTTTTTACTTTAAAGGCTACAGCTTCTTTTCATTTTGTATTGTTTTGGTGTAACAAAAACAATCATTCAACAAGTTTTGTCCACATGTCACATGTTCATGCACAGAACTGTGGTGATTGAAGAATGGTGATTGGTCTGCGTTGGGCTCCTGAATTGTGACCCTCGGGCTAGCAAACCGTGTCTTTCTCCCCTGTTCTAACCGGGTTCAAACCCAGGGGTCCTCTGATCCCACCAGCTAGGCAGTCAGTGTTCTTAACCACTCGACCGTGAGAGTGATTGTACTTCCAGCTGATAACACTGAGTTTGTACCATTCGGTAACAGTTACCCCTCTAAACCCGCACATCTGCAAACCCAGCTGGTGAATATATTCTAGACAAGTGGGCAAGTGTGGTATACGCCAAAAGAACGGTACAGGCCTGAATGCTGGACCCCTACAGTGAGGGGACGCGGTGGCTCTGTTACGCTGTGGGTAGCCTTTTGCTGGCATGGTTTGGGTCCACTTGTCCCTTAGAGGGAAGGGTTACTGCAAGTTAATACAAAGTTGTTCTGAGTGATCACCTTTATCCTATGATGAAATATTTCTATCCTTATGGGAGTGGTCTCTTCCAGGATGACAATGCCCCTATCCATAGGGCTCGAGTGCTCTACATAGAAGCCCTCTATGTAACTTTCATGTTAGCAAAGGCTTGCTCCTCAAAAAGACTAAAAGGTAAACTATATTTATTAGCTGTTATTCATTGTGAGCTCGAAATGAAATGGTAATACACATAATTATTGTGTGTAAGAATCTTTTTTTTTATACATACATTTATTAAATGGCTGTTTCAAGGATTGTTATCCATCTGCTTCATCTAATAGTTGGAAAAACAATTATATCATGAATGAAAATGATTTTAAGGATTTACTATACCTCACTTTATAATAATAATACATCTAATTTGTATAGCTCTTTTCAAAACAAAGTTACAAAGCACTTTATTTTAGTTGCTTACTTATCATCCAGCATTGGATGTTTACATACAAAAATGTAAGGGGCCCTTTCAGGCTCTGTTTTCAAGGGGTGGGGAAAAGCATAGCTACACCCCTGTGTACAGTAGTTTAATTTAGATTTGAGTTAGCTGACTTTAATGTCACAAGCGCCAACAACAAACACACTCATCTGGCCAAAGACCATTTCATATTTTGCTACTGAGCAGTTTGAGGGCCTCAAAATGGAAACCTACAGGGTAAACTATTCTACATTTTATTTCCTTGAGCAGGCATTTGTTCCTGCCATCACCTCAAACCGAATATTTTATGGTAGCCTGTATGGAAGTGCATGGGTTCAATTTTATTTAATGTCCAGTTTACTTGCGCATATGTTTTTGCAAACCAGGAACCTATTGAAAAACATGTCTTCTTGATTGATTATTGAGTTAATGTTTTTTCCTTTTCTTTGTCTAATCCCCAGTTCATAAGTCATTTCGTTCTATTGACGCTGGTATGAACCGTACCTGGCGAACATCACCAAAACATACTCTTTTTAAAACTCCATTGGTAGCATTGAACTTGTGTTAATACACTCTGTTTGACAATGAGGTGTCTAAGTTAGAAATTGGGTAATGATTAACAGACAAGAGTATACAAATTTTTGTAACAATAATAGATGTTGGACCATTTGGGCATACCTATGGCTATTGAGTTACAGTGTTTTTTCCAGGACATAGCTGATAAAAGGTCTTACCCGTTTTGTTTTTCTTTAACCTTGGTAATACTGTAGTGCTGCAAGGTAAACAGGGTTTTTATTATGTTGACCTCCCTGTTTACATAATGCTTGTGTTCGTGGGTGCTTGTGTGTGTTTCAGGCGCTGGACTACTGCCATAGTATGGGAATCATGCACAGAGATGTCAAACCACACAATGTGATGATTGATCACCATTCAAAAAAGGTAGGGGCTGCCATCATGAAAAGATAGGGCGAAACATTCACATTTTGCAGGGATGCTGAAGAGTGTTGGGGGGAGCAACGTGATAGAACAAGTGAGTTGAAGTAATTATGAACTTTGAAAATAAGGAAAACATACATGGTGGTTAGATTTTAAATTTTAATTAATTATTTTGCTTTCTTTGTACATTTTAAAGTCAAGGGGGAAATATATCAGTCCTGCCCCGTTTATGAGTCCATAGGGTACAAATATTAAGTGCAAAACTGATGGAGGATTCCGAACACCACCTAATGCAATTTTCCGTGTAGGAATGGCCTGGTCCCACCCAATTAAAGCCACAGAGATTTTGTCTTACTTAAAAAGCCTTGTACCTTTCAAGCATATATAATACAATCTACTGTACAAATCTACACGAACAAATGGAAATTGAAGTGCACTAAATCTAGATTAGAAATGACAGCCTGAGAAAAGCAGCACCCACATTAGTAACAGGACGTGAATGAAATCCAAAAGAAGCAGTGCTGCAGGCAAAACCTTAAACATACGAAAATAGTAGGACAATTACAACATGGACAAGGAGGGTTTGGACTTTGCACAAGTAAACAAGATGGTCAATATCACCTCTTTTGAATTAGACATAGATCTTATAAGTAAGTAAGAAGAAGCAGTAAGGAGTGCCAAAATTGTCTTGCAAGCAAAGTAATGGCCCAACTGACCAAGTGGGTCAGAAATCTACTTGCCCAAAGTACATTTTTACATGCCCCTATACACATTTTATTCACTAGCAGTTATAAAATAACAACAAGACTAAAGCAAGAATTTTTTTTTTTAAGTCTAAGATAAAAATGTATTTATTTTATCCTCTTGGCATTCTATTTTCCAATATTCGTCTAAAGACATACCTACATTGAACATCCAATCACTAAAGAAGTTGAAGTCTCAAGTTTGCAGTATTGTATTATTGGTGGGTAATGTAACGTAAGCTTCCCAAAAATGTTGAAATGCTTAAAAATCATATTTAAAAACATAGCTGATATAAATGACATTTTGTAAATCAGACTTTAATTGGCATTGGCTAACATAACCAAGGTTTGACTTTAAATGTACGGGAATTTTTTTTTTGGTTAATCATACCTAACAGGTCGCTACCAGGAGGGGGGGCGGGGGGTGTATCCTTGCCGGGGATAGATCTTTACGGTACAGTGCCAGGGAAAGCAAATCCAGAGCCACGGAAATCCCCCCCACCCCCCGTCAAATCGCACACTGGAAATAAGTAGGTAACAATAAGGCATTCAATTAAAAGGAAAATGCAAAACAACAACTTAATAAATAGTGCGTTGGTTGGTTCGTAATAAGCCGATCAAATTACAATTCATATAGCTCTCTTCTGTAGCATCAAAATTTGATTAGCTCTAATATATATATTTTTATATTTTGACAGAACCCCCACCTTCTGTTTTTATTACCGCCAGGGGGATGCTGCAGCACATCTAATACTCCCACGGTTATGAACTGAAATAGTTACCTTGTGTCTGTTGGCTGGACTTCTTGCTGTTCTTTTGCTGTTATTGCTGCTGTAATTACTGTTAGTAACCAGAAGGTAGCGACCTTAACCTTCTTGTTTTGACCATACCTTACTTACCAAATGACTTAACGTACATTTTTTGAAGAAACAAGCATTTTGAAATAAAATTCAAAATTAGAACTCCAGCAATAACACAGGACTTGGAAGAACGAGTTGGATGTTTTGTCTGTGCAATTTTTACCTCACGAAAGGATGAAAATTGCTCTTTACCTTGAGCTGTAACTACACTTTACCAGCATATTCATATTATAGCTTATAAAAGAATACTTGGACCTTAATCACGGCAGGATTAGTTGCAGGTTTGACTTAAATACCTCAAAAATTTACCCAACAGAACAAAAGGTCATGTAATTAAAGTGTTTGCTGCATTATTTTAATGTGATGTAGCCATCTTAGTAACTCCTGGCGGTTGGGGAGTCATCTCTTCAATGATTATCATTTTCAAAGAACACCATACTAATGTTTTAACTTATAGTAATTAACAGTTCAGAAATCAATACTTGGTGCAATCACAGCTGTCATGCGTCTTGACATGCTCTCCACCAGGCTTTCATATTGCTGCTGGGTAACTTCATGCCACTCCTGGCACTGAAATTCAAGCAGCTCGGCTTTATTTGATGGCTTGTGACCATCCATCTTCCTCTTGATCATATGCCACAGGTTTTCAATGAGGTTCAGGTCTGGAGATTAGGCTGGCCTTGACAGGGTCTTGATCTGGTTCTCCATCCACACTTTGATTGACCTGGCTGTGTGGCATGGAGGATTGTCATGCTGGAAAAAAAAGAATCCTCAGAGCTGGGGAACATTGTCAAAGTAAATGTGTATGAAATGTGCTATACAAATAAAAAAGATAAAATTGATTTGAATGTAGAGTAGTGTTAACAGTCATAAATGTTGATGTGCAGTGGGCTCATTTGTGATAACATTCGACTGTTCGTGTAAAGTGTCATAAGGTGTTTTTTGTAATTTTGTTTTAATTGTTTTGAGCGAGGTCATTCTGATATGAAATAGATATTAATAGATACGAAATAGATAAAGAAAACAACTTAAAAACTTTTATAAAGAGTAGATATCTAAACAGAACAATTTAGAGAAGAGTTCTGGGACCTCCTCTATTATTTGGCCCACCCCCCCAAAAAATACATCAACCGTTTTTGTTCATGAAAATGAACTTACGCATGGAGAATCCATTCGCGTTTGATTCTCTTGTAAGCAGTAAAAGCTTAAAAACTTTTGCTTTTAAAGCTTTAAAACTAGGCCAATCTCGAAGTAATCAGACAGATATTGGCCGAGCAGCCCGTCTAGATATTCAGTTAGCCCTGTCTAATATTCAACTAGCTAGCTGAATGTCGGACAACACTGTTCTCAGGACTTATTTATGGAATACCTTTCAAAATGACTAGAAACTGGAATGAATTTCTTTCATTTATACTTTTAAATCTAAAATGAAAGACTTAGAAACAGTTTCCTTATGTTTTTAAATGATTCTTATTTTTAAGTACTTGGTTATGAATATCTTTTGAATATGAGTTCCCTATGCATAATTTTTGCTGTTTTAATTTTGTGTCGTTTTCGGTTGTCTTATGTACATACATTACGTAGTATTAACATTATGAATGATTAATCTCAATGGAACAAATTCCTGGTTAAATAAAGGTTTATTCAAATATAGACCAACTTCAGTTCTTACGCTTTCTTCTCTTGAAAAACAAAAATGTAAAAGATCATGCTATTTTTATATTATCTACATTTATCTCTTTAAAAGCCCTTGTGTGTGCTGGATACTTTTTGTGACGTTGTGTGCCAGAGCAGAACATATATTGTTACTAGGGGTGACATAAATAACCTGAGTGACTCAGTGGTGACAAATGAAAGCATACAGAACACGACACTGTCTTGTTTTTCCCCAACCCTCTGTCTCTCTTTCACCCACACACGTGTGTGCGCTGTTGAAGGCCACACATACACATGAAGTGTTTGTCAAGCCATGCACAATTTCGTTTTTTAAATACATAGACGCAAAACATTGTAATAATTGAATTCATATGAATGACTCTAGTGGCACCCCACCACTGATCATTTCTAAATGGGTTTATAATCCTGTCAGGTGTTCAGACACGTTGTAATCAAGGGGTTTAAGGGGTTCATAAACAATTTCTTATGTTTGTTTGTGTGTGTGTGTTTAGCTGCGTCTTATAGACTGGGGTCTGGCAGAGTTCTACCACCCAGCTCAGGAATACAATGTCCGTGTTGCATCGAGGTACTTCAAAGGCCCTGAGCTTCTGGTTGACTACCAGGTAACACAAACTCTCAAAGATGCTAAGGGGTGAGAGTGAAGAGTAAATTAGATCTGAGACATTTTTCCTAGAGAAACCTGACATTTAAATATGTATTCCTAAAAACACAACACAGAGTGCATACTATACTCAAACCCATACAACCTAGAGCATAAAATAAAATGTGTCTAAAGAATAACACATGGCTGAATATGGTCCTGGATGATTGGTAGTCCTTTGCAACCCCCAGCATTTATAGATTTCTCTGTGTGTTGGAATAAATTAGAAATTGATAGGATAGGTGGTTCTTTCAGACATGACAGTTTGAAAATGTGTCGTGTTGCATAAAACAAAGGCATATTGAGAGTTGCTTTTCCATATCAATCTAACGTGCTGTTTAAAGCAGGCCGCAGAGCTGTTAATTAGTCACATGGTTTTGTGGCTGAGCACCACTTTTCAGAAACTGTTTGTAAAGAGAGTTTATTAGCGGCAAAGAAAATTCGAATGAAATGTTCATCATGTACACTTATGAAGTGTGTCCTGTGTATTCATCCTTTGCATTTGTGTGTAGATGTATGACTACAGTTTAGACATGTGGAGCTTGGGCTGTATGCTGGCCAGTATGATTTTCCAGAAAGAACCCTTCTTTCATGGACAGGACAACTATGATCAGGTAAGATCACACAATCTTGCATTCCCAGTTGCTGTTGTGCACTTTAATGTTCATAGGACGTCGTAAATTTGTATTATTCACCGGCAACAGAAATCACAGGATTTCCTGCTGAAAAGCGGTCCTGTTTCCCAGGAAAAAGTATGCCAGGAAAACGAGAAATGTACTAATAATAAAATAATCCATACAAATCAGAACTCTCTCTGCGATTGAACTGTTGGCATACTTTAATATTTCGAATTGATGTTGCCTTTAAATCAAGGATGCAATAAAGGCCTGAAGCTAACTTTTGCTGGTGAATTTAATAATCAACCAGCCGCACGCATTAACTTTGCAATGTAAGTCTGTTTAGTTACCAGACTTCCAACTAAATCACTGACAACAAATTTTGAAATGACAACAAAATTTGCTGAGAATATCTAATACACATTCGGCCTGATTTACTAAAGAATTGCATGTGTAAAAACACGTGCAAACTCTGGAAAAAAAGGTCCAAGCTGATCTAGTTGAAGCTCAATTCAATGTGCTTATTGGCCTCTTTCACTACTACCTCTAATTCTATGGTATTTCATTTTCATTTTCATGTTTTGTTTCCCATCAAAACTACCCTTGGCTGGAATTACTAACACAAACGCAAAACGCGAATTTAAATATAGCTGTTTGTGCCTGACGTCATTTACGCAATTACTCTTAGTTAATCACCCGCAGAACTGGTGCCATATGAAACTGTTGGAACAAACACGCAATTTAGGGCCCGGTATTTGGGATCTTAGTAAAGATCGCACACACGGCCCCCTTATGCACCTTGCTTTGCCCCTTGCTTCCAAAAGTATAATCCATAACATACACTACCTATCAGCAGGGCCGGATCATGGTCCCTTGAGGCCCCAGGGCACATGTCTTTTGGAGGCCCCCCTCCTTTATTGGTGTCTTTCTTGTCTTCCTCCTCGCAAAATCATCTCCTAAACGGTCAAAAACGACCTGTAAGACTCAATTGACAAAAGTGACAATGAGCTGAGACGTGTTTCACGTCAAATTTACAAATCATTCCTAATAAAATGATTTCCATCTCAATTGTTTTTGGGGTTGCTTCAATATAGGAAGATAAAAATTCTAGATATCATAAATACAGGGACGCATTTTTTCCTCCTCACATTTTCTGAATTCATTGTAATTCTGCGGGCTGGATGAGAAGCTTTGGCGTGCAGCATGGAGCCAGTTGGTGAACTCTGGCATATGCTTTCGCAGCAAATAGCTATTGGATTAACTCAAAAGTCTGTTCACTGAACCGGCAGATTGAGTAGAAATTGTTCTGAGCAACAATGCTAGTAACACTTTTCTATGTGACTGACACGTGGCGGTTCTCTTGTCCGAACATATCATGTTAGAGCTATTATCTCCTGTTATCTATCTACTTCTCAGACAGAGGGGTGTGGCTCCACTCTATGAGACAGCCAGAGAGGTAGGGTAGAATGGGTTTGATACAGTTTAAGAGATTGAATCGGTGTCTCTCTTTCTGGAAAAAGCTGCACTTAGCTACTATGGTTTCAAACAATAAGGCTAAGGAAATGTTAGACCTGAATCTAAACTAGCTTTTGTGAAAGTCTTTCAATTTTCAGGTGGCACAGGTTTTAGTACTGTGCAACTAAATTGTTTGCACCATGGAGCACTGGAGGCAGTATTTATATATTTATGTAATTCATTTTACTTCGGATGGTCATGTTTCTCTGTTCCCAGCTAGTCCGCATTGCCAAGGTTTTAGGGACAGACGAACTCTTTGGCTACCTACGTAAATACCACATTGAACTGGACCCTCGCTTCAAAGACCTGCTGGGACAGTGAGTAGCAGTAGCTTGAAAACAAACAACAAGGATGAAGATGAACAATAATAATTATATGCATAGTCAAATATCTTGTTAGTTTATGTCAACATATGTTAATCAGGTTAGATAATATTTGTCCGTTAGATTATTATACTTTTTTTTTTTACCTCAGTACCTTTTTCGGGGGAAAAAAACACACTTGGATTTTCTGTTAGAGTTAAACTCTTGGCCTCTCCATCCAGGCAAAGCAGAAAGCGCTGGGAGCAGTTTGTCCAAACAGACAACCAACACTTGGTCAGCCCTGAGGCCCTAGACCTCCTAGATAAGCTGCTCCGCTACGACCACCAACAGCGGCTCACAGCCACAGAGGCCATGGAGCACCCCTACTTCTGTGAGCACACACACAAAATGATTACTTACCTTCAGGCCAATGTAGCAGATATACGGCACTGGGAAAAAATTAGACAGCTGCAAATGTATCAGTTTCTCTGGTTTTACTATTTATATGTATGGGTTTGAGTAAAATTAACATTGTTGTTTTATTCTATAAATTACTGACAAGGTTTCTCCCAAATTCAAAATAAAAAAAAATCATTTAGAATAGAAGTATTTATTTGTGGATAATGCAAAAAAAAAAAAAGAAATTGCCAAAAAATATGGATTGTTTTCAGACCTCGAATAAAACAAAGAAAAATATTTAATATTCATTTTTAAACAATAAAATACTAATGTTTTAACTTGGTGGCCACGGGTCCTTAAAATGTCTTAACATTTCTTAAAATACAATAAAGTTTTCCTAAATTCAGATTGGATTAGTCTTAAGGAGCCCATAATGTAGATAATCATACCCTTTTGTGTGATTCCTTAATGGCTATGAAGCACATCTAAAAATCTTTTCTTAAACTCAATTCTATTGTATTTTCTATTAATTATTCTAGGGTCCCTCTTTCGTTGCTTCCAAGTAACCAATTGTCTGACAATATTGCTATTTCAAAGAAAATCTGGGTTATTATGGGAACGTTTATTAAAATCGGAAGCTCTTGAGAGCATCTTTAGCCTAAAATCTTTTAAAGAAATGCAGTGTTATGACCGGTTTGACAACCTCAACATGATAGGGACACTACCGAGTAAAAAAAAAAAAGGTACTATCTATTAACAAAGATGCACTAGGATCAGGAAAATAGGCAGAACACACGAATAACAGATAACAGGGCGACAAATGTCTGGGAGTGAGAGTGTGGGAAGGGTAAGGACCCTACCCAACCCACATCTCCACACAGGTGTCCTTCATCAGTAATCAAGGAGCTGCACCTAGAAAACAAAAACAGAAAAGGCACATACACAACAGTAGCAGGACATGGAATGAGGTAACAGCAGCCTGTCAGAAGTGACAGTTGAGTGGGATTTATATTTTCTAATATATACTGTGTGTGTGTGTGTGTGTATATATATGATGTTAATTTCCAGACCCAGTAGTGAAGGAGCAGTCTTTATCCAATTCTGACAGCAGCATGGTGTCCAACACTACTGTCCGATGAAAACAGCCATCTACAGGTAATGACCCACAAACAAGTAGCAAACCTTCAGTCAGAGCAAAAGGAAAAAGTACACAGTGCAGTGAGTAATTGGACTTGAATTTAAATAACAACAGTGACAATGAGGAGGAAGTGCATACTGTCACATGTTAATTTGAGTTTGTACATTCAATTCATCATATTAACCAAATTAAACAGTCAACATAGTCAAAGGGTTAAGCTATTTTTCCATTTTCTTTTTGTCTGTGTAATAACATAAAGCCCCAGAACTATTCTAGAGAAAATTGCCCTGTTCCATGTCGGCATCAACCAGCCTAAAAATGACTGATTTTCTTGAGGAACTGATATGCAAGTTTGTCTTGATTGGGCATGCATTACATGTTGAACTTCCTACCCAACTCAACTATGGGCCTGTCATTTCCCAATCCAGAACTAAGCTGTTTCTTTCTACTTTTTCAAAATGTATACATTTTCAATCTACACACAAAACTAATTTTACAAATTATGGAAACATCAAGAACTGAAACTAAAATGTTGGTAAATATGCAGCTCCTGTGAAGTGACACTTCAAATTAGGTGCGTTCACAGTCTGTTAGCTTTACTTATTTTTTATGTCTTGGAGTCCATAATTTGGCCAATTCAATTTATTAGAAGCCCAAGAAATGCTCTGAGTCATACATCTGAGCAAGAGTTGTCCATAAGTGTCCATCATTTTATTTTATTTTATTTGTTTGCATTAATAGAATAATAATCAATTGATCTCAGTGTCTTGAGAATCTTGATGGCATTTGAATTACCCCATGGGAAGGGTTTAATACACTTCATAATATTGGAATGTTGTTGATGGCATTCTAATTACCCCATGGGAAGGGTTTAATAAAATATAGGAATATTGTTGATGGCATTATAATATACTTCATAATATTGGAATGTTGTTGATGGCAATCTAATTACCCCATGGGAAGGGTTTAATAAAATATAGGAATATTGTTGATGGCATTATAATATACTTAATAATATAGGAATGTTGTTGATGGCATTATAATATACTTAATAATATAGGAATGTTGTTGATGGCATTATAATATACTTAATAATATAGGAATGTTGTTGATGGCATTATAATATACTTAATAATATAGGAATGTTATTGATGGCATTATAATATACTTAATAATATAGGAATGTTATTGATGGCATTATAATATGCTTAATAATATAGGAATGTTGTTGATGGCATTAAAATATACTTAATAATATAGGAATGTTATTGATGGCATTATAATATACTTAATAACATAGGAATGTTATTGATGGCATTATAATATGCTTAATAATATAGGAATGTTGTTGATGGCATTAAAATATACTTAATAATATAGGAGTGTTGTTGATGGCACCACTGCTCACCAGGGCCTCTTTAATCTGCAAGTGATTGCAGTGCGACATGTCATCTGTCAGCTGATGATGTGGCATGGGAGCTTCAGCTTGCCAAATTGTTAAACTAAATACAGGCATCACCAAAGGCCCAATCTGAGCCCAACAAAACTCGGCTTTGAATGATTTAATTTAAACAAATTTGACTAATAATTTATTGCAACAGATCTTAGAAGCGGTGGGAACCCTGATTATAACAGCATAATTAAAGATGCAAGGACAATTTCTAATCTGGTTTCAGTTAATAGGCGCTAATAAGCTTTATCCTCTAACCCCATTTGAATGGTTACAGTGCAATAGAGAAATTAGAAAAAGAGTGAGTTATGCTGTCTTTCTCTTTTTCCTTTCAGAAGAAGAATGTTTGTTACCTCATCTTTGAAACCCTGTGGCCGTAACCTTGACAAGTGTGCAGGGACTATGGAAGAAAGTAATGACAACCACTAACACAACATACACACATGCATGCACATTAGACCAACACACACATACACACACAAACACACACACACATACAGCCCCTTCCACAGTATCTGTCTGTGGTTGGCTTCAAATGAATCTTACCACTGAGCTTTAGGTTGTCTCTCTGACGTCCCTTATTCCCTTTACTATTCATTAGTTTCAAAGTCTGAAAACTATTCCTACTGCCCCTTTCCCTTGTTTGAATCAGCATGGAGAACGAACTACAGTTTGAGGCCCCCACCCCTTTCTGTCAATACGTCTGTCCAAATCTGCCACTGACAGACATCTGAACGTCTCGCAACACTAATCTAGTTCACATGTGGGGGACTTTGTCTGGGTAAAGTGATGATTATAGTAATATTAATGGAAATAAAAGATTTTTATTTAATTGAATTTGTCTGTTCAATGAATTTTGCTCTATTCTGTTAAAGGAGGGTGGGTGTGTGTGTGTGTGTGTGTGTGTGTGTGCGCGCGTGCGCTACATACTTACGTTGATACAACTACCCAAACTTGTTCCATATACTTACTTCATTTAGCATAAACAAGCACATATATCGTCTTCTAAAATCGGTGAGGTATGGCTTTAAGAAGAGGACAAACAGCGATTGTGATCGTACAGATTCCTCATGGAATGCAAAACTGCAAAGGTACATTAAGTTTTAGGATCTCCCAGCCGAACGATAACAATCTCTGACGTCATTGAGTTAATCGGCTCCTGGTCACTGAAATACCTGTGTGTGTGTTTACCGTAAACCCAGCGCAGTGTAGCTGGAGTATCAACTTACCCCTCAGCATAGACACAAGAGCACCTGTTTCCTGACACACAACCTGACTCTGTGAGATAGATGAAAGCACACACACCCATACATTTCAGTCATGAAACATTTAGCTTGTGCGGTCACAGCAAGCTACTGTCCGGTCTGTTCCGGTCTTTAGAAGCCAGCTCCCATGCATATTGTGGACATGTGTTTGCTGTTGTATACTATGCAGAGCCCATATTCAGAAAACATTTTATGGAGAAAGGTTGCTACTATCTTGCTGATTTAGGAGAATCTAAACTCTACTCTAAGAAACTCAAATTTTAGGACTCCAAAATGTTTTGTCTTTCAGTAATTCACCAAGCAGTTTAGTGCTAAAATCAGCTCCTAAATTTGGGGGTAGTCATGAGGACTCCTAAATCCCTAAAGACAATCATCAGTCTGCCTCATAATCGCCGTGGTGAACGAAGTACACAAATCCTGTAAAGTACAGATACATTTGCAAATTTTTTCTTCAGTCTAAGCACAAAAGTAACTGCTTTTAAAATACATATTAAAATACACTATTATTTAGTATGGTTATTTTGTCAGGGGTTGCTAACATGACCAACAGAATCAGTCGTTAGGAGGTGGAGGGACAGAAAAACAGAGAGGTTAACACAGGTGAGAAAGGGAGAGATATTGAGTCAGATTGTTTATACTCCAGACAGGCATAGCATAGCAGGCATTTAAAAGAGAATGCTGCCTCCTTCTGTTCCAATATTTCAAAAATATATTTATTTATTTAGATATTGCCATGCGTGTTGCAGTGCCCCGACCTGCGTAGACAAAATACAGTCAGACATTTTACTAATCCTGATCAGGCTCTCTTGTGTATCTGTATCCAAGCTAATGTTTATTGTTGAAACGAATGTCATGATCGATCGGAATGCATGCTGCGCTCTGATTGGTAGGTTTCAGTGTGAAATTGTCGGATTATTCTGTAGATTATTTTAGACAATCCATTTTCTCCATATCAAAGTAATGAGTAACAACAGATATTGCACAAAAAGTAGGACATTTTACTTTGAATGTGAAAGTGGAGTGAAAGTAGAAAGCCAAAATGGAAACACTTGTGTAAGGGACAGATAGGCTACTTGAAAAAGGTACTTGAGTACAGTAACAAAATACTTGTACTTTGTACTGTCTACCACTGTATTTTGGAGATATTGATTGATACATATCTGTTATAGAGGAATTGCCTTAATCACAGGTATTATGATTATAGTAGAGCCAGACAGGAATGCTGTCACATCAACAAACAGAAACAACTCAATAACACCAGAGATCAAGTTTCTGACAACTTCGCTACTTGACATAATAATAATAATAATGATATTGTAGTTATGCAGCGCAGGCATAGCCATATCTCAGTCATCTTGGATTTTATTCTATTCTTTTTTACTTGAGTATATTTTCTTAAATCTTATTTCATTTCATTGTATTTATATTGTAGGCCTATATCTTGTATTGTGTTATCTGTTCTTATTGTCAAGCCCCTTGAAACCTTGTTTCAAAAGGTGCTATAAGTTTATTATTATTATCTGTCAGTAGAATATTACACACCCAAAAATGCCCTCCCCAGACCCCACATTGTCAGACAATTCATAAGGTTTCCTCTTGTTGTTCATCAAGATTTTATATTTATTATAAAACCTTTATATGAATATGGCAGATAACTTCCTCTACAGTATCTCCATGATAAAATCACAGACAGACCCATCCCCTATCAGCCCATCCAGGGCTGGATCATGGTCCTGTGAGGCTCCTGGGCACGTGTCTTTTGGAGGCCCCCACCCCTCTTACATTGGTGTCTTTTGGAGGCCCCCACCCCTCTTACATTGGTGTCTTTTGGAGGCCCCCACCCCTCTTACATTGATGTCTTTTGGAGGCCCCCACCCCTCTTACATTGGTGTCTTTCTTGCCTTCGCCCTTGCAAAATCATCCACCAAGTCGTCATTATCTAGTTGTCTGACTCAATTGACAAAAGTAACAATGAGCTGAGACGTGTTTGGCACATGCTACTCCGCAGCTCATACACTGTGTTTTAAGAATGCACTGTATTTACCAAGGGGCCCACGTGTTAGCTTGATGTATGCACCCAGGGGCCCCAGTGTTCAGCTCACGCTTTAAGCACTGAGGGGCCTCACGTTGTAAGCGCTGAGGGACCCTAGTGGTCAGCTCAAGCTGTGCGCACTGAGGTTCCTTGCGCTCAACTTCCTTTCGGAAGTCTTGTGCCACGCACTGTGTGCGGTCTGAGGCTTTGATGCCTCCTGGCTGTCTGAGGCCCCGGGGCACTGGCCTGGTGCCTAATCCAGCATTGAGCCCATCACTGTAGGGGCGTAGTAAGTAAGCCTGTTCATGAAACATGACATCATCCATAGCAACAAGGTCAACCCCACCCTTTCTCTCAGCTTAAGAGTTCTCCCAATTCTTTTGTAAAAGTCTCAGCAGCTTTATGAATCGGTTTTGAGAGGAAAGTCTTAGCTAGGAACTTTTAATGCTATTTAGGATTACGTTTAGTGGTAAGATAAAATGCTTAGTGAATACGGGCGCAGATGTGGCATGATGGATGTTCCACAACATTTAGCCAACATGGGGCAAATTGGACGTTTATTTTTATGCTTGGAGTGTTGTTGCAAATGTGCATTAATGGATAGGCCTGTTGCTATATATTATATTTATCTTTTAAACAGGGCAGTGTATCATCTGTTAACTTTTGGCAGGCCAAATATTTTTTAGCAGCTTAAAAATATGCCTAGCTTTGTACCAATTCTAAATACATTTCAGTCAGGACAACTTACGAATATGTTTAACAATTTATTGCGTTTAACATGGGGACACATTCAAAGTTGGTGTCAAGGGTCTGCCGTTCTGAATAATAAAAAAAAATTGTTATAATAATGAATTTAATTTAGTCTATTGCGCTTTTCAAGACACAAAGCACTTTAAAATATGGAATGACTTTCACGCCAAGGTCATATTCAAACGCTCAATGAACAGTCATTGGTAGGGAGCAGATGTCTGCAGATTCTGCTAACAAATACTGACCAGAAAATTAAAACAACCAGTTTTTCAACACCAACAAAATACTTCCTATTTACTTGTTGCATCTTGTTTAGTTGTATTATTAGTCGTATGTAGGTTAACACAGGGTTAACAATACAATGAAATGTGCTGGGTGAGAGTCAGGTCAGCTCAGCAGAAAAAAAACTATTAAAAACAAAATAAAAAACTATACCAACAAATAAATGAGAGAATAAGGAATACATTCGTTATTCAAAATGATTCCTATATTATAATAAATATATATTATAAAAGTATTATATTTATTATCAAATTTATATGTCGAGATCTAAGTACATAAAGTGACAAGTATATTGCACAGAGGGTATGTATCAGACCTGGATGTATGCATTATAATTTAAACATTGTGGACAAGCCGGTATAAAAAATACAATGAGGGGAACCAATTTTTGTGAGTTCAACAGCCTGATGGCCTGGTGATAAAAACTGTATTTGAGTCCGGTGGTGCGTGCAGCCATACTCCTGTATCTTCTACCAGACAGTAGCAGGGAGAACAGACTGTGTGCTGGGTGACAGTGGTCTTTGATGATACTATGGGCCTTCTGCAGGCACCGCTGGTGAAAGATGTCCTGAATGGCGGGGAGACTATTTCCACTGGTGTGCTGTGCCGCTTTCACTACTCTCTGGAGAGATTTGCGACTGTGGGCAGAACAGTTTCCGTACCAGACTGCGATACAGCCAGTCAGTAAGCTCTCGCTAGTGCACCTATCGAAATTTGTCAGGATGCTGGTATTCATACCAGACCTCTGCAGTCCCCTCAGGAAATAGAACCGTTGGCAAGCTTTCGTAAACAATGGTGTCTGTGTGTAGGGTCCAGGAGAAGTCCTCAGTAATATGAACTCCGAGGAACTTAAAGCTCCTGGCCCGTTCCACCAGGGCATCACCAATGAGGATGGGTAAGTGTCCACCTCCACCTCCACGATCTGGGGCCTGCCCTCAAAAAGTCAAAGATCTAGCTGCAAATGGAGGTGTCCAGTCCGAGATAGAGGAGCTTAGTGACAAGCTTCATACTACTACATATATACATACTACTTGATGCTGCCTATTATACATATTCTTCACCCTCGACAGACTCTAACACCAAAAGGTAACATTTATTTGAGGTTTTTTTTTTTAAACCAAAATAATATATGCCAAAATAATTTTTGCGTCGTGGTCTGTGAAAGTTAAATGTTGGCACAAAGAGGCAGAACAAATGGCAGCAAATTGTATTGCTCCACACAAAATCCATCTATTACATTCATCATACCCCGTCTATTGCTTTGTGTTTTTGTTTCTGGAAGGACGTGAGCTCTTGAGCCATTACCAAACTTTAATTCTACTGCTTTCTTGCTGAAGAACCACCACAATGTTCGTCCTTTTTTAAAGTTAGCAGTTAATAATCCCTCTGGTAGATTGAATGCGTTTGTATGTGTCACATAACCCTACGGGGTTGGCTTGGGGTGAGGTGTATCCTCTAAATGGTGCTTAGATGATGGACACATACAACATGAGTAAAATATGAGAACGTTTTATTTTACAGATCAAACAAAGGACAAAAATGGGAACACGTTTCATGGTTGGAGTGTACAACTTAAGGAGTTTTTACCATCTGTCAATTTGTTCATCTTATTTCTGTTCGATTGTACATGTGATAAGAATTATGATAAAAAAAGAGATTATGTTAGTGTGGTTGTGTAAATGTACAATCATGTTATCACCAAATTCTTCAAAATGATCGACGAAAAGGATGTTGTAATTCGTGCAGCAGACCAACAAAAAAAACGTTCTTTGAAAGGTTGACATTTGAGACAGAAAACGGCTTCTGAATAAACCAAAAGTGGTAGTCGGCTTCTGTTGGTTGAAGTGTGCTCTCTAAAACTACTCCAGGAAACTCGAAGGAAAGTGCTGCACCACACTGGCAGAGGGAGCGATTAGGACTGGGTAGTCGGTGTTAATGGCGAGGAAGCAAAGTTCAGCCCACTCTTTTGACACCAGTGTTGGGTCTGCGTCGGAAACAGGCTGTAAGACACTTCTTATCTGCCCGGTTGCCTGGGGAGCTTGGAGCTGGCAGTGGGGACACTTGTTTTCTGTGGAGTAGGACCAATGGTAACCATGGTCATTGTTAAGTAAACATGGTTCTCTACTGCACAGCTCTAACTATTGGTCATAAAAAACAAGAACAAGATAGACTATCACTATTGAATCTGGATGATTAATTTACTTTACTTTCCTCAATCAGACCCACTAAGAAGCTCTATCAGAATCTCTTTTGTTTTAGGTCCTAGAAGCTGACTTTAATTACATTTTGTGATTTTCTTTTGAAGACCGCAGATGACATTAAAAAAACGTGTCTCTGGACAGCTACAAATGGTAAATTATAATTCAAACAATGTCAAACTATCACCTGATATTTGTGGCTGCAGCCGCCTCTCGAATCTTGACCTGCCTCATTATCTTCAGCAAGCAGCAGATCTGTCGCAGCGTCAATCTGGGGGCATGGCACACCAGGCGGGTGCGGGGGGCACGGCGGGGCCCACGGTAGGTGATCAGGGACAGGTAGTCGCGCCCATGGTCCTTGCCCAGCAGCTGCACGCTGCAACGGGCATAACATGACGCACACTGGACAAAGGGAGAGAAAGATAGAAAGACACAATATGAATCCTGTGCAATTAGTGTGGGGCATAGTGGTTAATACAGACTATTTACCAGATGGTAAATAATATTTAAAATGTGAACATCTTTATTCTTGGGACTATGTGTGTGGTAAAATACAAAATAAAAACTATACACCCATCTACAAGTAAATGAGCCGAGGACTTGGTTTGTTTCTAATATGCCCTTCCAAAAAACACTGTTTCAGGATTGCATGTTATATATTCTAGTATTGTTTTCATTCATAAGCCAGGATTCAGAACACAATCTCTGTCCAGTGTTTTCCCTACTACTACTAATGTTGAAAGATTTAGCATTTGCTCCACATCACCGAATTGAAGTTTCTACTGTGGCTGAGTCCATGGGATGTCCACTGAACTGATGTAGCAGTCCTCACACTGGGTGACTACATTGACACTCACCTAGTTAATTAGTAAAGAGGTGCCAAGCCCTCCGCTCACACTTAATCAATCTATCAACAAGACACCTGAGCACACGCTAAGAATCATTGGCACAAAGGAAATCCAAGTCCACCGATTCATTTACAGGACAGACACCTGATCATAATGACAATTTGCGTTGTCAGAATATCGTTGCTCGCGAAGGCAAAAGCTGACCCCATAGAGCAGGACTGGAGTCTAATAACAAATCATACTGTCTATGATGGTGCAAAGAGTTCATCTTACAGGATTCATTCCACGCAGTATAGCGATAACATTATATAGTATCCTTTAATATACAGTATAATACAATTCTCATGATATTCTGCAGTAAGGTTTCCTAAAGCCTTCCTCATCTGAGTGCAGATTCTGTATTATGCATCCACCACACCACTGACTTATATACAGCATCTATGTCTTGACAACCCACTAGCATGCATAACCAACAGTGCAGATACTCACAGGAACAACAGTGGCCATGGAAAAGCTTAGGTCTGGTTGTCGGAAGTGAGATCAGTAGTATTACTCAGTCTGCTGGAACACCCTCTTATATCTGTCAGGTTAACCTATCAGAAACCACTCCAATATCCCCGCCCATTAGTGAGGTCACTGCTTTACACACACCGTAGCAGAGGGATGACAACAGCGAGAGGGAGGAGGATTAAATGACAGACTGGTAGGAGGGAGGGATGATGGGTGAAAGGCTTGTGTGGACGAGTATGGTGAGATGCCTTCATCTGGATCTAATACTTCAGTATAACACGATGGTCAGTTGTGTGAAAGCAGGATGTAGGGGACATATAAAGCAAAGGTAGCACAGGAGTGCCTCACTTTGGGCAAGCATTAAAGCGCATCAGACAAGGTTGGAAGAGACTTGCAGCTACTGTGGCAACTTGAATAATCCTGTTCACAGATATGCCTCTGCAACTAGGCCTAGCCTTCTCCACGCAGGATTAAGCTATTGCTAACTAAAGATGCAGAGGCATTGCTGACAAGTGGCAGCCAATGATGTGCACTGTTGTTGACCTAAAGTGTAAGATACCTGACTGCAAGGACAATCAGAAACCTCCTGCTCCAGGTTAACTTTATCTCTTTGAATGAGTCAAAAAAAATGGGTGTGATTCTACCTCTCAACCCAACAACAGTGTACCCACTCAGGCTTTGATGTCATCCCTGCCTGTCTTACAAGTGTTGGATAAAAAGATAGGTAATGCCCCCTGGTGGCTTTATGACAAATGATGCATCCAACAGAGGTCTTCAGTACAAAATAAAGGGGCAATGATAGCTGACCAGATTCTCAGATGATTCCTTCCAAATTGAGTGGCCATAGTGTGGCAAGTGTTTGTGGTCCTTCTTGTTGGGTGCTCCTGGACACTTGTGGGTATATCTTCATGTTAAAGACATCAGACCATCTGAAGTTCCAGCACTAGCCTATTGTACTAGCTACAGAAGCTGACATGACATGCACACAAACACACACTGCGATTGCGAATGACAAAACTGAGATCAAATATATTATACCATTCATTATATAATATATTTACAGACAATCATTAGAGAACTTTTTTTGAATTTTTCAGAACTAGCTTAATTGTCATAGCATACTTTAGAAGTGTGGTATTCGGAAAGTATTTACAGTGTTTTGATCTGCAAACCCAACTTTTTTGTATTTTTTCGTCCTCAAACATCCTAAAACAAATCTTACTGTAAACTGATTCCTATAGTAGCCTACTGAGACCACCATTTGTACATGAATTAGTAACAAAAAGGTTGCCTAGATAACATGCAAGTTTGTTATCACAGCTACTTTTGCATTTCACATGGTTAGATGGCAAAACTTCAGCTCATTTGCCAAAGCGACATTACGCCTTTTCATATGCAAAACTCGAAGGTAATAACAACAGCAATATGGAGAAAATATTTATGTATTTTCGGGGTGCATTACAGCAGAAGTACTAAGCTTCCTACGTGTTATCTAGGCCTACTGTTATCACGTGATTTTATGATAAATAAACTGGGGTCCCAACAGAGCTCAGATTTATACTTTTTGTCATATCTCACAGGTGCATTACTTTGTCAATCAATGTGTTCCTAATGCCTCAATTTCATTGTTTTCTGTGTCAGTTTAAATTTGTGCTTTTAAAAAATACTAATGTCCCGGGGGACCCCAGTCAAAAGCGCCAAATTCCGCCAGTGCAGTTTTAATAGGTATAACTATTAGAAAAGATATAAACTTTTCCAGATGACATTAGTTACATAACTAATACTGTTTTCGTAAGAAATAAGTTAACATTTTTCTACGATGATTATTTCGTACAGTAGTTTATTCTTGGCGTCCCCAGTCGGTTGTCCTTGTATGCTAAATACGTTGGTAGGATGAGGATGAGGGTTAAATAAGGGTTACTCAAAAGTTTACCCATGCAGAGCTGACCAACAGCCGCAAGTTGGTGCTGTAGAATAGTGATTATCATATGGGCCAACGTAATCAGAAAATAGTGCGTATTTTCGCAGGGGAAAACCTGTTTTACTGAATCGCCATTGGCTACATTATCACAATGTACAAAGCACCCTCAATGTATTACTGGGCTCAAGTTTGGCATCAAAGCATGGCTTTTGTGCACCTGAGAAACAATTATAAAAGGGGAAGTTGTCTCCGTGTGCAGTGGCAATTTAGCTACATGTAAATGTTTTACAGGGTTATTACAATAATGCATGATTGAGAAAGATCTCTTGAACTTGTCGTTTGTGTAGCCTACACCAAAACAAACGTGGTATTGTCAATGCTTGGAAAGAGTCATTCATTGAGCCAGGTGAGGAAGCCGTGCTGCATCCATGCAAAGCGCAACAGGTGCTTCTTGTGTAACCGAATCCGCCCACAATAAATATACATTAGCATGCCAATGAGCTCGTTCAGCGGGAGTGTCAACAATCAAGACAGAAGTTAGTTGGCAGTCACTCGTGCTTCCAAGGGAGTCTTTGCACACCCCGGTCACTTCATGGTTTTGGTGGATCCCTTAGCCACAATGTCTCCATCAATGTCTCCGCGGTTCTATTCGGAAAAGGAGGTCGCTCGGCACTGCACCAAGGACTCCTGTTGGGTCTTGTTAGGGACAAGGGTGTATGATGTCACTGGGTTTATTCGAATGCACCCGGGCGGCGAGGGCCTGATTCTCCGACGGTCAGGGGGGGATATCAGCGCGGAGATGGAGGGGCCCCCTCACCGGCACTCAGAGAATGCACGGAGGTGGATGGAACAATATTACATTGGAGAAATTGACAGAGACAGCAGTGCCGAGGAATCTCAGGTAAAGAAATAGACTTATAAAATCAGAGTAGACGGGAAATAATCTGACCATCGTCAATCAAAAATATTGAACGTGGAAGAATGCAATATTTTTAATGTATTGAGCAAAGTAGTGCTTGGCCTTCGAATGTAGGCAGAAGCCTAGTTTATTGCCTATGTTGAAGAAAACAAATTGCTTAACAGTAGGAATTAGCCTAAGGCTTAATTCCAAAACAAAACATAAAAGAGATCATAGACATAGATCCAGAGACATAGAGATCAAAGTTAATTTTCAGAGATCAATTTTCAAAGTGTGTCTCACTATTCATCCTTTTGCCATCGGAGTTGCAGTTTCTCATTTCCCCAGTTTATGTGCTTACGCATTGATCAAAGTGTCCATGGAGGACCGCACATTTCCCTTCAAGTTCGTTTTTTGTACATCCCAAAGTTTGTAAAAAGTGACGTACGCCTTCTTTTGTAGGTATGCAACATTTATGAAATGGCCCCAGGCAATTTTTCATCCACAGTCCATCCCTGTTTATTAGTGTGTCTGTGTTTGTACCTTTAGTGTTTTTGCTTGTACCTTTAGTGTTGGTGTGTTTGTGTTACCACATTGACACTGTCTTACAAAGTGGTTAGCAAAGCTGGGGTACTAAATGGATACCTCCTTTCCTCTCTCCTGTTCTCTTTTCGGGTTATTAACTGATAAGCCTTATCTGAGAATTGGACTTTTGTACTGCGGACCATGTCTATGGAAGCCATTCTGTCATAAAGTGTTTGTATGTGTGTGTGTGTGTGTGTGTGTGTGTGTGTGTGTGTGTGGAGGGGGGGCTAGTACTATCCATGTGTGCATGCGCTAGTTGGGTAGGGAGGAACTGTGAGTGGTTGACATCCTAGATGTTTTCAACAACAATTTACCACTACTCCCTCTCCAAATAAGGTATTTATCAATCCACAGTGCTGTGGAAAACTATTAATCCTGTGTTCTACATTTTGTCACATGTATCACATTGATTTGTCCAGCTCTTGATCCAAAATAAAAAAAATGGTTATGAGGGACTGTAAGTGAACAAACAGCACTACATTTGATTACTTAATTCATCCACTGTTTAGAGAAAGTTATAAATCACCAAATTCCCATATGCATAACAGTAATTCCCACCTCGGACTCAATAATGGTTTACACCGCCATTAGCTGGAGAATAGAGAATGGTATGCCACAAGGTTCCATTTTAGGTCCTATTTTGTTTACCTTCATATTAAATGTATGATATTTGTGCCGCTGTAAACAACTGCAAAGTACATTTCTATGCAGATCGTACCATTCTTTATTCTTGTGTGCCGTCCATAGAACAGGCCATGTTAAACCATACAAACGCATTTAATTGTGTACAGGAATCCCATAGAGATCTTGAGATAAATCCTAAATGAGTAAAGGACTAAATTAATGTTTTTCTCAAGGGACAAAAAATGAATACCAATAAGGCATATAATATTTGCTCCCTAAGTGGTGCACAAATTGAGCGTGTTGCAGTTGACAAATAGGCCTACTTGGGGATTTCGCTAGATGAAATATGTCATTTAAGAAGCATGTGCTTAAACTCACAATGAATGTGAGGATCAAACTTGGAGGTCTATATAGGGAGCAGTAGATCTTAATTCATTAACTGAATGGGTACATTTAAGAGATTTAGCCCATGTGTAGGCTATAACTGAATTAACCTAAGAGTTTTCACATATTAAGATAGACTATTTTACATGTGCTTGCATCTCAATAATTTTACAAATAAAAGAAGAGTCCGTAAAACAAAATAGAGCACATAGGCCTACGACAAGAACACTGTTTTTACACATTTACTCTCTCGGCAATGCTCTGCCAAGATTTAGCTGTTAACGTTTCTTTAAACTGCTTATATCCAGATGTTGTCAACGTGCAGTCTACCAGGGAAAATACAGACCAGTGAGCCATTGAGCAAAAACACTGCCTGCGTTGGCAACCGCACCCCGTTTATGTGAACGCTCACAATCTCTGTTAAGTTAGCACTGAGTCAACTAACCAACATCTTAATCACTGTCGTAGTAGTGCTGTTAAACTCTGATTGTCTAATGTAGTTTTAATCAACCCTGAATATTCCTTGATAACCCCAAGTTAAATCTGAGTAAGTTAAACTCCCTTTGTAGTACAGGCCTCTAGTCTTAGTCTGTAACCCCTGTATTAATAAATAAATAACATTTGGTAGATAAAATCATGATTCCTGGAGATTGAGAACTCATGAACATTTCCCAGAGCTGCTGAATGTTATCCAGGCGCATTTTGGCAAACTTCAAACTAAAATTCAGAACACATCACAATAGGAGCCTGAAGAGTTAGACCATGAGTAGGAGAGCTGGCACAGTGACCACGGAAGCCTGGGGCACGTCCGGGTGGAGTCGCTGTGGGTGCAAATCTCGGTGGTAGTAGCATATATTTAAACTTCCATCAGGTTCTCCCATCTTTAACCAGTTCCTTGGACCTCCTGGCTTGGTTTGTGGTCCTGCATACAGAGGGAATTGTGGGGCCATATAGTGCACAGGTCTGAACCTTTCCAAATTAGATCAGATCATTTGAATTTGTTCTACCGACATTTTAAGCATAATAAACACAACCAGGATGCACCAGAGCTTAATTCTGAGTGCCGCAAAGAGTTTGTAAGTGATGTACATGAAGCCCAAGAGTCAATAACTAGTTATGACATTGATATAGTCTGAACCACATTTTGTAGTCATTGAACAATCTCTCAGTGACACTATGGAGGATTTAATTTCCGTGACATTTGAGGTTAGCGTCTTTCAATGGATCTTATTGGAGATGAATTATATACTCTGATTTTGCCTTATTTCATCACTACAAAAGGTTTTGGTTGAAGTTTTGGATCGTATAGGCCTACTGTGTAGATTCCATGGTCAGTTATGGTAACTTAAACCCAAAGGGGTAAACTTACCTATTATTTTATATTTTCTCTAAAGAATACAATTTGCAATGTCACTAATGAAAAAGTATTCACCCTTAAGTAAATAATTGTTTCTTCACCTCTTTCAGCAAATAGTTAAAGCAAACATTCTCTCTTTATTTCTCAGCATATGTGTTTAAAGTGTCTCGCTAAAAAGAGCATGCTTTGTGAGGAATTTCTTTAATGGTGGTTTCATCCTGTTTGATCGCTTTGACACAAAAATATTATAAGATCAACTTTCACACAGTGGAAATATTAACAAATATTTATTTGGACCATGTCTACCAATGTCTAAATGTCTATCTCATGAAATGGTGCTGTTAGCATCACCAGTTATGGATAATGTGCTGCATTAGAATCTCGACCATGTGCTTTAATTAGAAGAACCATGAATTCAAGTGGGTCAAACAAATAGGTTCTTTTGGAATTTCAGGTGGGAGAGAAAGAGAGTGTTAACCCTTTGAAAAAAATCGATTAATTGATGTGACATGCAACACCAATCTTTGAGGAAACAGTATTAAGCAACATTTTTGGGAAGGCCAATGATATTGGCATGGACATGTCCCTAGTTTCCCTACCCTTAATGTTTAACTTATATAGAATAGATCTCCAGGGGCCAACACACTAACTTTATGACAAGCTAGAGCTTTTGGCTGATCGCTCTCAGGGTGGGTTCACACCTAAAGGTCTGTTTCCTTAATCAAACTAATGCAAGGATCATACATTGTTTTAAAATGTTCCAATTGGTCCGGTTTTTTTTCACAAAGGACTAACGCAAATGCTCCAGAAATTGTAAACAAAAGCCATGTGGTTGAAAATGTTGTTCGATTATTGGCGGGTAAAAAGACAACAAACCCCAATTTCTACCTGGATCACCTATGCCTACATCACGAAGCACCGGCAGGTTCATGTTGGTTTTGATCTGGAGTGTATCTCGGTATCAGCGGACTTCAGAGGACTGCGTTTGAACTGTGGGGTAGTGAACAATTCTGACATCTCAAAGAGGACACGAAGAGACACGCTATAGCCTCTTCACCAGTCACCAAAACAGAAAAAGAAAAGTGTTTTTAACCTCATAAAATGGTACGCTTCCTGTGTTGGATTTGAATGGTGTTCATACCCGAAATGGACCCCTCCAGAGATAACTTGACAGCGGCCCGAGACAAACTCTTCGAGGGGGACCAGAGAGCGGTTGTTTGGTCAGAGTTCGATTCCACCGTTCACACCAACCTAAAATGTCTTAGCCCTCTTTCTCCCTTGTTCTTTTAATTATTTTATTGAATGCAAATTGAATTTAGAAAGGCAATACACCAACGTTATAGTCCAGTTCTTAAGATGTTTATTTGTTCATGAGGAGTTGTGCAAGTCAGATTACAGCCAGGTGAGTGGAGTGAAAGGGTTGTCACATTGGCTTCATGCTTAGGAAGAATGTCAGATTTCAGTAGCCCACCCCCCACCTGGAATGTCTGTCCATGTCCTCTAAATGAACTCCTCAAATACAGAATTGTTCTTTGTTAGAAAGAGGGAGTGGGTGGGAGTGAGGTTAGAGGAGAAAAAAGGAACAGAAGGAATTGTGACGAACCGAAGAAAGAGAGAAAGCAAGGAGGATAGAAGAGAGAAAACAAGGAGGAAGGAAGAAAGAGGGCAGGAAAAGAGACTAATAGGACAGAACAGAAGATCTAGATCGAGAGACCGATGCACATACTGGACAGGGAGGACAGGAGACAAAGGTCCAGCGTTTGTGTTAGACAATCTCCATAAAAGTATGGACGTTACACCATATCACCTTCTGCTGTGGGTCAAAGTTTCATGCCGCCTTGACGTTGACTTGCTGATATTTACCAAAGCTGCCATGGTTTCAAAACTTGGCCCGGCTCCGCGGGTTGCCATGACGACCCTTTAACATGTGGGCTCGGGGACAGAGCGAAAAGATGGAGGAGGAAGAGAGGAGGGGCATAGGGAGGGAGTGGGTGGTCAGAGGGGACGAGGGAGGACAGAGGCAGCATGTTAATGAGGTCCGATTGATTTGGCCGCAGGTGAACAGAGGATCTCAGGAGGAGGCCCGGCCTCTAATCCACCGCGCTCACCTCCTTCCCCTCTTCTTTGGTAATTGGCTTGGGCCATTCGTGTCTCCTGCTGAACACTTCTCGACCAACAGTGCTTCGTCCCAGGGGAAGCTGGATTGTCATTAGTCCCGCAGAGCAGACAGGGTCCCTAAAGGCTGGCTCACTGCATCAGGCTTAACAGGCCTTTGAAGGCATGAGGAAATCTTATGGCATGGCTGGATGGATGTAGGGTAGGAAAAAAGCATGTTCAATATAAAATTTCCCTTGTCTGATGCTTTTTGTACTCCTATTTATCTATACCCTTACACATTGAAGTGTAAAAATAGGAAGTATTTAGAACTTAACAAGTGGACAGCCAAACGCATTTCAGCACTTCCAGTGGTAGAACATTTTCTGCTCTGTGTTGAAATCATCCCCAATCTCCCCTGTCAAAGAATCACATGAAAGTCTGTGTTGACCTACCACTATTATGTGTAGTAAACTGTTTTCATAGGCCAAGTGCTGCTCCTCTGTCTGTATGACACTCAACCCTCCACACAATATGACACTCCCCCTCCCTAATGTGTCCAGCTACTGTAGCTCTGGCATTTCTACCGTTACCTCTCTCTCTCTCTCTCTGTCTCTCTGTCTGTCTCTCTCTCTCTCTCTCTCTCTCTCTCTCTCTCTCTCTCTCTCTCTCTCTCGCTCGCTCGCTCGCTCTCTCTCTCTCTCTCATTATTTCTGGTTTGTCAAGCAGACGTAGTTTGGTCATTTAGTGGAGCTGAAATATTAACACTATCTCAATATAAGTTGAAATAGACAACCATATTATTTAATTGTGGACATGTAAGACACATATTTTCAGGATGCCCGGACCGACGGGGGTTTGAGTACTCTAATTTGCAGTATTGTGGCGATGCTCCTAACCTTTATAGACCAATATAATCGATCAATTGCAAATGAACTGAACGTGTTTCAAAGTTTAGCTTACATAATTTTTGCACTGCTGGCCTTTCCAAGTTTAGGAAATATATATGCTACCTAATTGAAAGCACAAAACGAAAGTCCCAGGGGCAGATTTACTAACATGTTAACAACCGTTTTAGGTGTAATTTCTTCACAACATGTGCCAAAAAACATGGCATGGTGTCTACAAACAGACTGCACATGGCCAAAACCGCATTCTGCCTGCCGCAGGAGCGCAGTGACAAGTTGCGCTTTTCCTACTCATGCATATGCATTCAGGGGAGGGTTGTGGGAGAAAAGTGAGTTTCACGCAAAAACATGGAAGGAGAGGCGCGATTACGTATTCCATTGTATGTATGAAAACTGGGGGAAAGCGCACGTCTGTTTTGCAGTGAAACTTTTTAACAACTTAAAAGCAGGTGGAATCCATGTAGAGCGTTTGCTTGTACAGGGGAAACTTTCAGAAAGAATGGCAGCAGTCATCCGAGCAAGACGAAGACAAGGCCAAGGAGACGTGCTGAGGATTTTCGCCACAATAATTACTCTTATTCAGTTGAGTGAACAAGAATTCATCAAGCATTACAGATTCAGCATTTATGATTGATAAAAAGAGTACCTCTTTGCACTGTCACAAATACTGGGGCCTATTACATAGCAGTGATTTAAATGAATGTCTGTTTCTCCAAACTTCTAAATTTTCTCCTGCTTGCGGCTGGCCATGAAGCTGAATGGCAAGTCTCAGAAGTGCTGCCAGCTCATAAAGTTTTGTAATGGCTGGCTGGTGTGTGGAAGAGGCATTGCAGCCAAGGATGTTGGTGTGTTTTTTTTTCTAGGGTAGTAGCACTGCTGGGCAGATGGTGTCAAGGGACTTTCGGTTGAGGGGTCAAAAACTATGGTTTTAGAATAAAACCAATGAGAACGGTCTTACTCTTAGGCAATGTTGTGTAGAGTACTGTTGAGAATTTGAATTCTTTGAAAGACAGTGGCAGAAGGGGATTTGATTGTGTAGAGTATACTTATGTTGACACGTGCATGTGAAGGAATTAGTCTGGAAGAGCTGTGGCTGAAGTCAACATATACTCTCAAATGGAAACTTGGAATGGAACTTTAATTTCGCTAACTCTGAAATATCGGTTACAGAACCAGAGAGTATGAGTGTGTGTGTGTGTGTGTGTGTGTGGGGGGGGGGGGGGGGGGGGGGCAGCAGGTCTGTCCAGGGCTCAAGGCCTCCCTCAAAGGCACTGAACATTAACCCTGTTGAATCCAGATACATCCAAATCCCACAGCTATTGAAACGCACACACCCCAATTTAATAACCTGCAGAGATACGGTGTCTTCGAATTTCCCTGGACCATGACAAGCATATCAGTGTGGTGTGCTTGCACTCACATAACCACATAATCACATAACCACGCAGTAGATAGCTGTCTTATTGGTGTTATGTAGCCTCGTAAATGGCTTTCCCAGCCTTTCCCTAGTTATGTGTGGGTGCCTGAAGTGTAGAGCCACAAGGAGAGGGTTATAAAAGCAGGACAAAGGTTTTTCTCATGCACATGGACACCGCTAACATGGTCCGGTTTGCACCACTGTGTGAATGTATTCGTGCGTAGAAGTACCTGTAAGTTGACTGCTCACCAATGGTTTTCATGATCTCTTGGGTGCTTACTAATAACAAATCACTTAGTGAGAATGGTTCACTGTTCAAACCATGGTAAATATTCCATCAGAATAATATACTGTAATTTGTTTGAAAACTATTTAGATCGGTTTAACCTTTGGAGAAGGTGTACACTTCACATGCAAGGCTGATTTCAGTGGTTATCCCACATTGTTTGGTTTGTGGTTCTATTAAGCAATTACTACTTTTAGACGGAATGTATGTGATGTGTTCAGCTATAAGCTGTTAATAAAATAATCCTCCTACCTTAACTTGCTGTCTGCCGTTTAAAGTGTGGGAAGATGACCCGGTTGTCCCATTCCTATAGATTCAATCTTAACTGTGGCTGCATCCTATCCACATTTAACTTCAAAACAGTGGAAACCAAAGCCCGGATGCTTCCCTTTCGAACCATTCACTAAACCAGTAGGATTGAAACATGCACAGTATACCAAGACCCACTTGAGAAGGTGACAGTGTGTAACATCAGACATATAATGATGCTATTCTTGTGAGACACACATTATTGTTCACAACACATAGCCAAATGAAATAATAGTAGGCCTAGGCAGGCTAAACCCGTTATCACGTTTTTCTCGTCATATCTTCTGATTTGTTGTTGTTTATTATTAAAAAGAAGTTTAATAATCATCAGTTTGACTAAAAGTGGCAGTTTTAGGGTTTAAAAAGTTTTTCACGTTTTACTGAAATGAAATCCAAAACCATTCCTTAACAATGACCCACTTTGAAATTAACATACTTTTTTATTGTCAGAGAAATTATGGATATTTTGCAATAGATAACTGGATAAAGACATTGCCTTAGATTATATTTTATATAATCATTAACCTTAATTTCAGGGTGAAATATTGAAAAGTCCTTCTAGGCTGTGTTCGGAATTGCTACTATTTATCCTTAACATACTACATTTGATGAAAAATGAGTGTGCAGTATGCCAACGGTACATAGTATGTGAAAATGTAAAGTTCCTGGGTGACATACTATATTTGGGGACATTTTCAGAACTATGTTCAGAACCACATACTTTAATACTATCTATATACTCAATGAATCCATACTGTTTACTAAAACTGAAATCTAGCATATTACTTTTTACAAAGATTTGCTTAAATTGTTTGTATACTCAACTACAACAAAACATGTGAACAAAACCTGTTCAGCAGGTAGATAATATAGCAGGGGTCATTGCTTTATTAATAAGACACACCTACTCCTTAGTTAGATTAGACAGTGATGACTTTTAATCATCGCTGGGACCAAAACAGGATGGTTTCCACAAGACTGGGGGAAGGATGGAGATGGACTGAATACCCTGCTCCCACATTCGAGCACCTTGGGGCAGCCGCTGCCGCTGACACTGCTGTGTGTGTGTGTGTATGTGTGTGTGTGTGTGTGTGTGTGTGTGTGTGTGTGTGTGTGTGTGTGTGTGTGTGGTGTGAGAGAGAGAGAGAGCGAGAGAGAGAGAGAGAAAGAGACTGGGAGACTTTAGGGGAACGGTTGATAAACAATATGTATGACTTGTGAACTCATTGGCACTGTCCGCTGATTTTCTTTTTTAGCCCTTTCCAAACCTTTTACCAGCTAGCTCTATGTTCTATAGGAGTCATTTGCCACATGGTCTTTTGGCTCCTTCTTGTTAACCGTTTCACTTCCTCCTTGTTACACAAACTGAAAGGTGACAGTCTTTAAGTGGTAATAAGTGTTGAATATAGCATTAAAGTTATGGTTCAACTGTCCTGTTACTTTTGGTCTCTTAAAATGAGGGGGAATGCATAAAAAGGCCTGCAGTTCACCAGATAGGAACTGATCGTATAGAAGTTCTGTCAAGTTAAAGGTGACTCTGCAATTTAATGCTCATAGTGTATTGGCCAACTAAATCCCGATAGCCAGTAAGTTTGGGGCCTTTGCTGCCTAATTGTGATAGTTGAGTCCTTTTACTTTAGTATTTAAGAATATGTTTAATTACTCTGATGACAATAGTATCATTCTTTTGCTAGCTAACTTTGTCTTTTGAAGTACCATGTTACCTTCCGTCAATGCACCAGAACCACTATTTAGATTGTAGATTGTAGCAATGTTGCAATATTCTCTAGCAACAGGCTGCATTGTGTATATATTTTTGCTGTCCATCCTCATGTAAGCCTGGCAAAAGTTTGTATCGCCACGTCATGCATTTTCTCTGCATAACTCTATTCTTATTTATGCTCTTAATCTATAAGACAGAACTATTTTAAAAACCTACAAGAATGAAAACCAATCTTTCATAGTTGACTTGATATGTTTTTACTTTGCACAATAAATATAATAAACTGTTTCAATTCTCCCTGTTAAGGTATATTTAATTAATATATCAAATATTTACATTTACGTATTTATAAGCTGTGTTGATGTCTTTGGTCAGGTGTGGGTGTACTACACAGGAAGATAGGCCCCTAAACCAAAATGTACTGAGGGCTACTTAAAATGTAGGGCTGAGCCTGTTAGGAGGGTGCAGTTTGCTGCGTATGACCTATTGGCTGATTTGTCTAAATATGAGAAATACTTAAAAACTCAGACTCCAGTTTGTCTGACAAGGTCATGATTAAGGACAGATGGATGAATGTGGGTGTGAAGCTCTTCCTCCTGTTTTAGACTAGAGATGTGTAAATCTCTTTATAGTCTCTGAGTCTTTACTGTAAAACTTATATAATCTCAATTTAGTTTTTCTCATGAAATAAAGATAGAAAAAAGGCATGAAATGGTTTTGGGCCCCTGTCATTTCTTAGATAAGGATTTGCTTCATCAATCCAAAATCTTACTAACTTACTTTTTAGGAGCTGTCCATTCAGCTCTGTATTCTACTGACAAGTTCTACAGGAGAGACAGTTTGTCCATCCATTTGTGAGCTCAAGATCAAGCGTAGCGAGGTCTGCAGCAGGACATTGATCCACTTACAAAAGTCAGTCGACATCTAACCTTTGAAGGGCAAGCAGTGGATATTTTTCCAACAGTTAAGACAATGCCCATTTCATTATTTTTGTTAAGAGCCTTTCTGCTGAATGCTGCACAACAGTGTTGTTACAACTTAGATTGTCTCCTTTTACTATGGCTGATGGGAGGAGCGTTGCAGTAGTCTAGCTGCTCTAGCACAAGAAAATAAATGGAAGCATACATTTTATTGACATGCTTTACTGCTTTTGAGATTACTTCTGTTGATATAATTTTTCTTCTGCTTTGTGAATGCTTTGTTTTGAAATGAGTGCATGTATTTTTTGTAGATAAGGATGAAGAATGTGACAGTGAAAGAAGAGCCAGTTCATTCTGACTCTCCATAAGCGAATGAATCTTGTCGCCTGCTCGACTACGCCACGATAAGTTCCTACCCAATGATCACACCAAAGACCTCTGATGATAGCAGTTACTATAGCAACACATTTGTTTTCATACTAGTGGCTCCTCAGAGAATAAGACTTTGTTGCTGCCCTTGCATAAGGGGTAATTTTTTGCATGTTTGCAATAATAATGCTGTGTGTATAAGTGTTTAGAATAATACCACTGACAGAAGACATATCTACAGTAGAGCTTTGTAGAAGGTTTGTTTGTGAGAAAGTGTGTTTGTGGAACCATATGTGTTTGAACCACATATCAGGTGAGAGCCACTCGCCTCTAGAGACAAGATACATTTGTGAGTCTAGGCTCTTGCCTGTAAAGCACTATGGGCTCAAAAGAGTTTAAAATTAAGGCAACATAGATCTTAAATCCCTAGTCTCAAGCTGACACGAAGATTGCCCTGACTCTTTCCTTTCTGCAATATAAAGAGAAGCAGGATTTTTGTCTGAAGACAAACATGGCCAGGTTATTGTTACTGTCTTTGATGATATGCACTTGTTAGATTTAGTTTTTATTGGTTTGAGATGAATCTAGATTACAAGATTTTAAAGCAGAGCTTGTATTAAATCTGAACTCCTTGGGTCAAAACAATTGTTTTAGGCTTTAGCAACAAATTGCAGTATCTTGAGAATACCATATTTGTTGGGAATAGCATGTATTTAGTTTTGTCAAGTTTTATTGCATTATCTAGAGTCTAAGGTTCACCAGTGAGTTTGAAATGGAGCCTTCACTTTGTTGTACGCCTTGTTTACCTAGGAGACTGGTGAGTTATGGCTGGTGACGTCAGCACACAAATTGACTTGCCCCAGTGTTGCTGACATCAGAAGATAGAACACGATCTAGAATGGACCCTTGAGGGACTCTCTTTCCAACCTTAAGACATTTTCATCTTACCCCATCAATTGCAATAGTCTAGGATCTAGGATCTATCACTAAGATGTAATTAAAAGGAGTTAGAAAAATGTATTTATGACAGTATATATCAGCTTGTGGAATCGTAGGATCAGTATAAAAGGCCTTTGATCGGTTTATTAATAAGGAATTATTTTTCTTCTATATGATTAACTTGTTTTAGGTGTTTGGGTTTGGTACCTCCCCTGAGTGTTTTAAATCGAGATATGGTTTAGTCATAAACCAAACAACTCTAAACACAGCAGTGTCCTCCTGATTCTCACGTAGCCAATGGCTGCTGGCACAATGGGTGCGTCTGCTACTATCTATACAAAGCTGTTGCTCTTGGTGTATGTGTATGTGTGTTTGGTCTGTAGGCCTCTTACGCTACACCCTACTTGACTGAGGGCTTGGGACCTTTTGAATTTCATGCATAAGTAAATAATCTTTTGTTATTAAGATATAAGCATTTGGTCTATGAGTGAGAGTAAGATAGAACGAGAGAGAATGGTACAGTAAGTGAAACGTGCATGTGTGCACAATGGGATGTGATTTTATCATTGTAGCCTACCTAATTGACAGCACAAGCAATGGAGGGGCCAAAATATGGGCAGAGGAAAAAAAGAGGTAAGAAAGGGATGTGGCTTCAGTGTTAAGGAGAAGCAAATGATGGGGAGAGTTCAGTGGTGGTGAGCTTGTGAGGTGATCATTTTTATTCTGTTTCTACGTGCAGTATGGGTGGGACAGAGGACGTTAGAGAGATGGAGGAAGAGTTTGATCGAAAAGAGGAAGATAGAGTGAGAGAGGGATGTGGGTTTATGGTTTAGGATGCAGGGGATAGTGGTGGGGTAGGGTGGCCTGTGCAGTGTCCTGGCCATGTGAGATGTATGCGTTCAGGAGTGTCTGTGTGTGTCTGTGTGTGAGAATAAGCATTTGTTACGTGTTGACTCCCAAGCATTTAACATGTTTTGTGTGTTGAAAGGGTTGAAACCAACTGTGTCAATATGACCAAAACCTGCGTTGACTTAGCTACGTAGCAAGACATGTTCAAAAAGAAAACAATGTGTGCCATTGTTTACACGTTTTTAGTATGGGTGAAATTGCCTAGGTAGAGGTTACACCCTTCCCCTGTAGCAGATGAAAGGTGACAAGAAAAAAAACTATTGCCTTGGATAGGGAAAAAACAATTATGTGTAATTTTAAAAGCACCATATAATATTTAGTTTGGTGTGTCTAATACATAATCGCGGGGTAGTCATTAACAGCACCTATTAAATTCGTGGAGCTAACTAGCATGGAAGCATTTTCATTTTAAATGACTACTGAAAATGAACATGTAAAAATATACTTCAATCAACAGCATTGGTACTATCTGCAAATGACTGATGTGATCATCATCTGCCATTTTGATCTGGATTAACTTTTGCATTGGAGTCATAATAGTCAGTTAAGGATAGGCATACACATATTCACCTAAAGACCTGCTAGGATAATTAATCCGAGGTTATACAGTCCCCTCCAAAAGTATTGGAACAGTGATGCCAATTCCTTTATTTTTGCTGTAGACTGAAAGCGTTTGGGTTTGACACCAAAAGATGAATGTGAGACAAAAGATCAATATGTCAGCTTTTATTTCCAGGTATTTTCATCTGGATCTGATAAACAACTTAGAAGATATCATTATTTGTAAAGGAACACCACATTTTTTGTTGAGCAAAAGTATTGGAACATGTGACTAACAGGTGTGTTTTGTTGCCCAGGTGTGTCTTATGACATTTATTATTCAAACAATAAATAACACTGAATGTCTAGGCTCAGTTTCAGATTCTGGTTTTGCCTGTGCAGACTGCAGTTATAGTAATCAACATGAAAAGCAGAGAACTGTCTATGGGTGAAAAGAAAGCAATTGTGAAGCTAAGAGAAGATGGGAAATCAATCAGAGCCATTGCACAGACACTAGCCATAGCCAGTACAACAATTTGGAATATCCTCAGGAAGAAACAAACTACTGGTGTACTAAGTAACAGACATCGAACGGGACGACCAAGGAAAACAACAGCAGTTGACGACAGAAACATTGTCAGAGCTGTGAAGAAAGACCCTAAAACTACTGTTGGTGAGATCAACAACAACCTCCAGAGGGCAGGAGTGAAGGTTTCAGAATCCACTGTTGGCAGAAGACTTCATGGACAACAGTACAGAGGCTACACCAGAAGATGCAAGCCATTCATTAGCATAAAGAATAGGAAGGCCAGGCTGGTTTTGGCAAAAAGTACAGAGACGAGCCTCAAAAATTCTGGGAAAAAGTTTTATGGACTGATGAGACGAAGATTAACTTCTACCAGAGTGATGGAAAGGCTAAGGTTTGGAGAAAAAAAGGATCTGCTCATGACCCCCAAAACACAAGCTCATCTGTGAAACACGGTGGAGGTAATGTGATGGCTTGGGCTTCAATGGCTTCTTCTGGGACGGGCTCATTAATCTTCATTGATGATGTAACACATGATGGCGGCAGCAAAATGAATTCGGAAGTCTACAGAAACATTTTGTCGGCCAATTTAAAGAAGGATGCAACCAAACTGATTGGGAGATCCTTTGTCATGCAGCAAGATTATGACCCTGAACACACTGCAAAAGCAACAAAGGAGTTCATCAGGGGCAAGAAGTGGAAGGTCCTAGACTGGCCAAGTCAATCTCCAGACTTAAACCCTATAGAGCATTCTTTTTACCTTCTTAAAAGGAGACTGAAGGGAGAAACCCCCCAAAACAAGCAACAACTGAAAGAGGCTGCAGTGAAAGCCTGGAAAGGCATAACAAAAGAAGAATGCAAAAGTTTGGTGATGTCCATGGGTCGCAGGCTTGATGCAGTTATTGAAAGCAAAGGATTTGCAACAAAATATTGAGTCTTATTCACTTAAATCCATTTCAAGTCTATCTGTTCCAATACTTTTGCTCATCTAAAAATGTGGTCTTTCTTTTCAAATAATGATATCTTCTAAGTTGTTTATCAGATCCAGATGAAAATACCTGGAAATAAAAGCTGACATATTGATCTTTTGTCTCATATTCATCTTTTGGTGTCAAACCCAAACGCTTTCAGTCTACAGCAAAAATAAAGGAATTGGCATTACTGTTCCAATACTTTTGGAGGGGACTGTAAATGGTGTACCCCTGTGGGAGAGCTTAATGTCACTGTGTGTTCCTGATTCCCCCATGTATTTGATATGGATTCATATGGATTTGAGTGCTGACACTTTTTTCGGGCTCATGTTTTCTTGCAGGTATTGCGAGAGAGGCGGCCCAAACAAAGCACACAAGGAGAGGGTGAGGAGGAACATAAGAAGGAAATCATCTCTCCATTCAGCCGCTGCAGTCCTGTCGACCTGGACACGGTGAGTCAGAGATCAAAGAGGAGAGAATTAAACCACAGGAAAGAGAAATAATGTATAGGGAGCCAGAGAGTGAACTAAATTAGGGAAAGAATGTAGGAAGAGTGAAAAAAAAAATAGACTGATCAAGAAGAGAGGAGTTGGGCCAAAACAAGAAAATAACGTGAGCATGGAGGAATGAAAAGAGGAGATTAGAGGAGTCAACAGCCGTGCGGTCGTTCACCCAAAACTATGAATGGAGGCCTCTTTCTACCCCTACAGGTACCCCATGGCCTCACTCTCCTGCAGTTTCCTCCAACAACCTCATGGAGGCCAAAGATTACATTCATTTATGAATACAGATAGAAAGACCATTCACCTGTGCTATAGACACTAAATATGATTTGAGTGATAGGGCAGTCTCTGCAAGAGGATCTCAGATTCAGCCAGTTGATCCTCTTTTGGCCGTTAAAAAGGACCAAATTAAAATCTGTGTTTTTTGACCAGGAACAAGAAAAACTGCCTTGTATTTCCATTTCTCATCCCATTTTTATTTATAATTTTTGTTCTTAAACATGTGTTGTTTCAGATGGTACAAAAGAATAGAATCAAAAGACTGGTTCTGTACCTGAATGTTGGCATTGAACACCGTAAACTTTTCCCAAATGACATAATCAGTGATTTACTTTTTGCCTTTCCTAGTTATGGCATCAGGTATGCCTCATAGTTACACAACCATGTAACACCCACATACCCTTTGCAACCACACACCCATGACTTGCATATACACTGAGACATAGGGGTGAGCTTTGTGCGCACACACACCGACACACGTAACACTTGCACACTATGCACAGCACACGTCAGACTTCCTAGTTTGTCTATGTGAAGACTGATGTGTCTGGTGTGTCTGTACTGCCACCTGCAGGCTTGACTGCTGACTGGGAATTAAACCATGGCCTACAGTATAAGCTTTGCCAAGGCGTATTTGTTTCACACGGATCTGTTTCAGGAAACTCAGGTCCGCGAAGTGAGCTTCCTGCTCTGCCAAGTGTACCTTTATGTACATCCAGGTGGTCCTGGTTGGGACATACATTAAGATGATCCCTCAATACAGGGACGGTGTTTACTTCTGCTACCTCAGAGTACTGTTAGTGAAGCTCATGTCTCCTGACTCCATGTACCTAGGACCTGGTGGACTGGCGGAAGCCGCTGGCCTGGCAGGTGGGACACCTAGGAGAGAAATACGACACCTGGGTGCATCAGCCCGTTGACAGACCCCTCCGTTTCTTTGGGAACGACCTGATGGAGGCCAGCACCAAGACTTCCTGGTGAGACAGAAGGGCAGAGACCACCAACCAGGCTTTGCTCTAAATTATGACTAAACCACCGTTGGGAAAAAAGGCCATGGGAACAATTTAGATATTCACTTTGTCGTCTAGATTAATTGTGTGTGTGTGTGTGTGTGTGTGTGTGTGTGTGTGTGTGTCCTTCAGGTACTGGGTTCCAGTTGTGTGGCTACCCATGGTCTTCTATTTCAGTTGGTATTGTTATACCACGCTAGCACAAGAAAGCACCAGGCTGTTCCTTACCGCAGGTAACACACACACGCACACACACACGTTTCCAAAAAAACACTTACTTACAAACAAAACCTATCCCAATTTGTTCACGCTTCTTTGCTTTGTTAGGTGCAGAAAGTGTTTATGGTGTGTGTGTGTGTTCTAGACTATTCCATCCTAGTCCACAAGTACGCTTTCCCTCTGCTCTTTGGGATGGGGATGTTCCTGTGGACGTTTATTGAGTACTGCATCCATCGCTTCCTCTTCCACATGAAGCCCCCCGCCCACAACTACTACCTCATCACCATTCACTTCCTGCTGCACGGACAGCACCACAAGGTACTGACAGACACAAACACCCGCCACACCTTCGACTCGAGACTCGCAGTCCTAACTGGTGGTTCCTACTCCTCTAGTCTCCGTTTGACGGCGCCAGGCTGGTGTTCCCTCCGTGCCTGGCATCGGTGGTGGTGGGCAGCTTCTACCTGCTGCTGCGCCAGACACTGCCTGAAGGCCTGGGGTTGTCTGTGTTTGTTGGGGGGCTATGTGGCTACGTGGTGTACGATATGATCCACTACTATGTCCACTACGGCTCCCCCCCTAGGGGCTCCTACCTGGACAGTCTGAAGGCCTACCACATCAAACACCACTTTGAACACCAGCGCTCAGGTAAAGGCAACATGCTGCAGTCTGCTGTAAAGTTCAGCAGTGTTGTTTAAGTTTGCAATGTCCTGTAACTAATTTGCCCTTTTTACACCTTTGTTGTTGTTGATTTATTCTGCGGAAACTGACAACTTCAAGAGAGATTATTTATTTTGAAGGTATATTTTAAGCCGTAGATATAACAAAGAGACAACATTATTCACAAGCTTCTCTTTACCTACAGGTTTTGGGATCTCCACTACATTCTGGGACCATCCCTTCAACACAGCCATTCCCAAGGAGACCTTCTAGAACATTCTACATCCTGCATAGAGCTCCGTAGCACCTTTGGAAATCTTACGTCATAATCAATATGTACATGTATATATACACCTTTTATCACAATCGGATTCTGAAAGGGGTGCTTATTGAAGAGCGGGAATCATGGAGGTCGGATGATACACCTGCCACATCACACAACTTATATTGTATGCTGAAGGAAATTCAAACTCTCGTTTTTAAGTAAAAAAAAAAAACATGGACACTGTGTGACATTTACATATTTATTTGTCCAGGGCCAATATCTTTCACAAGACTGTATTGACTGTCGCAAAGTTGATTCATCTAAAATAATTGTATACTTTGTATTCACTTGTAGCATGCACACACACATGCAGAGGAGGAATAAGAAAAAATAATAGAATGATAATGCATGAAAGTGTGTCTTTACGATAGCTAGCGTGACAGGATTACGTATTATCAACAAACTCAGGAAAGTCTGTTCAGCCTAGAGTACTGCTTTAACATATCGACTAAGCCTTGTCTACATCAAACAATCTAGCCCGGCACCTAACCATAGCTGACTGCTTTTAAACGCTGCTCACGTCACTGTGTTTTTACAGCTTTAATGGTATCCAACTTTTTAAAGTGCATTCGAAAAATGGTTACTGTTGAGTCGCAGACATAATGTCTTTTGATGCCATTAAGTGAGAAATTAAATATTGTTCTAAACATTATTTTCTGCTACAGCCAAACTTGATAGGGATGCCAAAGTGTTATGTCTCTTAGCAGCTAATCTGCTTTAACTACTCCAATCTGTACATATGTCTGTTCATTGTGTTATTATCAAGTTAAATTAAGGAAATATAGAGATTTTGTAAGATGTTTTTGTACAAATTGTACTAATATTGTCATATTTTCTTATTACCAACATTGTAATATTTTACTGTTAGTGATGATCAGAAATGAGTGTGTGTTTGCTGAAAGAGAAAGAAATTGAATGAGGGAGAGGATGGGTGAAGGTTTGGATGTTTTCTATGACTTTCAAAGAATAAAGCCTGAGGGCTTGAAGCTGGCTAGGCAGTCTTCCTGCTCTGGGCAATGCCGGGGTAGGGTTGCCCTCCAGGATGACGATGAGCCATCATCTGACTGGACTGCAGGAAGAACTGGTGCTTACTGGCAGATCCTCAGTCACTCACCAAGTAAAGAAAGCCCTGGTCAGGTTCATGAAAATGTTAATGTTAAATTGATAATTATTAGGATGGAGATACAGTTAAATCAGACATTACTCAAGCCCCTCCAAAATGTGAAACATATTTTGCTTTGGTCTGCTGCTTAGCATCTACATTGATAATATACAAAAAAAACTGGTAATAATGTTTGGGAATTTAGTTGGTAGTACATTTAGGGCCAGCTCTGTTTGAAGACAAAGTAGTCTCCATCCTTAATCTTCTACCTACCTCGATTTGACCAGGTTTATGTGGATAATTATCTCAATTAAGATGATAATGATGAAGATTACAAGACCAATCAGTATAAAATATTCTGGCAGTGATAGGTAGGCATGTTGTAGTAGGATACAGATTGTATTTATGTATATTTACACACTTTAGATTTTAAAAAGTGAACAAAAATGCTCTATGCTAGATGGTGCCTTAAATTATATTTTACAAATCAATTTACCACTATATATTTGTACATCATTATTTTCTGATTTTGAATATCCAAATACCAATGTTTCCCAATAAATATCTGTATAGTTCTGATAGCTGCCTGTCAAGGTGTTTTTTTGTGCTGCCTGTCTTTTTGATTCTGTAAAAATATGATGCTTTATGACGTATCAAATTTGCACAATTAATTCCATGCAGATCATTTGTATCAGTAGAATTAACTCGCTTTTGGACCATTTGTGGTATATTGAACTCAGTGCACCGCTGTGGCTCATTACTCATCAGAACATCACTATCACCCTGTTGTTTCTGGGTTCAAATCATTGCAGTGGACAGAAAATAGAGCTATAACAACAATACATAAACCACCATACGTAGAGTCTTCATACCTTCCCTTCCCTTTCTTGCTTTAAGATCTCTTGTCATTTGGTTGCTTATCTAGCTGAGGTTGGGATTCCTCACAAAACTCCAGCAGTCTTATCAAGCTGAGGGTAGACACGTACATATCTGTGGTGATCAAATTGTAAATTCAGGATCTCTGGGTGTGTTCCCACTCACGCTGGCAAAGTGGCAGAACCAGTTTGGAGCTGATAGTCTAAAGGTTGTGGTTCCTCCTGTTCCTATGTCCCTCCCTACAGTGCCTCAGTTCTCATCATCTACAATCTACTCATCGCTAGGGGTACTTGGGTGGTCAAGTATGTGTGTGTGTGTGTGTGTGTAAGAGAGAGAGAAACTCTCTTCAATTTGAAACATCTCCCTGTTGTTGGTATCACTTTAGTAACGGTAATTATTTTTTTCTGTGAGTGTGGCTGTGAATCAATGCATGTGTATACAATATCTTAGTTAGAAAAACTACCAACTTTAGGTGTTGAGAAAAGTGCTAACCAAAATAACCGTAGTTATTAGGTCTGCTGTGTGTCATTCAATAGACAGCACTCTTACACTGGTTGGCTTGTAACAGGGTGGGGCAGTAGGACCCAGGGCAGAAGCCCCAGAATCTGTAGGGAGGGAGGGGCCTGGATAAAACCCAAACAACACTCCACGCCCTGCAAGTTTCCTGCATTCTTGCAGCACACTAACATAAGACTCAGCAGGATACAAATACATTCATATAAATCCACAAACACACACACACACACACACTCAATCTGGGTAAGTTAAAGTGTAGAAGGTATGTTATGTTCCTGTTTTGTTTTCAGAATACCTTACCATATTGATTCTCTCTCTCTGTGTGTGTGTGTGTGTGTGTGTGTGTGCGTGTGTGTGTGAGTGTGTTGTAGCCCACAGCCGTGGGGTTGGGCCTGCCGAACTACAGACCTGAACTGAACTTTATTGCCGCTATTTGGGGTAACATATTTACTTGAGTCTTCTCTTCTTCATCTTCTTTTTTATTGATTCTCTCCATTTGTCTATTACACTCTCTCCTCCACCATTTGCCTCAGTATTGCTATTCAGTTTGATAGCCCTTGTGTTGCCTGCAGTGACATATGCATTGACAGTGCAGTAATCCAAACTGTCTTTTTGGTCTAGTGCTTTAAGGTTGACTGTCCAAACCAGAAGCCTTTTGACAGTTGGTTTTCTGTCATAAAGGAGCTGTGTTGAATGCTCTGTATTGTCCTCAGAACTCGATCTGATCCTTCATGCACCCCTGTACTTCCTGCCTACGAATTAAACTATAAAAAGAAATGGCTGTGAAGGGTGTGTGAGAAACATGTACATTAAATAATGGATGGTTGTGAATGGTACAGTCTAAGTGCAACATTGTTGCTGCTTCTTATTCCAGGTTATCTACATATAATGGGTAATACCTGGGTCATAAACCAACCTTCTTTTTACTGATTAGCATAGCTATCATTATGAGAATTGCTGGCAATCTATGTTCTCTTGTGCAGCAGTGCGCTGAAGTTTAGTTGTTACTGACCTGTATCGTATGTCTCAAAACTCTTTACCTTTGCTCTCAAATGCAAATCCCATTGCTACCCTGCAAGCGTTTAAACTTTTAGGGCACGAACAGACATGTAAATAGTTTGAGATCAGTGGTCTAACTGAACTGCATACCACCTGAACAAGAGATTGACAGCACTTCAGTTGGAAGAGGAGTAATAATAATAATAATAATAATAATAATAATAATAATAGGACTATAATACGATATAATACTTAGTCAAAGGATAACCTACATTTTGAATGAGCACTGTCTAACATTTTGCATGTTTTACTCTGTCTCTCTCTAGGATGTTTTGTTTAAAAGTTATGAGTATTTTAGTGATTAGTGGGCAAGTGGGAAAAGTGAAAGAAGGACATAGAATGTTAACTTTATAAGATCTCATATTTTCTTACCACTGCGCCACAATCCTTATGATCAGCTGTATTACCAGAGTGAAGCTACATCTACTTTTAAATAATTCAAAAATACACAATATTCCTGCAAGTGTCGAATAAAACATACTTTTTTAAATATCAGATACCATGAATCAGAAATGCATGACAAAATATTGAACAAATGTGTACACATCAGTGCTGTAGTTGATTAACAAACCCTGGAATCCGAGTCGAGCCTCAAGTCCCCAGTGTTTGAGTCCAAGTCACCATAGGTCCAGTCCCAGTCGAGTCCAAGTCACCATAGATCCAGTCCCAGTCGAGTCCAAGTCACCATAGATCCAGTCCCAGTCGAGTCCAAGTCACCATAGATCCAGTCCCAGTCGAGTCCAAGTCACCATAGATCCAGTCCCAGTCGAGTCCGAGTCGGGTCCCTATAGGTCTAAATCTGAGCCCCGTCATAATGTTTTGAACTGGTTCTCACAATGAATAAGCACACCAACTAATTAATTAATTCAATTGTAATAATGTATGCTATAGATCAAGGAAGAAACTACAGCTTCTGGTGTTTGCTGCTCGACTATGCAGCTGCAATAGGCCTATAGGGGCCTAAACAGGTTAACTAGGTAGTAGAAACCTGCCTCAATTATGCAATATACCACCATTATGTACTCCAAAAACATAATATTTAATTTGCGTGATGATTGTGAAGGAAAGTGGGGAAAAACACAAACTTCATAGCTTATCCTGTTTTGCTGCAGTTTGAAGAGAAAGCTTAATTATTGGCAATGTAGCCTACCATCCACACATGTTAACTGGCTAGTAATGTCAAAAGCAGTGTAGCCATTTGTTGAAATATTGGAGTAATGGATTTGGGGTGGAGTGATGGTAGGATAGGTGGCACCCAGCCTTTCTGCACAGCACACATCGAACACCTCGGAATTAGGTTAAAATGTAGGCGGGTAAGTAAATCTAAGTCCCGGGTCAGTGTGCTAAGAACCTCTGCAGAGGGGTAGAGAAATCCATGACGTAACGGAATGGTTACTTTTCTTACCGTCCACAACTTTGAATCATGACAAACTACTCTAGTGGAGTCTCAGAATAAAACAAAAAGGGGTGAACATGAGCATAATAGGTCTCATTTAGGGACTTTAAAAGATATTAATAGAACATTCCAATACATCGTTTTACTTTAAAGATTATGTAAAGCAAATTCAGACATTTCTTTTGAAACACATTATGCATGTTAGAAAATAATATCTGAAAAATGTAAATAGACTTAACAATTTAGTACTGAATTGTGGAATTAGACTGTTTTTCACAATTTGTTTTTTTGTGCAGGCCTTAATTAGGGTTCCATGTCACACTGGAGCCCCTACTTAGCATTGGTATCCCGCTCGCTTACTACATAAGTACTACAATACAATGCGTATTACAGCCTATAGTTCGCTAGCTAGATCAGATTGTAGGTTTTCTTCAATATAACTTATATCAGAAAGCTTCATTGTCACAGCGGCCACAGGAAAAGATGACCGAATTGCAGATAAATTGAACTAAAAGGAGTAAAAACCCAAGGACGGAAACAGGGAAATAGCAGGGTAAAAGACTCCGTAAGCAGTTAGAAACTTTACCAAGGAATGGCCAGTACAAAGCACGTGGACAAATGCAATGACAGACATGGAGCAACAATATAGGGGAACTTAAATATGCAAACTACACAGGTGATAATGCTGAAACTAATCAGTGACAGGGCAGGAACAAGGACCAGGTGAAAACACTAAATCATAACAAGGACACAAATGAGCCTAAGTTAATCCCTGAGGGCATAGGCACCCGCTGCTGGCGACTAGGCAGTCCTAGGACCATGATATCTATCCGCTAAACTGTATCATTCAAATAAAGTAACTGCATTTAAATTTGAGCAGATGATTCTTTAGAATATTGCTACCCTTTTCTGTGCAAACATTATGTTCTCACATATTTAAGTTATTTAATTTGGTTTACTATCAAACAATTAGTCTAAAAGAGATCTGGAAATGTTTTGGCTTCCTCTCTAAAAACACTGACCAGTTGCACCAGTGATAAATGAATATGGTGACATCATCTCTACCCTCTGTTGACAGGCTGATCATGACATCCCTGAGTGGTGGTAACCTTGGTAGCGTGGCCCAGAAGAGGAAGGGACCTGGGGTTCTCAGCGAGCTGAGCAAGTCTCGTCTGGAGTCATGGACCCAGGTCAGCTGTCCCTGCTGTGTGTCGGAGCGGATAGATCCGCTGGTTCTGATCCAGCTTGGAGAGCAGGTCCAGGTCAGCACCAAAAAGTGGCTCATAAAGCTGCTTGGAGCCGCTCAGAGGGACGGAGGTGAGATGGGTTCTCTCTCTCCAGCCATGTTCACACCAGAGGCCTTTGATGAGGTTGGCTCATCATCCAAACAAAGCATGTTTTTTCTTTGCCCAACATGAAAAAAACAGTCAACAGCCAGTTCACACTAGATGCTCCGAACCTGCCTTTTTAGGTAGCACTCAATAGTTTGACAACCGTTCCAAACAGGAAGAAGACACCTGGTGCATCTCTAGAAATGCTGCTGGAAATGCACAGCCTATTGGATGATCCTTCCAACCCTACCAAGTTTATAGGATCTAGAGTATTTAGCTATTTATACTAGCTGTCTGTGTGTCTTTCCATATCTTCTGACTCGGCCTCTAACCCCATAGGGGCAGCTCTACTGGCCCATCCAGGGGAGGATCCCAGCGGGGACATCATTGTAGTGTCTGCCCCTCGGTGCACCTTACTCCATGCCACAGAGGAGCTGGGCCTGTGTAAGACACACAACAATGGAGACATGGAGAATTTCTCCTACCATGACAGGGACAACTTTAAAAATAATGGTAAAGCCTGTACACACACACACACACACACACACACACACACACACACACACACATACACACACACACACACACACACTGCACAGATGCTGGTATGAATGCACACATACTTTAGTGTACTTTCCCAACTCATTTGACATGTACAAAACCTTTGCAAAATTTAATTTTCCATAGGATGTATGATATGTATGTTACTGTATGTATGGATTTTTGTTAGATGACATGCGCAAGTTCCTGACCTTAGCAGAGCGTCAGTACATAATAAAGTATGAGCTGGACTCTCTACGAGCTGCAAAAGAACTGAGCATCCCTGGACTCCCAGTCAACCTGGCATCAATAAAGGCCAGGGACAACATCTGTAAGTGACCCATAGTGTGTGTGTGTGTGTGTGTGTGTGTGTGTGTGTGTGTGTTGGAGCAGGAATCTTTAACCCATGTTGTTGTATTTAACTGAACTACCAAATACTGAAGCAGTGTTTGGGTGTTCCTATGCATTGCAGATCGGAAGCTGCTGAAAGCAGGTGTGATTGTGGACATGTTTCCGCTTCATGAACGAGAGAAGCTGCATGCGTTGGGGAAACAATGGTACTCTACTCGACAGCTGTTCCAGCCACTGGGTACGAGTGAACACACATACTCTGATGCACAGTTCAACTAGACACTCACTGTACCAAATTAGGATATGAAATATACTTTGGAGGCAGAAGAATGCATATGATTGCTGCATTGACATTGCAGAAAATGCAGCGATTACAAAGATTAAGCATGGGAATAAACAGGTTCAATACTTGAGCATTTATTTAATTGATTGATAAATGATTTGTATGAACTTGTCAGGAAGATATTCGGTAGAAGAAGATTGTCATTTGTGATGAATTGTAACAGATTATTTGATGAATTCAATGGTTTATTTGGTGCTAGGTTGGCTTTTACGTTAGTACAAGTTTGTTTATCAACATGACATATTACATTAGCTAGCCAGCTACTTACTCTGTATCTGTAGCTGTATCTGCCTCCTTGGCCCAGCAGGTCTTGGCTGTCTCTTCCAGATCAACGATTTTCTAAAATAGGTCTACAGCCTTCCACTCTCAGTACATGCGAAACACATTTCTGCACAGTTAGTTACACACATTCGTACATATTCTTGGCTGTAGTTGTCATACTTGACAGCAGAAACTGTGCGGTCCCACTAAATGCATTTCAGCATGTACTGTTTATCTCCGTCGCTATTGGTAGGCAAATACACCAGCAGTTCAAGTTCAGCTGCTAAGCGCTTCAGCCCTAGCACCTCGTTCGCCCACACCCTGTAAATGTTGTTGCATTTCTTTCTCTCTTTAAGGACGTTCCTCGTCGCTAAATTACGATTAAAATAAATATGGTTGAATTTCACTGTCCAACAAAATATCCTAATCCAAGTTGTCATGATCTAGGTATATAAATATATTAATTGCCCGCATTTTGATATACGTCACTCAGAGAACCAGGAAAGGCTAGAAACAGTGGCTTAAACCACTTGTAAATAAATATATATATTAGGAGTAAATAAATATATTAGAAGTATGTAGGGACCATCATTTACATACATAAAACAGAACATTTAATTAACCATTCCATATTCTCCATAGGGCTATACTGACCTAATTTAGAATTATTGACGTCAATGTAGACATAGCAGGCTGGACCGGCTCATAGCGAAAACTCTGGGTTTGAAATACTATTGTAACGTGTTCTAATCGCTATCCACGTACGATTTATAACTGTTGTGTTGACTTAAAGTCATAGTTCAACATTTTAAGGAATAAGATATGCCCCTACTTACCCCTGGTCAGATGAGATGATTGACATCAATGTTATGTTTGTACGTCCAATATTGAGTTAGTTAGGTTGTAGGCTAAATGTAGCCTGGCCTCATGGCCGCAAGCTAGTGGTAACAGCAGCAGCATGGCTTTGACCGCCAAAAGTGACAAAATACACCTTAAAAAAAACTCCAAAGCTTTTTGGGATTATTTTTGCGTGTCTTTACAGGGCAGCTACGAACCACGGTAACATCTTTCACCAGGTAAACCGAAGAGCGATAATCAGCGTGTCTGTCGATGCAGTCACCGCTCTACTTGATATGCTGGGTCACAGTTTAGGCTGCCTTAAACAAAGGGATACTATGGATCAGCGTCTCAATACATTACGTCTCTCTGTTTGAAAAACAACAGCGTCTTGCATTTTAGATTTTCATTTCGACACGTGTAAAATAAAGAAGATATAAAAGGGAAATAACGAAGCTTTGGAGTTATTTTTAAGGTGTATTTTGTCACTTTTGTCTGATGGAGCCATGCTACACTAGCTTACGGACTTGGGGCTAGGCTACATATAGCCTACAACTTAACTAAATATTGGATTTACAAACATAAAATTATGTATGTCAATTATCTCGTCTAACTACGGGTATGTAGGGGCATATCTTATTTCTCAAAAAGTTGAACTACCCCTTTAACCTTATTGATTATTTTATTGTGTTACATGGTTCTATGTATTTTGTAGCAAAATTATTTATTACAATGTCTAAGCGTCTTTATCCTCTAACTTTTTGGAAGACATTTAAGATAAGATATTTATGAGAAAAAACAAAAGGGCCTTTACTTCTCCGCAAAAAAAGCTAACACGATTTTGATTAATTTTATGTGCAACAAAGTTTACTGCAAGTTAAGTAAGTTCATGGAAGCAACTCTTACATTTGACAGTACATATACACACCCTGTGATAAAGCACACCGTTGATATACACACAAACACCTTGCTAGAAAGCACCCACTACATATATACCCAACCTCTGATACAGCACACAGTGTGTGCACACCCTCTGATAAAGCACATTGTGTATACACACCCTCTGATAAAGCACACACTGTATACACATCCTCTAATAAAGCACACAGTTCATATATACCCAAACACCTTGCTAGAAAGCACCCACTACATATATACCCAACCTCTGATACAGCACACAGTGTGTGCACACCCTCTGATAAAGCACATTGTGTATACACACCCTCTGATAAAGCACACACTGTATACACATCCTCTAATAAAGCACACAGTTCATATATACCCAAACACCTTGCTAGAAAGCACCCACTACATATATACCCAACCTCTGATACTGCACACAGTGTATACACACCCTCTGATACGGCACACAGTGCTCACATCCCCTTCATACAGCACAAAGTACATCCAAATACACGCTCTGAAATGGCACATAGTACATAATCTGCATACATACTTCATTATGTTCCTTGAACCAAGGCTCAGAAATACTTATCTGAATCCAATGTGTGTTTGAAAGAAACTGAACTAATTTGATATTCTTACAATGCACTGACTTGTTCCCCTTGAAGTTATTGGTAAACACTTACACATAATAATATATAATGTTTTGCAATCTATTTCAAGTAATTTATTTGAATGACTAGCTACAATGTTCCTGTATTATACAGCCATATATTATGATGTATCTATATACACTTTGTTAGTGGGAAGGTTTTTCACAGAGGGTTCTCTGCCATCTTCAGATGCGGTCCAGGAGTACTTTGGAGATGCAGTGGCCTTCTACTTCAGCTTCCTGGACTTCTACACCTGGTCTCTAATCCCTCCTGCTCTGCTAGGACTGGCCCTCTTTCTCTTCTTTGGTGGGTGTGTCTTTGTGTACTTTATGCATGTTGTATAGATTATCTTGTTCTATTTACTTCTTAATAGGGGGCATGCTAACTCAAACCGCCCTATGTGTGCTGCCTGTCCTACAGATGAGGCTAAGAACATAGAGTCTGGCACAGAGGTCACTCCTGAGGGCGATGATTTGACATCAGTCAGTGGTCATATGATCCTGGCGGTCTTCAGCATGCTGTGGTCCACTGTCGTCATGGAAATGTGGAAGCGACGCAGTATCTCCTTATCGTACCGCTGGGGTTCCCAAAACCTCGCAGAGCGATTCACAGAACCACGGCCCAGTTACCACGGCGAACTAGGGGTCAACCCTGTCACAGGCCGTGTGGAGCCACTCTTTCCAGACTGGCTGAGACAACTGCGCATAGCGCTAGTCTCTCTCCCAGTGGTGTTGATGTTTCTAGGGATGGTGGTGTTGGGTATGTTTGGTTTCTACCAAGCAGAGGCCCTGGTTCAGTGGGTGCATAAGGATTGGGACTCCCTGCTTTCCAATGTCCTGCTCTACCTGCCTTCATTGGTTCATATCATTTATACCAACGTACTGGGCAACATGTACCAGACAGTGGCAATGGCACTGAGCGAATGGGGTGAGACGGCATTTCAATGATTAACCCAATCTTAGATCTTTGCTAACCATAATCATAATCATAAACTGTTTATTATTTCCCCCTAGAGAACCATAGAGAGGAGTCAGCTTTCCAGAACCATCACACTGTCAAAGTCCTTCTGGTAAGTGCACCCCTCTTTAAGTAAGAACATGCAAACTACGAGTCTTTATGATACGTGCACCCCTGTTTGTTAGAAGCTTCAAACTACCAGTCTTTATGGTCAGTTCACCCCTCTTTAAGTTGGAATATTCAAACTACTACTCATTCTGGTACGTGGACCCCTGTTTGTTAGAAGCTTCAAACTACCAGTCTTTATGGTCAGTTCACCCCTCTTTAAGTTAGAATATTCAAGCTACTAGTCCTTCTGGTACATGGACCCCTGTTTGTTAGAAGCTTCAAACTACCAGTCTTTATGGTCAGTTCACCCCTCTTTAAGTTAGAATATTCGAACTACTAGTCCTTCTGGTACGTGGACCCCTGTTGGTTAGAAGCTTCAAACTACCAGTCTTTATGGTAAGTTTACCCCTCTTTAAATTAGAACATTCAAAGTTCTAGTCCTTCTGGTAAGTTCACCCCTGTTTGTTAGAAGCTTCAAACTACCAGTCCTTCTGGTAAGTCCATGGGATATGTTACAAGAATTGTGCTTATGAGAGGCAAGAAACATGATCTCAATTTACTGTACTTGTTTCCACAAACAATATAAACTTTGACGAATCTCCATTTCTTTCTTGCTCATAGCTGTGTATTAAATTATAAGTAACATAACTCTAGAAACGTTCTCCTGGATTTCTACTTGTAAGGCATTTAAGGCATCATGTTGTTGGCACAAAAAATGCATCTTTGTACATAGAAAGCAGACAGTCGAGCTACAGAGATAAAATTGTATAACATTTTTAGGCTGTGGTTGCTCGATTTGAAACCTCAGTTCACTGAAAATACCTTCAATGTTTGCCTCAATTTTGGGAAAAAGCAACTGGGTGAACTTCAATAGTTCCCTAAATGCTCTATAAACAAATTATATTGTCAGTATAATTTTGACCCCATGTCTTTCTGATGGTGGATCCATAAACACTGACTTTAGCACAGGTGAGGGAGACCTGCAGATGCCTGAATGATGCTAGGTTTCTTTTTAAGTTTACGGAGGATTTTAAGTATTACTCTTGAAATAATTACGGAAGGACGACCAAGTCAATACTTTCTCCTTATAAACCATATTTGTCAGGGGCTGGGCGCTTCCACTACCAGCAGAGGGCAACAATGCTCTACATCTGGAACTGGCACGTCAGCTCTATCTAGCCAGCCCTGATTGCTTTAATTAAGGCGCCTTGCCCCCAGGGGGGTAGACAATTATAGTTATTGTACTGCTTTATTCTTATTCTCTATTATTAAGGGTCCTAGCCTAAACCCTTATGTTTTTGTAATAGCTCATAATTCTTTTTTTCCTGTCGTTGCCCAATTCCTGTGAGCTGCTTTATTTTTGAGACTTCAAACATTGCATGCTGGTCGATACCGGTATCTACTACTCCCAAACCAAAGTTGTCCCTAATTGACCTCATGTTGCCGCTACAATAACTGATCCAAATGTGCTTACTTTGAAAGGCCATATCTCCAACATCATGTGACCTAGAGTCACTAAACTCAGTTCCTAGGTCCACCATAATGGATTTTATGCCATGTTTGAAAAACGCTTTGGATGAAGAATGGATAGATTGGAATGGCTTAGTGCCACAAACTCAGAGGGACTAAATTCTATACTAGCCATTGACCAAATTTGAAATGGCCAAAGTTCTTTAGTATCTCGCATTTGCTTACATGTGTGACATGCTCATATTGTCACTCTAAAAGGTTTTTCAAACGACTGCATAATCTTAAAACAGCTTGTTTGGATATAACCAATACGCTAACTAAATAACTTTTTTCATCCATTCAAACCATGTGCCAAACTTCAATGTGTTTTTGCATTCCCATACGGAACTCAAGCTGTCATTAAGAGCTACAGGAAACGGGACAGCTCTGGTTATGTCCTGATTATTTCCTCCGGTTTATCAATTTCTACTCTCTCTCTTTTAGTTCACCTTCTTCAACAACTTTGCTGTGCTGTTCCACATTGCCTTCTACAAGCAGGACCTGCTGTTACTACGCAAGGTAGTGTGAGATGGAGTAAATCTGCAGAAATCAATAGAATTAATATATTTCCAAAGATCATCCACTCAGTCATGTTACAGTATAAATATCTTCCATAGCTTACTCAGCTTCATATATCTGTGTGTTTTTATGTATAGAGACTGGCCTCCCTACTTGTAGTCACCCAGCTGATCAACCAAGTGACAGAGGTGGCCATTCCCTTCATAGTGGACCGTCTCCTCAGCGCTCCCCAGAGGAAGGAGAAGGAAGATGACCCGCAGGTGGACAAACTCAGGGCCCAGCGTAGCCTGCCTCCTTTCCCTGTAAGTGGCTGTGACAAACCATTATATTTACACCGAAATATGGCATTTGAGTTTAGTGTAATGCTAAACTCAAATCAAAATGTCTAAACTGCATATAGTCCATTCTTATGCTACTACCTTTACATGGCGCTAGGATTACATACAATATTTTAAAACAGATCTATATGGTGGTCCGTTCTTTCAGAGTATACATTATTCCCATATGTTATCTTTGTGTTGCAGGGTCTGTTCTCCGAATATATTGAGCTGCTGGTGCAGTTTGGGTATTTGAGTCTTTTCTCCTGTGTGTACCCACCGACAGCTATTCTGCTGCTGCTTAACAACCTGACAGAGATACGTGGCGACGCTTTCAAGATCTGCAGACTGTTCCGCAAGACCTTCTCTGCCCCAGTGGCTGACATGGGGGTCTGGCAGGTCAGGGGATTGTGATCAACTTTGAGGTATAGGAAGATAATCTAAAGAAGGATGATCTTAACTATGATGTGTGTGTGTGTGTGTGTGTGTGTGTGTGTGTGTGTGTGTGTGTGTGTGTGTGTGTGTGTGTTTCTATCTGTGTGTCTCTCCTAGACAGCATTTGAGATCCTGAGCTTCGTCTCCGTCATATCCAACTGTTGGCTGCTTCTGCTGTCACCACGGTTACGGGGGTTCTGTCAACAAGGCGGGCTCAGCAGCCGCAACATCTTGCTATTGGCCATCCTAGTGGAGGTATGGCAGGGAGCAGGACAGAGCGGTTTGTGATGGAGCAGAATCAGTTAGCCTGTGGTACTGAGAAGCGAAGTAGGAGAGCTGGCATCTTATTAGTATCTGCATTGCAAAGCTAACTCTTGTCTTAGATGTTTGCTCAGACACATAACGTGTTTCTAAAGGAGCTGGCACAATTAGATCAACGTACTCAAATGTGTTTTCTACACTGAATCTTTTGAGTCCATTGGTCCACTTCTCCACACTCAGATAATGTGTCGTGTGATTTAAGAGGAATTTCTATTATTTTGCCAGCAGACCACATGTCGGTGTGTGTGTGTTCACAGCATGTTCTGATCCTGATCAAGATGGTGCTCGCGTTTCTAATCCCAGATGAGCCAGATTGGGTCAGAATCAAAAGAGAACAGATAGAGTTTAGGTCCATGCAAGCACTGGGACAGCAGGTCAGTAAGACACACACACACACACAGAATCAATATGGTAAGGTATTCTGAAAACGGAACATGAACATAACACACCTTCTACACTAACTTACAATGCACACAAAATGCACACACAGACCATATACACACTACAGATTTGTGTACATGAAACATCTACATCTATTTTACAGATGATTACAAATCTTATTTAAGAATTCATATGATTCAAATTATACTGAGCACCCTACCTGAAAATGATCTGACAATAATACCTGTCTATCTCCCTTCCTGTCCCACAGAAGCAGTGAAGATTCTGAGGGGTTATGCATCCTTCAGTCTTTAAGAGTTAGTGGTGTTTCGGAAAGTATATCAATTGCTCTTTTTGTTGAAGTAGGGTCCATGTTCAGAACCACCAGTGGTCCTGGGTTCCAAATCCTGACTTAGAGAAGAATTTAAATGTTTATGTTTACACATGCAGTAAATGCCTTATATTAGTGGTATTTTATTGTATTTAAAATAAGCCTTTGTAGTGCATATCTAGAGCAATATATAACATGTTACAAAATGGCATGTTCAAAACATAAACATGGTACAAGAAAACCATTCCATTTACTGGAGAAACATATTTGTCATAGTTATTTAAATGTTTCTCATTGGGTAGATTATTTTCAAGCTTTTCTTTTGGGGACAATGCTGGGCCATCTAGATGATGTCAACCCAGAAAGTAAACATAATCAAGAAAAACATTATTTTCAAAACCCAGTTTTGTTTTATTAAGTAATAACCCTCTCCAAACTCATTGAATGGTAAATGGAAGAGAATGAAATAGAAACTTTGCATACTCTGACCTAAAGGGTCATGACATAATGATCTCCAAGTCTATTACAACGACTGGCCAGCATCTTTTTGTAGGTGTTTAAGGTACATCGTATTTTAAGATTACATAAAAATGCTCTTGCAATGTGCCCTAAATAGTTTAACAATGTTTAAAAGCCAAACAAAATAGCCATGCTTTTATTGGATTATCCATGGGATTCACATGTAAGCCAAAATAAATAGGTATATTATTCCAGTAGCTGGGTGGCACTTTAGAAAGGTCTTTATTGGGTTTTCAATCCGCAGATTAAGACTTAACCCCGATTTTGGAAACCAGAGAAAGGCGTTGACAAGATCATTTTAATAATAATAATTATCGGGTTATCAAGTTTTCTGGGGCTCTAGACGGCCTTCCTCAAGTCAACCGGTGTACTCAGCCCTGACAGTGGCCCAGTCCATACAGTCTGTGCCAGTGTAACCTGGATCAGTTTGGCCTGAGCTCCCAGGGCAGCAGCCAGGGAGCCAGCCAGCCAGCCTGCCTGCCTTTGGGAGTAGCAGTGGTGTCTGAGCCTTTTGCTGAAGGAAGGACAGTGGGCAGGGGGTGGGCATAGCACAGTGAAATTACCATTAGAGGGGTGCACTGACTGAAGGGAGATGTCACTTGAAATCTAAACAGAGGACCTCATCAGGTGGCCAAGGGGGAGACATGCAATTGCTGGGCTTGTATTTAGGATTATGACAAATTATGATTTAGGAAAAACATTATATAATTAATTCCTGTGTGTGTTTATGTGAGTAGCTACTGTGGCATTTCTTTTAAAGATTTTCTGTTTTTTGTTACACCCTTTTTGATTGTAAATGTGTGCTACGATCGACTGCTGTTGTTATCCTACTGTGCATCCTACACTGATGAGGTTAACATTGTATAAATACCATGAACGAGGTCTTCCCACTTGCACCTGTTTGATGACCAAACTATATACCAAACCAAACCAAACCACAGAAGAGAATTTCCTGTCTGTGTCTCACTTTGATTGTTTTCCAAAGAGAGATTTACAACATATCAGGTCTGCCCTAGTACTTTTCAGGGCCAATTTTTGTCGGTTGCTATAGAAATGGCTGATACTATACTACTGGCTGATGGATACTATACTACTATTGCTTAATCTGGTTCATAAAGCTTTTATTAAAGGACTTATGAACACAACAAAAAACTTGTCAGCTAACCTTCTTTACACTGTTTAACTAATCAGGGAGAGACATTATGGTCTAAATAAGAATGCTATTAGTTTATAAAACATATTGTGGTCCATCATGATATATTGATTCTTTATGATAATGACATCCAGTGGCCAGCTTAATGAGCACACCTACTCATCAACACTAATAGCTCAGAGAACCATGTCGATCCAAATGTATATATAAATGATGACTGTTAAACATGTATTTGTATAGAACTTTACTTAACAATATTAAAAAGTGCTTAAACAACCATAAAATAAAGTATGCCTAAATAGAAACTGTACATGTTAAAAACAGAAACTAAAGCGTTCAGACATAGTCAAGAAGTTAAGTTGAGCTGAAGCAAAGCAACTTTGATTTTGAAAGAAAAAGTCCAGTAAGCGACTGCTCTGTTGGTCAAAACCCTTTGTTAATGAGATAAGTAATAGGAGACTGACCAGAGCAGGCCCAATTGATAGGAAGGCCACCATCCTCAATAATCTCTCAGCTCTGAGGTGCACAGTATGATTCAAAGTTGTCATCTGTTTAGAATGGTTCCAAACTACCTGGATAGACGGGCCTATTGAAGAGGAAGACCTACGCAATACAGAGAGGCCACCACTACTCAAGTGGCCACTGTATCAACAGATTTTAATACTGTGTTCTGTTTAAGGTTTTACATATTACACATTATTCCGTGAGGGGATTCTAAATCATATTATCACATTTCAGACAGTGGTCTATATGTAACCGTCCATGTTCTCTTTACATATTCATCTGTTAATCCGACGAGAACCTGATTTGTCATGGACCGAATCTTAATGCCATAACAAACTAAGGAGACAGGCACAAAGTCTCTCTGTACATATCTATCTCTCTCTCTCTCTCTCTCTCTCTCTCTCTCTCTCTCTCTCTCTCTCTCTCTCTCATATATATATATATATATATATATATATATATATATATATATATGCAGTATAATAACCCATGGTGAACTAAACAGCTGTATCCAAAAAGCAACTATTAGATTGACAGTAGCGTAGGGGAGTGCATGTGCGAAGGTTATGAAGTAGGGGTGTCGTAAGGTGTACAAAGGTTAACCAAAAACCTGTAACAGTAAACAAGCAGCATAAGTGAGAGTCAGATGGTCTGGAGGACTGGGTGCTAATATAGCTCTGGGAACAGGTGTGTCAAGTTGAGCTGATGAAACTCCGCCCACCAGCTACCTGCAAAATACACAACCCCTGACACAGAACAGGAGGGTCATCACCCTAATAAGATGTAGTTGCACATAGTGTTCCACATTGCAGCTATGACGGGAAGAGTGGAGGCTCCGGTAAGGGTCGGGAGACATGAGGAAAACCGTGCACAATTATGTGACCTACAATAAAATAATAAATGTCAGCTTCAGCCCACCAGATATGTGTTTGTGTGTGTAGGTTGAGGCTACAGAACATGGCAGCAGTTGAACTGTGCCAGAGCGAGTATCCTGTCCTTGTTTCTGGTGGGCAGGTTGAAGGTCAGGGCTTTCTCACACAGAGGGAACTGGAAGAGTCTGTCTTTCAGCTTGCTCTTCTGCCCCCTCCCCAACTCTACAGCAGCAAGACAGGGGGAGTGAGCGGGGACTATGGGCGGCTCCTCCTCAGCCCCGGCTCTCGCTCCTCCTCCTCCTGCCCTGTTCACCCTGCATGCCTCCACCCCCCCTGGGTCACCGGCTGGGAGGAAGGTGGAGAAAGGAGAGCCGGAGCTAAGGAGGGTAAGCTTGCTGTTGTTGATGGGCTCCTTCTCCATCTCCTCTTCAGCACTCATGTCCACCTTCCCATGGAAACAGGCAGGAAGCAACAGGGGCACGGTCTCAGGCGTCTGATCGTCATGCTCAACTTCATTTCTGATTGACTCATGTGAAGCGCATTCACTAATGCTGTCTTCATCCACCATGGGCTTTTCCTCCAGCATCTGATTTTGACCCTCTTCCTCGTCGTCCTTCTCCGCCTCTTCTTTTACTGTACTCTCTTGTTGCTCTCCCTTTTCTGCCCGCTGCTCCCAATCCTCTCCGCGGTCCAGAGATGTTCTGGCCAGTTGTGCAGGGGAGACAGAATGACATTGGGTCCAACTGGATACTGAGCCCTCTTCCTCCTCCTCCTCCTCTTCCTCCTCGCAGATAAACTGCAGGGTGATGTTGGTCTTGAAGAGGCTGGCCTCCTCTGGGGAGGGGGTCACAGGGAGGGCTGGTGGAGTGGGGGCAGTGGACACCCGCTGGGGCAGGGGTCTGGCAGCCAGGAGGTCCCCAGACTCAGGCACTCCTGGCCGGGTGGACCACTGGCCCCCGATGAAGGACTCAGCCTCAGAGAGCCAGTGAGGCACATCCATAGGGCTGCCTGGGCCATCGTCCCATCCCTGGAGCCAATCATGAGCCTCGATCTCCTCAAGTGATGCACGGCAGTACGGATCCTTCTGAAGCATTCTCGAGATCAAACTATTGGAGACAAGGACAGAAAGTAGAAAGATACAGGGAATATAGAAAATGAGTACAGGCTAACCAAATTACTGAAATGCTAACAGACAGTGATGAATAAGAAGTGGGGTACCAGTCGAAAGATGGATAAAAAGAAAGGAGCAGAGAGAAGACATAGATTCTTCAAGATAGAAACAAATGAGTGGCAGAGAGAAGAAGAGAGAGAGATAAACATTACTATTGGCACACCACTGTATATATCTCTAGGAGGATACAGGGAATGTAACCTGTATTTCTTTTAGTTTTTCTGTGTCCACTAGATGTCCTTCATGACATACAGTATATTCCGAACACTGCATCCAAAACCCCAGAAAGTTAGAGTTAGGATCACTCCTGTTAACTTATCATACAATCCCAAATATGATATCTTCTAGATATGTAAAGTCCCATTAGAATGAGAGCTGATGGTGAAGTGGAGGCCCGGCCTGGGGACAGGCCACATTGTCAGGAGTTGTGGAGATCCACATGGTATCGTGTGTACTTACTCTCTGCAGTTATCTGATATGTGGTCCGGTACGGTGTAACGACAGTCAAGAATCCTCACCAGGGTCTCGCTCTCGTTGGCCTCGTGGAATGGAGGAGAACCACACACCAGCGTGTAAAGGATCACACCCAAGGACCAGATATCTGAGACATGCACGTGGAGACAACAACATCAGACTTACTGTTGCAAGACGGTTAATAAGAAGGTAACACGAATGTTTTTTGAAAGTAATTTCCACTAATTTCACATTCAACATTCTGTCATTTTGATTTTTTTTTTAAGAGAGCTGTGTAAAAATAAAGAAGAAATAAATATATGGAATTTGCTAACTGTAAATCAGAGACAAGTGGAGAATAAGTAAAAGTCAAAAGCAACTCATTTTATATATGGTTTTATCAGTTATTTTACTGCATAGTATGCCCCGTCTTTTAAAGTGTAGCTATTTATGTGTTTCAGTCACACTAGCTTGTTGCACAGTAGGCACTGGTGTGTAAAGCATGGATCTGCAGTGATGAATGTTCAGATACAATGTTACACTCACACACACACACTCAAACTTACACGGTATGGAGCCAGGAATGGTTATGACGACCTCTGCCCCCCACTCTGTCCTTACTCCCCTTCCTATGCTTCCTTCCTCCCCTCTCGCTCCTCTATGCCCTCCCCCATTTTCTGAGGGCTCAGAACATCCTGAACCAAGAACACTGCAGTCGCCTCCTGGCCACTGTACACACCACATTAGATATTAGAAAAAACAAAGACACACACAAGACTGCACAAAGCATACACAAAGACTTTCTGTCACCTGTTTCCATCTAACACACACACACGCACACACACACACACACACACACACACACACACACACACACACACACACCCTGGGGCAGCAGACTATGATTAACAGAGGAGTTGTTGTGTGGTTGTTCTAATCTATTCTAAGAACGTTGCCTTCTCTCTCTTCTAGCTCTTCTCTATCTCTCTCTCTTTGTCTCTTTCAGTCATGTGTTTGGAGAAAGATCTGGACAGAACAGAGCATGCAGATAGACGGATATCAATAAAGACAGTATACAAGATAGACAGACCGTTATTGTTTAGAGATACATCATCATTTGACAAGCTAGTTTACAAAGAGGAAGGTTCTTGATTATGGACATGATTAAACACGTTCAACAAATTTCACCTTCGCCTAAGTCTTGTTGTTGTGTCTTAGATGAGCCCAAAACAACATCAACAAATATCCTCTAACATGGCAGTACAGAATAAAAACAGCCATTGGGAAAACAACTCTATTCAAATCCAAACAGTAGTGCAGCCCTATGCCGGGATCAGACTACACCCTTTTTTTTGTCTTTAACAATGGTCACCATGTCAGATTATGTAATAAATTATTGCTGTGTCTTGGCCGGGAGAGTGGCAACACTACAAGTATGACCCCAACCAATCATGTTATGCTGCCTTTCACGCCCTTGCACGATTTCATCAGATTACGTCACACTACACGCCCCTTCATCAGATGATGTCACTACACACCCCTTCATCAGATGATGTCACACTACACGCCCCTTCATCAGATGATGTCACACTACACGCCCCTTCATAAGATTATGTCACACTACACGCCCCTTCATTAGATTATGTCACACTACACGCCCCTTCATTAGATTATGTCACACTACACGCCCCTTCATTAAATAATGTCACACTACACGCCCCTTCATCAGATGATGTCACACTACACGCCCCTTCATTAGATTATGTCACACTACACGCCCCTTCATTAGATGATGTCACACTACACGCCCCTTCATTAGATGATGTCACACTACACACCCCTTTATCAGATGATGTCACACTACACGCCCCTTCATCAGATTATTTCACACTACACACCCCTTCATCAGGTGATTCCACACTACATGCCCCTTCATTAGATGATGTCACATTACATGCCCCTTTATCAGATGATGTCACACTACATGCCCCTTCATCAGATGATGTCACACTACACACCCGTTCGGCGTTCCCGATGTCCGAGATTCGGCCCCCACTCTGTACATACGCCCGCAACGACAAAATCGTGTCAAAATCGTGCTGAAATCATGTAGTCTGATCCTGGCATTAGCCAACACACAAGGAAGACATCCACACAGTCTACTGTGTCTGAAGCCTTCAAGTGTTTCACTCTTTCACTGCATCTATCTGTTGTCACTCCCCCTCTCTCTGCCATGCATACTGTCTCACCCTGACACACAGCCACGCACACACATACACACGAAGAGAGAAACATACACTCTCTCGCTCAATGACTCTCACACACTGACACAAAAACACACACACTCGAGGAGAAACTCACACAAACATTTCCCTTTGTCTGCAGCAGTTATGCAACTCCACTTGGATGGAGCCACAGTGCTGAGAGTGTTCCCTTCACTCACCACCAGCCAGTGGCATTAAGAAAAAACACACAACCACACTCACACGAAACAAACACCACAAGGACGTATAAGAAGAACAATATGTCAGGAAAACAGGCCTGATTGAGCCGCCATGTTTGTCAATTGAATTAATGGCACTTTTAATTCAATAAACAACTAATGAAAACTCACCTTTGGGTGTGCATTTCTTTTAATTTACATCTTATGGGATGAGAAAATAATTTGGGGCAACTTGAAATGCAGTCATTACTCTGAAATATTTTGAAATGCAATGTAACTAAGGAATTAACTTGAACTAAGTGCACTGGACTGTTAAAATGTAATTTGATAGGAAATTGTCTAAAAACTGTTAAAGTTTTAGAATATATTTTAATATAATTTCTTTCTGAAAATAATCATCTCTTCTATTTAATTCTATATGTAATGTAATGATTTTCTAAGCTCAAGAAAAGTTTGTGTATTTGCTCTACTTTAATAGGAATAACACACCATTATATAATGAAGCACTATAATCCCAAGTAATGCACCACGCGCGTGTGTAGAGGAGTTCTTATTTAGCTTGGTCAGCTGAGCTCTTTCACAGCCTAATACTGAGCAGTATCATCGCATTAAAACACACACACACACACACACACACATACGCACACACTCTAATCCCCTGGGCATCGCCCTCAGTGTGTACCGATGTAATAGTGTCTTGTGGTCTGAAGGCGATGTGTGATATGGTTGTCCATGTCCCAGAGCACTCCATTGTCACCAGTCAAGGCCTCTACAACACTTGCTGTTGCAAACCATAAACAAAGTTTATGTATTCACGTATTGCGAGTATTTGTATAGTTTAGAATGAACCCACTTTGTCTTGTAATGTTTCTGCGTAGGCTCACTTACAGTATCTATTCACACATATGCCTAATGATCAGGTTTATAAAATGTGTGATAAAGAGAGTGTGTCTTAGTTTGAGTAGAGCAGATTGCCACCCTGGGGCCGACCTACATATGAAACATAATCCTTAGCTCTCTTTCACACCGACACTTCCTGACCCGTGGTGGCAGATATTTTAAGAAATCTTTTTATCACGACTTTCTCGTATCATGTTGGTCAAACGTGGCCCGCAGTTAAAAAAACTGGTTATTACTGTATATTGACTGATTGAAATGTAACTAAAATATAATTGGAACCTAAAATATGTCCCTTGGCTTTCTCCTTGTCCGTCATGCTATGTAGACAGGAAATCAACGTCCTGATCAGTGATCTGAGCTACAGGGAGCTCACTAGCCACATTGTTCTGATGTGGTCTGAACTACAGGGAGCTCACTAGCCACACTGTTCTGATGTGGTCTGAGATACAGGGAGCTCACTAGCCACACTGTTCTGATGTGGTCTGAGATACAGGGAGCTCACTAGCCACACTGTTCTGATGTGGTCTGAGATACAGGGAGCTCACTAGCCACACTGTTCTGATGTGGTCTGAGATACAGGGAGCTCACTAGCCACACTGTTCTGATGCGGCTCTGAAGCTCCGCCTCCTTCTCCAAGCCACATAAGCACAGGAACGTTTTCTTTTATTTCTGTGCCATAAGTTGGTGACTGATGTTACTGGCGGTGTGTTGTTTCTCACCTATAGCCGGTGCATGGTAGTCCTCTCCCAGCAGGATCTCTGGAGCAGAGTAGGCTAGGGAGCCACAGCTGGTAGCAAGCATGGTCCCAGGTTGGAACAGGTTACTCAGCCCAAAGTCTGTGAGCTTGACTGCCCTCTGTTGGGGGAAGAACACCACATTCTCGGGCTTCAGGTCGCGGTGCACCACGTGGCGCCTGTGGCAGCAGGCCACAGCGTGCACCACCTGCAAGAAGATGCGCTTAGCGCTGGCCTCGGCCACGCCTCCCTGGTGGCGGAGGATGTAGTCGTGCAGGTCTCCGCCCTGGGCAAGCTCCATCACCAGGTACAGGGTGCTGGGGGTGTCCATGACCTCGTACAGGTGCACCACATTGGGGTGCTGTACCCGCTCCATGCACCTCACCTCCTGCAGGAGGTGGCCTGTCGCCATGGCATCCAGTTTGACTTTGTCAATCACTTTCACAGCCACAAGCTGCCCCGTGACAATGTGACGGGCTAGCTTGACCTCGGCAAAGTGGCCTTTACCCAGAGTTCGGCCCAAGTGATACTGTCCAGCAAAGTCCGAGGCAGAGGCCCCATGCTCTTGGCTAGCTTTTGTCCTTACAGAGGAGTCCATGTTCAGGATGAGGTCTGGGAGATGGGGAGGTGGGCTGTTGAGCGCGTTTCTCAGCTTACAGGTGGAGTCCTCAATCGTTGGACTGACAAGGTATGGACAAAAGGAGAGACACCAAAAGGAGTGTAACGAATCATCACTGTAGACCCTCCTGTTGAGAGAGAGAGAGACAGAGAGAGAGAGATAGCACATGTGCCAGTTCATTTCTACATCTACTTGGCTACTACACTCTGCTGTAAACACAGGTGACCATGTACAAGACCTTCATCCCCTGCTATTACATGGCAGTCAAAGACAAGCATGTTCAGACCACTCTGCCCTGACTCCCCACTTTTAGCAAAGCCCTTTGTCTACCTCTATACTGGTTGTAGTATTTGTCGGCCTACTGAATTTTAACTCTCCATTACCTAAAAGTGTTCCAAAACACGTTTATTTTTTCTCAAACGCGTGTCAGTTTTTTTAAGTTAGAGAAGGGGGGGGGGGGGGGGGGGGGGGGGTGTATCAGAGGGGCAATGGTAATGTGACTACAGAGAAGAGGGGACATATTTGCTCATTCACACACACACACACACACATAAAGACAATTTTCTACACAGCACTACCATTAACATAACATAACAACATAAATTACGTTTGGCCCAAGGTCAGCCTTTAGAGGGCTAGCATCTGGGACTAGATGGAGTGCTGGATGAGCAGGTTAAGAGCAATGGACGAGAACATAGTGTGTTCTTGTAACAGCTATGCAGTACACCTTAGATCAATACATGTGTGTGCTTGTGGGGAGCCTCGCCATTGTCTTCATGGTGTGGTAAAGACTATTCTAAACTACACAGCCATCATTATCATCATCAACAACAAAGCAATTACAACTGCTTCAATAATGTATCACTAACAACAATGCCACATGTAGGCAATGCAGAGTCTAGTTTAATTTAAAAAAAAAAGTATGTATAGCTTAAGCAGAGCATTTCTACCACAGAAATAACAGACCAACGTATCAGTGCTGCAGTCATAATATCAGAATAATGGAATTGTCATCACTTGCCATTTTACGACGGCTGCTCTACAGACACGCTTCTGTTCCAGAATGTTTCCGCTTGATGAGAACAGCGCTGTTATTTTTCCGCGGATCTTGTCAGTGACCACAGTCTGACGATTCTGCAAAAGTTTCTATCATTATGGACGATGTCTGTATGCGTCTGTATTTTTCAGCGCGTCTGTCTGGCCCTCAGACGTCAATTCATTCCTGCTTTCTCGCTGTGTTCAATGAATTTGTGGAGAAAGAAAGAGGCAAAGAGAAAGAGAGCACTGGGGGCGGAGGCAGAGCTGCGTATAGAGTGAGCACGCATTATGCAACTTATGTAATTAAGTAGGTGTAGGTGTAGTTGAAGGTGTGCAAAATCCACACGTACAACTGGCCATTTTGACAACATCGTTGGGTTTGCTAATGCATCCTAGTCACTAAGCTTTAGACAGCTGTAGGTCTCCGTACGTTTTGCCCCAAGCCCGTGACTTAGGAGAACTAACGGCGTTGCGCATGGAACACACCGGCTTTATCGGTGCGTTATGTTGCGCCAGAAGATCCTTTGAATTCTAATGTAACACGGCGATCTTCCAGCATGCGTGCCTAAACCCTGGGCTGCGTCCCAATACCCATAATACTGTATCGTATGGAGGACAAATCCTGCCAAAATGGAAAATAAATTTATGAATGAATAAATAAATAAATGACTAAACAAATGAAGAAAATGACTAATAAATAAATGATTCAACAAATATATATACACATTAATAAATTAATGCTCACATGAATACGTTAATAAATAGATCGAATTTGATATAAATGTATAAATATAAATATACTTATTGATTTTCAAATGTATTAATTCCTGTATTTCCATATTTATGCGCTTATCTTTTTATTAATTTCCTCATTGACACGTTTCCGTATATATTCTTTCCGTATTTATTCATTCCCCGATTACCCTGTCCTTATGATAATTAGGGGGCCGTCAATCAAACCTTCTAAGTGTTCCCTTACTCTCATTGGTTGATCCGTATCAGTACAGCGATCGACTGTGCCTACCTGACGTTTTTTTTTTTTACTTCCAGCTATCCGCCATCTTTGTTGTGTACTGCATCAGCCGCATCAGCTAACGTTGGTTATTCTCAGGTTTTGCTTGATTTCTATTACATGTTTATTTTTTTGTAAACAATTGTAGTTTGTTAAATACAGTTGTAGTATTGTTGTCTGTTTGTAGTTTTATTCAAATTTAGACTTTTCAATGATAGTGTGTTTTACTTCCAGGGATATTTTGGTAGCTAATATAGTATAAATTCAGGATCACCAAATACTCTAAAGCCACCCTGGCTGTGCTGTCCGTAGTTGCCGTGCGTAAGACGGTACTGGAGTGTTAGGGCTCGGACTATTAGACTCGCAGTTCTATTTCCCCAGGCCATTGGCCTTCTGCACTTGCGGAACTAAGGGCAGTCATCACACTGTTCACTTGACCACCCAAAGGACATTTATTGAATATTACTCCAACTTACATAATGTTATATTCATTGGCACTCGTTCACTTTATATGTAATGCTCCTACTTAGTCCCAGTGTCCATACCCTACTACGCACCTTTCCCACTCTGAAAACCGCCAACGTGTCAAACAGCGTAGCGTTTTTAGGACGCGGTCCCGCGGGACCAAACGTTCCACAGTCCTAGACAAAGTCTGCTCGCAATAGCATTCGTAATATGTCGCTGTGTCTAAAATAATGCCACAGCACAATATGAATATATATATATTTTTATATTATACAATGAGTCTACTGGTGAATAATTTAAATAACCCAGGGAAAGATGATTCGTAAACACTAGCCTAAGTGTTTATTGGATCGAGACATCATATATCTTAATCGGCAGCTCTGCTCCATGGTATAAATGGATACTAAACAATTCAAGTATTGAATGGATTTAGACGTTTTCTTACTGTAACCCGTGGCGCCCGCAGAAAACTTTCTATAGGGTGGCCTGATTGGGCCAGTACTAATCTTAGGGTGGCACACCAAACATTGCTCAAGTTTTTGCTCATGATATGCAACTGTTCTGTTTTTTACCAGCAGAATAATAAACACAAAAAATAAATCCACCACTCAGTAGGGCTGCTCGATTATGACAAAAATCACTATCCCGATTATTTTCTTCAATATTGAAATCACGATTATTTAACACGATTACTCATAACATTTTGAAACATCATTCATTTAATTGAACTTTATTATTAACTATATTTTATATAGATTTTCTTTAAATTTAAACGTTGAACTTTAAACTTTAAATAGCCTATAATTCAACTGAAAAAAACAACAACATTGTCTTCAAAATAATACGGCCTTTCCACAGGGATATGGAATAGGCAGCCAGTCGGAAAAAAGTAGCCAGCTGAAAATTCCTACCAAGTTTGGCTCATTACCGTGCAGTGAAAGAAATTTGGAAGTAGTTAAGGCTACGGGCAATCAAGTAAGCTTCCCTCGAGTCTGACTTGACTAAACTTATGATAGGCATGTCTATTTTAATCAAGTGATTTAAACTGAAATGTTATCATTTTTTCTTAAATGCTAAATATAAGTTATGATAGCTAAAGTTCGTCAATATAGACACGTTTATCTATCATCATGCTCGCATTGTTTTTAAGTGGAGGGCATAGCGACTTGCAACTTTATCAAAAGACAACACATTATTTAATAAAATAGCTAGCTTGAATTAGGCTATCTGACCCTGTATCAATCTAACTGACGATGGCTAACGTTAGCGTTCAAACCAGCACCGCTGTAAATAAAACGAAAGGAATGCCCTGGATGTATGAATTCACAAAAATTGCTAAATGGAATGCGCCACAATGATCGTTTTTTCTCGATTGTTTTGTTTTCATAATCGTTGGAAGCCAAAATCGTAACTGTAAATAAAATGTAATTAATCGGCCAGCCCTACCACTCCAGCATTGAGCCTACAACAGCCTGCCAGGTCAGTTTTTAGACTAGAATAAGAGGCGCAGGCAGTCCTGTAGAGGCGCCGGCCGTTAAACAGTGGAACAGCACCCATGTACTACTGCGTTCAATTGATAGTTTCGCAAGGATAGAAATGTAGCCAATATATACAGAATCTTAAATTAAAAAGGGAGGGAAAGCATGGGGTGGCCAGTAAATGTTGTTGGGCAGCAGGTGCCACCCCCGGCCACCCCTTGGGGGCGACACTGAGTGTAACGTTGATAAAAAATGTATTATTGCAGGTTAGCCTACTACGTTTTTAAATGTGCTGCCATATATCATGTTTCAAAAGAAATAATCACGTTATCTTCCCGGACTTGCAAAAGTCTGAAAAACCAATTAAAACATAAATGCTATACAAAATGTCTTGTATGGTTTTTTCAGACATCGCTCTAATGCAGTTCAGCGAGTGAGTTTTAAAATGACAAAATTATTTTATTAAAGGTAGACATATGGAAAGATGTAAATGTCAGTGGTTTAAGAATATGTGCTTAAACCAGTTCATTAATCGTTTGATATTAAATAAAACATATTTTTTAATGAACTGCTTAAAGTTAAGGTTTTAAGAACAAAACCCACGCTCTTTGGAAGCTAACTATGAATTAGTAATCGCTGTATGCATATCAACACTAATATATCGTGAAAGTAGGTATTACTTTTGATTGACTTAAGTTGTTCTGACCAACAAAAACGTTATATTTGTGTCCATTTAAACAGTTTTAAAACGCTACGCAGTGCAAGTGTCTCCAGCGCTGAGCGTAGAAGATGCCGTATTGACTACATTGGCGTTCGAACGTTCGACCTGCCTACTTTACACCACCTTCAAGCTTTTTGGATGAGTGATGTACCAAGCTATTATTACTCTTCAAAGGTAAACAATGTTTGGTAGGGGGGTTCTTAAGGGTATGTATTTTCCAACAACATTTGTATTTCACCAACCGAATACGTGGCCTGCACTGAAAGATGCTCAGGATTGTTTAGTTTTCAATTGGAACATTTACATTTTGTAATGATGGCCCAGGAGCTTCGAATTCAACGTTTTAAGAAATGGTTCATGAAGTTCTTCATCATTGATAGTGTCCTAATCCGTCCATCTTTTCATTCACCGCTGTAGTCTAGAATGATGTACCTAGAAATATCCCCATCATTGGTCAAGATAAATTATCTTGATGTAGAAATGTTACTTTTGCTTTTAGGATTTTATTCATTTATTTATTTTGCAAGTAGATCAATTCTGATCAATGCAATCAGCTGTGATTAGACAGTGGTCTGAATAGCCCTTTATAACCAAACTAAGACAGAGACACTACGAAAGAGCTACAGGAGAGAAGGTAGAGAAAAACAAACAAAATGTCACATGCAATCCAATGATACCGTTGCTGATGCCAAATTAATGTCTAGGGTAGTCCATACTTTCTAGTTAGCGATATCAACTTTCAGCACCAGAACACGCATAATGGGATAGATGGCAGGGTCAAGCAAATAGGTTACGTGTGGGCAGTGCTTTAGCTGAATGAGCTAGAGGGAGCAAAATGAGCAATTTATGCAGCAGATTGATGCATCTAACTACAGACACAAGGAGGCGGATATTCAATTAATGAATAAGTAAACATTTAAAACCTTAAATATAGATAACTAACAATAGCAGTTTTGCTTACCTTGTAACTTGGCTGGAAATTGTTTGCAAAATCCAATTGCTGTAACCTTGCCTAATATGAGCTATTGATTAACCAACATGTTATTATAGTAAAGACTTATATGGACTTGTATTAATGGCTTGACAGGAAATACCAGTTTGCCTGCATGTGACACACATGCAGTAAATACATGTTTGATGTTTAAATGTTTGATCGACTGATGAGTGGCTAAAAGGGTAGTCACACCCAATCACAGTGAACGACAAGTTGTAAATATTGGACTATTAACCGTTAGTGGTTGACCAGGGTCCATGAAGCTGACCATCGGATGTATGGTCGTTGTATCGCTGTACATTACAGACGTGGCTTGAACCCAAAGAATTCTAACATATTACCACGTAACTGCACAAGCCATGTATTAATGACAACATAAGTCTATGGGTAATTATTCAGTGCTGTTAGTTTGTCTAGTTAATGATCACACACAGCTTAATTGCTGTACAATTTGTGTCTGAAATGCATTATGGTGTCTTTAAGTAAAGCTTGAGTTGAGTTTTTGTTTTGAGCGGTGTGAGTGGCCTGTACATGTGTTACAAAGACCAGCCATGTATCTTCAAAGCCCTGACAAGCGGCCTGGCAGACAGAGATGAAGCACGGTCACAAGACAGACACGGGCAGGGCCTTTCTACACAACGCATAGCAGGTCACTGTTACTATGTGGGTCACTCTTCAAAAGTCCATACAGCTTGAAAAGAACATTGTGCAGGGAAAGCCCTGGAACTTGAGGTAGGATTTTTTTAAAGTACTTATTTCTCGAATTTTGTAATAATAATAACATCAATAATAATAATAATAATAATAATAACAATAACACATTTTATTTATATAGCGCTTTTCTAAAACCCCAAACTCTTCACATGGCAACAGACAATGACACACAAACAGCGAGAACAACAGACGCAAAAAACGGAATATCAGATTGAACAGGTTATTGACTATTAATCAGTCATGAAGGAACATATTCAGATCAACTTCCATCAGGGGGTCATCTAATATAATCCTAATCTTAAGAATGATTCATATGCATGTATTAAAATGATGTGAGTGAGGAGTTAAGATAGAAAGGATTGAATTGAGAGGAGAACAAAGGAAGCTCCAGTTAGATTGAGAGAAAGCACTAGTCCTTCTTTTCACCCAGATAAGAGTGAAATAATGAACTGAGGAATCTAAAGGGAGATAGAGCGAGCAGAGGATGGCACTGTGCAGTACCGTAAACTCACAGCAGTAGTACACACATGTATGAAGGGGGTGGTTCTTAGATACAGTGCTGTGCAAAAGTTTTAGGCAGATGTGAAAAAAACTATTAACACTTCGATTTTTGGAAGCATTCTTACTTTGCACACCTGCCTAAAAGTTTTGCACAGTACTGTACATGGGGATTTATCTTTCAAAAACCTTGCAACTTCAAGAATCATTGGTTCTAATCACTAAATGATGATGAGAAACCATTTGAACATTAGTTTAGATCACCCACACAACATCCCCATAGTTACACTGTTTAGTTGTTGGTGCAATCCTATAATATTTAAGAATAAAAAGCGTGATAAATGTATATACAAGGAGCAATAGAGCAAACTAGTGGCATAATTGAATCAACATTGGAAATGTTTCTGCTTGAATTAAAATCACAAACTTAGGTCAAAACAAATCTAAATACAGCTACAAAGTGTCAAACTGACTGTTGAAATGCAAAAATAAAATACAAAATCCACGTCCTTCATACCACCTCTCAATGGCGGCCCAGGGCCACCTCTCAGAAGGGGTATGGCCATTCTTTTCACCACCACGTCCGATTCCTCTTCCTGCTCCTCCTCGTCTCACTGCGTGAATTCTTTTGGGAGCCACCTGCTCCATTTTGTTGCTTTGTTGTTGTAGGGGAATACTAATCTTTTTTTACTCTTACTGCAATGTGAAACAGTAGTATTGCCAAAGCAATGACATAGGCCTGCAAATACATACAGAAACAGTGTCTGATAAAGGATGGCAATAAAGTATTAGATTCATAGACGATGTTCCGTTGTAAATGGTTTCAATGGATCTCTTTACTCTGGAATGTTCATGAGGTAAACATGGAATGTATCATTTAGTTGATCAGTTTCCATAAAGCAATGCATTAGGAGTATTGTAACTGTTATCATTTTGAGTAGCTGTATTAGTTTATCGTTAGCAGCATTGTATGAATTTAAAAGACAATAATGTAATGTTTGAATTGCATTTTGAAATAGTAATACTTTGATGTTATGTTGTTTCATTTGATCGGGCCATTTTTATTCAATACCAACCAACCAATATCAACCAATTATCTTAGGCTTATGTGTACCGTCTCCAAGCAAAAAAAGTGCATTTTGATTGTCTTTTTCAGAGTTCAAAGTCTCGAGTTCTGAAAAATGACCAGGTTTTGCTATTAGTGCCGAAGGGATTTTTTAAAACTGTAACTACAAAGTTTGCACACTTCAGAGTTCAAACAAAAATCTCTTAGTGATGACTATAAATGTTTTATGTAAGCATTTTCAAAGAAGTAAAGACCTCTCTTAGATCTACCAAACACTTTGCAATCTAAAATACAAGCCTAATTTAACCTAATATTGCTAGTTTTTGCTCTCACAATCACTGCGGCCAACAGAGATATTTTAAAGATACCCTACCTTGCAAAAATCCACATTCAGAGTAAAACTATATTTACAGACAGAAGAAAGACCATGAACTTGGTGTGTTGCAAATGTACAACAAAAGTCAGAATAAGGTCTGTGATATGGACCAATGTTCATGTCAAAATGGCTTTATATTTACCGCTACAGTTGACCAAAATGTCTGGTCCCTTTTGAGAAATCATTCCAGTGAAACAGATTTATACTATGATAATAAATACGTCTTGAGCTTGTCAAACTAGACAAGTCATTTATACACATATCTACAAACAAATAATAGAAATTTGAATATTCATACCATAATAACATATCTGTTCAAGAGTTTAGAATAGGGTTGCTGATGATTCATCGATGATTGATTAGTGGTCATTAAGAATTTCTTCGATCAAGTTTATAATAAAATGATTAAATTGAACAATTTACGGTCTTGTCTTAACTTTATCAACGGTTTATCAATTGGTTGAAATTTAGGGTGCATGAATGTTATGTTTAGGAGCATGTGCAACAATTACTTTGAACAGAAGAGGGTGTTCAACCAGGAATGGAGTAAAACGATGTCCAGTGTGGGAAAATGTTGCTGAAAAAAATAAAAACTATAAAGTGCATTGCGAGTCTTTTGATGTTTCACCTCACAACCTTCAAAACATAGTTTCAGGGCAGATGTTTCCCAACCAACCATGGCCTTGGTAATAGCAAGACTAACGTGTGGCGATCAACAGGGCAGAGGGAATGACCCAAAGACTATGCAACATGGTTTAAATTGATCTAAAGGACCTTCAATTTTATTTAATTTTTTGTAACGCTAAAAATGGGCCTACTTTCAAGCTTTGATTGAGGGAAAAACATGCGATATTTCATATGCTGTAGGCTATTTTACTTTTGTTTCCAATTAATTGAAAATTGTTTATTAACGTTAGCGACTATCAATCATGGACATTCCTGAAAATGTGCAACCCTAGTTTAGAGGACAGTCCACAGGTGTTTGGAAGACAGTTACAGTCTTTCTAAATGTATGATAAGGAGCTACCTCAAGCTTTACAGGAATTGAAAGAGGTGTATTAGGCCAGCATTCTAAAAATATTTGTTACTTTCGTGTCCTGGATTATGGACAGATTTCCTGTGCAATGATCGAGCTGCAGAGGAAAGTAGCTGGAGACCCGTGGAAAGTGTGGAGATGATGGAGGATGGAGGCGTCAGATAGCCAGCTGAAGCTTTGTCAGGTTCCTCTGGTGCATGTTGTGGTGTCGCACTAATTCATCGGAGCGGGCAAACTTCTTCTGACAGTTTGGCCACCTGCAGTTAAACGGTTTCTCACCTATAAAAATCAGAGAGGAGAAGGATGATAAGGGAGAGGTGGATGTGGAGGAAGACAGAATTTAGGATAATATAAGAATAATTAAAGTAAAATACAAAATCCATTAGCAATATTTATATTCAAGGTCAAGAACCAACAAGGCAATGTTGGTTTATTTAAAATTAGTAAGTAAGACTACATTGAAATTCTATTTCAACACTTTGAGGGAAAGGCAGTAACTTTTCTGAGCTGACATTTTGTGAAAAATTACCCAAAACTCTTTATAAGTACGTCAATTCATTGCTTGCTGGGGAAATGACTGATTATGTGGGTGTTAGTCTCTGGACACTGGGTCAACCAGCAGAGGGCGTTGGAGGAGCGGCCAAAGCTCTATGGCAGGATCAGATGGATAGGCTCAAGCACTCCTGGTCCTGTCATTTATGATTATTATTATACATTTGGAGGACACTGTTCTATATTCTATATTCAAGTATATACATTGTTACTTTTTGAATGTTTTTATCCATCTCCACACATTGCTGGAAAGTCTACAACAAATGAGTTAAGTAAAATTATTGGTTTTTTTAAAAGCTTCACTAGGTAACATTTTTGTATCAAACGTATTATCAATACATTTCTTCTGATTGCACATTGTAATGTCTATGGGAGAAAATCGCGGTTCAGATCTGTCCTCTTGAAGTCTGAATATTTAAAATCATATGTTTCTGTCACCGGGTATGATCTGTGACGAATTGTGTTAGAGCACAAGAAAGTGCATCTCTAAATCAGGAAATGTTTTATTTTGGATGCTTCATAGTTGTTGATCGTGCTAGTCAAAATGCCCAAATGTATACAAGGAAAGTGTGAGTTATGAAAAATAATTATACTAAGCAAACGGTAGGGAGTGCCATAATCACTTCCTACAGATTGTTACATAGAGCAGATTTAATGTAGGACATATGTCCCACTAGTGCCTTGCAAATGAATTAAATCCCTTTGACAGTTTTCAGAACAGTCTGTATGACTAATAATACATTGACATTTTGTTCTGTGTAAAACTAAAAAAACGATACCTCTAATTATTCATTTGAAAGTTAGAATAGCTTTATGGCTTAGGGTCATATCATCTTATCACAAATGTAAATAGATATTATTACAGAAATCAGTAATTTTGAGGATCTACAAAAACTTTCCAGAACAAAAGCTGAAGGCACTTTTGTTGGAGTGGATTGTCATTCATAGCAAATCATAGCATAATTATAGTGGACATAAGTAATAAGAGAATAAATGGGAAAAAGAGTGTACGCACTTGTTTTACCTGTATGAGTCCGCGTGTGAGTCTTAAGGTGGTCAGAGCGAGAGAACTTTCTCTGACACGTCTCGCATTGGAAAGGTTTCACTCCTAAACACACACATACAAATACAAGTACGAGCATGCCCACACACCACCGGCAAACATTCACAAAACAGATACACAAACGAGGGGGAGAGAGAGAGAAACAGTAGAGCACAGGCCAAGAGTAGAAGCCATTCCGAGGAGTTACCTGTTTAGAATACCAAACCCGAATCCATATAATCATTTGATATCCTTTAACAGAGTTCTCTAGGAAATCTTGAGTGTGTCTGCCACAAACCCAGCCTATCTTGTAGATTTATTTAAAAATACTTTTTGTTGAAAAAAGTACCGACAGCTCATATTCGCCTTTTTTCATTGGGTTGGTCAAAGCGACAGTAGAAGAGAGAAAGAGCAGAGATCAAAGACAGGATGGGTTGGGTCAAACCTGTGTGTCTCCTCTGGTGTCTCTTGAGCTGGTCGGAGCGTGAGAACCTTCGTCCACAGTCAGTGAAGTCACACTGGTAGGGCTTCTCACCTAGGCATAGCCAACAAGACACCATCTAACACTGCGCTAACGATGGAGATGCATCATAGACAAGCAACAGAAGCTCTGAGCACACCCTGGCTGTCCAAAAAGGCCATCACAGGACACATTTGCTGCGGTCACTCTGTTCCCAAGGAGAGGTCGAGATAGAGCACTTTATACAACGTGACAAATATACCGTACATTTATTTGAGAAAACTTCCTCCCAAAATTCCAAAAGGAGTGGGCCCATACACATCTTCACACACCGCACGTTTACCCAGGATTACTCAAAAGAAGGATTTACCATTTGATTGGTTTGACTCAAATATTTGTATAGACCTTTATTTAATAATTGGTATAATTCTTTATATAATAATTTGTATAATTGTGCTAAAATATGTAATATTATTGCATACAGGCAATTTTTTATAAAAAATTAAGAATGAGTAATTTCATACCAATAAAACACAGTTGAATTTCATTTAATTTCATAATTCTAGTGACTAATATAAAATCAATAAGCGCTTACGTCTGATTTCCACATTTCTTGTTTGCCTCATTTATTTAACTGTTGTCTGCTGTCACATATACACGTTAATTATAATAATGTGAGGAGGAAGAACACTTTGACAATAATAAATGGGCAGGTTGTATTCTGGGGGTCTTCCGTGATCCCTTAATCTCTTACCTGTGTGTTTTCGGCTGTGCATCTGCAGGTGGGAGAGTTTAAAGTAGCGTTTGTTGCAGCCAGGGTAGGCACACATGAAGGGTCTCTTTTCAGTGCTCTCTGAGCGAACCATTGTTGGGCCGATACTGGGAACCCGACGGACATCCTGGGAATGACACACACACACACACACACACACACACAACACACACACACACACACACACACACACACACACACACACACACACACACAATTAAATAGCACACACAGACTAAATAAAAAAAAAAGCATAACATTATTAGAAAACCAAAGATAACTACAAAACAAGGTCAATTAAACCCATCCAGCATGTAACAAATGGTGTGTGATTACCAGGCGTGTGGGACTCATTAGATGGGAATTAGCAGTGAAACGACCTGGCCGCTGATGGACTCTGAATAGGGGCTGTTAGTTACGGCTGTTAGGCAGGCCCCATCCACACTCCCCATAACCTCTGCTCTATGTCTCCCCTCCATTTTATCTGGCTTCCAAACCCTCCCTCAAGCACCCTGCACCATGCTTTCCCCATCTACGTCTATGATACCCTCATCCCTCCCCTTCCTACTTTCACCTCCTCTTCCTGTCCCCATCTGCTCTTGGGTTCTCCAGTATTTAGTTGAATGAGATTGGAGGCTCAAAGGTCACCCGCAGTGTCATTAATAGAGTTATCTGCAATTATTAGTTAAATAAGCTAACTCTGTTAATGCCATGACAAAAGTTATTTATTATGTAAATGACTAACAGCGTTCAATAAAGTTGCTTTGTGTGTCACATAAAAGAGACTAAGGGTTGTTTGAAAAGAGCGTTTGAAAAAAATTATTTGAGGACTGTCCATCAAGTTAAGATAGCCTTGCTTTGAAAAGAGAATAAGTTAATAATAAAAGTCACAACATAATATTGGTTTCACAAATAATCACGCTAAAAGGTTCATTTTAGGTCCTGAAAGATCTGAGATTAATCCTGAATGACTCACAGACTAAATATATGCTTTCCTCAATGGCCAAAAAGTTTAATTGCAAGGCCTATAAGATTTGCTTCCTTAATGGAGCCCAAAATGAGCGTGTTGCACTGTACAACCATTTGGGTATCTGGCAAAATGAAAAGATGTAATTTAAGACCCATGTTCTTGTGCTGACAAAGAAGGTGAGGATCTAACTTTAAGCTCCCTTTAGGATAAATTCACTTTCATCTTTAAAACAGAAGGACAATTGTACAATCAACTCTTATATTAGTTATAGGTTATGATGCTATTGCGTATATGCATATGCATGCACCCAGATCTATTTTAAAGTCACTTGATTAAGATTTCTCTCAAAGCTCTTTGTTTTTTAACTGGGGATAGCTTTGGAACACATTCATGTACACTTAATAAGAAACTGGACTGTATTCCATCTGTGATAGATAAGAAAAAAGTCAAAAAGTAATTGCTTGTATTATTTATTGGTCTAAATTGATTGCACAATCCAGTTTATCCCTCTTCTCTTCTTTTGTGCCATTATCTATTTTTTTTCTTTTCACTTTAACATGATGGCATGAATGTTGGCTGGGTGTTAAAGCACTGTCTTGGTAAGAAAAGTGCTAAACATATACAAATAAAGGTATCATTATTACTACTATTATTATAATTATTATTATCATTATTGGGTTGCCTTTCTACCTTACATTCCTTTTAAAGCCCAAATCCATCAATCATAGGACACACCCACAGTACTGTATTATCCATGAAAGCCCAAAGGTTAATACAAAACTTGGGAAATTAGCTTTTATTTATTCTATATATCTATATTCTATACTCTAAATAACTGGGACAAGGTATAACAGGAATTGAAAATGGAGCAGTTTGTTTCACTTTGTTTCACTACTGTATTAAAAAATACATTTCTATGTTTTTATTTTTATATATTTTGTCATTACCTGACTTTTAAACAGGGCACTGCCAGAAAAGAGACATTATCTCAGTTAGTTAAAGCTGTATAAATGCACATAAAAGCCTGGTTATTATAGAATTTAGGAAGTCTGTGATCCAATACAACTTTTTCCTCAGGGCAAGAAAAATATTACAATGGAGGAATACTGAGGAAGAAAAAAGAACAATGGCCAGGCTGTAAGGAGAGTAGGTCTGGAGAGGCTCTGTGTTCGCTGCTTAAGAGCTGCCGACAGACAACAATTAAAAGCCAGCGATTTATTAGCATGTCTGGCTGTATATGGAAACAGACTATTTTACAGTGTGTTTCTGCTAATGGATCTCTGGGAAATGATTCATCTCTGTCTTTTCATCACAAGCTCCCTTTTAAACTCTCTCCCTCCTAACATAGTCCGTTCATTGCGTCAGGCTTAACTTCATTCCTTTTACTACTATTCCTTTCTTCCTCTCTGTCGCTGGATTTATCTCTCTTTCTCTTTCTCCTTCACATCAATCTCTACCTCCTCCCTTGTTGTTTTTGGTGACAAAAGGATGACCTTGCTATATTTGTTTGTGTGTGTACATATAAATGCCACAGTATATGGAAATGTAAATGTGTTTGTAAATTGTAAACGTATCTGGTGTGGAGATATGTGTGTGTCCATGTGCACAGTGATACGAGTATTGTCTGTGTGTGGGGGGGTGGGGCTGTGGTGGGAGGGATTGGAGTGTGTGCAGGTGGGCGCGGGCTATTTTTCCTGACCTTGACCCTGAGACCATAAGTGTGTGAGCAGAGAGGGAGGAGAGTAGTGAATGGCCCGAGACTGAACCCCGGAGCCTGACAGTTAATTATAGGAATAGCTGAATAGCAGTTGTTTTACTTGCGACTTTACCAAGAACAAACATTGCAAGTATTGTGGTTGTACTAGTTATTTTTGAAAATAAATTGTCAACGGGCCTGCTCTTTCCCTATAGCACACACAAAATCACCCCCTAATCCTCTGTGTTAAGTTATGTGCTTGCATATTATATTATTTGTTAAAAGTGTTCAAATGATATGCTAGAAGGATATGCTCACATGTAATAGTTTTCTGTGTACTCGTACTATGTAATATACATCACTGGTTCTAAGGGGCGCGCGCCTATTAAGAAAAATGCTCTGTTACAAAGAAAAGTGAAGCATATTCAGTGTGATCATTCATTTATACAGAGCTTTAACACTCTGTGTGATTAGAGTCACAGAATGAGCAGAGAGAGAAAGAGAGAGCCAGGGAAGACACAAAGACAGAAATACAACCCCAACGAGAATTAACTCACACTGACTCACAAGTAAATCAGGGCCCATTAGTTTGGAGGGTTGAGGAGAGGCACGGCGTGCCCTTTGTCCCAACGGTGGTCAGAATGGGCATCTAGGTAACCAGAGGAGCTGTGGCTGTGTTGTGCTGGAGATTGGGACTAGTGCTAGCCCAAATCATTCTCAAACTCTTAACTATGAGCTGCCTCAGGTGCATTGGAATAAGCATCCAGGCATTTTTGCTTGGGAGCAGGACATTGGTTTGCTGAGAATTTTCATTCTAAGCGACTAGTACATTTAATTATTTGACACTTTCTCCTAGATACAGTATACTGTATGAGTATTTGGCTAATTCTTAAGTTAAAAGATAAAACTCAAAAACTGAAAAGAATCTACTTTTAACTTTGTTGAAAGACTAAGAGGCGAAGGATGTCTGTGTGCCTACCTGTAACCCCCTGAAGACTCCATGGGTGTGGATGCGGTACTGCGCACTACAACTGTAGAGCACACTGGGATCACTCTCATAGCCCGTTGCATGACTGGAGACACAGAGACACACACCCACCCCCCCCCACACACACACACACACACACACACACAAGGAGAGACTTAAACAAGGCATCAATTCGCACAATTTAGATTCAGAGTGAAGTTGATCAAAAGTTAGGGCGCACATTGATTCACTTTATTTTTTACATTTTGAGGAGAAATCTTTTGTTAAGTAATATTCATAATTTATAAAACTGAGTGATTTTAAGAACAGTAATTTTTCCCTTAAATGTATTGAAATCCAGTTACTGTATTTTAGATCAGTTAATTAGGATTGATACTGGAGGCCACGGCAGAAAAATGCTTCGGGTAAAGTAATCCAACCAATTTCGAGGCTAATATAAAGGTATGTAGGTACACAGCTCCTTTCCAGTCGAGTGAAAAGAGAGATACAATAGCATATGAGGTGGGATTTGAACTGATGCGTAAGTCATCATGAAAGGATAAACTTACTGCTCCTATCAATCCAGGAGGCAGGGTTTACGTGGCTTCTAAAAGAACACAAAGGAACCCCCCGCCCCCCCTCCCCGGAGACTAATATATTAAACTGATCTTAGCTCCTTAACCTTTTAGACCGCATTTGCTCGGCCCCTGGATGTTCTCTTACTATTTAGAAAGTTTTTACGAGTTTTAATGATTTTTTGTATAAAAAGTAACTCAAGCATCTACATGTAATGTATGTAATGAAAGAGTAAACCCTCATCTTTTTAACTATCAATGTTTTTTCACTGTCTTTGAACTGTGTTCAAATTTACCACGTTTTTACACAGGGCTAACAACAAGCTGCAGTTACGAGAAAACTGGGGGCTCCGTACTTCGTCAACTTACAGATATCCGAAACCTTACGCTGAAACCATGACCACAGCAAGATAAAATGTAAAAGTCAGTGGAGAAACATTACACACATTAAACACACCTCCTCAAAGGCTACATACAACGTGTCTTAATCTCAGATATCTTAATTTCTCCCAGAAACAAACATTGTAATTGTATTAGCATCAGCAACCACTCATATTTAATCGTGTGGACCTTTCAAACAAACTAAATAATGCTTCAGGCCGGTAACTCGGAAGTATGTGCGCTGCAGACGAGTAAGCAGTCATACTGCGCATCCTCACACACACCAGTGGCGTGTCCAGACTTTTATGACTGGGGTGGCCCAAGTGGGGCATAGACTTATGCAGGGGTGGCATGAAGTAGGCTATGAGCGAGCACACACACACACGCCGGAATACCATTAATGTACCATTTTTATCTCCAATACCCATATCTACTTTAATTACTAACATTACACTGTCTAAAATGAAAAGATAAATTGACCTACCAATCTATACACAACAAAGTGGAATCATACTAATGTTATATGAAGCTTCAATTCTTTATACAATTCTAAATTGTACCTCCAAAAGTAGGCTACATACAAGATTTTTGTCTGCCTCTCAGGTTTAATAATGAGTTCCACCTTTAAACGAAAGTTTGGTTTACATGTCAAACTTAGTTCAAACTAAGTCCCACCTCTGACAGGGCAATCATAGTTTAGGACAAGGTGGCACCTGGGGGTGGCCATTCAGATTTGAGGGGTGGCTCGTGCCACCCTAGGCTCCCCCTGGACACGCCCCAGACACACACCAATCACATACACACCTGGTCCCCGATCAAACTGTTCATGTCAATGAGGGTGGCTATGGCTGCTTCTCCATCCCCATACTAGCATCCTATTTAGTATGCCAGAAAAAGATTTAGTATAGTTTGTCAAATCCAGTTGGCCAAAAATACCAGGCTGTCTTACTACAGTCGGTCACATTTATTTTCGCTGTTCTGACCCACAATCCTCTGCAAAGTAGATGTCATATTGACAGAGCCGCCCCAATGGAGCAACAACAGACGGCATTGAAAGAAATATATTACCAATCATTTTCAAATTGTGCGCTACCGACTGCGATGGATGTAAGAGCAAAAGGGTTAAAGTTCATGCCGTAATGTTATGACAAAGTAGTATGTCCTAATTGTATGCATTCAGCATGCAACAGTAGGTACTTTGTAAAGGGAGCTGCAGTACAAATCAAAAGTAAAAAGTACAAGTATGCAATTTGGGACGCAGCGTAAGTAAGTTACCTGGAATTCCGTTCAGGTTCTGTGCTTTCTTTTGTTTACACACTTTAATATGCACCTATAGCAAATCCATTACAAAAAGTATCTTTACTCTATAAAGACTGTAAAAAACATACTCCGTAGCATTTGACGCATTGACACATATCCACTAGGATTACTTTTCCAATATTAACGATGAAAAAGGGTGTTTCCCATGCTTCCAAAGACAACTTGTAGTGCTTTTGCGACACTGATAGTAGCGTAATGCACAAACACAGAAAGTCAGATAAGAGCAGGGTCAGGGGGGGACCCGGGCCTTGTTGACGTGTCAAACTGCAGGCTAGAAGGAACCGCTCTTGTGGCGTGAAGTTTTGGTCTTAATGGACCGCAGCGTCTTACTGGATAGAAGTGATTCAAATAATTTTTGTACGGAGTGGGAGGGGTCAGCCACTATCTTTCTTGCTCGCCACCTATCAGGCAAAAATGTGTTATTGAAAATGCGTTTTGTATACCTTAAGTTGAATCGCTACTAACTTAAGTCAGAACTGTTGATCCGGGCCTTGCGACAATCACTAGACGAAGGCCTCGAAGACACATGATCTAAAGATCGTAGAAATCGATCCTACTCAACAAAAGAAATGTTCATTTTAAAACATCCATCAAAATGCATCAGAGTTGAGAGAAGGTTCTCTGCATGCTATCTGTATAGGCGAGCACCACAGCATCTGAGTTAATAAAAAAAATCCCAACTAGCATTAATTTTACCTCCCTCAGGCAGGTAATTTACAGACAACATTATTTCTCTAGACACTTTTTACAAACTTTACAGCTAGCTACAAATAATTCGTTGTAAACTGAGATCGCCCACATTCCAATAGTTGACACAATGGTCATAAAATGTATATAAAATTCACTAAAAAGATCACATCCAATTGCGGCAGTACTGGACATAGTAAAAGCATTAGCTACATTCCAAAACAGATTTTGTCTATTTATGCATAGTATACAAGATAAACGATTAAAGCCTAAATTGACCAACACTTCATTGGTGTAGATACAGTAGTTCCTTACTTTGGCCCTATGCTATCATCTGTAAAGGAATGATGCTCCCTAATATTCATAATCCCAATGATCCCCCTGTATATGCAACCCTGTGTTCACCCCTCCATAATGTTCCGCATTGATCAAAGTAATTCTATCTGTTTGTCTAGAGCTGTTGCATTTTTTTGGAATCTTGGGCCGCGTCCTAAACTGGTTTGATTTTAGAATCTTAAAGTATTCAAGCCAGCATGCTTTTCTGGCTTATTCTGACCCACAACTCTCTGCGAAACGGAAGATGCGTCACATTGACTGAGCCGCCCCGTTGGAGCAACAGACTACAGATGCCCGTGCAAAAATGTAGCACCAACCATTTTCAAATGTTGCGCTACGGACTGTGACGGATGTAAGAGCAAGAGGGTTAAAGTTTCTGGCGTAATGTTATAATCAAATAGTATGTCTGTATACATCCTGCCTGCAACAGTAAATAGTTTGCAAGGGCAGCTGCGGTACGAACTAAAAGTAAAAAGTATGAAAATGAGATTTGGGATGCAGCGTAAGTCACACTGGTCTCTAAGCACTGGCTGCTTCACAGGCTAGGTTGAAGATTCTCTCGAAAAAAACAGCTATGCTAACTTTTCAAAATAAATATTTGTAAAGTACCTCCTCAATAATCTGAACCTCGGTGTCAAGACCCACAGCCATTTTAAATATTTACTCGAAAATCTTGCATGGTCTAATTTATATTATAATTAAGAAAGACAAACTTGGATATCAAGACATCTTTGAGCGTCTTATTCACTCCTGGCTCCCAATCCATCTTCTTCCTCCTGTCCCTGGTTTCCTATTCCCCACCCCCATATCTCACCTTTCCATCCTCTGCCTTCCCTCTCCCTCCACGGACAAAGCCAAGGCTTCGCATGAACACTATATGAAACCAATATCCAAACTGAGGCTAACAAAAGACAAAAGTGAAAAATAGAAGCCAAAACACCCCAGACGTGGCCTGCCGTTGTCCATCTCAGTGCTGAGAGCAGAAAGACCCCACGTTCATCATCTGTGATTAAATGTCGGTCTAATCACTTGCATGAATAATGGTTTACTCCACACAGCGCCCTAGCGGGGTACTCACTCCCCTGGCTGAAATATACAAGGGTGGTGGGCGATTTATGAAGTTATGCGGGCCCATGTGGGTGAGCATGTGCACACACACACATATCCTTACCATGATCCTTTGTCTGGACCAGAGATGAATGGTGGTTAGTCCCGATCAGAGAGCTATTTCAGCCCTCATCCCGCTCAGTAGGTCAGCGTGACATACATACCTCACATTACTCACACACTCAGACAAACACACACTCAGAGAGCAAGTCAGGGTGCCATCCAGTACATACCTCTTAATAGTGGATGTCAGTGTATTTACTGGGTTCCATCCCATGCACTCCAGCTGAGATGCCACTTGGTATAAATTATCACTGCTGTCAGACACACAAATAAAATAGACTCTCAATGAGATTTTTTCTGAATTCAGGAATCAATACTCATCTTAAGCATGATCCTTATCACACCATGGTCAACTACACCCAGGTTTACCATTGGAATAATATGACGGCAAGAAACCCTGGTTGAATCAGCCACTCACACCTCTCATAGCTGTTCTAATGATATGAAAAACTGTAAATTCTGTAAAGCCCAATTCAAATCCCTTATTAAACCAAGCAGTTAAAGTCAATGGGCCTTTCACAGATAACAGAAAATAATTGAGGCTTTCATTGGAATGCGATCTCGGACAGACCTATAGATTCTGTAAATGTAAATACTTGCAGATTGGTGTATTGTAGAAACCTACTTAGGAATATTGTTGAAAATATTTATTTTACAGTATTGTTTTGACAGCAAAGTGCTTTCCAGACCTTAGGCCATTCAGTAGATGTTAAGAATGTCTACATAACACTGGGGATTCAATTCATTCACATTCCGTGAAGGGTAACACCCAATATTAAACTTGCGCTGACTTGGAATAAAACGAAACATTTTGGATTTCCAGGTGTCATATGGGAACATATGAAGCAGAGTCCATTTAACAAGTTCCTTGGCATTTGGATGAATAATAACCTACTTTAATAATACAATATTATGACTTGCGTGCCCTTTAATTTTACTTGCTTTATTAACCAATACCTTTTCAGTTGAAGTTATTAGGCACCAGGGTTGTGGAACAAATTATATGAAAGTTTAAAACTGGAAAATGTGTATATCAAATAGATTTTTAAGCTGATATTAAACTTTTTACTGTCACATGTAACTAGTTTCAATGCTACATGTCTTCTGCAGTTCTCTAGATTTGTTGCATGTGTGTTCTATGTAAAATTTATTTCAGCAATATTCCTTTGATGCTGGCTTTTTTGCCGCATCTTCCCACCGAACCTTAAGCTCTCCAAGGTATACATTTTGCTGTGTGTTAGACCCGAGGAATAGGTCTGGTCTTAAGTTTGTTTGTCCAAAGAGCAGGGCATTAATCATTTTCTGCTTTTCATCAACATTCTTGCCACCAAGCACTTTAATACGTGGCCCTAAGGTGCAAAACTCAAAATTAGTGAAGCAAACAAAAGCTGGAAACATAACAACAATAACCAAAAACACAAGAGCATTGACAGAAATAAACATTTAAGATATGCTTAATTGCAACAAACAAATGGTACAGGTGCAACACCGCAGCATTACCTGATAACACCGCAACATCATTAACAGAAACGAAACATTTACAGAGAGGCAGAATTTCAGTCCGGAACGGAAGTGCTCCCAAACATTGGGGGCAGCGCAATGTTGATCAGAATAATCAAAAGCTAACGAGACAAGTTGCAGGCAGTGGGAATTGCAACTGCACAAATATTTGACCGTGTAATTATGCTTCCTATTCTGTAAAGTTTGGGTTTCGAGAGCACTTCCATTCCGACTTAAGATGCTGCATTTTGGTGAATGTTTTGTTTCTGTTAATGCTGTTGCGGTGTGAGTTATTGTTGTGTTGTGGATTAATGCTGTGGACCGGTGTTGTCACTTAATGCTGTGGACCGGTGTTGTCACTTAATGCTGTGGACCGGTGTTGTCACTTAATGCTGTGGACCGGTGTTGTCACTTAATGCTGTGGACCGGTGTTGTCACTTAATGCTGCGGTGTTGTACATGTAGCATTCGATTTTTGCAATACATTATTTCTTAAAGGTTTTGTTTATGGTAATGTTGTTATGTTTTTGGTTAATGTTGTTATGTTTTCACCTTTTGTTATGTTGTTGTGTTTTGCACCTTGGGGCCAAGGTACTTCAGGACCTGGTTGTGGTGCCAGGTATATCTATACTCCATTACCCAATTTGAAATGTTGGTATAAAGAGCAGACCCCTAATTATCCTGACTCACAGATCTGAATTTATAATTGGATCAAAAGCAAAAATGACCTATAAACCAACTTGAATATAATTTAGGGTAGCAACAACAGTTCCAACATAGGACTGAACTTCAATAAGGGATCATTAATAAGGCTCTAATTGTACTGATACAAAACTGGTACTTTTGTTCTTCATTTTCACCATCACAGAGTTAGACAAGCACAGACGCCTTTGTGTTGAGTGCCATGTCTAAAGTACCTTCTGGGCCACTGTCTCCCCCTCCCTGACTCTTGGCTTGGAAGCTCTCCCAAGTAGTTTGATAAGCCTCCAGTGTTTTTTTTTCATGTTGCTCCAAATACTCCAGAAGCAGCACCACTGTCTGCTGACGGTGTAAATAGAGTACTGGCGGTACCAGGCACTTTGATTAGGGAGCAGTCTTCGTTGATTTGAGTCTTTCCAGCCCTGTGTGTGTTGATACAACTGTAAGCTTACATACGTGTGTAGAACAGTAGGCTACATTTGTGACGAAATGTGTATTTGGCTCAAGGACATGATGCTGGTTTTGAGTGTCCTGATCCCTTCCCATGAAAATGTAAAAGCAAACGTGAACATAAAGTGCAAACGTTTTTTTTTAAATGTATGCTGCTGCAACTGGTGTAATTCTCATTTAAAAAGAAGTTTATTCATTTTGGCACCTTCGGTGCTTTAAAATTCAGTACCATCAAGTGGGGAAACCGTCCTGAGTGGTATAGCTAGAAACTTATTAGAATAAAAAGGTTAATATTCTCATTATAAAATATCAAATACTTTGGCATAATAGTATGTTCATTTTCTTAAAGAAAAGGAAAGGTTTTCTTTTTTCTCGTGTTTTAATTAGTTAATATGTTTTGTCCCATAAGTCTGCTCTTTTGAGTATCATGGTGGCACCAACAGAAAAGTGTGTGTCACATACTGTCACTTTAACAGGTGTACATGAGGAAGTGACATGATCAGAAGGATGTCTCAAGACAACTTAGAAGAAGGGAAAAGGTTCGTCATTCTCTCAGAAACGTTTGTAGACTTGTTTAGGATCTGTGTTGGTTGTCACATATACACATGACAGGTGGTTAATGAAATCATGAAAATGTACCAAATCCTTATTAGTTTTGAAAACTGTAAGCGTAATTTTGAGGAGGACAACTGTTAGCTTTCAGACTGATTGCCTGTGGTATTTGTCTTAAAAACTCCATGCACCCCAAAGTGGTGTAATCTTATGAAACAAATTAAATCAAATTAAAATGAATATTTCATTATAACGTAATACATTTTAGGATATTGAAATTATTAAAAGATTATTGCACTGGAAAAACATTTGATTTAAATTGTATATATACTGTCTGTTGCTTTTTATATCAAAAGTGTGTGATTGATTAATTATTTAATGAATTATTTTCCTGCAGATGATAAGATAAGATAGACTTTATTGTCTCGAAAGAAAAGAGCGTGCATGAAAAATAAGCCGGAGGCAAGGGCAAAGAGGAGGCTGCAACTAGGTCTTGGTTGCCCAAGGAATAGTTTAATATTTTTGTATATGTTTTTTTTTAAATGATTCACCTAGATATTTTTTTATTAAGTGTCCTTATATACCCTATTTAAATGCTTATATAATAATTAGGGGGTTTAATACTATTCTACTACTATACTATAAAAAGTAACAATGTTGTGTGAGATTACACAGAAATATCATCAACAGTATATCTTTTTTTTCATTTTCTAAACCATAATTATGCTGTCTTGACGCTTTCAGCCACAGAATACATATTTTTCCACTGATAAATATAATTGTTGTTGCACAGCCTGAAGTAATTACATATTATGCCAACTTTGCAGAAGCCTGCACAGGACCATGCTGGGTTTGTAGAAGATGACCATATAAGGAAACCCGGGGCAAACTGACTTCAGTTCCTGGTTCACAGGAATTACTTTACATCTTCTAAGCTGTCTTACTTTCATAAGTTTACCTCATTATTTGAAACTTTGGTCATGTTTAATATGAAAATCCAACATTGTCGCCAGAAAATACGGAAAAGCATAATAAGTCTCCTTTAAAACAAACATTTGACCAGTTAGTGTCCCTTCAAAAAGGAAGGAAGCGTAATGGGATTTACCTTAATATACTATAGTTTCCTTCCCTTAAATCATGGAAGCCTAATTATAACCAACTAAGCCATTTGCTAGCTGGAGCCAATAGGTGTGCTATGTGGCATGCACTGTGACTTTAATCTTTCTAGAAAAGTCTTCCAGGACCTTTTGGATCACTGTTGTGGACTGTTCAGACAGGGCCACCAGGAGCAAAACTTGTCTGAACACCTGGCCATCTTCTCTTATGCATTTGAACAGGAGAGCCAAACATGACTTGTATAACTTTACCCACACAAATTGAATAACTGCAGAGGTGACCTGACTGAAACACATCTCACAGAATCATTTCCTGATTGCTAACGCAGAACAATAGCTTCGTAAATCTACAATCCCTAAAGATTGTTTTCTTTTTGGTTTGTTTTTAACTTAGACTAAGTATAAGGTAATGATAAAGGCTGCAATAAGACTGAGAAGTGTATGTGTGTTACTGTGTGTATGTGTGTGTGTGTGTGTGTGTGCGTGTGTGTGTGTGTGTGTGTGTGTGTGTGTGTGTGTGTGTGTGTGTGTGTGTGTGTGTGTGTGTGTGTGTGTGGGCGTGTGTGAGTCTGTATGTTACCTGTTGTAGGGGGTCCTGAGCAGCAGGGCTTGGCTGTTTGTACAGTTATCAGAAGGATTGTGACATCCATATACAGGAGGAGGGACTGGATACTGCTGCTCACCTACAAACACAGCCACAATCATATTTGAACAGGATTGGTGATAGATCCAGGTACTGTTTAAATCTCATCTTTCACCACAACTGATATGTATTGGGTCATAATATTCTATTTTCTTCAGCAAAAATTGTTACAGATAATTATATACATTGTAAAACAAGCTGTTTATAATCTAACAAAGCCAGTTTTTATTATATATTTACACAGAATATAAATATATTTATAATAATAATAATAATACCTTCATTTGTATAGAAATGTTCTTAAGAATGTTACAATCTGCTAAAACAACAACAACCACACAACATTTGATACAAAAAATGCTATTGTTAGGGCAACCTACGATGTACTGCCAACACCTACAAAACTTAGCCAGTGGGTACGTGAGGATCCAACATGCCCCGTCTGTGGAGGGACAGGAAGATATTTAGGCCAATGTAAAGCTCAGTGCAGCCATGGAAGCTTGTGAAGGGAAAATGCTAGCAGATGTCAGCAAACAATTGAGAGTCCCACCAGATAGCGCAACAAACAATTTGTGGCAATATCAACAACCAAACCACTCAAAGAAATGGGTGTGGCAAAGAATTGCACCAGACCATAAAAGCTGTGTCAGATATAGAAGGAAGAAGTAGCCAGTGGCTGTGGCTAAAAAAGAAGGTCCCAATATTGGTGCCAAGGTAAAGAACAATCAGTCGAAAAATCAATGAAAATGGGTTCATCTCAGGACAAAGGTATAAGCTCTCCTGCTGAGCCTAGGTCGTACCGAGCCTGCAGGGATGGATTAAGGAAAGATTTTTTCCCCCTAGTGACGGTAAGTATTCCTGTAGAGCGGCCGAAAAGAGACTGCAGGAATAGCGTTGGGCTATTTCACAGCTAAATAAATCTGACGTCATCGCTCACTGTTGAGCCTTCTGGAGGTGTTGTGAGCTCAATTCAACAATTAATCTGTGAAGGAAGGTCCATAGTCACAGACATTTTTCAAAACCCCTTAAATAAGTAGCTTTGCCTAGAGAATTTTAAATGTTTGTATTAATTGCTGTCCGATTTCGAAGGCTCCTGCGGCCGAGAAATGCGGCCTTCTCTCCCCAAATTTGGAGGATCCAACTGCTGGATCCTTCGCCGCTTAACCTATCCCAAGATTCACTGCATGCCTGTGATAATTGGATACAAGTGTTGTGATGCAAGGGTAAGGGTGGGAACAGCTGGTGACGCAAAGAGGAAATCCTCAGCAGACCAGACTGTCTCATTTAATCTAATTTAACAACACTTGGTTCGCCCTTCGTGGTCAACAAAGGGGTGCCTTCGTTGTCCGTATCCTTCGAAGGATGTGGCCCCTGAATTGAGACACAGCTATTGTGTTTTCGGATCATAGGACCCAAAGGGCCCCAATGGATGGAAAAGATAATAGGCACTAGAAAAGAACCTTAAGGCACACCATACTGTCCAGTATTCTTCGAAGAAACAGAATTTCCCAACGCATCACACAATTGCCGTTTTTCAGTAATATCAACCATTTTAGAGCTGTTCCTGCTATTCACAAACAAGTTCTAAGTCGCTCAATATCGACAGAGTGTTCAATAGTGTTAAAAGCAGCAGTTAAGTGTAGAACTAGAACAGAACATTACCCGTATCAGATGCAAAGAGGGGGTCAATTGCACCAAATTTCTAACACAATGCTCTCAGAGCTGAGAATTGATCCGAATCGAGATTGACATTTTAGGTAATTTCTATGTGGTTGATTAGTTGATGGTGAATAACTTTTTCTAAAACTTTGGGTGGAAAAGGGAGTTTAATGAATGGTCTGTAGTTGCTACATGCTGCAGGGTCTATTTATAATTTTTTTTAAAAAGGAAGTATTGTGCCAAGGAAAACATCCAGCAGGTTTGTAAAGTCTTCCTTTAGGCTGTGTTGAGGCCCTAGGGTTTGCTCTTCTGTAGGGGCGAGAGCTGGCTCAATGTGTAAGAGTGAAGCATGTCACAAGAGGAAGCGGGGGCCGTAGTGGAGGTATTTGAAAACAAGACATTTTGATTAATCCAACACCCGGAACCTGTTATCTAGCTGCAGCTCCTGTGTTGGGATACGACAGAAAGGCATTATCATTCCCCTTTTTTGAGGGGGCAGAACATTATTATATCAAGCTTTTTATCTGTGCAAGAATTACGAAGCTACTGCTAGACTTTTAGATGTTCCTACCAAAAGAGGAGTAGGAGTTGTAGGGAGTTGTTTGTTGGCAGAAACAACAAAGAAAAGAATCCAAAAGTTGTTTGTCCTCTCGTATGTGCGTTAAGGTGGATATCCTACTTTCCAGCTTGGCAAACTATTCGTAGGGTCTCTTTCCTCATGAAGATAATGGCTGCCTGGACACTACATCACATTCCTTCACTTACCCTTTTCTTAAAATCAATTTAGAGCACACTAATGAAAAGAAAAGAGATTTAACGACAAACTAAGAGTATAAATCTGAAGGTTAGCGATTGGTAAATATTAAACATGAAGGTCCCGGAAGGCATCACTGTAACTTTGGGAGACACAATTTAGAAAAATGTAGGACATATTATGTACCAATAGTATTCTGCTGTGTAATAGTATCTTCATGTTTGAAAGAGTGGCTGGAAAACTGTGAGCCATGATGTGTAGGAGTGTGTCCATAACTCCCAGGGCCATCGAACGCCACTGTGCCGTAACCTAATATACACAGAGGCACACAGGAAGAAACAAGATATTGACTGTTAATGTCACAAAGTAAAATTTGAAATTGCAATTCTTAAGAGAATGTGTATACAAGCATATACCTTCTTTGTTTCAAAACTGTATATCAACACAAAATTTGAAAAAATACATATTGAGTTGAAGTGATAACAAAACCCAACTGACTGAGACTGATCCAGAGCAGAATACTACCTCATAAATTACACACAGGCGCTCGCACACACACACACACACACACACACACAGAGATATGAGGGGCCATCAGGGACATTATTCTAAATAGCCATACTTATACATGTACTTTTCATCTCACATACACATATGAAACCAAACTCACTCACATGCTATACTGAAACCTCATACACATACAAGGGCAATGCTTTCACATACATAAAAGCTCCACAAAACTAGTGAAAGCATTTTATAACGTGGTGGGCATTCTCTCCTTACTGGAGCTGCAGCTGACAGTGGCACACTGGCAGGATGGGAAGGATGATGCTAGGTGTCTGTCCAGTGTGCCCTCACTTGGCGCTGCAACGATCGGTTGCTGTCCGGTTGTTGTCGCATTGGACAGGGTTCTGATGGTCTCCACTGAGGCCAATATAGAAGAAATTGCTGCAAGAAACTTGCAGTGGCTATACAGGCCCGTCTATTGTATCATATTAAACCGATTGAAATAATTATATTCTGACGGGATTTTTGCAAAGAATTCCATTTGGGCACAAGCCTAGCCTTCAAACTTGACCAAAGCCTAAAGCCAACTGTAAAAAAAATATGAAAGACTTGTTTTCATTAAGACTCTTGGAGAAAAAAAAAATGCTAGTGTTGTTCACACGGTCACAGCTCTTTGACACAAAAATGTTTATCTCACAATAGGCTACAACTTCAGAATTCTGTCTTTCTGCTTCATCTATGTATTAATATTAGACTATCATTATGAACATTATTCTAGGCTATAGTACATTGTTCATGTATTAGACTACCTTTGCAATTTATTTATCCTTGCTTAAAGAACTTCTGCTTCTACTGTAGTTATGGCTTCGACGATTTTTCCGCTGGCTACTAAGACTTCTCAAATAAAAAAATAGGCCAGTAAAAAAGCTAATTTGCTACAATCAAACCACAGCCTATGGGACCTTCAGCGTGCCAAACAAACTTGTCTTGTGCAAGACATGCAGGCAACGTAGCAGACAAACTGTGTGGAGCACATATTATTAATATTATTATTATTATTTAATTTTATTTTGGTGCAGTGGTCCAGCCTGGGAAAAACGCATATTTTCATGGCCAGACCGACCCGGGTTTGAGAACGAACAACAGTTCGCCCATGCGCTATCTTTTCTCAACCACCTTCCGGTTCAACTGAAACACCTTCTGGTCCAACTGAAAAACCTTCTGTTTTAACCGGAAGTCCTCTCATATACAATACCAATATCCTCTCATATATGATATTGAAATGCTTTAATGCAATATTATTTTATTTTTCAACGGTAACAGTAAACACTTTTCAATAGTTTTTATAAAAGTTTTTCACAATATAAAACAATATACAAGAGCATTTTAACACTTTACTAGCATGTGTGAAAGTTTTTCAATAGTTTTCATCAGAGCTTTTCAGTGATGATTTTTCAGTTGTTTGTGTGAGAGTTTCAGTTGTGTATGTAAAACATTTCGCTTGCATGTGTGTGTGGTTTTCAGTGAAGTGTGTGAATGAGTTTGGTTTCATATGTGTATGTGAGGGTACATATACATGCATGGTAATTCTGAATAATGTCCCTAACAGCCCCTCATACACACACACACGTACTCAAACATACTGTACATGTCACTTTTGCTGTCTACACATAGGGCTAGAGCCGTGGTAGAGAAGTGCTTGGTAAAACCCTAATCAAAGGTCTCTATCTCCCATTCATCCATTTTTGACCAGGGTCTGTGTGTGCGTGTGTGTAGGATTTTCATTTGCATTCAATAGCTCCATATTAATTAACGTATCAGTTCAATTCTTTAGATTTTCCTTCATCAATTGAAAGTTTAAATCAGTGTTAACTAGTGTCTGGTCACATGCTTCTAAAATAATAGAATACTTTTACATTATCATTCTGACGATGCCTTTTTGAATGCATGGATTCCAGCTTCAGATTTCAATTTTTGATCTTTTTAGCCAATGAATCCAATCCTAAAACAATATTTTGGACTTAATTGTTTTGCCAATATTTTTTTGTTCAACCATCGGACAAACAGTGCAATGCTGGTGAGAGGAAAATAGTTCCAAAACGTCATTATTTCAGTTAACATAGTTTGACTCTTCAACTTGACTCGTTAAATTATTGTAAAAAAGAAAATCATGCTTGAGACCTTTTTTCCAGAAATCAAAAACATATTTCCTTTAAAGTAAAATATGTTTTACTTAAAACGAATGTCAATAAACAAAAGAAAAAATTAAATTAAATAAAACGCAGATAAAATCACCAGTCATACATTCATGCATACAATTCAAACTGAAGTTTAACGATGTAAAGGCAGTTGGATCTATTAAAACTATAGATTATGCATGAGTTTTTGTCTGTTGGATTGCATGTGTTTAATGTTGCTTTAAGTTTTTTGCCTACAGGCAGCAACAGTAGGTAAATAATAATTGTGGACACGAGACAGGCTCTTCCAGATAAGTCAAGACAAATTGTATTTCTTGATAATTATATTATGTTTAGTTTATCCCTGAATAGTTTTGACTCTGCTGGAGATTGGAAGTGATGAACTGGTGACCTCCACATTCATAGGAAGCAAAGCAATATCTAGCATCATCAAAATAACAATAACTCACATACATACATACCTTATACCTCTATAGTTTTCCAACAATGTGCTGCACCACAGGGCCCTCAATGAAAAAACTGTTTTTACATAATGGCTTTGCACATTGGAATTTTAACAGTTGTCTTAACTGTACAATATTGCATGAAATATTTAGCCATTCTTCACCAAACACTACCACATTACTGACATTCAAGAGATACTTAAGTAAATGTTATGCTGATTTATCAGGAGCTTTTTAATTCAATTATGCTAAATTATTCAAAACCATGGTAATTGTTTCTTATTTTTTGTATTGTTGGCTCGTTTGTTTGTTAGCATGGCTTGCATGTACAGACATTTAGCTAACTGAGTTAGGGTTTAGTTTATGTTAGGATTGGGGTTAGGTGGGAGTAGGTTCTTACCCTGGTTTCTGGAGGGCGGCCGTGTATCCATACAGTTAGTCAGGTAGGGAGAGTTACTGAACATCCGTGGCTGTTGACTGGCTGTGTGCTGGTTGGGTGGCGGAGGGGGGGCTCCAAATGCCCCATACCTGCAGGCTCCGGTTCCTGTGAACTGTCCCGAGAAGTGCACAGTGAAGGCACTGAGGCCACAGTGGGGGTCCTCGTGGGGGTCAGGGGCCCCCCAGCTGGGCTCCTGTTTGATAAAGGAGTGGGAAGGCAGGGAGGAGTGACTGTGAGGGGCCAAGGAGCTGTAGGGCGAGGCGCTGTGGAAGTCCAGGACTGGGGCCCACTGGGGAGCAGTGGAGACAGGCAGGGACGGACAGCCAGGGCTGGGTCCTGTGCTGGACGATAGAGCAGGGACAGGGGGGAGCAGGACGGTGAGGTCACGCACGTCTGAGCCCATGGCTCTAAAGAATCCGGGACAAAGAGACACACCTGGAAACCGCTGGTTTCAATGTCTGACTGTCTGGTGGCTATCTGTCAGCTCTTCAGACAAAACCTTCAGAATCTAAAGTTCAGTCCTTCTGTTCTAGACCGAATTCTTCTAGTCCACTTGTGTTCACCTTCAACTCTCAGGAAAACGTTGTGTCTCAACGTAAACTTTTCTTTGATGGTAAAAAAGCTACTCACAATTTTCCTTCCAACAAGAATTGCCGAGTGTCCGTTGGTGTGAAGAAAGACAGTCCAATAGTCATAGTCCGAGGGTCTCAGGGAGGAACTGCTACTGAGAGAGAGAGAGAGAGAGAGAGAGAGAGAGAGAGAGAGAGAGAGAGAGAGAGAGAGAGAGAGAGAGAAAGATAGAGAGAGAGAGAGAGAGAGCGTGGAGGAGTGTGGTGGAGGAATGAAGGGGAGAGAAGAGGAGGAATCTTTTTTTTCTCCTACACTGATGTGTGTGTGTGTGTGTGTGTGTGTGTGTGTGTGTGTGTGTGTGTGTGTGTGTGTATGTGTGTGCTTTCTTTGGAACAAATAAAAATCCTTAAGCCAGCCCCTAGTGAGGGCAAGGAAGGAGGAGTCAGAAGTCAGTGGGGGTGAGAGAGGATCTAAATGAATTCATTACAATTTTAATAGCTCTCTGCATTCAGGCTTCATACACAGTATACCCAGTACAGGTTTAAGAAGATGCAATATAAAGTGGATTTGGAAAGTATTGAAAGCACTTTTTGCACATTTTATTTTGCCATAGATTTGATATTTGTCTTAATCTATTGTTTTTATATTTGTTCAATATTTAGACAACAACGCATTATGACAAAAGGAAAACAGGTTTTTAGAAATATTTGCAAATGTATTTAAATGATTCCTTCAGTTTTGAAAGTTCCCAGAAGCACAATGTACTCCATCATTGTAAAATTGTCGGTAAGTTGGGCACTGCCAGGACTCTTCTAAAAGTTGGCCGTCTGTTAAGCAGGCAAAAAGGTCCTTTAAGCAGGTGATTAAGAACTCAATGTCCACCCTGCAGAGGACTTCAGCTCTGTTAAAGATGCAAGAACCTTATGGAAGGTAGAACATCTTGGAAGCATTGTGGAGTCAAAGGCCTGTGACTGCCTGGAGTTTCCCCCGGTCACTTTAATGGATTTTAAAACCATGAAGAAAAGATGGCACTATTTGGGCTGAACTTCAAGTGCTTCTTCTGTTGAAAACTAGGCACTGTTGATTCCCAGGCTTATCCCATCCCTAGGCTAAAGCTTGGTGGGGGCAGCATCAGGGGGGTCCTTCTCTGTGGAAGCCTGGCAGGAACTGGTAGGCTGCTCTAACCTGATGATAGGATGAACACAGCCAAACACTGAGAGATCCATGAAGAACACCTGCTCCACAGTACACGCCACCCAAGATGTGATGCTGACGGTAAACTTTTCAGCTTTACAACCGACAAGTCTATGAACGTCTGAACACGTCTTTATCTGTGGAGAGACCTAAAGAAGACTATTCACAGATGAGGCATATCCAACCTGAGATTGAAAAGAAGTCTCTAGAAAAATGGGAGAAACTGTCAAAATTCTGATACACAAACCTTGCACAGACTAACCTAATAAGCCTTGCAGAATTAAGCTGCAATTTCTTCCAAAAGTGATTCTTTTCCCATTTTAACCTATAATGACTTTGTGAATGTTTCTAAGTATGTGTCTTCGATTGTTGTAATTATGAGATACAAAAAAAAGCATATTTTACACTTTGAATTAGCACTATAAATCCACAAGATTTGATAAGTGAAGGGGTCTTAATTTTTCCAAAGCCTTTATATATTTTGCCTGTCACCCACCAAGGAGGAAACCTGCCTAAAGGTGTGGCGGCTTTTATTCATTTATTTATTTTAAAATGTTTTACTAAACGTTACATTAGGCAATCAGCTGTGTTTGGTCTAAGATATAAGAATGATCTGTATTTTACTTATTTGCCTAAATAGGCCTAAAAGCCAATGCTTTGCATTACTGTATGTTGTCTTGTATGCATTGTTCTCTCATCAACATAGGAAATGAGCCATGTCTCTATGAACAGTTTGTAAAGACATGGTTTATTTGGTATGTTGTTAGAGAATAGGCATCTAGGAGAGTTAAAGTCAATGAATCATTGTAAAATGCATCAAGACCAACAATTAGCTCTCATGACGCCATAAATGGAAGCAACATCACTTACCAGTGCAGCAAAATCGGCTAAAATCAGGCTAATAACATTACAAAATAAATGTATTATTATTTTAACCCAAGGCTTCCTAATTTTGTACATGATCAGTGTGCATCGGTAGGCTAGTCTTACAATCGAAATGTCCATTCCAGAAAGACGTAGACCTAGACTACAAGACTAACTTTAGTCTGTTCATGTATAATAAACAGATTCAACAGTTGGCATATTTTCATTGATATTAGTATATGATAACAGTAAAGCAGAAACGCATAAGATAAATAACCTAAATACATAAAAGAAACATCAAAGCCGCCAGCTATTCACAAGAGCTGAGTGAATCAAAGCCATGCCCATATGCAATCGTTCGTTCATCTTCAAAATTGCGTAATAGTAATTTTTGATGAAAGATTCCTTGTTTATTACTAAGATTCCAATCGTTGGTGATCATTTTTTTTGCTAGATAAGATTTATTCGGGTAAACTTCGCCAACACGGCAATGAAATGGCTCTAGGACCACTTTAAGTTATCTATTTCAATAAAACATTAAAGTTAGTCCCAGTATTAGAACTAATACAGACATAATACAACATAGTGTTGATAACATTTTATTGAAAGAAATTAACTAAAATTATTTTCAACAAGGTTGGATGACCTTTAGGACCTTTAGATTAGGCTGTGCAGTTTTATTAGTTTATTTGTGAGTGGGTGTGTGTGCGTGTGTTTGTCTGTGTGCAGGCTCAAGCGCACGTGTGAATCAGACCTAAGCTGGAACAGTTTTTTATGTGACACAGTGAACTCTTATGTCATGTAGTCTTTTTTAATTACAAAAACCCAGAGGAGCCACAAAAAAAAACAAAGACTTATACATAATATATTTACCTCTATCAACTATTTGGTTGAAAATGAATTCTGAGGAATGTTTTAAGTTAGCTGTACGGTCCTCCATAGGTTTTATTGTTCTCGGTGTGTTTCTCGTCGTCATTTTTAAGGCTAAGCAACAGCTGCCAGAGATTATTATTGCCAAGAAAAGCTCTGTGGAATCTTGGTTTCAACAAGAAAAACACTGGCCTCATATGTGCTTTTGAGTAAAGTATGTATTTGCCCATACTACCATTGTATTACGCAGTCGCTGCTTTCTAAATGGGAACGAAATAACGGAAAGTTGAGCGCCAAACAGTTAAACTTCGATTAAGATTTGATAAGCCACAAACGGTCTCGTTAAATGACTTACCCCATTGATTTAAAAAAAATATATTTTGAATTCCCGAGTGAGCAAGCTTAAGCTACGCAAATGAGAGTTTCGATGCAAATAGGCATATTGGTTCAATCAGGCCTCAAGCCAAAATTGTATTTGTCAACTTTCGTTAAAAGAAACTCAGGCCTAAGTATAAATGTATGTTTTATTTAATTTGGTCACCACCACTAACAAAATGTTCGTAAAAAAAAAATAAGACAAACAGGAATGAATAATACGCCTACAGTCAGTTTCGTTGATAATGCTTTTCACAAACCAGTTGGCATTGGTTAAAACAAAAATTAAGGAAACTGCTTCTCTACTATGACACTGACTGTATCTGTTCCTCAGCCCTGCTTTCTCCACCAGGACTGGTCAAAACACTGTGTGTGTGCGTGCGTGCGTGTGCGTGCGTTCGTGTGTGTGTGTGTCTGTGCGCGCGCGTGTGTGTTTGTTTGTTTGTTTGTTTATCAAAAGTATTTTTAAAATGTTACATAAGTTCTCCTTGCTTGAGACCATAAATATTTTGATTACGGAACTTCACAGTTATAGATTGGTCTATGGAGGTCAAATCATGATGTCCTTCAAATTATTATAAATAGCTAAACCATTTCAACATCCATTTCCCCTCTGCATTTATGTTGAGTTTTAATTGTTTTTTGTCTAACACGTTGAAACTCCCGTTGTGTGTGTGTGTGTGTGTGTGTGTGTGTGTGTGTGTGTGTGTGTGTGTGCGTGTGTGCACATGGTTGTCCTTGTACATTGCAACTAGCAGTGATCCATGGTACCATGCAGTTTACAGGTTATCTCTCTAATGCTACACAACTATTTTATTGTCATAGCAGCAAACACAAACACTCCATGTAGCCAGTCAGTGTACATATATAAACACACACACACACACACACACACACACACACACACACACACACACACACACACACACACACACACACACACACACACACACACACACACATCACCTTACAGTTGAAACCATTTTCCGTCCAACTCTTCTTTGTTCCACCCTCAGCTCTAAAGGAGGAGCAGTAACAAGTAACACACTTGGCAGTCGGCCATGGATGGCTATTCGTTAAAGACACTTCAAGAGGAAGTGTCCACTCATCGCAATTCCTTCCCCATCAAGCTTCTATTGCAGCTATGCTGGAACTGATGAAGGGAATGGGGTAGCGTTTGGTTGTGTTGGTAGGAGCCGGAAGCCTTTGGTTGAGCTAGCTTGTCAACAGTGGAGAGGGCAGCAACTGCAGCCGCAGCAGCAGCAGTGCTGCTTTAATTTGAAGACCTGCAATAGATAGTGACTTCACCATCTGGAACTGCAGTCTGGAGCCGTGGCTGACCCACGGTTCAACTTCCCAACTAAAGAGAGAGAAAATAGAGCGAGAAGTGCAGAGGGAAGTTGGGAAGAGTCCGTGCATACCAGCGGAGTAGGATGGCGTGTCTCACTGTATGTGTGTGTGAGAGTGTGTGCTGTGTTTCAGCAGACGAAGTTTGCACCTTGTGCGTTGTGTTCACTACCGCCGCCCTCCCCCCCCCCCATCCCACCTCACACACACACACACACACACACACACACATGCTCACACACACGCACATGCTCACACACACACACACACCCAAACACAAACATACTTTCACTCTCTTGTTCCTGAAGGTTACCAGTGGAACGCAGGGGCATTTGCTGGACATGTCGCTTGACAAGTAGTGAATAAATAGTCTTTATGGCCATTGAGAAACATTTTTACTCACTTAACAGAAAGGATCTTCAAATTAAAACCTGACCAACTGAGCCAGACAATATGTTGTTTTTCCCCGTCCCAGGACATTGTCAAACCTCAAAGTAAAAAGGCAGACTAATCTGTTGCTCTTTTTTTCTCTGTCTGCCCTCTTTTTCCATCTCCCGTTTTCCTTCTTTCTCTCTCATATTTTTTCCTAATCTTTTAGACTTCTCTATTTGTTTGCAACAGTATTAGTATCCTTCTCTGCTTCTTTCTTTTCTTCTTTCCCTCACTTTCTTTTTAGCCACTTCTAAACATGATTGATTGATTCCCAAACTGCTATCTTCTTAGGAGTAAAAGCTTTAAGAAGCGGCAGATGAAATATTGTTTGTCTACACTTGAGACATTTATTGACAACAACATGTGAAAGATATGAGGTCACGTTTATAGAGGGTGGAGGGTTGTTGAGAGAAAACACACCACCACACCACAAACAAACAAGTAGAGATAGCAAAACCTTGTTAAAGGGAATAGAGATTACTTAAGGAAAAAACATACTTAATCTAATTTCTGCTTTAAATCGTTGCCCAACTGCTAGTTTGCTTTCCATCTAAACTCACTGTTAGACCCATCTGAAAGAATCTCCTCAAAGCAGTCTCCGAGTACATATTCAGATAGCAGCATTGGAGGGAAGCCAGTGAGTCCTGGGAGCCTACAGTGTACAAGCTTTCCTTTGTTCTTGGCTGCTGGCGATGGAGCTGGAGATGTTGGAGCACTGCACCTCCCTACGCTCCTCTACCCTTATCCGTTGCTAGGAGGTCACATCTTCACCCCAGATGGCTGGCACACACGCACGCACCGACGCCCCCCCCCCCCCCCCCCCCCCCCCCCCCCCCGCGCCCCCCACACACACACACCCACCCACACACACACACACACACACACACACACACACACACACATGATGATCTCTTTCTGTTTCTGAGTGAATAATTCAGAGGTAATTGGACAACTAAGCCCAAACCTGAATAATTAGCATTTATTTCTGCTGTAACAAACCTTTTTGTAATCATTCATCCATTTCAGGGCCAGGATGTTTGTCTTACAAAAAAACAGTTTTGATGGATTTTGTCCTGCCACATCAATTTCATGGGTTTTAGGCATTTAGTCAATATTACCCTGATATTGACCCCAAATCACATTTGTTCAGTTCAAGCTCTTGGTCCTGATTTTAATCCAGCCAATGATTCCTTACAATACCACCACCATGCCCCTATATACAGGCTGATTAGCATTTGTAAACATTACAGAAATGTTTATTTACATGCCTTTCTTTAGGCGTCAACTCGGTCAATTCCAGTGCTGTTAAAACGTACTCAAAATACATGACTCCACTGTAAGCCCCTGTTCTTGTTTAATGCTCACAAGTTTTACCCGGTCTCTTTCTCTTGGGTTTATCTGTTTCCCAATGTTTTAGTTACTGTAACTAAATCTTTTCATTTATGTTTACTTTACTCAGTTATTGTGGTTGTTACATGTCTTTGTGCCTTTTTGTGGTTGAGCTGATAAAGCACTATTTCTATAGTGCTAATAATAAAGCTAATAAAGCACTATTTCTAGATATCTGCATGTGTCCTCTTATGGTTGCCTGTGACAGAATGACTGAGCCAACAAGAGCACCAGCAGGTATGGCTAAACTGGATCATAATGAGGGACAGTTTGGAAGAATTGAGAGCTTACTAATGCTGTGCTTCAAGGATTTTAAGCTCCATCCCTCCTCTCTCCCTTCTGGCTGTTCCAAAGTGGACTTGGAACAACCAGATGATATCTTCATGATATCTTGGCTGACTGGGAAAGCACTTTCCTGGGTTCTTCCCATTTGGGAGTGTCAGACCCGGGCTCGGACATTAGGCGGTTTATGAGAGAGATGACCTGGCTAAGGTCATCAAGGCCTCTCCGAGCTCCAGCCCTCTAGAGGGGTCTAGCCTTACCCAAGGCTGTTTCGGAGGCCTCTTCCAGGCCCTTGATCCAGTCCGAGCCCCACACCTCTCCAGGAGAGGTGCCCCAGCCACGTCCGCCTGGAGGGGGTGGTTCCCAAAGGCACTCCACCATGTGCCTGGCAGGCCCATGTACCTGTTCTTGTGTTGACTGATTCTCCTTTGTGTTGACTGGTTCTCCTTTGTTTTAGTTTATGTATTTCCCAAAAATATATTAGCATTTATTTATTTGTACAGGGTTGACTGACTGAGACTACTTCTCTTTTACAGCGGGGCCTGTTCACGAAGCACATAAGGAAAAACAAACAAACAAATAATTAAAAGAAACAAATAATTCAAACATGTTCGGATCCAGAGGAGGTCCAGAGCACTGTACCATAGTGGTACTACCAGCTGCAGTCTCACTCATCCATGGGGCTTGGCATACACCCAGGCAGACAACCTTGAAACCATGGCAAACTCAGACACTAACAAGCACAAGTTTGACAAATTGCTGACGGGAAAAATAGATGACCAAAATAAAATTACTGTCATAAAGAAAAGATACATTGAGTCCAAATTAGAGGAAAATGCAGGTAACAACAGTAAATATCTGATCACCCCGCTTTTCATAATATTTATTTGTTCATCATTTATTAATGTTGGTAACCCATACAAAGCTATTACAACAATATTAAACATTTTTACAAATGTTTTAAAATTGAACAAAAGTCTATTCAAGCCTAATTGCAATAATCAAAATATGTAGCATGGATGTTCCTTTTAATGGTTTGGGTTTTATTATAAACATTTTATTGACGGAATCGCCTCAATTCAGGACACAAAGGTATATAACTACAGTGCTATATCTGTGCCATATTTGTAAAAGCTCCATATAACTAATTTGCTATAGTTGGTCAAGAAATGTCTTTAAAAATATGATCTCTTATTTCTCTCTATCATCATATGCAAGGGAATAGACGTAGTATCAGCCAGTGTGGGAATCAAATAGCGGACTTGTAAAAAAAAACTCTGTGTTACATATCTTCTGCTTAAATCTATACCATTGAACTGTTTGCCGCAGAGCAACTTGTCAAGCTGTTTAAACCATTTGCATTGTCAGGGAAGCTACCAATTTCTTCACTCTGGAAGTTGAACTGCAGCAAAGCCAGAAAAAAATGCCACTCAATTGAGTTCAAAAGCAAAAAGAGCTTGCTTGTCCATAGGTCATAGATTACTCCATTATACATGGGAATGTCAGCTTCAGTTTTGTATACAATGTCCATCAGTCAGACACAGTCAAGTGTGTGGTGGTGGCTGCCTGATGAATGCATTGCCTGGGCAGTGGTAACAAAGTACATGTAATTTGTAACTGTACTTAAGTACTTTTTTCAATTAACTGTACTCGTGTTTCCATTTTGGGAGACTTTTTACTTTCTCGTCACTACATTTTAAACTACAATATCCGACTTTTGACTCCCCTGCTGTTGTGCAATTTCTGTTGTTAGTCGTTACTTTGATGTGGAGAAAATGGATTCTCTAAAAGATCCTATAGAATAATACGACACACTTTCTTAATGAAGCCTACCAATCAGGGCGCAGCAAGAGTTTTGATCATCACATTCACTTGAACCATAGACGTTAGCAAGCTAGATAAATTGATACACATGAGAGCCTAAAAGCATCAAGATTATCTTAAAGCCCTGTGGAGTTCTACAATAGGGTAGCTACAGCAAAATTATTCTGAGTTGTAAAACAAAAACTATTGTCTTATTCTGCAGTAACAAGCTGCGTCCTATGCCCTTTCTTCGCCTGAACTCCAACTTTCAGTAAGAAAGCAATGCAGAGACAGAACCTGAGGGTCAGCAACCCCAGACAAAAATAACCACACTAAATAAGTGTTTTTTACTTCTGACACTTAAGAATTGTTAAAAGCTAGTACTTTTGTACTTTCACTCAAGTATATGTTAAAATTCTATATTTTTACCTCCATACTAATCGCATTGTTACGGGATGTCTTCCTGGCACAGATTTATCCTATTTTATTGGTAACATACTAAACAAAATCTGCTGCACTAGTAAATTCAGCAGAACTAAACGTCAAACAGCAAGAGTTACATGACAAAGTCTGTAACAAGGTGTGTGATTATGTGCTGGGTTCAGTGGCTGGTCATACATGGCTGCTCCTGCACAGTCTGGCAGTTCTAAACTCACGTTGTGTTGGTCAGAGTAGAAGAAAACTCTAAAACGATCAATGTCAATTGTTTCTACAGCACACAGACTAACTACTAACTATTCACACCTTGACAGAGCTTTTTGGGCTCGAGCTAAGCATACCAACCCCCTGAAGTATTTGAATTCTGCTGTGATGCCCACACCACCACCTCTACAAAAACAGCCCCCCGTGACACTGGCCCCATCCATCACCGCAGGCCTGCCATTGGAAAGCATGACGGAGCCACAGGCTGCTAAATCACCCAGTCTCCCATCCGGCCCCAAGGCCCCGGCCCCCTTCCGCTCCTCATAATCAGATAAAGAACGATCCACATTCCTTTCTCTTGATAGCTAATACACTGGCATGTAATGAGGATGTTGGGGTATTGGTTAAATGATGACGTTTGATAGATGTCCATGTTTTGTTAGGTTATGACATGAACATATTACAAAATGGTCAGGAACATGAAGTGGGGGTCCTGATGGGCTAAATGCACTACTAAACAAAGTTATAATATTACTACCTTTATTTGTTTACCCCTCTCCTTAACACAGTTAGAAAGTGCTTTAACTTAATCCCAACATTTTACACAGTAAACGCAACAAGTGGAATAAAACAATAGTCACACATACATAAAATAATTGCAAAATGAATACAAATACCTAAATAAATAAAGAAACAAAATACAATACAGCAAGCCAACTTAAAGTAAGTAAAAGGTTTTCACAATTGAATGGTTGTTCGTGAAAGTTGGTCTTTAGTTTACATTTAAATTGTTCGTTGTAGATAGAGACTTAACCAATGGTATCTTTTCAGAAAGACTGTTTCAAAAACTAGGGATCGTAATAGCAAAAGCTCTGTACCCCTGGATTTTTTGTCTCGATATTGAAACCTCTAGCAGGGATTTTAAGCCAAATTAAGGTTACATTTCTGTGAAGTGATGGGTTCTGCAATGTAACTAAGGTTACTTTTCTGTGAAGTGATGAGCTCTGCAATGTAACTAGGCACTAATCCATATCAGGCTTAGGAAGTGTCAATAAAATCTTGAAATGAATTATAATATTTAACCACAAAGCCCTTAAGATGGGTGTGATGTGTTCTTTTTTATTTTCTTATTCCAAACCTTGCAGCAGTATTTCACACCAGCCATAATTTGACAAAGGCATTTTGTTTATGACTATATAACTATTGCTGTTGTCTAATCTAGATTGAAATACAAGTCTCAATAACTATCAGAGATACATGTGACAGATGCTTGGTAAAAACCAAGACAGAATCATTTTATTTTGCTGAGTTTCAAACATGTTTAAAATCACCCTGGCACGAAATTGTACGGATGCAGCAAGAGAACAAATGCTGTTGAGAATTACATCAGTAATATCAGAGGGGGCTCAAAAGTTATCGTCTCAAAATTACTGGGTTAATTGGTGTGGGTGTATAGGCCCAGCCCAGAGTGCTGTGCAGCAGGTTGTATTGTTTAGAGCTTACATCTTACTTCTTTCATGAAGTTTATGGCTGTTTGTGTTTATCGTTTTATTTGTTAAATTGTTTTGGTGTATGCCTGGAAATTGTTTAAACCACTGACTCATGACTTCCAGTGAAGCTCAAAGCAAAATGGCAGTACAGCACTGAGCGTTGACTTAAAAATACGTATTTTTTTGTGTTCATTGGGGCTCATAGAAAGTATTAACATAATTTTTATTCAAAGAACAATTTAACTAAAGACATGGCATTAAAAAAGACCCAGGCTCAATTTAAAAACAAGATTCCAGCAGACGACACCAAACTAGCGATTCACCCGAGGCAATTATTCGAATTGAAATGATGATTAAACCTTTATAACCAGGTAATTGCCATTAAGATTGAATTCTCTTTTGCGAGACAGACCTGGCCAAAATGCCAGTAAAACAAAGAACATGACGTTACACAGAAACAATATTACAAACAGGATACAAAGAATTGGGTTCTAAAATTCCATAAACACTTCTTACCTTATAAAACAAAGACAGTTTAAAAGACTACATTTCAAAACCTTTCACAATAGTTTTGAAATCGCCCAAAGAAACCAGATGTGAAAGCTTTAGAGAGTTCTGTAGAGAATTCCAAGTAAAAGGGGCTGAATGTATAAAGAACATTTTACCCATCCTGGTCCGGGCCGAACGTAAAGAATAGTTCCCCATATCATTCCCCAACAGAAACAGAGATGGAATATCTGCAAAATAGAGTTCTAATACAATGGCTAAGTTACATTGATTGCTCTGTGTTTGATATTGCTAAGTGACACTCACAGATGTTACCAGGTAAGGGGTTGAGAGGAAAGGGGGTTACCTTGGGGCTCCACCACCAACCCACAACAGATCCAGGGGTACGTTAGCAATGCAGATTAATTGGACATTTTCAAAATTGTACCACTTAATGTTAGAGGACTAAAAACTCCCCACAAGCGGTCTAATATTTTTGATTTCTTATGCTGAAAGAAGATAGATATTGATAGATATGCTGCAGGAAATGTACAGGGTTCAAAACCATTTTTAGAAACCTGTTATTGAATCAGTCAATTGCATTTGTACAAAAGGAGTTATGGTATTTATCGGGTGTAGAATAAATGTATCAATTGAAAAGATTATTTCTGACAAAGGACCTCTGGCTTTGTGCTCTATGAAAACAAAACTGACTGAATTTATAATGATATATATAAATTGTGCGGCAGATATGACAGTTTGTGCCTTCATCAAGGGTTTCATACGAGACAACACCATATGGTTCAGTTTGAATTTAAATAAATGCCGGCTTCTTCATTTGCACCCTAGAAGAGCATTGTAATGTTTAGGAGATTGATCTTGAAGAGACATACACCATAAACTAAAACAAGCTGCAAGTTTGCAGGTGCACGACCCAACACAGGGATCACGTATGAGCCAAGTCTTTTTATAACAAAAGGAGTTTGGTAATCAGAAGGTAGGCAAACAAATCTGCAAAGGCGAGGTCCAGAATTCAGGCAGTTGGTAACAACGGGAGAAACTAAACACAGGAAGAATTGCTGGGACACTTTTGACACCGGAAGGTACCATGACAAACTAGCACAAGAGGAATGGAACAAGCAGACTATGGTTGTGTCTCAATTCAGGGGCTGCATCCTTCGAAGGCACGCCTTTGTAGACTGCGAAGTCCGAACCAAGTGTTGTTTAATTAGATTAAATGAGACGGTCTGGTCTACTGAGGATTTCCTATTTGCGTCTCCAGCTGTTCCCACCCTTGCCCTTGCATCACAACACTGGTATCCAATCATCACCGGCGCGCAATGAACCTTGGGATAGGTTGGGCCGTTAAGGAACCAGCGGTTAGATCCTCCAAATTTTAGGAGAGAAGGGTGCAGTTCTCGCTGCATTTAAAGGAGCATTCAAAATGGGCCCACTGTGGCATATTCGGTTTCCAAATGCAACCTTCGAAGGATGCAACCTCTGAATTGAGACACAGCTTATATACACACACAGCGGGAGAGGTAACGAGGAACAGGTGAAACTAATCAAGGCAGAGCTGGCAATCACACATGGAAGTGCAGACAGGCTAGGAAGGCGGGGCGTTATAGATATACTAAGACGCAGGGCATAATATATGATCCATCGGACCAAACATAAGTGTTTATGCAGAAGACAGCAGACTGAGACAGTTTTGGCACAAACTCTTAAACATCAAGAAGCTAGAAGGTCCATACCAGCAATCAGATCATGTGATAAACGTGGAGTAGTATCTTAAACAGAAGAAATTAACGAGACATTCAAGAATTACTTTGAAGGACTGCTTACGAGTGGCTCAGTTACTTCTGATGATGACTTCACCATGTATTTTGATAGATTAGACCTACTTCCTCTTTGGTATACTGTCCTACACACTTAACAGGCTACTTAAAGCAGTCAAAGCAACAAACAAGGGCCGTACGCCAGGTGTAGATGGCATACCACTGGAACACTACCTAGCACTTTGGGATATTCTTGGACCAGTATGGTTGGTAACACTAAACTATGTTATTGAAAATGTTACTTTCCATAGAGATCTAATTACGGCTCTGATCACGGTTATACCCAAAACCTCTTAGAATGTGCCAATTATCATCAAAATCTCATTGATAAATGTCAAGCCTCAAGATATTTTCCAAAGTTTTAGCCAGTAGATTTGAAACAGTGATAGAGAAAATAATAAGCCCAGATCAAACAGGATTTATTACGGAACGTCTCGCCTCTGATAATCTTTGCTGGCTCCTACACATACTGAGTACAACACATAAAATCCTGTCGGCCTGTGACCTGCTATTTCTGGACGCTGAAAAGGCGTTCGGTCATCTTAAACGGCCATATCTTTGGAAGGTTCTAAAATAATTTAAATTTGGAGGTAAATTGATCAGGGCATGTCAATCGATAACACATTTTTAACAAATGAATTACATGATGCCCAAATTAATTAATTGGACTAATCCAACATACTATATGCCAACTATGCAGTTGCACAGGGCCCCCGAGCCAACCAGGGGCCCCAAGCTGTCATTTTTAGTCTTTTTTTCTCTAGAAATGAATATGACTGGTCTGTATTGGTAACCAACCACCCTTGTGTGCTGAGTGAAAAAAATGCTTTGCATATATTTTCCACGGATGTCTTGAAGTGCACCAAATCGATGCATTTAAATATATAAATGCATGCCCCTGGACCATTTTAGAGGGTTTGGAATTCCCCTACAATAGTTTCACAAAATAGGGGATCCACAAACAACATTTTGCATTGGGCCCCCCAAAGCTGGAAACGGCCCTGCTTGCAGGATACAAGGTTAATCTGTGGATATCAGCACTTATTCTTATTAATACGGACAAAAGTGAAGTCTCCCTCCATCCCCAGATTAATGTTACAAATGAGGTCTTGTACTTGGGTATTTTAAGTTAGTTATTCCGTAGCGTCTATAGCTCAAGCAAATTAGAAGATATTAAAAGAGGGAGACACTTGCCAGCATCATTATATCGGTCATCAAAATGAAAATCCTACCCCAATATAATTTTATCAGCTCAATGATCCCACTTACAACTCCAACAGGATACTAGCAAAAACTGGACTCCTTGCTACGATGCTTCATATATCCATGATGATTTAAACTCCCCGAAATATATGCCTACATCAGGAATGAAAGCATGGACTCTATCTGAATTGGGACAAGACTTAGAATGTGATGCACTTTGGGTTAATGCTATTGGTGCTTCGAAAAAACAAAATCATCAGTATATATATATTTTTAATTTAGTCATAGAGCATATACAGTATAACACTGAGAATTAGACATAAAATGGTATTGGTACCTGATCCAAATTGCTAATTTTGCTCCCAGGGAACTGTTGCCTCTCTGTTATACATATTCTGTGGGAGTGTCCAAAGGTTTTTGATTAATGGGGGAAGGTCGTAAGTACGCTTACAGAGCCAACGGGGATACAATTGCCAATAGACCCTGCAATACATCTTCTAAATAATGATTCCCACCTCTTTCCCTTACGGAAAAAAACTTGCAAAGTCTGGCTGGCAGGCCTGACAGTGGCTAAGAAGATTGCAGTCCAGGATTGGAAAGCTCCTCATGACCACAAGTAATCACTGGCTTCTGAGCTTTTGGGACATTTCTTACCTGAAACTATCATCAGCAAGAATCAATGATGCACGACTCAACACAATTTTAATGTGGACAAATTTGATATCTGACTTAAAAGATCTTCTAGCAAAATAAGGATGCTATTTCTGTTTGGGTTTTATTATCATGCTGGTTGGTGGAGAGAGGGGTGGGGGAATGGGGGTGGAGGTATGGTTGGGTTAAACAATCAAAATGTATTTAGCAACTTATGGGATTGGTGTAACTTGGTGTTGCAATAAAAAAATAAATGATATGTCTTCACAACATGCGTAACTTCTGATTGCTTGAGCTGCATTTTTATAAACCTTTATTGACTCAGAATTGAATGTCCCCTTTTTGTTTTTAACCAAGTGCACTTTCTGGGCCAAATAAAGCTGTATGTGGACAAAACGGTTATATTCTTTTCTATACTGGTTGGAAAATATCCACATTTCTGAGGAAGTTGTATGTGAATTTATATACTGTAAACTGTGAGTTTTTCAAAGATAGCTTGTTTACTGTAACAAAAACTTAAGGAAACAGTTAATAATGGTTACTGGGGTTTTGAAGAGGTTGTTGGGGTCTGTGATGTGTACAATAAAGAAGACTGAAGTCTAGTCTACATAAACACATTCATATTTACTCAGCTCATCTGAAAAGTCACTGTTGTATAAAGAAGGAACTCAAAAGAATGATGAGCTAGCAGTGCCTACTGTTTACGTTTTTTAACAATGGGTTTGCTTTTATATTGTTGACCATCCAAAGAAGTCCTTGTGCTAAATATAAAGCGCTTCTTACAATATATCTTGAATGTTAATTTAGGCAGCGTATCGTATTCAACATGAACAAAAAACAAACACAATGAAACGAATGCACAAACAAAAAAGTATAGTTATCTGGACCAGACAGCAGACAAATATCCAGATTGGCATCAGCAGAGCAAAACCTCCACTGACTTCAACCAAGCTACTTTTGACCCCATTTGTCCTCCCATTGGACAGGTCATTAAACTGAACTGAACGTCATCAATCTCCTACTCATTGATCACCACTGTGACAGTGTTTTTTTTTTCTCACTGAAAAATAAATAAAATATTTATGGAGTTTAAGTTGCTAATTCAGCATAACATTGCAGAGAACTAAATACAAGGATTTAGCTTTGAGACACGAGTGTGACACATTGGTGATGCGTACTCTCATAACTGTAACTCAGTGGCTTTAAAAATGTTTGTAAATTGTTGATTAACCACAACAAACACAAGGTTCACCTAATTTAGGGCAGAAAGGCGGATCCAGGGCTGATGCTAGCTAAGCAGACAAGTAACAGCAGAAAAGTACTTAAGAACCGTCTTCCATTTGGACACTTTGTTGTATTAGAGACTCAAAATATATTATTTACTTAAAAAAATGGAAACATTCAATTTATCAACAGAGCTATAACCAATGCCCCAAGAAATGCAAACAAACAAACATTTCCTGTCGTTGTCGAGCAGTTCCTCACAGCAGTGGGGAGAAGTATTGTCCCAGTATTCCCAGCAGAGCTGTTTCAACTGATGGCCTTTGAAAGTGAAGTTGTCAGCAGACAGGTTCAAGAGACCTATTTTTCCAAAAGGAAGACCTCAAATACGAATATTTATTTTTACCCCAAAAGGTTCCGACCTACTGTCTTAATTCCGATTGCTGCACTTTTCAAGTACACTTTGTACTTGATTATTTATGTCTTAAAAATGTATCAACCCTCTACCTTTATTCATAAATGTCTTAAAGACAGGCATTATTAACCTGGTAACAATTGAGAGTACCACCTCAGTGATAAACACTGTACTTTTTTCCAGATTGTTCTGATTGATTGTTCTTTCTTAGCAAATATATCCTTGCAAGGAAGGTTAAATTAAGGATTAATGGCAGGGGTAAATTTAGACTTTTAGGAATATTATGAACATTTCCTGCTATGGTTAGGCAAGATAGCAATGTTTGTTTCACTATGTTTTTGTGTCTGGAGCCAGGGGAGGAACTTGTTCTCCAGCATACTAGCTCAGTGAGATGTGTTCCATGTTGGAGATGCATTGAGGAGTAGGGTGGACCTGGACTTTCGTGGCGGGGAGATGAAATCAAATACTATTTCTGCTCATTGAGAGAACATAGACAATGGCTCAGGTTACTTTTGCTGCACTTTCCAAACAAACTCACCATAAAGTGTTTGGCTGTATAATTATTCATATGAAATTAGCGAGTTAACATGGTCAAACAAAAACAAAACTAAATAAAAAAAACTCTCCAATACCGAAAAAACTGCTTCAAAAAAGTAATTGATTTTGACCTAAAGAAATGTAATTGTGGAATTTTGAGTGAGACAGATGAGGGGAAACTAATGTGAAACAAATGGAATGGCACTATGAAAATGCAGAGGTACTGATAACCTTTTCACATGTCGGTTACTAACTACATTGTAGCTTGGCGTTTTGTTGCGAGGCAGTGATTTAAGGTCTAGGGGGGGCCACTGGGGGTTCCTAAGTCTGAGGCAGGTTTACGAGATCCCCTGGAGTGAAGAAGAGTCCTCCATCATACTGACCGCTGCCAGACAATGAACTGATCAGACCCCCAAAGTATGAATGCGTGTGTTTCTGCACAGCAATTTTCAAGGGCCAAATTTAGGTAGTTCACATACCCCCTCTCTCACTGTCACACACACTCACATGTTTAGTGTGCAGGCATATGCACTCCTACACACACAGTCTGACACATTTCTGTCAGATATATAGGCATCAGTGACATAGTGCTGGTCTGTGGGAGGACCATGTTCTTGACCCTGATGGAAATTGGAAACGTATGGTGTCCGACACGGTGGTCCCCAAAGGACGAGGACTTCAATCCTCGGATCCATTGGCATAAGGCCTGGGTCGCCTCCTATCCCCTCTCTTACACTCTACACACAGACACACAGACACACACACACTCACACACACTCACACACACACACACACACACACACACACACACACACACACACACACACACCCACACACACACACACACACACACACACACACACACACACACACACACACACACACACATCCTAATATGTAAACTGGGTGAAAGAAGACTGGGACAGAACACAGGGCTGGGATTATTTAAGAGCCTATAAATGATGTAGAGGGCGAACTTTCAACTCTCCTAACCTTTAACAGCGGGGAACGTTTCTGAGATTATCTACTTTGTGCTCCACGTGGGAGTAAGATGAGAATTGTGTGTGTACGTGTGTGTGTGTGTGTGTGTGTGTGTGTCTGCAAAAGAAGTGATTCACAGCTGTGGACAGAGACATGGAGAGAGCAAAAGTGTAGTCAGTCATCTAAAGCCCTGCTCACAAATGTTTTTCATCAACCTAGGCGACTACACTACAGAACTGTTAAAGACATAATGTGTAGCAGTAATCTCTGCAAGAAAATCTAAGTTATGTGCTGAGAAGATAGTTTTATGAATTACAAATAAAAATTCATGATAAAGCAGTGTTTTAAACAAGGTTGACTTTATTTTTTCATCACTATTCTTAAGGGCTGAGATTTAATACATTTTGATCTTCCACAAAAAGCCCTAATAAAAAGTTTAAAGCAAGTTCTACCAACTTTAAAATGCTTCTGTAGAGTAACTGTATATTTATTGAAAAAAATGAGCAGCTCAAAATATATTGTGGAAAGTTTATTATGCTAAAGAATATTATACATTTATTGTGTATGGTGAGTTCGGAGATATCTCCACTCTTTCTAATAATCTGGTCATGGAAGTATTGTGTGTCACACCAGCTGCAGTTCTTCACTTCAGGGTAGTGCATTCAAAACTACACACACACGCACGCACGCACACACACATTCATATACATACACATGCACACATTTACACACACACACGCACGCACGCACGCACGCACGCACGCACACATTTATATCATATACATACACACACACATTCACATATATACACACACAGTGCCAGGCCTGCACTCTGGCTCTCACAGTAGACGTGTCCCTCTCAATTGAATACCATTTCTTGATGAGATTTACTATGATGACTTCTGAGTCAAATGACAAACATAGCCCCATAACCTTGGGGCATTTCATACACACTGAAAGTTTACTGGGATCCGTTTAGCAGAAGTTGCTGAGGAATTGGCAAATAAAATGTTTTCTTCCCCGTCGTAACAGGCTCCCAACAAAATGGTGCCATAAATCAGCGGAGGATTTAAACGTGTGACTGTTCTCTCTACAGAAGAGGATGTTCAGGTTCAGAGTTTCCACAGGGTATGAAGTGTAAAGTTCACCCAGGTGCATTACTCAAGAGGTTAGGCTCATTACTTGGGCCCAAAGAGCTGTGAAACCAGGCAAATAATTCTTTATTGTTTCAAAACAAAAAACAAAATACAAAGTCGCATCAATGATTGATTTACTAAGATAGATTTACCAAACCATTATCCTTTATCAGAGGCGTTGTTATGATCTTGAAACATTGGGGGCTTAGCCCACAAATCTGTAGATACGATTTTTTTCTAGACTTTAGTGAATTGGTTAGCTAGTGTCGCACTAGCTACCACCAGATGCCAACATTGACAAGCACTGTAACCGGTGCCCTCTCTCTTTCTTTTGTGCACACACAGAATGCCCATGTGCCAAGTAGTGTGAATTAGATCTACTGCTTGAAGGACCCCAAACGTACTTGCACTTTTTGATCAACAATATTATATTTTGGAGGGCTTTAATGCATGATCGGAATGACAGATGAATCAACCCAGGGCTTTTTTTTAAAGGTAATTTAATATTATTATATTTGTAAAATATATTCATAAAACTGTCGAGGCTGTAGCCTCAGACACCGCTTCCTTTATCAACCCACTCCAAAAATGTTTTTCAGGAACTGTTTGGAATGCATTCTTTCACTGTGTAACAGAACTGAAGGTAACAAACGGTATTTTGCCATAGAATGTGTGGTATTATTCCTTTCAAATCTATGAAACTTTAGTAAAAAAAAGAAAGAAAAAAAACCCAACTTCGCCACTGATTGTGTTTTGTGAAGTATTTTACAGTAAATGCATGACCTAACACTAATAGATGAAGTTAAAATGCATTCATTCAATTTTATGCAGTGTTTTTACACAATTAAAAGGCAATATGATGACACTGAAACACTGTATTGTTAAACAGAAAAACAAACATCCATTATTACCTCTCATGACAACTAAAGGGGAACAGCATAATCTGAATGCTTTTGTTCATACCACTTTCCTTCTGTTGTTTGCCCTGCATTAAGGCAGTACAAGGCTAGCAGACACACAGACACAGACACACACACACACACACACACTCACTCACACACACACACACGAACACACACGAACACACACACACACACACACACACACACACACACACACACACACACACACACACAGAGACACACACAGTACTGTTCCTGTTGCCTGGGCAGCATTGATGAAATGTGTATGTCAGCAGGCTCTTTATTTACTTTCCATATAAAAGATCATGGTAATTAACACCAGGTATCCTCCCACCCCGAATGTAATTGACTGTTTCAAAGCACCAGCACTTCATAAACCTGTGTGTGTGTGAAGCCTGAGGGACAGAGGGGGAGGGAGAAAAGTGTGTACGTGTGTCTGTGTGTGTGAATAAGGTGATGTGACAGTGTATGTGTGTGAGCCTGGGTCCGTGAAGCGCACATTAAATGACACCCTCTATATTACCCAAACGGCCACCTCCTCCCCTCCACCTAAGGATATGGTTCAGCACAGACACTTGAACGCATCGGATTTCTTTATGTGGACATTAACAGTTTGACGTATTCATTATCAGTAAGTGTAGTAAGATGGACCTTAGAGGGACCTTGCGCCAACTCCAGAAAGGGTACAGTTAATTTCCCAAAGTGAGGGGATTTTTTTTTGTGGGGGTTGAGGTAGAACAGATGCGTAATGTTAGACTGCTGGGTTTAGTTTTGTGTGTAAAAGCATACGGTCGTAGAAGAACAAACTTTTCTTTTCAAACCTTGCTACCTTGATTTCTTAACAGGTATCTGCATTTTTTTAAGGCATCAATCATCATCTATTCTTTCAAGCAACAGCGCATTATTGTCATCTTCATTTATGCTATACATTCTAGCACACTGGAAATACATGTATTTTTTTTATAAATAAATAATATATGTATACATATTTATATATAAACATATTTAATATTATACGTAAAGCTATTTAAAAAAACTATCAACTAAGGCCCTGTTGCACATTCTTATACGTAGCAATGCACTATTGCGTGCTGTTGTTCATCAAAACAAACTACAGATTTATTACTGCCATGCATGCTCAGAGCAATGTTTTTGTCATCTGCGTTGACCTAACATGTGTGCACATTCTTCCCCTCAGCAACCTAATAAAAAGGGGACATAAACTTGATAATATGCTAATTTACTTTTGTTAATTAGGTTTTATGTGTGTTAATAGATTCTTGTTAATTGAGGGGGATGTACATGTTAATTACTGTCTTGTTAGTTAATTACTGTTTATTCTAATTAGTGCCAAAGTTATAGTTGCCCTGATTTGATCAGGAAGCTAGGGTTGAGATACTCTTCCTCCACCAAAGTCTCCTGAGGCTCAAAGGCCATTGCCTATGGAGCTGCTGGAGTTAATTAGTATACAATAGGCTAGAAAGCTATTGTCCGTTGATTAAATCTAGTAATCTCTCATGAATATACAGTTTTGGCAATCTTGTGTGTAAATCAATATATTTATTAAACAGAACTTTGAAGTTACAATGAAAAAAGATTCAAATAGTACCTGATACATAAAGATTGTAGAATAATTACAATACCACTCTTTACATGAACTGCAGGCATTTGGCTGTGGGATCTATAAATCAGTCAATTGAGAGGAGGTTTTGCGGAAATGGAATAACCTTAGAGATCCTTCAATATGTACAAAACAGAATATCTGCTGTGCAGCAAACACTGGTCTATATATGGTTCACCTTTCTTAGAAAGGTTAAAACATTTAAGTTGTATGCGATGTAAGACTTAAAGGTTGTAAAGTAACATAAAAAACGTATCTAGCTACATGGTATAATTCTGGCTCCAGGATGTTCTAGCTGTCTTCAGTCCGCCGTCTCTTTGGCAGGCCGAGCCTTGCAGTACAGAGGAACTGATCTATCTTGGAGATCTGGGCTCTGAAGCTGGACTGCTGCTGGTCTTCCTGGGAGTCAAGATGGAACCATTCCGGAACAGAACTGGAGGGCGGGTGAAAAAAGTCGAAAAAGTTCAAGGGAATTCACTCATCATCATGGGTGCTTCACATCTAACACTACACTATGCAAACGCAATGTATGTAATGCAAACGCAGGCATAGACGTTTATCATCACAATTTGGCCGTTCCCAAGGAAATTAACGCATGAATGCAGTTGATACTTGGCCATGCAATTAGGGGGCGAACAATCTAAGGCTGACTATACATATCTCATCATGTTCCACAGCTCTCTTCTGTATAAAGAGGAGTTGCATTTACTGTGATTTACATTGGCTGAGTGCCCATTCAGTCTAGGTTGTTATGGGAGTTAATAACTGCCCATTTTATGAAAAATATAATAATGATACCCCAGTTCATAAAACTGATTTCATTGTTTGTTTTGGGTGATGTGCTTGTAGCTGGATTGCATACATTTATCATTTGGATTTTATTTTATAACATTGACATTGATCATGTATTCAAACAATAACCGTCACGCCACTCGTTGTTGGCTGTTTAATTACGGAAAATGAATCCCTAAAAGGTAAAGTGGCACGTTCGTTCCCTGAATCACACATGTCGCACTACAGAAACGTATTCCCCATCGGCTATTCTTGTTTGATTTTAGGGAATGAACATCCCACTTTCTCTTTTTGGACTTTTTTCCCTGTGAGAAAATGGCCAACATGTTTAACTTGTAAACTGAAGACAAAGACATTCTGGTCAGTCAAGTCCATTGGGACCGCTCATTTCCATCTCATCCAGTCTACTGATCTCCCCTCATCCTGGGACTCCCTCTGGCTCGCCCTGCAGGATCCCTCAATCAAAAGTGTCGGTCTCGTGGGGTCAACATCGTTGTGTAAAACCCATACTATGCGCTGTGGCTTGAATTTGCACTGTCAAAGCAACCCTGCTGCGACTCTTATTTTCCCCAACAGCCGAGGACAGCAATGTATAACTTAAGGTAGTAACTGTTAGCGTGAGGTCGATTTTGGCATTATGATTTGATTATAGTATCAACTCATGGACACCATCATATACTGTATGTTAATTTCATTTTCCAGTATTTAAAGAGGAGCTGATGATTCCGTCTGTTCCAGAGTGCCATAAAAACATACTATAACATCCAGGAAGTCCTGGCTGCTGTATTTCCTCTGTCCCTCAACTTCTCTCCCTACTGCTGTACTTAAAGTTCAGTGTTTGTAAAAGTATAATCAAGCATGCAGCCATCACAGAAGAGCCCTACTCTTTCCTCAGCACATTGCTCCCCATGTAACACAAAATCAGTCTCACCTGGTAGGTTCTAGAGGGGGTGACCTGGAGACATGTCTATTGGGGGTTTCCTGACAGGGTCTGCTGCCAATGGAGGAAGTGGATGGAGAAAAGGTTGAGCAGGATACCTTGGTTTCCTGCACATCGAGATGAAATTACAAGAAAGGTCCTGTCAGAATTCCCAGTTAACAGTAGCATGTGAAGATGGTCTGAAATTGAGTGAGTGACCGAGTATGGAGAAGTTCTAGATTCCTCCGACAACTCATTCCTTTGTCTTATGTGACAAGTTCTCACACTTTTTGTTCCTCAGTTGTGTCACTAGTATTTTTATGACCCCGAAGATGACAGAGTCCTGTGTACCTACAGTTCTGTCAGAAACCAGTGGGTGCTTCTATCTTGTTGAGGGGATTACATTTTAAAACATTCCCGTACCATCATGCCAAGCGAGATCAATTAATCAACAGGTCCATTAACATTATCTTCATGTGGCAAACTGTTTCAGAAAATATTGCTTTACCCTGAAAGGTAGTCTGAAAGTAAACACACACCTTGTGTCCATGTCTCTGAAAACCAATGACCAAGCTAGAAATCTTGGTGTCATTACTGACTCTAAATTTCAACATCAAATCAGTAATACAATCAGCGTAGTATCACCTCAAAAACAAAAATCATGTTCCAACCAGACTGAAAACATGTTCATGTGTTTATTACCCATAGGCTTGACTGCTGTAACACTATTTTCTTTGGTCTCTCTAAATAAGCAGTCAGACAATTGCAGATCGGTCAGAATGCTTCTGCTAAACTTCTAACAAAGACCAAATAATTTGGTATTTGGAATATTTGGGGCACAATGTCTTGTCACTGCAATAAAACTCATAGGCTACTTATGCCTTAGGATTAACATTCATCTAACATTTTAGGATTTCTAGAAGACAACAGAAGCAAACTCTAAAAAAACATGTTTCTTTTTTTATAACCCTCAAAATCCTTAAGTCGAGAGCATTACAAAATAATTAACAATGTAATGCAATTTTCTTTCACTTAGCGAGTCATTTGCTGATGACAAACATAAAAAAACAACACAAAAGCTCAAAATCAACCCTGTTAAAGTTTGTGAAAAACCAGAACCAGAACCTTCTTAGCATGAGGTTAACTTTTTCCAGTAACTGTATACTTGACAACGCACAATGATGCTACTTACATCTAAGATCTCAACTAATGCAAACTATTGTTGTCCTTTTTCAAATGTCAGTCATCACCCCAAAAGCAGAATCATCTACAGTACTCTGACCCATACAAGGACAACCCTTTGCACCTAGAAGACCAACCACTAAAAACCACATATACACATACTGTTGACATCTACAGGAGCCTCTGAGGTGATCTTTCATGGTAATCGAATATATTGAACTGATTCTAGATAAAACTAAGAAAGGCCCCAAATACAGACATCACAGAACAAGATTATTCTTTAACTCCATGTTCTCTTACTCCTTGTGCTGGAATATCTTTGAACGCTTCTCTGATGGCATTCCAGTCTCCCTCTCTCTTGGCAGAAGTGGGAACGCTGTTAGGACTCAGGGGGTTTGGGGGCTCCTTCCCCAGATGATCTGACAGAGAAAAGAAAGAGAATTGAATTGAAGAAAGTTGTGATGGTGGAACATATCTTGTAGATTTGTACGTCCTGGTAAGACAATCCCAATAGGATTACAATGACAAAACCTAGCAGATTGCAACAATCATTTTAGATGTTTTTCCATTAGTATTCATTCACTGTCATTGTGTGTTTTTTGTCAATCGGACTCAAAATGATCTGATATTTCTATGGGAATCTTAATTGATTTCTAAAACAGACAGCCTTCCTCTTTTCACATCAACAATTCCTAGTTCCCCGGCTTTTTGTGCAAGGGTAGCTCAAGACTGCATTAATCGCTAGACAAACTATGTAATATGGAGTTAACACAAATCACACACAATCTAAACAGTTCTTGGGAAATCAATGAGTGTCTATACTGTATCTATTCTGAATGCAGCCACGGTGCAGGTCTTTTGTTACATCAGGGCCTTTTGCCTCTAGTCTTTGTGCAACCATGTTGGTTTTGCTCCCACAGTATTAGTCATCACATTCAAACATACAGACCCTCTCAAAAAGGCTTAGAAAATCAATGACATTAGATGAAGAATATTGTTCAAACTCTCCCCTAAACAAAAGGCCTTGCTTGTTTTTCCATCTGCTTAATGTAAACATTGAGGAGGCAAATAGATTCTACCTTGATTTTTCTTGGAATGTTGATATGGTAATTATTGGGTTTTTATTTCGATTATTTAAAACCTATTTCTTTCATAATATTAATGTCTAGCATTGTCTTATGAAGCACAAACGCCAAGTGGTGATAGAAGTTGACATTTCATTTTCAAAATCTAACCCAAATGTTTACATGAATTCTGCACAGTATCATAAATTGTACCATTCAAGATGATTAGCACTTTTACATCGGTCCATGCAAATGTGGAAATGTAGTCAGCTTCCACTGTAGCTATGACTACTAGATGGAACAATTTGAAATTAGACCATGCTTATTGGTAGGAAAAATGGCAGCTTTTTCCTAGATTTTGTATGAAAAACATTGATAAATCAAGTTCCTTATCTTTACAGTAATCATTCATGTAGATGTGGTCATGCAAAGTTACTAGACAGGGATTCACCAATGTGGCACACTGAAGAGAGATAGGGGTTTCAGTTTGCAGGAATTTAGTCAATAACATTAACTCTGCAACTTTATTGGCCTAGAAAAAGAAATAAAGATCATATTGTGGCAAAGGTGAAAATCTTCAAAAAATATTATGTCAAAATCATAGGTGAAGTTGTTCCATTCCTTGTCAAGTGGCTTCCTCTTTGTGGACCCAAAATAAAAGGATTTAGGACAATTTGAGTAATGACACATTGGCAAAAATATTCTGGGAGAATGATCTGTGGACAGACAAGACCAAATCTGAGCTTATCGGTGAATCACTTAAACTGAATAAAAAAAGTTAAACATAGAGAGGAGTTTCAATAATGTTTTGGGGTTGCATTGCTGCCACTGGGTGACTTGACTTTAGATTAGATTACCATGGGGCACAATGTTCCACACACATCCAAAAAGCACCCAGGAATGGTTCAAAAGAAAACACTTAAGACTCTTCGAAAGATTCCAGCAATTAGTCCAGATCTAAATCCTATTGAACACCTGTAGAGAGATCTGAAAACAGAAGTTGGAAGAAGTGGAGTAGTTTGCTATAGAAGAGTGGCCGAACTGCCAGTAGATAGGTGATGGGATCACATTGAAGCAGGTTTTTTTCTGTTATTCTGTCCAGAATACGCTACCAAATATTCAATCTTCTAGGGTGTCAATAATGTAGTTGTTTATTTAATGATTTAAAAGGATATGTTAATTATTGAATTACAAACAAAGTTACTGTACACGTACTGTAGTTAAATTGTGGAAACTAAACACTTTTGTCAATTTTAACTTATTTCAAAGAGTTTTCTTAAAATGTGCAAGGGTGACAATATTTTCAGACACGACTGTATGTCCTCTTATGTTGGATTTTCATATTAAACATGACCAGTTATTATTAAATGATGTTTCAAATAATAAGGTAAACGTATGTAAAAGTAATTCCTGTGAGCAATAACCTCAGGACTGCTCTGAACGCTAGGTTTTGAATAGTTTCATTTTATTTCGGGGGCGAACTGACGTCGGTTCATCCCGGGTTTCTATATACAGTGGGGCCAAAAAGTATTTAGTCAGCCACTGATTGTGCAAGTTCTCCTACTTAGTAAGATGAGAGAGGTCTGTCATTTTCATCATAGGTACACTTCAACTATGAGAGACAAAAATGAGAAAAAAAATCCAGGAAATCACATTGTAGGATTTTTAAAGAATTTATTTGTAAATGATGGTGGAAAATAAGTATTTGGTCACCCACAAACAAGCAAGATTTCTGGCTCTCACAGACCTGTAACTTCTTCTTTAAGAAGCTCTTCTGTCCTCCACTCGTTACCTGTATTAATGGAACCTGTTTGACCTCGTCATCTGTATAAAAGACACCTGTCCACAGCCTCAAACAGTCAGACTCCAAACTCAACCATGGCCAAGACCAAAGAGCTGTCGAAGGACACCAGGAAGAAAATTGTAGACCTGCACCAGGCTGGGAAGAGTGAATCTGCAATAGGCAAGCAGGTTGGTGTGAATAGATCAACTGTGGGAGCAATTGTAAGAAAATGGAAGACATACAAGACCATTGATAATCTCCCTCGATCTGGGGCCCCACACAAGATCTCATCCCGTGGGGTCAAAATGATCATGAGAACGGTGAGCAAAAATCCCAGAACTACACGGAGGGACCTGATGAATGACCTGCAGAGAGCTGGGACCAAAGTAACAAAGGCTACCATCAGTAACACACTACGCCGAGAGGGACTCAAATCCTGCAGTGCCAGGCGTGTCCCCCTGCTTAAGCCAGTACATGTCCAGGCCCGTCGGAAGTTTGCCAGAGAGCATATGGATGATCCAGAAGAGGATTGGGAGAATATCATGTGGTCAGATGAAACCGAAATAGAACTTTTTGGTAAAAACTCAACTCGTCGTGTTTGGAGGAAGAAGAAAGCTGAGTTGCATCCCAAGAACACCATACCTACTGTGAAGCATGGGGGTGGAAACATCATGCTTTGGGGCTGTTTTACTGCAAAGGGGACAGGACGACTGATCCGTGTTAAGGGAAGAATGAACGGGGCCATGTATCGTGAGATTTTAAGCCAAAACCTCCTTCCATCAGTGAGAGCATTGAAGATGGAACGTGGCTGGCTCTTCCAGCATGACAATGATCCCAAACACACCGCTCGGGCAACGAAGGAGTGGCTCCGTAAAAAGCATTTCAAGGTCCTGGAGTGGGCTAGCCAGTCTCCAGACCTCAACCCCATAGAAAATTTGTGGAGGGAGTTGAAAGTCCGTGTTGCCCAGCGACAGCCCCAAAACATCACTGCTCTAGAGGAGATCTGCATGGAGAAATGGGCCAAAATACCAGCTACAATGTGTGCAAACCTGGTGAAGACTTACAGGAAACGTTTGACCTCTGTCATTGCCAACAAAGGTTATGTTACAAAGTATTAAGTTGAACTTTTGGTATTGACCAAATACTTATTTTCAACCATAATTCACAAATAAATTCTTAAAAAATCCTACAATGTGATTTCCTGGATTTCTTTTCTAATTTTTGTCTCTCATAGTTGAAGTGTACCTATGATGAATATTACAGACCTCTCTCATCTTTCTAAGTAGGAGAACTTGCACAATCAGTGGCTAACTAAATACTTTTTGGCCCCACTGTATATGGGCATCTTCACAAAGACTGGGTACTGCCCCTGTACAGGCTTCTGCAAAGTTGGCCAATCAGAAGAAAGTGGGATATTAGGTTGGGGGGCCTTAAAGAGACAGGAGCTTTCACGTTTTTTTTCAGATAAGGATAAAATTATGTGCTTATGATGATGAATGGTCAGTATGAGATAAATAAGGATTTTTTTTTTTTACTTTGAATCCTGACAAACTACTCTAATGGAGTACCAGAATAAAACAAAAGGGGTGAAAATGAGCATAATAGATCCCCTCTAAGATTTCTCAAAAGCAACATGATGTTTCATTGTCATAAATCATTACCTGCTGACCATCTTAATAGGGACTTGCTCGATCCCCTATAATACTTTAGCAACGGAATCCAATAGGATTAGTGACAATCCTTTAAAAACAACAAAAAAATCCTATTGAATTAGTTCGAACAAAATCCAGGGTATAATGATCTAATTGGATCCTATCCTATTGTATGTTAAAATAAAATGAAGAGGAAAGTAAAAGGAGCCTATTTTTGGTGGAAATACACACTGGTCAAGTGGAATGTCCAACGTAGTACACCAACTGTAACACTACCATTTCACCCTGTCAAGCTAGCCTGTGGTGAGGTGTTTACCTGGGAGGAAGGTGGATTTTGAGACGGGAGAGAAACACTCTGGGACCACTGTTGGTTTTAACTCTGCTCTTGATGGCAATGGAACCTGGGGTATAGGAGGTGTTAAAGACATTTCAAGGCTCATGATAGGGTCTGATGACTTCAAAGCATAGTTGGGATGGTCCCTATCATGGCTTGTCAGCTCCTGTTGACTGATCTCTTGCTCATCCTTACAATCAGTATGGTTGTTCTCTTTGCTGCTATGCTCTGGCACAGGGGACTCCACAGCTATGGGAGGACCCACATCTCCAACAGTGAGAACACAAGACTGTCCACCTTTTTGGTTAATAGGAGGCCCTGCATCCTTCCCAATATAATTCTCACGAAGTTCTTCAACACCTTTTTCACTGCTATCTGGATGGGTGGATTGTACTGGCTCCTTACAGGCCCCAGTCTCAGAGCTTCCAGGGTGAAGCCCATCCTCCAGCGCAGGGCGTTCTACACATGGACCAAGTGATGTATCTTCCACCGAAGATACACATTCCTCGTCAGTCTTCTTGGCATTGCTCCCGGGATTGTAAGACTGGGAGTTGACGTTTGCCAAGTCCTTGGTACTAACAGAGTTGGGTCGGGAAACAGTACCCTGGGAATTATGATGATGTAACGGGCTCTCAAGCTGAGATGACAGATCAGAGATATCAGTACTTTCTTGTTGAGGTAGAGTTTCTGTGTGTTGTTGGGTCATAGCTGCAAAGCCATATGAGGAATCAATGGATAGGATTTCAACATCAGTGTCCATAGGACCAAGTGAAGCCTTGACTCCCGAAGACCTTTGAGTGAGAGAAGATGTAAGAGTTTGTGAAGCAGTGTGAGTAGGGTTTAAGGCCTGCATGCCTGCCAATGGCTTCCCAGCCTCTATTGGGTCAATGTAATGGGGGGACTTGTTGGTCGGTCTATTTCTGTCTTTAGCCGTAGATGTATACAATTGTGTCTCTGTTTCTGATGCAAACAGAACCATGCCTCCCTTCTGTACATCCCACTTTCCCTCTGTATCCATCTTCTCTCCCTCCTTTCTCTCTGTCCCTCCTCTAACCAGTGGGCCATTCCTACCATCTGTAGCTTCATAAACAGAGCTGTTCTGAAGGCTAGATACTGACTGCCCTGTGTACACAGAGCTAGCTCCGACAATCAGAAGACTTCTTTTGGATATAAAGGCATAATCAATCAAACTAGACTCAGCCAGATCACTTTCACTCCTGTATGGTTCTGGTGTGTAAGTGTCTGAGTCATGTGTCGGACTTGTTACTGATCCAGCGGTAGTTTGCATTTCAGATACAGTGGCAGGGGGTATCAGGAATGGGGAAAGGGCCTCCGTAACCGGAGGTGGCATGAGTGAGGGGGTCTGGCTGCTCTCTTGCCCTAATAAAGAAAAATTGCATGTTAAAAAACACATGTCTATTAGGTTGTTTACATAGTCAATGTGAGTATAATTCTCAAACTTAATTGAAACATCAATCAAATGTGTTAGCCCTACTAGTACTGGGTTCCGAGCCAAGCTTGTTCAGCCTGCCCGACTGCTGGATATCGGCGCTTGGCTGGAAGTCTTCAGATCCCTCTGTGCCTGTTCCCATCACTCCAGGATGCGATGGAGTAGGAGCACTAGAGACACTGGTGAGCTGCTGGGCTGAATGTGGAGGGCAACAAGAGGCCACTGCCATTGAGCGATTGTGACTACTTTCCTCTGTTGAAGAGAAGTATGAACGTTTTATGGTAAAAACTAATTTAAAATATAGGTGGAAAAAAAAGTATTGTTTAGGGAGTTACGAAAAAACAACAACTGAAAACTGGGTCCCATTAAATCTGGAAGACGGGATAAATTAACAGAATGTATTATCTGGATAACAATAAAAACAATGCTTTAAAATGATCTTGCATTTGAGAGTTGCAACTCGAAATGGCACAGTACCATGCAGCATAATTACAATTACTTATCATTACACCTGTCAGATCTGCCCTTCCTTCGGTTGGGCCTTGTGTATCCACAGCTCTAAAGTCCTCCATAGCACCTAGTGAGTCGCTGTTGTTTCTGGCAGGCTGTCTGACTTTCTTGCATTCAGCATTCTGGTGATCTTCATCAATGCTCTTTGGCCCACACTGCAAAATTAAAATAACATATGGCAATAGTGTTCATTGCATGCCCAAATCTACATGAACTTTATCAGACTACTGAATCAAGATCATTCATTCAATTATTTTAGTGCTTTGTGAACCTCGGTAATATATATAATGCTTTATAGTGCTAGTTTATAGTCTAACTATAGCTAACTTAAAGGGTGTCCAACATATTTTGTATTTAAATTGCTGTTACCTGCAAGCCTATTCTTTGGAACAAACAACTGCTCTCATAACAGTTTTGTGGTGTAGTGACCTGAAATGTAGTGTAGAGTAGTGATGGAATTAAGGCTGAGGCGAACCAGCGCTGCATCAATATATTGTACTGTTTGATCCCTATCAATAGTCCGATAGTAAGGCATGTATATTGTGCTTTTATTTATTATATTTGAATTTTCTGTCTCTGATGTTTATTTATTTATTTTTTTTTAACTGCTCATTAAATTCCCATGGTTATATGCTGAATGTACTGAATGCACTGTTGCACAATTTATCAAGTTGTTTCAACCTTTGCCAACGTAACAAATCGAAAAAGTACATGATGTCACTGCTAACAGCTTGATTTGTTGATCCCCGTTTTTGTTGCGTAAGAACGTAAGAAGCCTTGCGCTGTTGGATTGTGAAAATATTATTTATTTATTTTTTAAGATGAATAATAACTACGATACATCGATAGTTTGGGAAACAATATATCGATAGTAAAAAAGAAGGCATTGCAACCAGCCTTAGATGGAATAGACCTTTAGTGAAGTGTAGTGATAGACCTTTAGTGTAGTGTGGTGTAGTGATAGACCTTTAATGTAGTGAAGTGTAGTGATAGACCTTTAGTGCAGTGTGGTGTAGTGATAGACCTTTAGTGTAGTGTGGTGTAGTGATAGACCTTTAGTGTAGTGTAGTGCAGTGATAGACCTTTAGTGTAGTGTGGTATAGTGATAGACCTTTAGTCCAGTGTAGTGATAGACCTTTAGTGTAGTGTGGTGTAGTGATAGACCTTTAGTGTAGTGCAGTGTGGTGATAGACCTTTAGTGTAGTGTAGTGCAGTGATAGACCTTCAGTGTGGTGTGGTGTAGTGATAGACCTTTAGTGTAGTGCAGTGTGGTGTAGTGATAGACCTTTAGTGTAGTGTGGTGTAGTGATAGACCTTTAGTGTAGTGTGGTATAGTGATAGACCTTTAGTGTAGTGTGGTGTAGTGATAGACCTTTAGTCCAGTGTAGTGATAGACCTTTAGTGTAGTGTGGTGTAGTGATAGACCTTTAGTGTAGTGTGGTGTAGTGATAGACCTTTAGTCCAGTGTAGTGATAGACCTTTAGTGTAGTGTGGTGTAGTGATAGACCTTTAGTGTAGTGTAGTGCAGTGATAGACCTTTAGTGTAGTGTGGTATAGTGATAGACCTTTAGTCCAGTGTAGTGATAGACCTTTAGTGTAGTGTGGTGTAGTGATAGACCTTTAGAGTGGTGTAGTGATAGACCTTTAGTGTAGTGTGGTGTAGTGATAGACCTTTAGTGTAGTGTGGTGTAGTGATAGACCTTTAGAGTGGTGTAGTGTAGTTTAGAGTATAAATGGGTCTGTGTAGTGTGGTGTAGTAAGGGACCTGATGAAAAAGAGAGGGATTTTTACAAAATCCATGGCAGTCTAAATCAATATGTTTTTAACTGCATACATCAAATAGCATCAATAGCAAGTGTTTTAAAATAGGACACATTTCTGAATGATTGAAAACACTGAAAAATGCTCTACTCTAAAAACCAAGCTGATGACTCACATGCATACAAACTGTTACAGGAGAGCTCCTTAAAAAGTGGAAATGTGTCAAAGCCTAGCAGAGACTTCCTGGAGATGGTGGAGAATAGAGTACCTTCAGACGATTCAGAGCCGACAAACGTGGCAGGACAAAAGGCCAAACGTCAAAGAGAGTATCGAAGTTTAGAGGCATTGTGCAATTATTCTGTTAACATTATTTTAGTGATAGTAACAGATATGTTTAGTATTAGCTATTGGTAAATCGATGCTAGCCAATTGCAATCTTTTGATAAGCCATGCTCATCTGTCTCTTCCAGTGGAGTCAGTTTTTATTTTATGCAAATGCATGTTTACCTTGTCTTTGTGACGGAAAATATACTTTGTGTTTGTTTTCAGTTTCACATTTTAACTTCTAACTTTATTTTTAAATAATATTCGAATTAATATTTCACTTTGTCTCCCGAGGAGTTTATTTTGGATCCTGGATTTAAATGTTTAGCTCACTGGATAGATTCGCTATGCCCAACCTGACCAGTGCACAGCCTGTGGGACACGTTTAACCCAAACACTCAACACAAAGCTTGGCTTCATGGTAGTAGTGGAGTAGTATGAAGGAAGCCATTGCTGAAACCCCCCACATATAATCCCGGTCAGAGTTTGTCAGAAGACATGTTGTAGATACAGACAATAGGGGAAAATGTTCTCGTATGAGACCAAATGGAACTTGAAATGCTATGTGTGGGTGGAAGGTTAACACTGCTCATCCCCGTGAGAACACCTTCCCCACGGGCAAGCATGGTGGAAGTAGCACCACGTTGGTGGGCAGCTGTCCATCTACAGGGACTGGGAAGGATTGGGGGCAAGATGGAAGAAGCCAAATAGAGAACAATTCTAAAACTGAGTACATCCTGTTTCAGTCTGCACGAGAAACGGGGACTCCGTCCGAGGTGTCCATTTCCAGCAGGAAAATATTTCAAACATAAAGCGAAAGCTACACTGGAGTGGTTTAAAAGTAAGAACCTGTGTCTTAGAAATGACCAGTCCATTACCACTGACAATGTAAATTGGTTTGAAATAATTTTTCTCTACACTTTTTAACACATGGTCGTTCCTCAAACCTTAACAGTCAGGCAGTTGATAATGGATAATTATGTAAATGTAGAGTACGATAGTTACGCGAGGCCTAAAATAGGCAATCATATTTACTAATAGGGTTGCACGATTTACCGGTACCACATAGTGCAACGGTAACAAGGCCCCACAATACAGTACTGTGCTGATAGCTACGTATGCTGAAAGGCAAACATTATTCAATAACTAGTATACTCTATATTTACATTATATTTGGCTGTCCACGAGTGGAAAGCCAAAGTGATTAAATTAGCCAGAAGACAACCTAATTTTGCACGTCCTTTATCAATAAATAATATTCATATGCATATCATTCCACATAATTATGTTGAAGTGATAAAGAAAAGTCTGCTTTTTTGAAGTGGTATCGTGATACTACTTTGTATCATGATACTTTTGCTGGAATATTATTGTAGGGAATATTTTGGTATTGTAAAGCCCCCTACTTACTATTTTAAATAAAAGCATTTCAAATGTAATCTTGTTTTATGAACTCAAACTCTGGTAACCCTTTCACTTTAAAACCGAAGCCCTGTAGAAATGTGTCACTAACGTCACTAATAAAAAAAAAAAGCTTGGCATGATTTATTTGCAGCCAAGTATCTAAAAAAAAAAGAATAACATATCCTACCATCTGTAAGGTGTGGAAAAAACGCAAGGACTTCGGTTTTCAAGTGTTAGATTTAGCTAAGCAAACCAAACAAAGAAAAGAACCTCCCATTTGCCACAGTATCATTTGCAGACCAAGTAAGGTAACATTGTTTGGACTGGCACGTTACCTGTTTTTTAAAGGCCATTGTGGAGTAGCTGTATTCCCCCGACAGAAGGACTGCTCCATCTTCCTTTGCTTCAATCCGCTCTAGCATCACCTCATGTTCTCCTTTAAGGACCTGCCATAAAATTAATCACCCGTGAGATTTTTAATTCAATACTAACTTTTTATGTGTTTATTTAACCTGAACAGAGGGCGCTAAACAGGCAGAGAGAGAGGGAATCAGTGAAACAAATCAGCTGTATTATGTCATGCTAATAATGATTTTAATAAATTAATGAATATATGAATTAAAATGAGAAAGGGGTGGAGAAGGGGGAGAAAGAGTACTAAAGAAGAATAGCGCTAAACGGAGAATAAACACTTTATTATTCAGTTGCCGTGCACTCCGTTGACACTACTGTGCAAAACGTAATTTAGCATCCTCTCCATCAGGTTTATGAGCTGGCGTCAACATCACTTTTTGGGCCTCTGCTAAGTATAAATTCAGGCCATTATTATTCAAAAAGGGTTGGGAAATCTCACATCCATACACTGGTTTAGATCTACAGGGGGGCTTAGTTTATTCCCTATAGAATAAACCATAATACTTTAATAGCATTCGATATCAATCAAACTATCAGTCAAAGTTTGGATATGCTCCCCTTTCTCAGGTATAGTTTTTGAAGGTTTTTGAGAAAACAATTGGTGCCATGACCTAAAGAACCAGAACAACATAACAATGACATTGTTGATACTCAGGTTCAAAAAGCATTTACTTGGTACTCTTGATGTGCTGTTAATTTTGTCTCCTTTCTTGCCACTGCCTGGGTCTGGGTAAGCAGCAGCTTGTGGGCATGTTGCAGAGACTTCATCACCTCCTGGAGACACACACACCACTGAAAAATACTTCTATCCTCGCACATGGACGTCTGGATTCCAATGTGACACAAAAGATGCGCAAAAGTAAGGTAGGAGTGCATTTGTAAATTCATGAACAAAATCTATCCCAAATATTTTGACAAGTCTTTGCTATGTCTCTATAGCGTATAAGCTGGACATCTTTTTTTTTCTTATTATTTCTGTTTAAGACACTAAAGTTTTTTTTTTTTTTCTTAATCATTTGTTCATAATATGTCTTTCTAAAATGTATTAAATTTGTTGTCAGTGTTATTTGCAAGGGAAAATATATAACAGCCAGGGCATTTTGGGATCTAAATGCCGAACTGGGAGGGCATTTTGATCCTGAAATGCTCAGCTCGGAGTACATTTTCCCCAACATTATACAACAGCTTATAAACGAAAATGTAACTCTATATTTAATGTGATCGAGAATATATAATTTGATTGTGTTCCATTTACGAGGCATCCAAGTTCCTTAGCAACCGCAAATAGAGCTCCGGCCGTTGACGTCACGCAGTCACAGCGTTCCACTGTAAACCTAAAAAACGCCATATTGGCAGGAAAGCTAGCCAAATTAGCCTATTGCGGTGAATATGGTGGACAGCTGTTGTGCGCCAGAGTGCCAGAACAAACGTGGACGAGTAAAAGTGAGAGCACTTTATCGTATTCCTAAAGATCCTGAAAGAAGAAAAAAATTGATTACTGCCATAAAACATGCCAGAAGCGAACAGAGGAGAACGCAACGATGGGATTTAGAAAGTAACGGATTCTGCTTGTGTAGTACTAGTATTAGCCACTTCCTGTTAGGTAACGTTACAGAATAAAATGTTTCTTAATGTTGATATCTTTTTATTTGTATCAATATGTTTCCTTTTTATTACCGGCCTTTATTACGGTTACTGTTACTGACGATTTTATTATACAAAAAGCAAGTTCAAGCCATGAATCATTGCGTGGATTTTGTCGGGCTGATAAAAGCTAAGTTATGCAAAAAAAAATATATATATGAAAATAACACCGGGGGCATTATAAGGGTCACTAATGTTTAATCTATCATTTTTTTCAACATATCATTGGGATTTAATTGGGCGGCATACTCGGATAGCTAGAAATTCACGCTGGCGCCTTTTTATTGACACAATATCGGCATAAACAAAAAAAGTCACGTGACGTCCGCAGCTCTATAGTCAGACTAATTCCTGCGTTACAATGACCGGCCAACACATTTTCCACTATCAAGACAATGGAAACATTCTTCCAGCAAATAGCGGAACCTTGGATACCAAACGGCATGTCCTAGCAACCATTTGGGGTGGGAGTACTTCTTGGTTGCCACAGTCTAAACCTAGCTTACAGTATAAGATTAGCTAGCGAGCAGGTTTTGCTGCCTCAGTACCAGTCTTATGAAAACTACGTAAGATGCTCAGGAATGCAATAGTGTAATTTAAATTAGGAAGAACAGAAGAAACCGGCATAACTTATTTACTGCCATTTTGTAAGGGTATTTCATTGAGCATCTTACTGCATGACATGTTCAAGATGACATTTCAAGTCATGGCATGAAAATCACAAATGATAAATTACTACATTTAAAAAAGTTAGGCTGGTTGCAGAAACAACTCCAGCACTGCAGACAAAACTTTAGAAAAACCTTTTCTGTGCTTTCTGTGGCAGGAAAAATATAGCATCCATACACCAGCTATACTTTAAAAAGCTAGCTAGGAAGTAGTAAAAAAAAAACGTAGTTTTCATAAGACTGGTACTGAGGCAGCAAAACCTGCTCGCTAGCTAATCTTATACTGTAAGCTAGGTTTAGACTGTGGCAACCAAGAAGTACTCCCACCCCAAATGGTTGCTAGGACATGCCGTTTGGTATCCAAGGTTCCGCTATTTGCTGGAAGAATGTTTCCATTGTCTTGATAGTGGAAAATGTGTTTGCCGGTCATTGTAACGCAGGAATTAGTCTGACTATAGAGCTGCGGACGTCACGTGACTTTTTTTGTTTATGCCGATATTGTGACAATAAAAAGGCGCCAGCGTGAATTTCTAGCTATCCGAGTATGCCGCCCAATTAAATCCCAATGATATGTTGAAAAAAAACTGCTGGGTAAAAAAGATACATACAGCAATTTGAATTATCAATTTTGGTGATGTAGAAAAAAGTTATCAAATGAATTTTGCTTTGTGGCATGGCCCCTTAACTTCTTGTGCGTGATTATGATAGACTACAACTGGCAAGTTCTCTGAGCCCATTTAAATTGGGCTTGTTTGACACACTCATTACACTCAGCCACAAACGCTGCAATGGGAAAGTCTAAGGAGCTCAGCACGGATCTGAAAAAGCGGATCATTGACTTGAACAGGTCAGCAAAGTGACTTGGAGTAATTTCAAAGCAGCTACAGGTCCCAAGATCAACTGTGCTAACAATTGTTTGGAAGTATAAAGTGCATGGCACAGATGTCTCACTGCCACGATCAAGAAGAAAACGCAAGCTCTCACTTCCTGCTGAGAGAAAATTGGTCAGGATGGTCAAGAGTCAACCAAGAACCACCAAAAAGCAGGCTGGCGATGAATTACAAGTTGCTGGAACACAGGTGGCAGTGTCCACAGTCAAGTGTGTTTTACATCGCCATGGGCTGAGAGGCTGCCGTGCAAGAAGGAAGCACTTGCTCCAGAAGCGGCACCTTAAGGCTCGACTTAATTTTGCTGATCACATGGACAAAGCAACGGCCTTCTGGAGGAAAGTTCTGTGGTCGGATGAAACAAAAATGTAGCTATTTGGCCACAATAACCAGAAGTATGTTTGGAGGAGAGAGGGTGAGGCTTTCAACCCCAAGAACACCATATCTATTGTCAAGCATGGTAGTGGTAGAGTTATGCTCTGGGCCTGTTTTGCTGCCAGTGGAACTGGTGCTTTACAGAAAGTAAATGGAATAGTGAAGGAGGAGGATTCCCTCCAAACTCTTCAGGAAAATCTAAAACATCAGCCCTAAGGTTGGGTCTTGGACGCAGTTTGGTATTCTAACAGGACAATGACCCCAAACATTCAAAAGTGGTAAAGGAATGGCCAAATGAGGCTAGAATTAAGGTTTTAGAATGGCCATCCCAAAGTCCTGAATTAAACCCCATCGAGAACATGTGGACTGTGCTGAAGAAACAAGACTGCGCCAGAAAGCCAACAAATTCAGTTGAACTGCACAGATTCTGTCAAGAAGAATGGTCAAAGATTCAACCAGAAGCTTGGGGATGGCTACCAAAAGCGCCTAATTGAGGTGAAAATGGCCAAGGGACATTTAACCAAATATTAGCATTGCTGTGTGTATATTTTTGACCCAGCAGGTTTGGTCACATCTTCAGAGGCCCCATAATAAATTCTTAAATGAACCACATTTCATGAATTTTTTGGTGACAATGTAGTATGTGCTCCAATCATTCCATAATTGAAAAAAAAAGTTGTAGACATTTTTGTAAACTCAAGACTGCCATGACCTACATGTTCTTTACAAGTGTATGTCATGCTAGCTGACACAGAGGGAAACTGGAAAGCTGAAGTTGGTGTGGAGGAGGACGACACCCAGCTACACTCTTTTTTTTCTTTAACTGACGGTTTCCAATAGCTCCGTAAATGGATTCACACTTGTGACCAGTGACAGACATGATCTGCCTCAATTCAAGACCAGCCACAGAGAGTAGGTGGACCGCAGTACTACAGAGGCTAGGATTTGTGTAGCGGTTGGACAAGCCTGCTGCTACACTCAAACGGGGGAGCATATTACCAAGAACGTTTTTCCCATGACCTCATTAGAGTACCATACTTTCAGACAATCCAGTTCATCCTAAGGAGTACGCAGAGGGTGTAGATAGGGTGTAAATATATTGCTTAAGGCTGGCAACTGGGCAGTTTTGACTGTCTGTGCAAACATAAAAACAATTATATTGTTGCAGAGTTTGAATGCAATATCCAAAATAATGTTGAACTTTGTTATGGCAATTCAGAGATGTTTATATTGTGGCAAAGGTGCCCACACTATGTTCTCTTCCATTTGCGTGCCGCACTGACACATACAATTATCTGAAAACTTGTTTCAGCTCCTTTGCTGCACAGGTATAAAGATTGTTTTGTGTTGAACTGTGCATCAACCAATCCTGGAATACTTGGTTAGCCCAAGCTGCTGTTTTATTGGTGTTTTTCTCCTGTACGTCATCTTCCACCCTCTTCAGCTCTTTTTTTGTTATGTCCCTTAACACTTTGTTTGGGCAATCTTTTTTGGACTTGACTGCAACTCTTCCCAAGAACCGCTTGTTAAAATAATTTTATCCCCCGAATATATGAAAGTTGATGTCAAACTCATTCTCCCCCCCTTTTTTTAAGTTCCCTAATATTAGCAACTTAGGTTGGTAAAGATTGTAGAAAAGCTAACCTTTTGACAGTTATGACTGCTATGGTTGCCATGGTAGGAGGATATAAACTATCAACGTAATTACCTGTGTTGATATAGAACGTAAGTAGGGCCGATATGCAGGGCATTTGTCGTAGAAAAAAAATGCACCCCCTCCAGCGAATCAGAATCGAGTATTCAGCAATGCCGTTGCATAAAATAAAACTAAAAATATAAGCAGATTTTTGAATTAAGGGAATGATCTTACTTTTGAAATAAGCTAAGCATTAAACTATTATATTTTAGTGAGATGAAAAGAAACATTACTATTTGCACTGTTTTGTACGTTAAGAGTGAAAAAGTCTTCGACATTCAGGAAATAAGTGTTTTTGAGTCACAATGGGTAAGGCTTTCCAACTTTGCTCACTATAGTTCATAGCTTTATGGATTGCTGCTTGTTCCTTTATGTTGTTATGGGAAAGAGATTTAAGGTTGTGTTTATTTTAGTCATTATTCTTGGTTATATGTGGGTCATCCTGTGTGATAGTGTGTGTACTCTCCCTTGTTCTTATACCAAGTTAGATCAAATCTGCTGGACAATTTTTTCACAAAAAAAATGTAATTGCCGTTCATTGCTTGCACCAAGCCATGTCACTTGTTGCTTGAGACTTTTATGGATGAACAAATTGAACATCTTTACTGAAAGAGCCTCTACTTGTCGCAGCACTGCAAACATCAATTCTATAACATAGAAAGACGTCAGAAAATACATAGAAAAACGAACGTTCTATGCAATAGAAAGATGTCAGAAAAACAGCCAGTAAAGACGTACTATGAACATGGATTCTAGATTAGAGTAAGATGTAAAATGTCTAGAAAATATGTATATTAAATATCTATTCCTGGGGACACTGGGACAGAGGGACATTGTATTGACATGAGGAAAAGTAGTCTGGACCATGTCAAGAAAAGTCTTAAAACTTGAATTCTGCTCCCTCTTTAGGATGTCTTTACAACTTCCCAAGATATAAATTAGACAACTTTTCAATAACATCTTCTCAAACTTGGAGGTTGCTATTTAAAGAAATAGTGTGATATTGTTTGACGTTTTACATAATTCTAGTATCTCCCAGAGTTATTGTTCTGCCAAGTAATGCCTAGTTCCTGTATTCTAAGCCAAGCAGATAGAGTGAAGGCCTCTCCTTCATAAAACAACACCAAGACAACTGGCCAGTGAGCTTGAAATCCGTGGCAAACTAAATTAAATTGGGCTGAAAAGTGTTACTTTCTGAAGTCTAGTAAGCATAGATAAGGCACGCCACCTTCTGTATCAAGCTCTCTATACTTCCTGGAACTAGTAACTCAAGGAAACAGTAACCAAAAACTCACTCTAGTCAACACTAACTCAAAGGTGTCTCATGTGAAAGTGTCAGGCCGCCAGTTTCCCCTATGAGTTGGCAGTGTTCAAAGAAAATTTGCCAGTTCCCTATAATTACTCTTAGCTCCTGAATTAGACCCGTTAATTAGGTTTATATGGGTGGGCATAAGACTTTGGCATTTCCACCTGGTTGATTACATTCATCCAGCCCTACTGAATCCATATCATCCAGCCAAAGAACTCCTAATTGAGGAGTTAACAATCTGCTCTATCACCCAGACGCAGAGTGTGTGTTCTCAGAAATAAACGGGCAGTACTGGCTTCTATGGTATAAATGTCATCAACCATTTTGCCTAGAACGTTATAAATTACGTGGACAGCTCAAAATATCCATGGTGGAAGATCTACCACAAACAGTTTCAAACGTTTCCCTAAACAATGGCACATCAAATCTGTCAGCAGAGAACAAAATCATATTTAGTTTCCTTTTCAATGGTCTTGTGAGAAAAAAAAGTTTAGTATTAATTGGACAATATATCTAAAGGATAAAAATCTAAACATATTCAGTCAAGCTAAGCCTTGTAGTGAAGAAGTGAGAGGGTTCGCAAAGTGTTACTAATGCTGGAGTATTGGCTCATTTCAAACTCACCTGCTTTTCTGCTCTTTGACTTGTATTTTCTCCCTTGAGTTTCTTATTTATTTCAATTTCCTGAATGTATTTGAGAAAATTAATGTCACACAGAATATATAACTTTCACCCTTTTTTGGGGATTGTTGGATTTGCACATATTAATAATAATAATAATAATAATTATTATTATTATTATTATTTGCACATATTAGTATCAAACCAAGCTGTTTGTACCGTAAGCAGCCTGTGATGCAACTGCTGTGTGTACTGTTGGAGAGCAGCATGGTGGCTTGTCTCCTTAGACCTCCCATGAGACAACACTGTTGTCTCGATCAGCTTGTGGTTCAGCTCTGCCAACTTCTGAAGGACAATATGTTGAATTTTTTAAATAATTTCTCAAATAAATTACCCAACAAAAAACATTGATTAGTCCAGGATAATATTAATAGTTAGCAAATTGTCAACTGTTAACATTTGATCCTTTTAATATGTTCATCAAAATCATTTCTCCCTAAATACATCTAATAATACTGAGCTAATGACAGTTGAATTTAAATCAAAAGTGCATGAAGACAAGGGGTTTCTATATCACTTTCTCAGACACTTAAGCATTGGCACAGCCCCAACTGCAGCACTCCAGTGCTATAATAGTAAACCCCGGAATGGACTGTACATCACGTTCTTTTTAGTCAATAGACTCAAGACGACCTCTCACTTACCTTTTTTAAGGTGATGATGGTAGTCTCTTGATTTTTATTCACCAAAATCAGTCTTCTATTTAGTCTCATGGCATCATCAACTATAAAAAAAATATTTAAGTAATAAAAAAGCTATTGGAGTTTCAGATTCCAAGAGACAAAAAGACTGTTATTTACATTGGATTGAATTTTCATTGTAAAAAAAACGTCCACCCTTATTTGACAAAATACACTATTTGGACAAAAGTATTGGGCCACCTACACATTACACCTACAGGAGCTTTTATGACATCAAATTCCAAATCCGTAGGCATTAATATGAAGTGGGTCCCGCCTTTGCAGCTATAACAGCTTTCACTCTTCTGGGAAGGCTTTCTACAAGATTTTGGAGCGTGTCTGTGGGAATTTTGCCCATTCATCACAGTCATGCTGGAACCGAAAAGGGCCTTCCCCAAACTGTTCCCACAAAGTTGGAAGCATAGAATTGTCCAAAATTACTTGGTAAGATGAAGCATTAAGATTTCCCTTCACTGGAACTAAGGGGCCTAGGCCAACCCCAGAAAAACAACCCCATAGCATTATCCCTCCTCCACAGTTGGCATAATGCAGTCAGGCAGCTAACGTTCTCCTGGCATTCGCCAAACCCAGACTCGTCCATCAGACCACCAGATAGAGAAGCGTGATTCGTCACTCCACAGAACACGTTTCCACTGCTCCAGAGTCCAGCTCCCGGGCGCACAGTTTTGGTGCCAGAGCTGGTTTGGAACTCTGCAGTTATTGAGTCAGCAGAGCTTTGGCAACTTTTACACACTATGCGCCTCAGCACTCGGAGACCCCGCTCTGTAACTTTACGTGGTCTGGCACTTCGTGGCTGAGCTGCTGTGGTTCCTAAACGTTTCCACTTTGCAATAATACCACTTACAGTTGATTGTGGAATATCTAGGAGAGAAGAAATTTCATAAACTGACTTGTTGCAACGGTGGCATCCTATTACAGTACCACGTTCGAATTCAGTGAGCTCTTTAGAACGACCCATTCTTTCACAACTGTTTGTAAAGGCAGACTGCATGGCTAGGTACTTGATTTTATACACCTATGGCAATGGGACTGAATGAAACACCTGAATTCAATGATTAAGAGGAGTGGCCCAATACTTTTTTCCATACAGTGTATACGATATCACAAAATATATAGCACATCTTAAATCTACATCAGAACATAATATCCTTTGTAAGGATTTGTTTAGAAAAACTTAAGTTACATTATCTAACAGACAAATACTATATGACGGAGCTAGATATAATAAATACTGTACTCTAATCAAATTAAGATGAATAATGTGTTTGACAGTCAGACAAATAGACAAGTGTATTGACCACTTAATTAATTATACTAAATTTGAAATTGTAGTTCATGGAAGTGTGGCAAGAAATGTGCATATAGTTTTGGACCTGAAAATACTTCCATTCACGTTTTAGCAACAGTAAATTAGGTAATTTAATCAAACAAGCAGTACCGTTAAGCTCAAGCTGTTGGTGGGCCTGCTTGATCGTAGCGTACTGCCTGGACAGAGCTCCAAAGCGCCTCTCCACCTCTCTTAGCTGCTTCAGATGGTTGTCCTTGCTCTGGCACTGCAGCTGCAACTTCTGCTCCTGGAGAAACAGGTAAAGATAGATATTTAAGAATCAATTGAAAAGTATACAATGCACAAGTCATTCTAGTAATGCCTTTGCAGATTTTGCAACTGTAGGGAGGAAGGAAGCAAATCTGAGGCAGTTGTTTTTTAGGGTTATGCAAAAAAACGGAACTATGAAAACTGATAAAAAAGTAAGCCCAACATTTTTTTATATTCAAGCAAAATAGGTGTATCTTTCTTAGAACAAACAAGCATCTATTGAATGATGCAGAAGAGTAATGTCTATGTTCTGAATATGCTGTGAACTGTGAAAAGTGAAAAAATGGTTTCCTTTTGGAACTATGTGGACTTTAGAAGGGGTAGTTTGTAAATGACTGGGGCAGCAATGTTTTTTTTTTTCCCATTCTGAATTAACCCGTTTAATTGCAACAACATATCCCACTTTATTGCCCTGTTAATGTTGGCTTTGACAGGCCAAATGAACTATGCGGATAGGCTGAAAACCCTATTTGATAACCAAGTACATTATTTAGTTAAAATGTGGACAGCTTGGACGGATATAATGGTCACACTTAAAGAAATCAGTGAATATGTTTTGAATGTCAATATTGTCCTTTCAAGTTTTTATTTAAAGGGATATGTGTGTATTTACAACAGCAGGCACATTTACTTTACAGCCATTTGTTCATTTTCTACTCTTCTATCGGTGACCATTTTGAATAATCCTTTTCCATATTTTGTATGATTATAACATAACACAAATACGTATATTGTTAATTTATAGTTTTGAAGGCATTTTAAGATAGGATGAGAAAAAGTCGAATAAAAAATAAGTTGCGAAAAATATACTTCAATGAGAAAAAAAATACATAGTATAACATTTTGGCTTGTGTCTCCACCTGCCTAGATAAGAAGTCCACTCAGCACACGCCTCAAAACCCTTTAGTACTCCTCACTGTTGGATTGGCTGTAAAAAGCCCATTATTTTCCCCTTTCTTACTCTCTGTTTCTCATCCACTGTAATATGAAGAAGGTTAAACCGAGCAAGGCGGTTATAAAATATTTTAATAGATATTTTCTCTCCCGCACCACTGGTTCAAGTGTCACACACTCCCTATCTGTTGCTCCTGATGAGCTGATCCATCCCCCTCATCCTCCTGCCATTCCTGTCTTTAATTCCTTTCACTCCCACCCAGCCTCTGTCAACAATTTATATAATAGGAAAACCTATACTTACCATCTCATTTAATTTCTTCTCCAAACTGTACTTGGATAACTGTAAAACAATAGTTAAAGAGAAAAAGGTGGTTTTAGGTTTCAGAAGGTGTGCCAAATCGAAATTCAATGGATATGCAGATGTGTTATTCGAACTGACATGTAGATTAGATCAAAGAACCGTTAAATGTTATTGTTTTAAAATTTCACAGTGAATGTTTCAAACTTAATGTGTTAGCATCTCTAATGTCTAGCAAAAGTGATTAAAGGTAAATATGTATTAATATAATGTTACAAATGGGACGTTATGGGAATTTATTAACACTTAAATCATTACCTCAATAACAAATGAACGGATCACTTTAATACAAATGAAAAGTAATTTTAAAAAGGCCTAAGACGGCCGCCATGGGACCATTTAAAAAGGAACTCATTTCATTCTGCTCGCTATTGTGCTTGTAGAATATCAAAAGCTGTCTTTGTTGTCCCAATTGTGCAGCCTGGCTGTTAAAACGCAGTGGAGCGTAGGGATGGTCATATATCACCTCTGCTGTGTCAGCCCTACAGACTGCAATACATACAGTACACCCAGACATAAGGGTCAGCCAAGGGATAGCTGGCTTTCCAGATTTACAATACATAGAATGAAAGTTGTCTTAAAACACACTGCTACAGTTGAAATGTTAACTACAACAGTAAAAAAATTAACTGCCTCCTTTATCTTTTACTCTTCCAAGAGGAATTTAAGTTTTTCTATGCAATTACCTGCAACAATTTGAACTCTTCTTTCAGACTATTGATTTCCTTGTCTTTTAGCTCTGCAGTCAGTTGATGTACACCCTGAAAATGTACATTTGTTTCCTAATTATTCTTTTATTTGACATATTCAGCATGGGAGCATAGGGTACTGTATTTTGTAAAGTAGTAAATTAATAGTATTAAGAAATCAGAAGTCAAACCTGAAACTGTCCCAAAATAGACAAACCTGCTCTTCCGCAGCTCCTCTGACTTTGGTCTGGAACTTCAACAAAAGTGGAGAAAATAATTATTTCACACAATGTGTGAAAAATAGCACGTAATAATTTCTTCAGCTGGAATATGATAGGGAATAAACACCTGTTTCTTAAGATTGTCAAGAGCCTCTTCTTGCTGGCTGGACACTGTATCAATTTGATGTTGAAGAGATTCCTATAGGACAGCAGTTTTATATGTATTTGTGTGTTAGTTCACATGTGGCATCCTTGTAAGTATATCCTGTGCATCAACAGTAGTGTATTCTAATCGATATATAAATGTTAAATAAATATCTTTATTCTATTGTCTTCTATGTAAGCAATTGACAAGAGGTGACAGTGAAAGCAGCCACCCTGTTAAGTAGGTGCTGACGTACAGGCTAGAGCAGAGCATTGTAACGTTGTTACCTTGTGCCACTCCAGCTCCTGTTTCTCCAACATCAATTTACTAATCTGCCCCTCGTGGTGTGTTTCTGCTTCCTGGAAGGGGGAGGGGATTACATCCACAGAATAAAAATGTTCCTTTCTGCAATCAATTTATATTAATAAAAACTACATGAACATCTCTGTAGTATATGAAACACATGCTACCACATACACCCTTTTACCAGGCACGGCGCTACACCGGGCCTAGGGGGGGGGGGGGGGGGCTATAGTCCCGTCACAAAAGCCCCAGTTAAGTCCCCTCAAACATTTCGGTATTGTTATTATTATTTTTAATAAAGAGATATGTAATAGTTAATAACCAGCCAATCTGTTCCCAATCCAATCCCTAGCTGTTCGCTCATCCCGCATGTATACCCTATCTGTGAGTGTGTGTGTGTGTGTGTGCGTATGTGGGCTTGTCTGACATGCTCGCGCTCGTAAGCTAAATTACAGAGATAGACCGTTTTCTGATCAAGAGACTGAACACAAATGTTCTAATAATTGAGTGTATACATACTTGGTTGCAGAAATGTGTGCTAAAAACCTTCACAGGATATCTCTCGAAACAGGTGAAAGGCAGCGACAGCACCAGGATTTTTTAACTCCCGGGGCTAAAAGGGAGCTTGACCAATACGTGGGGTACTAAGAAAATAATGTTTTAAAAAATTGCTATAAACCTAATACAAGTGACCACAAAACCCCACTTTTCTCTTGATCAGAAAACGGTCTATCTCTATAATTTAGCTTACGAGCGCGAGCATGTCATAAATCAATAGAGGGGAAGATCAGAGTTGGTACCTATTAGAGTGTTGGTCAATGACTGGTCACGCACACTATGAAATGTTTGTGTATGTTTGCCACTATATTTAATATTTTCACACAGCTGAGCACAGAAACCCCCAAAACTATAGTGACTTTAATTCAGTATATGTGCTCATATTAATGTTTGGGAAGGCAATTAAATCAAGAAATCATTTTCAGACAGTTGTAATTGTAATTTACTGTATAATAATTTAGGGGGAAATCTGCTCTAAGAGTCTTGAAAATCAACTTTTGGGAATCTCACCGCACCACAAATCTGGATTGCACTGCCTCAAAGCCGACTTTTAAATCGTATGCCATTTGGACAGGCTGTGTCAGACAATGCAACCATTATTTTACCAGACAGGGGGTAGTAACGGCCATGTTCAGAATTTCCTATTCTAGCTTTAATTGAGGGGAACCAATAATTCTGTGAGGCACCATTTGCAAGTCAGGGCCCTGTAGAATAATAGGCTTGAGGAAATTTGACCTGCCCAATAATGTCTAAGATTATGACATCCTCTTGTCTCAAACATCATTGCCAATAAACACCAGACCTACGAAGTGTTACTTTGATGACAGTGCCTGAGGAGGATCACAGTGATTTAAAGCCTATTTTTCAGACTAAACATTGGCTATAACAGTTAAAACAGGCCATTTTTTGAACTTGTAACCTTTAAGCACATCCAGCTTGTTGTCAGCTGAAATTGCATGCTTCAGGGTTACACTTTGACTTTCATTTGAACAAAAAGTCTGCTAAGAATTTAACCTGCTTTTTGTTCCCTAACACTATACATCACATCATTCTGGGCTCTTCAAGGTTATGGACATAAGAATGAAGCAGGCATTCCAAGTAAAGAATGGTGTTAGTGCAAGCCTTTTGTCTTATTGCTCACAACTGCATAGAACATCTTGGGCATAAAGGAATTTATCAAAAAGAAATAGAAATTAGGTAATGTTATCAAAGAGGCCTGCTATCAGAACATACTCTGCAAATGTGAAGCTCCTCTACTGCTTTAAGGAGATACATTTTAAACTCCAGAACTTGCAGACCGATGGTACCACTATCTGTCTGGTCAGGGTTGGAAGAGAGGGACAGCTCATGTTCCAAAACTTCTCCCAACTGCAAAGAAAAAGGGACCAGTAGGGAACATTCCCAGAAGCATTTCTACCACAACAACCATGTCTTCAAAGCAGTTCATCAATTTAAATATGCAAATGCCCAAAGCTGTGTGTATACGAATTTATTTGCACAGTATAAACTTTGTTGTTATTGTGAGAAATTAATGTGAATAAATGTTGTTAGAGCCCGTTTTTCCGTACAGCAATATCGACTGTGAGTTTCCACGAGTCTTCTCCGGGATCCATTGAATCGTTCTGGCCGAAGTCTCTGGTCTTTGCTTGGCTCTCCCACTCAACGTCACACATATCTGTTCACAGTGAATATGAAATAAAAACATGTTTATTTCGTTTTTAATAGACTCTACATACTTTTACTTCCCAAACAATTGGAGGGATTACAGTAATTATATTACGAAATAAGCAGTAATATAACTTTCATTAAAGCAGTAAGCCTAGAGCAAACTGGTTATTTTAGTCCCCAAATAGAAACACAGACTTGCTGTCCTTTCAGTCCCATGAAATCCACTTTCTTTTTATTCCATTTGACCTGGGGATGGTCCCCTAGTAATATGGCTTTAAATCGCCAGATTGACTCAATCTTGGGAGTAGGAGGTCTCCACCAGCCAACGATTGCCTAATAGACGAGTCTTTTGGCCATTTAGCCCATACTTTTATCAATCATGTAGGGGAATTAAATGATCCCTGGTCAAATTTACTTTTGTTCCGACATAAAATGGCATTGCCATTGTAGCCCGAGGGTGGAGGTGTGTGTAACTGTGTGTGTAAGCGGGGTCACAACGGCTTTCTTGGTTTGCTCCTCTGATCCACTTCAGCAAGTGTTAACCAATGCTGAAAAGCTAAGAAAAGTCAAATTTAAAGAATATCCATCCATTAAACAGGACAATTTCAGTCAACATACCTGGTGACCTGAAATAACTTGACAAAGATATTTATTTCGCAAAAGGACGACCCGAGCCTTGAGCCGCTGAAAAAATGTCCAATCATTAGCATAAAAGCCCCAAAACTGTTTTGCTGGACACTACACTTATTTAGAATGGCCTTAAAGTTAGTGTGAAGGGAAAAAATTCTGAAAACCGTTAACGTTACAGCACAGACACACTAGATTAGGCTATAGTAAAGGCCTAACGTTACTATTGTCGTTATTATATTCAAATGAAGTTCTAAAATATCTAAAAAGAGAAAACGTTACCTTATTATCTTCTTGAATTATTTGACAAGATACAAATTCGCACAAACAACTAACGTTAGCCAACTGTGCAAATGTTGTCTACTTTTCTGAGTGACGTTACGGCTAGCTGGTCAATTATTTGTTGAAATAACGTGAGTAAGTAGAAGCGTTACCTTCTGACTAAACTAAATGGAGGGATAACTTGGAAAACTGCACGGACGACCAGCTAGGTAGCTAATATTTGGATGCATCCGAATTGTCTTGTCTGCTTGGGAACCTTTCTACCTGAGTGAACTAACCCGGAAGTCTGTAAGTGACACAGTCATGATAAGACTTGTTCGAATTCTCCAAATGCTAAGGAAAGGTGCTTCATTGCTTCCTATCTTATGTACTTTAGCAAAGGATAGCCCTGAACCATCCTTTGTACAAAGGAGATTATTGTTAATTACTATTATTCATGTCTATTTTCATAATGATAGTGAATAATGAGAGGCTAGACCAACATTGTCATTGGTTGAAATCGCTGCATGTCATCTCAAGATCAAACTAATTCGGCCCCTAGTGCACCCCACCTGGCAGCCTAAAAAAATTATAACTAAACATAAAAAGCAAATTGCTACGGAAGCTTTAAGAGACCATACATTTATAAATTTGATTTACTTCGTTTTCCCTTAATCTTAAGTTATTCATGTCATCATCAAGGGGGAACAAAGTTTCCTGATCTCGAGAAAATGATCCCGTTATGGCTGTTCCCTGAGATGGCTGTTCCTCAATTCCCAAGAACGCAAGAACGTACTTATTAACAGTATTGCCAGGTGTCCTTGGTAAGTACGTATTGATCACTGAAAATAGTACCCTACTAATCAACCGTCGAAGCTATCGCAAACTGGCGGAGCCAGGTGGCACTGGAGCCCTCTGATTTCTGATTGGCCACGCCGGGTGCGACCTCAACATTTTAACAAGTGATTGGCCAATCGATCTCCGGTTGCACCCACAAAAATGTGCAATAGATCTACCCGTAGTGGAAGTAATGCTCCAAAAGTTAATTGCCAACCGCCAATAGAAATTCAAAGAAGAGGAACCACCAAATCTTGAGTTGAAACTGCTGATTAAAAAATTACTTTTTTTTGACGAATGCCGATTAGGAACAGAGAAGAAGAAGACTGGTCAACAGGACGTCAAAGGAAGTAAAATATTCTGAAAAGGTATTTTGTAACTCACAAATAGCCTACTGTGCAATGTAAATTCTTGTGGTAGCTACAGGATGGAAATGTTGTTGTTTGCGTTTATCTTTTAAATAGTCTATTTTTATTCTTATGGTAGCTAACTTTTTTTTCCAGACCGACCACTATTACGTTTTTCAATGGACCCCTTGAAATACCCCCGGCCCCCGCTTGGACACCCCGTTGAAAAAATCCTAACCCCGCCACTGATTGCAAGGGGATGCACCTTCAGTTATATTTCAAACAAAACATCTAGGCTATTGCTAGACCAAGCCTATTGCCAATCTGATTTGTTCACACTAAAAGCATATCAAGCGTTGAACGCAAAGGTCAGTTTTCACGCTTAAACGTAGAAATTGTAGCACTGACTCAGAGTTCCAATTGAAGGCATTAGAGATGAAGGAGCATTTCCTTGACAGGGGCTACTCAGAGGCTGTTGTGTCAACAGCCTTTACATAAGCTATGTGCCCATAAAGAAACAACGTATTGATAAAAAATAGTCCTCGGCGTCTCTCGACTGAGATTTCACCCAAAATAGGAGAAGTGAACATTTTTATTTTAAAACATTGGCATGTGCTCCAAAATCATCCTATTTTGAAGACATTTGTGACAAACCGCCCCTCTTTTCCTTCAGGAAATTCCATTCTATAAAAGGTAGAGTGGTCCACAACATGATCCAACCAATGTCGTCACTGAGTGGGCTACCTACACCACCAGTTTTTTTTTTTAGATGTGGATGTTGTGCCCACTGCTCTAATTCCAATGACACTATACACTTTTCACATCCCCGTACAGGCAGAAAATATTGCATCAATTGTAGTTCCACTCATGTTGTATACATTTTAAAATGTCTGTGTGGTCTAGTCTATGTGGGGCAGACAAAGAGAGCCCTTAAAGTTAGAATAGCGCAACATAAGGCAGCGAGACGCAACAGCAACATGGACTATGCGATCGTACGCCATTATGTTGTGGCTGTTCATGGGTCACCTGCTTCATTAAAATATTGGGGTATTGAAAAAATCAAGTCCTCCCCCAGAGGCAGTGATATTGTAAACAGATTACTCAGAAGAGATAGCTATTGGATCCATATTCAGTGGAGTCGTTAGGATTGAATGAGGAAATTAACTTGTCTTGTTTTCTTTAAGGCCGCTCCTTAGCCCAGTCTGTTTGTATATACTGGTACTATGTTTACATACTTGTAATATTTTGTTTGGTTTCAGTAGATGCTTTTGAGAATTGCACATTTTACGGAGTCTGTTGTTTGTTGGTCTTTGTGATACAGTAAATTGGTTAATGGTACTTACTTGCCTATGAGTTACAGTATAGGCTTTCAATTAAGGGAAGGTTTATAAGAAGCTGTCATTCCATTGTTGTTTTTAATCTGAAGAAGACATTGTTACTGTCGAAACGTTCATTTTTGTTTTTGCACCTCTAATAAATTATTTCACATGATCCGTGTGCTCCAATATCCCCCCTTTTCATATTAGTATTCATTCAACTTCAGTTAAACCAATGTGATGGATTGCTAGATTAGTTAAGTAAAACTTGTGTATGGTGCATGATCCTACGCACGGTGAGGCAGGGCCAGGGGTGCACAGTCCGTGCGACTGAGCAATGTAATGTCGACAGTAGTATCGAGAATGAACTTTTTTTTAAGGAGTTATTGAAAGACCTTGAATCAGAGTATGGTGATTTTGTTTACTATTGTGAAGTGCAATGGCTCAGCGTCCTGGGGAAGTATGTTGTGGTTTTATGAATTGATAAATTAAGTAAAAGTTTTCATGGAGACAAAGGGAAAATCTGTGGCCAAGCTGAGTGACAAGTGGCTGTGTGACTGCTGGGTGACATGGTCGACATAACCCGGTATCTCTCTAAGCACAATGTGAAATTGCAAGGCACAAACCAGTTTCTTAATTTCCTTCTTTCAAATGTGAAATGATTTGAAGACAAATTAAAGTTGTGGCAAATGCAACAGAACAGTAACACAAAGCATCTACCTAACTGTTCAGAATCAAAAACCTTCAATGACAGTGGCATACGCCAGAGAGTGTGCAAATTTACTCTATAAATGTTGTGAGCGATTTCAAGACCTGAAAATGAAGGATCTGGAATTTAACGTGTGTGTGTGTGTGTGTGTGTGTGTGTGTGTGTGTGTGTGTGTGTGTGTGACCGTGATTGATTGTGTCTATGTGTTACAGGCCCCTTATCAGAAGAGGGTTCCCCAGCCCCAGTGTAGACCTTTTGTTTTGACTTCACACAGATAATGTTATAAACAGCTTCTATCACTTAACCTGGTATGTCTGCTTTGATTGCCAGCACAATCTTTGCAGTAAAGGTCTATTAGCCTACACCCAAAATAAAATGTAATTATTTGCCATCCAAATATAGAGACATAAATGATTATTCCTGTCATTGATCTAAACTTCCAATGGAGGTGAACAAAGGGTATCCTATTGTAAGGTAGCCTAGGTTTGAGAACTTGGGGAAGTTTGATACTGAAAGTGTGTATGAAAGAGTTGGAGACTTCCAACATGTTACTATTTAAAACATCCAATGAAGTATTGACATGGGCGGAGCTTCAAGGACAGAGGTGTGTTACTGCTTGGGTAGCCTTGGCTCCAGCCTTCGGTTCGCTAGCCACGCAGGAGGAGGGTTTTGTCAAAGAGATTGGAAGGCAAAGAGAAGAGCACTTTTTTGTATGAAAGGTTCCAGACCTCCAGTCGAGTTTGAGAGAACGAGATTTGGTGGGATGGGAGACTAATAGTATGCTGATATGCCATATATTCGTGTAAATATTGCAATTGGCTTCTGCAATTGCATTCTCATGTCTTACCCTCTAAAATAATTGATCATGGTTACCTATTTGGTCTACTAAAGTGAACTCAGCATTCTTTAATGAGGACATATCATGCTTTTCTGTATTTTCGGACATAAACTTAAGGTTACAATGGCGAATTTTCATATTAAACGTGATCAAAGTTTCAAATAATGAGGTAAATATATGTAAAAGTAATTCCTGTGAGCAAAAACCTCAGGCTTCAGACTGGTCTGATCTCTTCTCTCGGAATTGTTTTCAACAGTGTTTTCTAATTCGGGGGTGAACTGATGTCAGTTTGCCCCGGGTTTCTTTATATGGTCATCTTCTACAGGCACAGCACAGCCACCAAGAACAGGCAGTGAGTGTAAGGGCAGGCTTCTGTGAAGTTGGCCAATCAGAAGAAAGTGGGCTTTAAGGGAGGGGGGGGGGGGGGGGTTAAAGAGACAAGAGCTAAAACGGCTTGTTTCAGTCAACGATAAACTTATTTGCTAATGAATGGCCAGTATAAGATAAATAAGGATTTTTTTTTTACTTTGAATCATGACAAACTACTTTAGTGGAGTCCTAGAATGAAACAAAAATAGGTGAAAATTAGCATAATAGGTCTCCTTTATTGCATCCCGTCCATCTCCCAACTATGACCGTAAACAGAGTAGCAGTCCCAGCTGGCTAGCAAGGTACCATGCTTCTTTGCGTAACTTATCCTTACGAAGGGCAAGTAATCAATCGTAAAGGATTAATCAATCAGTAGCCTGTCTGACACAAGGGTGTAGTTCCGGCTCTGAAAAGCGAAGCCTATGCGGAAGTGCCTTAAACCTGCATTCTTTCTAATAACAAGCAGGGGGCGACTCCACTGGTCTCAGAAGCAACTACGATTGTATGGAAGCCTATGAGAAAATGACCCTACTTCTCACTTACTTTATTACATCAGTAAACATTTTCCTTGCGAGTTTATGGTCTCAATCACTAGTTTCAAGACGTTTTCAATACAGCATGATGTTCATTTTGTAAATGATGGTCCCATTTAGAGTAAAATAGACGATAAAGCAGGGTATGCTTTAGGGCGTGGCTACCTTGTGATTGACACTCAATCGGGATAGAGACGTAGCAACGGGCTCTCACGCAGATCCACCCATCGCTCCTCCCAGCTCCTCCCCAGCCCCACAATCTCATCCAAGTATGGTCAATGTCGTCACTTCATGTTTTAAAAAACTATCAAATCAAGCCAGATTCCCCACTTGCGCTATCTGTGTGTAAGTCCCCTTAGCCAAGTGAAACAACAAATGACAAGCCCCGAACTAGCGGAGTTTTGGATCGTACTATAAGGCAGGCCTGCTTGGTTCTTTCTGTAAATGTTTGAAAAGATTTACAGAGAATATGTTTAGAACAATCACAGTCTAACAGGGACGTTCTTACATGTTTGCCTACCGGTTTCAAAAAAGTTTTTTAAATCAAGCTCCCCACCAAAACTATTTTGTTAGGCCACCGTTGCTGCATATTGGGTTTAGCTCCGCCCCAGACGATTGTGATTGGTTCCCTCGTTGAAGCCCATGTATTCCAGAATGTTAACTAAGGTCCCAGCAGAGATATGTCTGGCATAGCGAGACTAACCAATCAGTGAGCAACTGGGATGTACTGTTTGTAATGTATCTATCTGTTGTTGCAACTAGTATGTGTACACTTTCTGTTTTTTAACAGTGTTCTAAATCTAATGTTAATCCAAACTGCATATACATTTGGTACTATTTTAAGTTTGGGATAGTTATGGTATCACATTTGGCTCCGAAAAACCACGCAGCAATGGTCTCAAGTAATTACAAAGTATTTGTTACAGTACAATATTTAAGATTCAACATAAGCAAGAACCTTAAATCCTCCAAATCAACTTTAAATTGAAATGTAATTTTAATTCTGAGAATACAGGATCATTTTATAGTCTTGTGAGCATATCCTAGGACCAGTGGATTTGTGTTTTAAAAGGTATATATTGTGTGGCACTAGCCCAACAGTGCCTTTTAAACAAAACCAAAAAAATGTTTTTTTGCATATCACTGAGGGAAGACCATCTCAGTTTCTTATAGTGTACTGGGATGAACTGGAAAACTACCCCCATTTACAAAGCGCAGATTATTGTGGTACACTGTATCAAGGGACTTTGAAATAGCTGGGACTGCATGCATATTCACCATATAACCACAGTTCATTACTGACACGAGAGTTGATTTCACATTGCCATTCTGTTTTTAAGAGAATAACATTACAATACTATAAAAAGCTCCTAGTCTAATTCTCACTATCTTTGTGTTTAAGCACATGGGTCCCAAATGACAGCTTTTTATCTAGCTAGATACCCAAATAGTTGTGCACAGCTTCTGCAACACTCAATTTAGGCTCCATTTACTAAGCAAATAGTACATGCCTACAATCAATTTTTTTACAATACAATACAATTAACCCTGTTTATTTTTTGTTTATTCAGAGAAAGAGAGAAATAGTAGGAGTAGGAAGCAGGGCAGGGAACTAAGACTTTTGAGTACATTCTGGGGGAATATGGAAAAAGAATTGTTAGCAAACGTTTACAGTTATTCAGCAAGATTAGGACCTGTCTTTCCTCTCACAGCAAATACAGTGTAACAGTTTATTTATACACCCATTTTGAGAGTATCTCTGCTACTGTTTTGACAGTCCACAGAAGGGCCAGCGTTTCGATGTTGTTTATTACTGCCCTCTAGAGGGTCAATGTTATAACTGATATCCCCATTGTGATTGTGCACCTGCTACAAAAGGGATTGTTGAGGCAAAAAGTAAAAAAAATGCTACTGGTGAGCACCTCTGTCAGGAAATGGCTTCGGTCCGGGAACGCGCTTTGGCACTCAATTTAGCAGAAAAGCTGTGTTTGCGTCCTCCAGGTAAATTGTAAAATTACCGAAAGGATTTTGTGAATTTGCTCACTTGTGAAATACATTGAATGCTGCTTTACTGGAAAGTAGAAAACAAAAGCATGAGATAAAGACATACAGCTTCATCTTTTTAGTTCTTCACACCTAGTCTTCCTGATTTATGAACGTAGTAAAAAAAATGAACAGCTTCAATCTGGACTAGTCCTGCTAATGAATGAAATTCCATCTGAAGTCAATCAAGGCGATGGTACACTTCTAGGGCTTCGATGGTACACTTCTAGGGCTCACATGTCAATTAATTTGAGCTTTTACTAAATCTACTTTGCTAATTACCTCTGTAATCATGCGATATATTTCTGCTAATAGCTTCAGCTATAAATTGTGTTGTAAATTGACTGTTTGGAGTTTGGAGAAAAACAGCATCTGTGAGGAACAAATTAGAGAGAAACATACGGGTTAAGCAGTTACATTTCTGATTTACGGTGACTTTTGCTGGAGTAATTATGTTGGCTGCCTTAGCGTGATTAGCATGTTAATATTTAATGGAAAGTATTCATCTAGTTAGAGGTAGACTACACCTGCTGCGTATTGAGATGTATTAGTGCTTTCAGTGTTTCCTCTGAGTTTATTTGTTGATTTGATGTATTTTTACTTATTGGACCTAAATAAGGCTATGACCATAGCATATCAAACTCATCAATAAGTAATGCAGTTCAGAAAGGGAATTCATTCAACCATTTATTAAAAGTTTTTCCTCATTGTCTCATGTTTTTTAGGCTGTCACAGATGGATATTTATCCTAGATTTGAACCAAGTATAATACTTTGTTAATTGTAATGGCTCTCTACATATATTGTTGTTCCTCCCCTCCTTCCCCAGGGCCTGGCTTGGCCATTAAGACTGCCCGTGCCTCCTTTGTATGGAGCAGCATTATCTCTCACCTAAGAGCCACTGTTAGTGTGAAGTTTCACCGGGTCCACTTCAAAGCCTGCGGCAACTGTTTTCTGGGGGCTGACGCTGTAGATGTGGTGAAGGCTCACCTTATCCACAACAAGTTCTTTGAAGGTTTGTTCTACATATTGTTAAAACCAACAATGGTTCTCACTTCCCAGTTTGTAAGGAATTGGGTTCCAATCAATTTTTTTACTTGTCCAGTTGTGTAGTTTGTCTCTCAACTATCATAAATACAGCAGCACATTAAGTGTATTATTACTACAAAGAACTATGAAAGAGAAGATTTTTTTGTTAGCTGGCATGGTTACAGTCTGATATTTTGAGCCACGACACTAAGCTGGCTTGTTTGGCGTTATGATTGTTTTATGTCCAACAACACATTAAACGGGTTGCTCATATCCATTACAAATGTAACATTTTATTTCATTTCATGTATTTGACCCACGGTTTCCCATGATTTAGAAAAAGAATAAAAATTCTAAAACTACAGTTTTTCACTCTGGGTCAGTTTATTGATGAAACATGTTTCTGATTGACTGAAGGAGCAGATGTGTCGCGGGACAAGGTGTCTGGCGTGTGCCAAGCCCTGTTGGACTGCCAGGTATTTGAGGCAGTTGGTACACATGTGTTTGGTAAGAACAAGAAACTGGGTGTTTTTCAGGACAGCAAGAATGCCCTTTACAGGTATATTAATAATTTAGCATGCTACGCTTTCTCTATCACGAAATTCTGTCACTTGCTGTGCACAGTCCTAAATGAAGTCGTTTTAGGTTTGGGAGTACTTTCACATCCTCTGTTGAGGAGCTAGAGAGGGGAGTTCTGAGCAATGGGATCCAGAGCTACTTCTGCTGTGCCCCACCTAACAGTACTCAGAGCAGGTATACAGAATATGGAGGATCCAATTTCTTTGAAATGGGTTTTAAACAGCATATTTTAAAGTAGTTTGACAAAACAAGAGGTGCACTATTTTATAATGTAGGCTTCCCTATGTTACATTTTTAGGTTATTGTCTTGCTATCCTCTAAACATGGATTTCTTACCACTTTCATTTGTATGTCAGGCAAGAGGAGTGGCCATCAACCCATCGTATACCTGTCATGATATGTACCCCTGTTAAAGGCAATTCGCTGGAGAGGCTTGTTGAGGACTTGAATCTAAGCCCCAGCACCCTTTCAGCTAATACCAGTTTACCACAGTCATGTGAGTTATTAGCCGGTCAAGATGTCCCCCACTGTATCAGTTTGTTCACATTTGTATTGCAGAAAAGCAGAACCAATCTTTGCAGAATGTGGGAGACAAATATTTTTGTTGCGCTTAAGTCCTCTTCATTCTTTCAGTTTAATACAGTACTGATATTATAGACCAATTTTGTGACCACAAAAAGTGTGTGTGTGTGTGTGTGTGTGTGTGTGTGTGTGTGTGTGTGTGTGTAGCAGTGGAGGAAGTCTTGCAGGAGCAGACTATGCTGAGACTTCTCCAGCTGGTGGAGCTCCCCCTACTGGAGGACGTCTTGGAGGCCAGCCAGAACCGGGCTCCATCTGGGATGAGTCCGGCTCGTCCTGACCTCATTTACAACAGCAACGACCTGGACCGACAGATTCTCAGGGCCTTTGGGAAATATCAGTAGGGACTGCCGAGCCCCTTACACAATGGGATGCTGCTAGCACTATACTTCCCTACACCCTTACTGTGCTAATCATTTTCGAAAGTTGTCAGTTGAAATAAAGGATAGACTTTATAACAATACTGTTACCTAAAAAGATGGTTTAACAGATTTTGACATTAACATGTAATTTGGTTACTGCATCTTAATCTCACAGCATTTACCCCCCTGTTTTCAGTGAGGACTTGTGGCTGTCTGCAGCGCTGGACTGTCTGGATTTCCTTCCAGACCAGCTGGTGGTTGAGTTCAGCCGGGAGTTGCCTGGTTGTGCCCACCTGCAAGCTATAAACCCCCTGGGTCAGGCTAGGAGCCCAGCTGCCTCCCACAGTGACCATGGCAAGTCCAGACTGTCTCTAAAATAACTTTTGTTTTGACCATGGAGAACTTCAACTGTGTAGTCAGATCAAGTACAGGCCCATTTTAAATGGTACCGATTGAAACGCTTGTGAAATTAAAAATCTACTTGGTATAACAGGCACTGCTCTCAACTGAATATTATATCTATCGAATAGGTAAGGTTGTAATTTACTCTGAAACTATTAAAGGATAGTGCCTCAAGGTTAGATTCTGTTCCACTGTCTTGCTTCCTGTAAAAACAATGTGCACTTTCATTGCTATACTTACAACACTCAGTTGTAGTTTGATCTCCAAAGCTTGAGCGGTCCTAAATAATGCCTTTGAAATGACATTTTTAACGTTCTAAATTCTTCTCCAACTTGATACAAACAAGCCTAAGAACTCTATTTGTTGCAGATATGTCCACACCGATTCTGAGAGTTATCTCGAAAATAAGATAGTTTTGTCATTTATTGAGTAAGATAACGTAATTTGTGCCCCCCCCCCCCTTCTCACTGTCCTTACTTAAGTGACCTCTGTTACAGCTGGTTCAAAATGCACCCTGCCATTTTCTTGTCTTTCTTTTCTTTTTGTTATTGAAGCAAAACCAGGTTTAGTCCTCCTAAACTACATTGCAACATTTTATCCAGTGCAGCCTTGAGTCCTTTTGCAAAGCACTACCTATTTTTCTACTTAAGGTCAAGATTTAAAGTAATTTATTCAGGGCCGCTAGGCTTTGGAACCATTCACTGTTGAAAGCTTTGGACTTCCAGACTCCAATTCTTAATTTAGAAGTTTCTTAAAAACCTGCTTTTACAAAGAAGCCTTCAGATCTGTTTAGAATTATTTGATTTTACCACTATATATATTTCCAGTACATCAACCTATCGAAGGTTCAAACGAGCAGTCGAGCTGTGCAGGTATTGGGCAATGTAAGCTGCTGGCATATCAAACCCTCGTGAAATACTACAGCCAGACTGAGCAACCAGCTCTGCTCCCAGACCACTGGACTAGTGTCTACACAGGCATCACTGACCTGCTGGGTGAGTCTCGTTAAGTTGTAGTTATATCTTCAATTTTCATTCATAATATACCAATGTACTTGTGGGTTCATTATGTAATATAGTAACAACTCAAGTAGTGAGATTTGTATTACGCTGAAAGCATTCATTCATTCTACTGCTTCAGTGAGTGCTAAGCTGGACAAGGCTCTGGAAGCACTGCAGCTATGTCTGAAGCTGCTGCCTTCCAGACGCAGGGAAGAGCTACAACGACTGCTATATTTCATGTCTCTGGCAGCAGATTCTGAGGAGATCCGGCTGGACAGAGAGGTAAGGGGGGGGGGGGGGGGTCAGTATGTTCACACATAGCTACACTTTACACCAAACCCCAAAATGCGACTTGACGGAACATGTTAACAATTAACTATAACTGAGACCTAATTGTTTTTCGATACTTTATACTATAAAACCAAGGCTTGCATCCTTAGAACTAGTGCTGAATACACCTGTGGTCAACCTGTTAAGCTTAGAGCAATGGCGCGCATTACTAGCAATTATTGTGCTAACAAGTACACTTGTTATAGTCGACCAATTTGTAAAAATAATGTGATAGAGAAAGCCACTGAAGTTTTGTGTGTGTGGGGCAGCAATATTACAATGGTATGATATGATAAAAGTCCTGTTAGCTGGTTTTAACCCTGCTATGTCTGCCATTGCATGAAATTGCTTTATGTAAACAGCAGCCTAAATGTAAACAAAGGACATAACTGTGCACACTTGACGTAACAATGCAGAAACTGTTTTCCCTGTCTACACGTAAACACTGAAAACAAGAGTTTTTGAAAATCTTCACCCTGGCCTTAGTTTTCCAAAAGTTCAGTGATCTAAAACACACGCGTGTGGACAAATGGCCAAAACGCATTTAAAAAAACTAAAAAAAACTATTTTAAAAATAACTGGGTCGTGTGGACAGGGCCTTATACGAGCCTGAGTTCGTGATTGGTCAGTTACATCAACTCCTGTTTTCTACATCACAACCGTTCACGTTCTTCAGATCCTATTTATGGGTTCATCCTGGTTTGGTGTTCATCTCCAGGTGGAGAACAGAATAGCAGTGAAGAGGGATTTCTCCAGGGTGATCCTTCAAACCAAAAATCTCCCCAGGGACAAGGAGGACCTCATGATGCTCTTCATGCTGGGAAACCAACAGGATATTTTCAAGGTAGGTCTCAACCTGTGTTCAAGGTAACCCTGTGGCTATTCAATGGATCACCACAATCTCTAAAATTGCTATGGCTAGAACTCTCTCTACCCTGACACTACAATGTTTATTTCAAACTGTACTGTTAAACAGCCCTTCAAGCTAAATGCATTCCCAGCGCAATCTTTTTTTTTTTTTTAGATACCAGGGGCTCTGTACAAGGTGGTCAGTGACAAGCTTGCCAGTATGGTAGAGGGAAGACAACAGGATTTTGCAGGTAAGATATGCACTTTGTTTACTCCGCCGAGTGCCAGACTAGAATTCTCACCTTGTGTCACTGGAACCACTACATTTTGTTAGCTGTTGGTACCCGCATCCAATTCAGTGGAACCACATTTTTCGGGGGGGGGGGATTGCCTACAGAACTTGCATCCGTTGGGACTTGGTGTTCTGATTAAAACTTTTTAAGATGTAGTGAGACGATTCATTTTAAATGTTCCTTAATATTAGAAATTGCAATGCCATTTTGGTTTCTTTCTGACTAGTTACTGACTAGTTCTTAGGTGCTAAAATGATGATTAAATGCATGTATGTGTATTAGAATAACCTGTTACAAGTTTTTTTTTTTTTTTTTTTTATGTTTTGGTTACAATTTTTACATACTTGTATGTCTGATCAAATAACTTTTGAAGACCTTGGGTTGGATGGAATATAACTTGTATTTTATTGTTTGAAATAGACTTGCCGTATAACCAGACAGACTCACAAGTCATAATGACCATAATCAACAACCCTTAGTTGCTTTTTAGGAGTTTTAAATCAAAATGTTAACATTTCGGTAAGACCATGACCAAGCCAATACAAATTAATTGTTATTTTGGAACTGTTACTATTTAACTCGTGTGCTACTGATTGTTTCTACCCATCTTCAAGGCTCCACATTCTGTCAGAAAGTATCAACCCAGGCTTGTGCTGACTCCTCACAGAGGACCACTAGCAAGGAGCTATGGGATCTGCTGAAGAACATCCACGAAAACCCCAGTTTTTCAGCTAAGGAGAAGAAACGTCTTTTGGGACAGTTTTACCAAGGCCACCCTGAGATATTCTTGCAGTATTTTGGTACCTCTGCCATCAGTGTTTTGTAGGTGCTCATACAAGTGTAAGCATATTCTCAACAATAAATAATGTGTATGCATCTATGCAAGTTGGTTTTGAAGTTTGTTTGAAACAAAACATAACTTAGTATTTTTTATTTGATGTTCACCATACTGGAATATTGTCTTCTTTGAGAAATTCAAAGTGTCATGCTAGATCCCCTGAATTAAATTAAAATATTAACATTTAAAAATAATACAAAAAAAATGTAGGTGTTCAAATACATATTTCAAGATGAGAACCTAGCATCGACAATTGTATCCCTGTTCCATGCAATCCAAAGAAACCATTGCTGATAGCAAATTTAATACAGGGCCACTCTTTACTTAATAATTAGCTACATTGGGTTTTGGAACAAGAAAATGCATTATTGGATTGATGACAGGTCATGATGTTTCTGGTTACAGAGGTAGATTAAAAAAAGAATGCTTCCAAATATTGTCATATTTATTAAATTAGCTACATAACGGTGGTTGCAAGTATGCTTACATGTTATATAACTAAAAGACCTAATTTGGCTAGTTGAATCTTTCCGATTTAAGGTTAGACTGAAGCCAGGTAGTGTTGACTACTCGAAGCTGTTTTTTTTCTGTCAGACACAAGTTAGCTACACTATATTGCTTCGTGCACACTGTTGCCAAATACCAATTATGTGTTAATCATCCTTGTAGAAAAAAGGGCCCCACCAGGCTTCTTTTGAGATCAAGCTAAAAACTCTACTTTTTATGAATTTGGTTACTGGCTTACAGAGTTACTGATTCAGAAGACCCAGATTGTCTATCCCCTCTTGACGAAATGTCTTACCAACATTACATCTTGAATGTCCCAGAACTTTCTTAAATTAAATGATAATAAAATGGAGGCACTTGTGTTTGGGCCGAAGGCCCAGAGGGATTCCTTTATGGCAATGTTGGGCCTCTTAAAGTTACAGTAATTCTTAAGTAATTCTTGATTCAGTGCTTAGTTTTGAATCCTGTAAATCATATCTTTTTCCATCTGAGAAATATATCTAGAGTGCGCCTGTTTGAATCATTAAAAAATGCAGAAAAGTTGGCATGTCCCTTCATTAATTTTGGATCGTATTTTTACAAGAAAAGAAGTATGTGCTTACTGAAAAATGTTAACCTAATTTTATCCCTATCACGGAACACATTTAAAAATTATACTGGATTTATTTGTGAACATGAAGTATAATATAATATGCTTATACTTTAAAAATAAAAGGTGCCCACGTTTAAGGCCAATAGGCTACTATTGGCAATAGTACTCGTGCTTGGTGATGCTATTGTATATGTTTCATGCATGTATTTTCGTATTTTTTAAGTAAATATTTGATTCATTTTTGCACCACCGCAAATCTCAGGACAGACAGTAGTGAAAGGGGCTCGGTTTTGACGTCATTTTTGCCCCACCCGATACAATACCAAGGATTGGTCAGTCTAGACCTGATACCGGAAAACATTGCAGCAAAAGCAAGTCGGCTTGAAAACAAACTACGTAACAAATTCTTTTTTTTCTCTAAAACGAGTACGTGGTCAGTTGTAAAATTGTATTAAACGGGGCTTTACGATGACTGCTTGTTTTGCATATGAGTAAAGTAGACGTAGGAGGAGAACTGCTGTTTCACACGACAGACCTATATTTATGTCAGGTCTGATGGACCATCACTCACTTTCAAGCTCATCTTAGAAGGTAGCTATGTTTATAACCGACTTTGTAGGTCTGTGTGGTCTTACCGTACATTATCTTTGTGTGGTCACTGTAGACTGTGGAGCTAAAACGTTGGTTTTGTTAGCAATGATGTGCTCTAGTTCAAGTTTTAAAAGAACATAATGCTAATGACTATGTTGTATGTTACTAGCCTAAATGACCAGTTAATTATTATTATACTTGTACTATACAGCACTATCACCGCTGTAAACGCCACGTCATTAACTAAAGATAGGTTTTAATATGTGAGAAGTGTACGCAAACGTTTTCTGTGTTACTAGTATTACCTTCTAATCTGACTGTTACCTAGCCAACATACACTTTTAGGCCCCATGCATAATTTGCCTGGGCTTTGTGGGTATTAAGTGGGCATGGGCCCAATAGAGACATTTCATGTGGAACCCATTTACAGAGCGTTTATACTTTTCATTTGAGTATTAATTAACATTCAGTGTATTTACTCCAGATAAATGGAACAAGGTTCAACTGGAATTGAAAATAGAGCAATTTGTTTCAGTTTAACAATATTAACTGTTAATGGAGGATATGGGATTTGAAGAGCGTAACTTGTTTTGGTTGAAACATAAATATTGTATGGTGAGTAGAATATGGCTTCATAAAACCTGACTCCAATTAAGCCAGATGTCTGTGTAAGTGAAAGAGCTTGATTCTGAATCTTTGCAGAAGTTGTACTCACTAGTCCTTCGCCAGTCCATCATGCCCAAGGACTCGGACCAGACTGAGAGTGGAGAGGAGGCAGGGAAGGAGACATCAAAGGAGACAGTTAGGAAGAGGGTTGGTTCAAGAACCCCAAGTCCACACAAAGGGAGCACACCGGAGTGTGAGTAACAAACACACACTCACTCACTCAGACAATGTGGGAGGACCTAATCCTCATCATATTTACTCCTACCTCACAGCCAGCCCTAGCCTGTTAGTGTCTGTGGAGGAGCTGATGGAAACGGCTAAAGGAGTTACCAACATGGTCTTGGCTCACGAGATTGCCCTGAACCCAGCCTTTGTGGTCAAACCTGCCGATGAGCCTCTGCCGGGAAGGTGAGCCTATGATAAAGCAGTGTACTTCTCCACAGACTTGCTAACGAGGATGATAAGGATAATGGATGTGCGATACTATGTGGATGTGTTAGTATGTTGCCCAGAGAGATATTAAGTACATTTTCATGAGGGATGCCCACGAGTAATGTTTGTAGGACTCATTCATTGATTAATGAATACTGTAACTACATATTTCACCATGTATTTAACCATTGTAGAATGTAAGGACACATGCTAAGCCCCAATGCTTTAACTAGACAAACTGTATTTTACCTGTAGTGATGCTGAGTTACTTCTTTATCTCCCAAGCTTGGAGCGGAGAGTGAAGGAGATGATGCACCAGGTATTCTGGGAATGCCTTGAGGCCCAGCTGTGTGAGGAGCCTCCAAACTATGACAACGCCATCAAACTCCTGGCTGAGATTAAGAATGTGAGACCGGGTGCTTCTGTGGTTTAGAAGTCTAAGAAACATGACTTGCTTGCTGCCCATCGTTATCACAGCAAGATAACCTTTAGTTCAACCTTCATGACCATGTCTTTTTATGGGTTCAAGAGGAGATTAATAGTAGACAGCATCATTTTTTTTTTTTTTGTGTTTAAACATTGTGTGGTTCTTTTTCTTCATCCCCCTCCCCCCTTCTATTTTAACCCTGTGGTGGGCTTTGGCAGACCCTGCTGTCCTTTCTTCTCCCTGGCCATGGGCGTCTGAAGACTCACATTGAAGAGGTTCTGGATCTTGAGCTCATCCAACAGCAGGCGGAGAACGGGGCGCTGGACATCAGTGGGGTAGCAGAGTTCATCATTGGGATAATGGGCTCTCTGTGTGCTCCCTGTCGCGACCCAGACATCAGGGCCTTACGAGACGTCAGCAAAATTGTGCCTCTACTTAAGTGAGCCAATTCAGATCAATACAATTTGTTTCTATTCCGTTGTAAATTCCTTGAAAAATATTTGTCTCTTTTTATTTCTTTTTGGAAGGTCCATATTCTCAGTACTAGACAAGATGAAGATAGACATGGCTAACTTTGCTGTAAGCAGCATCAGACCCCACCTGCTTCAGCAGTCAGCAGAGTATGAACGCAAGAAGTTCCAGGAGTTTCTGGAAAAACAACCTAGTACGAACTTCTGAAACACCGTTCATAAATCATTGCTTCAAAGCATAAATAAATCTAAATTTGTTGATACAATTTTGTATCCACTCTTGACCTAAAGGGGAATAGATGTTGGTAGTAATATGCAGATTTTTTCAGATGCCTTAGACCTGACTGAGAAGTGGCTTCAGGACACAGTGAGAGGTTTAAGAGATAGCAGAGCAGATGGTTCCAGCGCAGCTGCCACCAGTCTTCCCTCTCTCCAGCCTATCACTGTCCTTAACCATGCCTACATGCGCCTGCTGAAGTGGGACCACGCTTCTGACCCCTTCCCTGAAGTAGGGGAATTCAATTATGTTAACTGCACTGCACAAAGGAATGAAAAAATAGGAAAAACACTTTTTTTTTTTTTTCTTTGCTCTTCCTCTCCAAAACACTTTATTCCTTGTTCTGTACCCTGCTCAGACGGTGCAAATGGACCAGATCAGATTCCAGGAGATACAGCAGGAAGTCCAGTTCTTAGTGCTGCTGTCTTCAGTGCTGCTCATGGTTTATACCACCACAGGGGAAGCTATCACAGGCCTGCCTGATCTTCTAGAATCATTGAAGGCTACCATCACTGCACTGCTGGCAGACATGCACACCCCGTCAGTAGTACAGAATTAAATATCTGAAGATGAATGCTTGCTTGTACGCACTCAAAAAACATTGCTTTAATATTTGGAAGTTTTAAACTTTAAAGGTTTAAACTACTTTCCAGTTTCAATCATTTTCTATCAAACCGATGAGCAACTGAAAAGTTAAGATCAGGATGTATTTATTTAATTTATTTAGCGTACCCCTTCCATTTATTGATTCTATATTCTCTCTGCTTTGAATTAAGTCTGAAATGAACCTCCACCCTACGTTATTTATAATCCATAAATGTCTATATTTTGATCGACAGCTCTTTCAGGGCAGATGAGGCCTTAGAGATGGTGGGAGAAAGGATGTGTGTTGAGTTGACGAAGTGTCTAAGTCAACATGGCTTTCCTCCATTCACTGGCAATAAAGAGAGAATCCTAAAGGGTCAAATATCTGCTGTTACATTCCAAGACAACTCAGTGCGCAAACTAATGGGTAATAATTATCCTGTAATTTATTTTGTGTCAAGTTGCTGGGAGCATGTGGATGTATTGGCTGCTGTGTGTTTGTCAGCTTATAGGAAAGTATTCTACTTGGAAAACAAAAAAGAAATAGCTTGAATGCTAAAGAAGCTCCTCAGTTGTAAAGATACTTCATACATGCATTTCAGCATATTGTCCTCTCTCATCATAGAGTCTCGTGTCCAGAGCTACCTGTTGGCCTCCCTGGAGTCCAGTCATCCCAAGAGCCCCATAACTCTCTTGGGCGGCCTGGACTCTATTAGCAAGGAGCTGGGGGAGTTTGTCATCCGCTTCGATCGCCTCGTCAACTTCAACAAGATGGTCTTCTCTCCTTTCTACCAAAGCATCCTCCAGAGGATTCTACAGGAGGGAGAGGGGTAGAAGCCATGTGCAAGAGACCTGAACCACAGAGGAGTCAATAGCATCACTTTTCCTGTCTGCCCTATGGCTTGGCGTTGTTTTCTGACATACTAGTGCAATCCTTGAATCTATTGGGGGAAAAAAACGAATACAAAAATAAGGATTTTTTTTTTGTACACTGAAGACAACTTCACAAGGATTGAAGTCTCACTTTGTAACCGCCAACCACTAAACTTTTAAAAGACAGCTGAATGAGGTTATAGTATCCTATACATTCACGTTAAGACCCTAGTCTGTTACTTCAATTAAAGGAATTTTGTCTCAGAGTTAATGAGAACTAAGCAAATGACAAAAGACTGACTGTGTATTAACTCTGTTGATGTTTTAAGATTAAATTGTAGTTTGCAAGTCCAACCATAGCAAATAAGGGGCACTAAGAAGACAAGATTTATTGAGATCTAGAGTACATTTGAGTACCCCGTTCTTTAACTCCTACTTGTACACCAGTTTAATGTGCTACATATTGTACTAATTGTATTACTAGATTACCTGGCAGTGTTTTGAAATGTGCTTGTTTCTCCATTTCTCACAGAACACAGCTGTCTATGCTTACTCGTGCAATATACATCTGTCACAGGGCATGATCAGATAAATAAACTTGTTAATGACATAAATTAAAATTATTCTACTCCTTTATACAAACACGTGACTTGCAATGTCATATCTAAGCTCATACATATATAATATATAAATATAGTAGTGCGAGAGCTCCTGCCTCGTCCCCACGACATCACTTACCTCTCGGCCAGCTGCTAGGATAAACCAGGACCATGGACAGCACCTTAGCCCGAGACCGCTCCAATTAAAGTAGCCGCTCCTTGGGAAGAGGCTGCTAACCTTTGGTCAGTAGATGAATGACCCAAATTCTGATTTTAATGGCAGCTTGCATGGAAACAATCTCTGACCTGCTGCCTTGTTACAGGCAGCATGTAACTGGATAGTCTGAGTCTGTAGGCCCTGGAGCCAAATCTGGACTACCACTCCACTGATTGAAGTCATTTAGTTTTTACGATGTTGAGCACCCTTTCTCTTTCATTTTAGTTTGCCTTTTCTGCTGGCCTGGCGGCACACCACTCAAACCCCATTGCCCTGCCATCCAGAGCCCCCCCTGCAGCCCCTGCCTCTCTTCCAGAAGGGAAGCAACAAGGTTGGCTGTAAGGTAATCTATTGTTTTTTATATGAATTTGCAGGGAGTGGCAGCTCCATAGCATAGCAGAAAGAGGTCAACTCATAATATTTTTATTTTAATAGAAGAATCCAAATGGTACAAAAGAACAATTTATCGAAATTGAATAAAAAAGGAATAAATAGTGGGGAACTTGCGCTGTCCCTTGGGGAAAATCATGCTCCATCTACATAGGCTACATCTATATTCTGAAAGGTCTAAAATGTTATGCCTACCAAAGAACAACTCCAACAAACTAGCATTTCAATGCTTCATCTTTATAATTTGCTAATTTGAACTGGTTTTATTATTATAAGGTTGATATATCTTTTGGTATGTATTGTTTTAAACTGATTGTGCAATTCGTTGTATTCGATTTCCTGTTATTTGTGGTTTGTATTCCACTTTTATTTGTATAAACTGGTTTGTTGTTGTTAAAGCACTTTGTTGCATCTTATAGAAAACTTCTAAAGTAGGTATTATTACGATTAAATAACACTCCTTTTGAGCCCAACTTGCTTCGAATAAACATTGTAAACAAAACACAAAAACATGAGATTAGCTTTCAATGTCTTTATTAAGTCAGTCAAATAATTTAGCCAAACCTGGTGCGTTGAGGAATTTAACCTGCATGATTGCCATCATCACCCACCAGAGGCCGCCTAAAAGCTGGCGCTCGTTGCAAAAAAAATTGAAGCAGGGAATGAGGCAGTATTGGCGTCACTGACGTTACATTTGAGCCTAATGATATAACGGTTTTACGGTAAATAACGCAAAGGCCAGACTGTAGCCTACTTGGCGAGTAGTCATTTGCTGTGTCCTGCGAGGTTGGATACAGCGCAATCAATTACGCGGCTATAATCATTCCAATCGTATTTACAGAAGATAATAACAAACGCACAACTACATTTTTTGGTCGAGATGGAAAGCGCCTTACAATTGCATTAGGGCATTACACACAAACATACATATGCTACCTGCAGAAACATCGTTTCCGCAATGAGAAGAGGTTGATCAAATGCCTTTCACGAGGGCAAAATCGTTAGATGAATGTGTTTCGGCATTCATAGCAAACCAATGGCTTCGAAACATGCGCGCGACAACAGCAGCCACTCCGGGTATTATTTAACTGTTGGAGGAATAAACAAAGCTGTTCGCGCGCTCTGCTCTACGGAATGGATAGGTGTAGAAAGGATGGTAACCATTTGTTTTCAGAAAAATGGTACGAAGACGGATGTACTGGATGGAATGTTCACCAAATGTCTTATAATCATTGGGATAGTCCTATTGTTGTTGCAGTCATCACTGGCAGCCCATGGTAAGATTACTGATTAGTCATTTGATCTTTTGACATAGCCAACTTGTTCGAGTGGCCGCTATTTGATTTTTTTTATATAGAAAAAGCGTTTGAAGCTTACCAGATTTTAAAGCTATAGAGGCCAATCCAATTGTAGTTGATTGTCCTTCAAAGCAAATACATATTGATTGCCCTAACCCAGTTTATTTTAGATGTATTGTTATTCTGCTATTCTGTTATGTTGTATCCTAATTAACTCCATTCAACTGTCGGTTAGTTGTTATATTCATTAGGCCGGAATATAATGTCGACTCATGTATGACTATCCATTTTTCAGATGTGGTAACATCTTAGACGGTAGCAGAAATAATGATCAAAAATGTATCATATCTCAGTGTTGCTTATTTGCTTTGTCATATTGTATTTAGTTTTATTCTTAAAATGCTATTTGTATCAGCAAGCGTCCATCTATAATGGTCTGTATTGCTTGGGTAAGAAATAGCTGAAGGATCAAAGTATGTGGCCTTGGAGCGCTTCTAAAAAGGGAGTTGGGCGCATGACACCTGCGTGTGCCTCTATTAGCAATCCTAGTACAGAAAATCTCTATTTTGTTTGTTATGTGTCACTTTTACTCTACAGCCTAATCTGCCCAAGCAGGCTTCATGCATGCATTGGATTTATGGAATTTCTTGTTTCTTTAGTGACTTTCTTTGGAACCACAGATATTGCCATATTGAAGTAAACACAAATGTTCATTAGGTAATGTAAACTAAAATATTAAGCAAAATTCCCACACTTCCACACTTTTAATTATACAATTATAGTAATATACTATCAACAAATGTTGCGATGAAAAATAAAAAATGTCCGATGAAAAAGTAACCAAAAGTAGCCAATCTATACTTCCTCCAGCTGTGAATTGTTTTTTAAAGACCCTAATTAGTTATTGTTGTTTGATTGACATCCTTGGAGCGAACTGGTCCAAAAATCTCCCACACCCCAACAACTTAAGGCAGCATGCATGTACTGATGTTGCAAGTTAGTTATTGTTCTAAGCAAAATCAATAGCAAACCAGACAAGACAGTAAGCAAACATCCATCAGAGCACATTCTACCACCTAGCCTTATGGTTTACAAAAATTAAAGGCCTACTATGACAGCTGCTAGCAACCCCAAATTCGGCTTGGGACCGAATCTGTCCAAATTAATGTGAAAATGGTGCCTCTCGTGTTAATTCTATGCACCTGCGGGGGAAAAGCTTTTCTGTTCTATAAATGCCACCCTCCTGCACATAAAAAAAAAAAATGAAAAAAATGATTAAGTTCAAATATGTTTGTGCAGCCCTCAAATGTAGAACAACAATCCATGAATATTGAGGTCTTTGTTAATAAAAATATGCTGGTCCTTAATGGTTTAAGCCACAATTTCCCCCAAGATCAAAAAAGTATTTTCCATTCCATGCAGTCTAGACTATAAAATGTATAATGAATGCTGGAAATCTATGCTGCCTAAAATGTGAATCTATATGCACATGCCTTATACGTGACGCGAGCAATCGTTAACTCAGCTCATCTTTTATTTCAATCACCTCAGTCTTTCAATTTATAAAACAGGTGAGTACAATAAACCAAACCAAGTAACTAGCTTAAAAAGTAGTGGTTCTCGGCCTTCATCAGCACCATTTAGTCTGACTCGGCTCTCCGCCATGTTGCCATTCATCCTTTCATGCCCTTTTGGTGCAAACGTGCCCAGTACTGCAACGGATTCAGAACATTTTTGTACCTTTACTTCCAATAGTTCTTTTTTTTTCAATTTTGTCTAGAGGTAAAGAACCCTCCAACCCAGAGTATGATAACACTTTAAAGCTTCTTTTAGAACGCTTTATCAGCCACTCTATGCGGTGGGTAGTTAACTACGGCTTAAAAAAATCACCTTTAGCCATTCTTTGGGAAAAAACATTTCAATAAAGAGCTGTTGATATTTTACCTGCCGATGAACACAAACGTAGTGTCACAGAATAATCTGTCACCTTTACTTGCATTCAGTTCGCTTAAACTAGTAAATTGTAATATCGATTTAGTTTTACCTTAGAACTTTTATGTAAACAATAATTTTAATGGCTGGTAATTTCTATCTTCTGTCCCTTCTTTCATTGACGGAGACAACCTGCGTTCAATAAATATGTAGGTTGTTGTGTGACAGTATTCTTTTATCGAGCAAGGAAATGTGAGAGTGTGACCATCCTGAAATGTGCTAAAGCATTGTCCCTTGTTACATATGAGTAAAGTTAGAGGCAACTCAAGGATTAACCTATTAACAGAAAGGTATGGATTACCAAATTGACGGTACAAATTACTAATCTGATAAATAAATACCACAAGGAGAGGACTGATTATAAAAAATGCAGGGTATTGATTACTTTGTTAAAAGAAATATTCTAAATACTGTACTTTGTTTGGGACTCAATATGCATACGCTATGCATATTAATATGCTACAAATTCACTTACTAGTTTCTTTGGCATGTATTATAAGTCAAATGTGTTTAATTTAATGATCCTTGATCGTCGTCTTGTGTAAAACATGATTAATGAGAGTCGAAGTGCCTTAAAGCAAAACATGGAATTTGAATCTGCTTTTGGGGTGCCTAAAGATTCCCTTTCTTCCTTGTCCGTAGATGAGACTGTGCATCCAAGACAGAAAGGGAATTCCCTTAACAAATGAACTTTGAAATCTGGGGAGCAAAAAAACTGAAAAAAAGTCTTCAAATGTATAAATTTTCATAATTTTTCCCAGCGGGGCAAACCTATCCCCTCTCACTGGAATTGAAACCTAAAACCTTGTTACACAGTTAAGCATTATATTGCTGTTTACCTATGCAATGTTATGTAGCCTTCAACATAGCTGCATAGTATAAGTAGTCTCTTTACTTGCTGATTTAATATTGTTTTGAATAATGTTTAATGTTATGAGTCTATGTGTCTTACATTATGGATTATGCCCGCCGCCTGAAAGTCATGTTAAATCAATTATTGGTAGTAGTTTGTAGTTCACTGATTGGCGGGCAGCAAGGAATTGGATATGAAGATGTAAATTTTTTCTCCATAAAAATGGCATTTGTGGCCCAAAGACTAACCATTTCAGTGTATGCATGGAAGACCCCTGGTTTGATCCCAGGTAGAGGTAAATGGGAGGAAGCGACAGCTTTTGCTAGCACGAGGGTCGCAAGTCAGAGTAAAACACAACGCAGCAAATCACCATCGTAACAGACACATTGGGAACGCAAAACTCAACTGCATAAACGGAAACGAAATATTTAAGATATGCTGCATCGCAAAAAACAAATACATCTTCAACACTGTAACGTTAAGTGACAATAGCGCAGCATTAATCCATAACACAACAGCATTAACCCTGTTACTGTTACACAAAGCAACACCATTAACAGAGACAAAATCTTTACCAAAATGCAGCATTTCAAGTCAGAACGGAGGTGTTTGCGACCACTAGGGGCAGCGTAAATGAAGCGTAAGCGTAAATGCAATTGCCAGAAGGAAAAAGCTAACGTAAGGCTCACGAACTACAAGTCCCATGTCTTCAATGTCACCACCACTAAGCTTCCAATTTGTAATTTTTTTGTTTTATTTTTAAATAAAAAAAATATTTTAAGTATAAACATGTATTTTTAAACTAACCACTTAAGTTGTAGATACATGCATTTAAAGAGAGTAAAACATTTTGATGTGGTACATTTTTACAGACCCCCCTAAGTTTGACTTTTTGTGCCTTTGGGGGAGCCCTTGTCTCCTTTGGGGCTGAGCTACCCCGTGATTTGCACCCTGCTTTGAGGTATGTTTTTAATGAGATTTGAGAAGGATGTTTGCCAAGGGTTGTGTGCTTCAGAGTATTCTTCTGGAAATTCTGTATAAGTTGGTCCTGCTTTGTGTGTCATATTTCTTAGAATATTTGGTATGTTTAGCTAGTACATTTTTTGAGTAGCAATTTCTTTTTCCCATTATAGTGCCCAAAAAATAAAAACTACGTAAACATGTTTGTTTTCTCATGGAAATGTCTTTCTCCTAACTTGTCAGCAGACTCACTCAAAGTTGGCAGTATGAAAACGTATAGTTTGTATAATGATGGAGGTTGTCGGTATTGAGAGTGCCACCTTTTTTAAGTTGCCAAGCATAGTACTGAAACACTTTTTTATTAATCTCAAACTACAGGTGAGAAAGGGGCAGTTGAGATTGAAAATAAAAGTAACAGGCTTACAGGGTTGTGTGTACTGTACATTGTACTCATAATTACCTTTAATCTAGGCCGATATCCTACAGCCTCTACTGCACCTCTTCTCCACTCTGCCTATGACAAGTAACCCCAGCTCCTTTACCTAAAAAATGGATTTTACCTTCCCTTGTTCCCTAACTTGTTGTGCTTGTATCTTACTTTTTTGAAAGCATTTAAACTTGTCTGTTCTACTATTAATATACTCCTACCAGTAAACACATACTTAAAAACCGTACACTTAAAAACTTTAACAGTGTGATTTCAATTCTGATTCTCTGTATCTCATGTTCAATAGCATTTCCAACAGCCAGAGGATTAAGGTCATAAGGCTATGAAGCAAGTGTACAGCACAAGCCCTGGGCAAGGTTAGGTGACCCCAGCCCTAATGGAACTACTGACCCAACTTTTCTGTAACCTGTACTACACTATTTTAGTCCGAATTGTAAACTTAATCCTAATCTTTGGAATTTAAAATATCAAGGACTAAAGGGGGGGGAAATTAGAGCTGTTTGAAGGCACACATTTGTAAATTATTAAAGATGTTTATCCCAATGCTCCAAAAAAGAAGAACCTTGACTGTGAAACCAGCAACTTAGATTTGGATTGGTTTATCAAGTAAACCTTTTTGTTCGAGAATGTACCTTAGCGTTTTTCCTGAAGCTTCATAAGCTGTGTGTGAGATTGTATGCCTTTGGCCCTAGCGTGCAACCTCATCCAGCTGGTCACTGCTTCATTACTTCAAGGGTTCTGCTCTGCACAACATTTACTTATGCAATACTGCGGTGTGGAGTGTGCAGTGTGTGCATGTGCAGAGTTAAAGGGAGGGATAATTCTTGGTTTTCCTCTGACCTTTCGAATATAATTTCTTAGCGCAATATAGCTTGGGCTAAGGCAAGGTTGACAGGTCTAGCCATTGAACTATAAAATAACTTGAAGCTGCGAGCTGCACGGATTCATTGAAAACTCGCTTATGCCAAAACAACTTTCTCAGACCTTGTCGAATATTGACAACATCCGTAACCCGGTTATGCAAATTAGATGCCGTGCATGTTATGCGCATACCCACGGCCAACACGGCCACGTAGATAACGTGTAACTGTAGTCGACCAAAATTCAAGAAGCTATTGAGCCCCAAAAGTAACCATTTCAATTACAAACTCACTTACCCAGCTGCCCTGTTTCTTTCTCGCTCGACTTCGATGCCTCGAGCATGCCCTCCAAGTATTAGGGATACCACAGATTACCACGATACCAAGCGATACCATGTCATGTATCCCAATAGAGCTCTGGCAGTTAACGTCACGCAGTCACAGCGTTCCACTGTCAAACTCAAAAAACGCCATATTGGCAGGAAAGCTAGCCAAATTAGCCTGTTTCGGTGAATATGGTGGGCAGCTGTTGTGCGCTGGGGTGCAAGAACAAACGTGGACAAGTAAAAGTGAGAGCATTTTATCGTATTCCTAAAGATCCTGAAAGAAGACAAAAATAAGTTACTGCCATAAAACGTGCTTGAAGCAAACAGAGGAAAACGTAACGATGGGATGTACGGAAAGTAACAGATTCCGCTTGTGTAGTAGTTGCCACTTCATGTCAGATAACATTATAAAATACAATGTTGATATTGTTTGATTTGTATCAATATGTTTCATTTTTATTAGAGTCCTTTATTACAGTTACTGTTACTGACGATTTTATTATACAAAAAGCAGGTTCGAACCCTGAATTATTGTGTGGGGCTAGTAAAAGAAGTTACGCAAAAAAATTGAAAATAACTCCGGGGGCATTATAAGGGTCACTAACGTTTCATCTATACATTTCTTCAACATATCATTCAATATAATTGGGATTAAAGTAGGTGGTGTACTCCGACAGCTGGAAATTGACGCTGGTGCCAATAATTTTCGTTCGTTTTTTACTGCCACAATGGCGGCATAGACAAAAGGAGTCACGTGACATCCAGAGCTCTATACCGATGCCGATACTTTAAAAAAAAAATCTTGTTTTCATAAAAAGGGGCATATCTGTGATTTCTAACATTACAACAAATGGTAACATTGCTGACATAAAACTATATATTTTCAAGCCATTAAATTTGTTTTAAATAAACTGCCAAAGATCAGGCTTCTCTCGTTGTTTACTGTTTAATAGCAGCATTATTAAACGTGCAATTGTTCAATCATGTTATTAGCTTTTCCAAGCTTGAAACCTGCCAACGCAACATCTGAGCTAACCAAATACCCTTAAGGTATCTCAACAATATAAATGAAATATCTTAACAACTAGCTAAATATGTAGGCCTATGTTAAACATTTGGATACAAATAATCATAGGAAGAACAAGAAGAAAAAGAACAGCTGCTCTGACTTATATAAGCTTAACCATTGCTTCATCTAAATATTATGGGTCTATAATATAAAATGATGTGGTTTCCAGGGACAGTAGTGTGTTTTATGTCTGTATGAGTGTATGTGTGCTGTTCAGTGGCAAACTGAACTGTAATGGAAAAGTAGATGTGGCAAATGTATTTGTTGTACAGTAGACTGCAGGGACCAAAAATAACAAATCCCAAAGGACAGAAAGCAGAAAAAGTGTTAGGGTAGCTTGTTCTACCAGTGTTAGAACCCTGCATCCCACCTCTGGCTTGCCTCTGGTTGGTTCTGGTCTGTCCTTGAATGAGAGACCAGTTGCTACTGGAAGTGGTGTTGGTTGACCAGTTGGGGTCGCTCTACCCTCTGGTCAGTGGCAGCCCAATGCCCTAGGACAGTGATAGGGACGTTGTCCTGTACAAAGTTCGTCTTTCGAATAGGATGTTAAATTGGTGTCCTAACTCTCTGTGGTCCTTCTAGATCCCATGGCACTTCTGGAAAAGAGTAGGCAGTAATCCTGGTGTCAAGGCTAAATTCCCACTCTGGCCCTGTGTCCGTTATGGGCACCTAACTACCCTTCAGCTCTCAATTGGCTATTCTGTCCCCAGCGCAAATTGGCTGTCGTGGCATCACCCACATGGGTGCAACACATTGGCAACATACCTGTGAGTCCCCCCGTAGTGTAAAGTAAAGGCTTTGGATGTCTAGAAAAGGTGTAATTTAAGGTATAAGATGTAATCAATTATTATCATTATTGGACCATTTAATGCTTCAAATCGTATTCAATTACAGTTATTGTATTCACCAATGAGCAAAATGAATGGCCAGAACACTTCCAGAATGCAAGAGCTGAATGGGGGCCCGGCCACATTGGTTCTCTATAGCCCCTTTTCACAATGACATTAGTTAAGTGTGACGCAATGTGAAACCAGAACTAACTTGAACAAATTAATACATTTTAATAAGAACACAAACTTTGGTTCGGACCTTGGTGCGGACCTTCAGTTGTGAAAATGCACTCAGTCCTTGAAAGATAACAATACCGTGATTACTCCAAAATAAGTAATTTAAAGTAATATATTTTAAATAACAAAAATACATACAGTATTACCTTTATTTAGAATTTGTCCATCACAAACTAGAAAAATATATTTCTTCATAAATGAGAAAATATTTCAGATTTACATTTTAGGCCAGCCTTAACGCAGATAGAAACCAACAGTGCCCTGTAACTACAGATGGTTTGGCTCCCCTGAGATAGACTTGATGAAAAATGCATCTTCTCTGCTTCTGTTTTCTGTTTCTGTCTACCTCTCTCTCTTTCTCTCCCTCTCTTCTGCATGCATCCGAGTGTGTGAGCTGGCTCTAGAAACAAGAGCAGTTTTAATATGGCTGTGATTTCGCCCCTAGGGATACACAATGTAGCAGAGCATACTGCTTCAAAGGTGTTGTACTAAAGCTGTGCTGTGCTGTACAGAGCAGTGCTAAACTATACCAGGCAGAGCTGAATTGGTCTGTGCCTCCACTGAGCTGGACTGGTCTCTAGAGCATTCAAATAGTTATTTGACCGTGCACACAGCTATGCCATGCTCAGTTGTCATGCGCCTTTACCCCCTCTACAACTTCAACCTTTGAGTTGAATTCTTAAGATAGTGGCAGGGTTCTGTTAAGTTTCTTATACATATGGTAACCTTCAGTCTGATGAAACAAAAACATGTCTGCTATGTCCTGATTAAAATGTAGTTGGAGCTTGATGCATTACTACCTCAATGAGAAACAATTCGATCAGATTATAATATTGACTAGGTTATAATCGTGTGAATTCCTTTCCACTGAGAAATATAGAGTGTATTTCAGCATTGTATCTGGAATGTTATGAAAATGTAGTGTTTGGTATTGTTAAAATTAACTTAAACATTCATTTCAAAGAATATGGACTTTACTCAGTAATTCAGGCAATTGTGGAGACACTGAACACCTAGAGGAGGAATATAGCAAAAACACCTTTTATAATTACATTGTAACTCCTGCTCAAACTAGAGCAGTCGTTTTCTCAATTCTTGATAGGTAAAGGGGTTGGTCTGAGACCATTCTTCCAAGCAGAGTTCTTGGATCTGGCTTTTCAGCTTCTTTGACTGGAATGGCCATGGAAGAACTCTTACAACCAAACCCTTTGTGTTGATACATAAGAACTAATGTAATACTTTCAAAGCATCGACAAGCTGTCTTAAGAGGCAAGGGAAATGTACTTGTATTGCACCTTTCATATACATAGGTGCAGCCCTTTTAATTGCCTAAGGCAAACAGGCAGATACAAAGCAAGGAATACAAAAAAAAATTTAAGATATAAAATTGCTAACAAAGAATACAATTAAACAGCAATTCATCAAAAAGAAAGAAAGCATACACGTTTTTAATCAGAATTACAAAATAGTCAGGCTTGGAGCGTGTCTTGGGATCTTGGTTAGGCCTAAGTTTAACTCACATTCTTTTTGTTGCATTGTAGCTAAAAGTTTATTCACATTCTTTGTTTTACGTCTTGGAACAGTTAGCAAAGCTGTTCCAGATCAGTGTTTTGTGACTTTTAGAGGAGAAACCGTATTTTAAAATCTATTCTATGACACACACAGGTGTTGTCAATGTAGACGCTACTTCTTCCGTCTATCTAAGCACAGCATTTATTAACCGGGGATTGTAATTACGTGTTTAAAACACTATCTATTTATTTATCAATGGTCCTTATAAATGCCCACTATTATGTTGACAACAATCTATGCTTTACATTTTTGAAATACGCAATTTAATGTTTTTTTTCCGGATGAATGGTAAACTAAATATGCAACTTGGTAGATCAATGATCTACAAAATATAGATTGTGGTTTAAGTTTTTTTGACTCTTGGTCTGGTCATACTCAAGCTCGGGTCCTGTAAACTGTTCTACTAAATGTAAAGTTCTTAACCACTCGCCCATAGGAACTCATATCAATTGTCATGAGCAGAGTTATGTAGGCAGTCTACTCCTGTTAAACACCGCTGCATAGAGACATAGCTATAGACATAATTTTCATAAAGTGTTATGTTATGTTAAAAGCTGAGGCTAGGCCATGTCCACCTCTACAGACACACAAATCCTGAGCCCACACACAGGAACATCTTTCATCATATGACCCCATGTAATGATTGTCATAAAGGGAAGGCTAAAGCAACAGCAGATTTGTTAGGAGTAACCGAGCAGGAAGCACGATCAGGAATTGTGATGTGTGTTAGCCAAAGTAAGTGGATTTAGTCGGATGATGTAACCATGTTTGATATGTCCGCTTCTGCATTGTTGCCTATCAGCTTGAGGCTGCTGGTCTCAGCCTCGTATAAATTGTGTGTGTGTGTGTGAGAGAGTGTGTGTGTGTGTGTGCGCATACAAGCATTCGAGAGACAGAGTGACTCTCCACATATTACTTCAGTAAGGCTGAATCAAAACAAATATTTAATCCTGCAATCTATAACCAACAAAGATTGTAAATGCTTTAATAATCCAGGTGTTCAAAAGACGGGACTCCACAGAATGTTTCAAGCATAATGTTTATTTTATTTTATATATAAACGCCGAAATTCAAGTCCATTAAGATTATCATAATCCATTAGTCTCAGAGAAGGGGTGGTTTAAGCAAGAATAAAACAATACATCGATCTTTATAGTACATGTATAACCCAAAAATCAAGTGCTTGAGGCAATGAAACTCTGCCCCTCCTCATCTCCAGACTAGATCCATCTTTCGGTACCATGTCATAAAATGGTGGTATCCACTGGGTGAGCCAGGCTGTGGCTCGTCATGAGGACATCCACGTGGACTCATCTACATGAGGGGGGCTTTATGCTTCTCTCAGCTCAGCTTGTCCTGCCAGGTGACTGAGCCTAGACTGCTCCAACGTTTGGCTGGATTAGGTAGTTTCCTGTCAGCATCTTGGTGTGCTCAAACGGTGGCCTTTCTGGCCAAACAGCATCGGTAGGGGATAGCCAATCAGAGCACGCCCTTCCATTTACATGTAGGGGAAGTTGGTAACCAATGTGAGTTGAAAAAAGCACAGTTCATGCCACCATAGGATCAAAACCAGCCAAAGCGAGATGTGCATACTAAAATAATATCATTGTTTTAATTTGCTAGGATATTGAGGACAACACCCGTCCTTGTGCATGCGGAACAGCATTCCCAAAAGGGCTGATGGGGCAGAGTGTTCTAGAGGAAAGCAATATGTTTGATTGACTTAAAGCGACTCGCCAATCTGAGGAGATGGCTGACTGTGCGCAGGGTGTCCAGGCCTTTAGACTAACTGACCAACCGATTTCCCGGGAGCCAGTCACGTGACTGTTGCCATGGGATCACGAGGATAGAGTGATAACAGGCCAGATGAGGTACCATCCTGCCATCGTGGTTGCATGCCATGTACTCTATGTGTTCTAATGTGTGTGATTGCGATAGGTGTGAGTGTGTGTGTGTTTGTGTGTCCTTGGCTGAAGAAAGGCACGTTTACTTCCTATCTCTGTCTTGGTCTTCCTGCATCACTCATTCCTTTCCAGATAGACTACTGTGTGACTATGTACAATATATTAATCAAAACAGTATTTGAACACAATGTATTTTTATGTCACAAAGCTGAAGTGCCCCAAAGCTCAATAAATAATTGTATGCCTGTATATCTAGTGTTTTTTTGTCGGCAGTATTTTATTGATGCTGAAAGCTGTGGTCCATTTCGTAGAGAATACTAGGTATTTATAATGTGGGTCACACTACTGGCCGAAGCCATCTCTCTCTTTGATCCCGCACATATCAAGGTCAACAGCTATTGTGAAGGCTGTAAGGCTTGTTTGTTTCAAAGCTCTAATAGATCAGGTTGATGATTATGCATGTTACACAGCTTTGCTTGTGTTTAGAATTGTGTGGGGATTTCCACCTTTTCGTTACACCTCAGCACAATTAAAACGGCTGGAGTTGGACAAGAATCCTCTTTCCTCCTATTTGCTGTTTCTCGTCCCAGCATTAGTTCAGCATGATTAAAGAATCATCTCGATATGATAGAAGCAGGACAGTATTCATTTATCCCCTTACTGCCAACCAGAAATGTTTAATAATCTCTTTAGACATAAGCTGTGTGAAGCTCAGCAATCGGATTTGAGGGGTCTGCGTTTATCTGATTCTTGGCAGTGCCATGTTCACTGGTTTGGGCAGGCAGAAAAAAATTAAACCACGAAAATATATTGTTATATTATGTGATATGTAATCTCTTTTAATTTGATGACTCAGTGAGTGATTCTGTATTTGGTAGTTAACAAACATTATTTTCCGTCTGTGATTCCTAAAGAGTTACTTACTTGTTAGATCAATTGAACGACACGCCCAAGCATACCTGTGACTGTGTGTTGAGTGTTGCGAGATGGATATTGTGGGCCATACAGTGGCTTTGGAAAGTATTCACACTTGCTATGGCCAGGGGGTTACACTTACAGACCTAAATAAATAAATAGATACTGCATACATTCTGGAATGTTTTCCTTTTGTTTTAATTTTAAAGTCTTGACAAAAAATGGCATTATCACTTTAGAAAAGAGAATGTAATCACTTAGATACAGCACTTGTCTGTCTATTTTGATTGTTGTTTTAGATACGGTTGTTATTAAGATGTAGTAGTCTGTATTGTAGATACCTGCCACAGATTCAAGCCCAATGTCTGTACATCGATGTGTGTGCTTACATTATAGTGTGTACGTAGAAGAATAGTTCTGCACACCTATGATCAGCTGTGTGTTGTTTAATAATATTGCTTTGTTGCTGAATAATTGTGCACACCAGAGAGAGTTTGTGTGCAGTTTTATTGAAGGGTTTTGCACACCTGTGGTGGACTGGGTGTAGGTATATATTCATCTTTAGGTATAAGAAAACTTGCACATCATTTGGCACAAACTTGACATGTTGTTGATATGCACACCAGTAAAGTAAAACATTGTCTATTTTGTTTACAAGGCACTATGGTTGACAGGTTTTGATAATAGAGCAGTTTTTTTCGGTTCAACAGTTACAATTTGTATTGGAGGATATGGGAGTTGAAGAGTGTACTTGATTTAGTTGAAACTTTGTATATATAATTTTTTTATGAAAATATTGTACTGCATTGTACATATTGTATAACATTTTTATTATCTACTTATTTTTGATTTTATTTCTTTTATTTTATACATATTTTTTTAGTTGTTTTAATGTATATATTCGGCCTTAAAGGGATAGTATAACATTTTGGGAAATTAGATATGTCCCAACTTACCCCTAGTCAGACAAGACGATTGCTCTAAATTTTATGGACGTACCTCCAATATTGACTTACATGCTAGTGGTAAAAGTAGCCTAGCAATATTAATAAGCTTGAGGTAACCGCTAGCATGGCTAGCAAAAGTCACTAAATACTCCTTTAAAAAATTCTAAAGCTGTGTTATTTACATGTTAGATCTTCCGTATTTCACACGTGTCAAAATTATATGATATATATATACAGTACTGTGCAAATGTTTTAGGCAGATGTGAAAAAATGCTGGCAAAAATTTGAAAGCAAAGAGTGGTCAGAGCAAATATTGATTTGATTTAGATTGTTAATTTGTTCATTCACTTTGCATTTAGTTAATTGATAAAAACAAGCTATTAGCACTTCGATTTTGAAAGCATTCTTACTTTACACACCTGCCTAAAACTTTTGCACAGTACTGTACATATATAATATTATAGTTCTTTGCACCAATTCTCAAGAATTCTCTCGCTAGCATTAACTAGCAGGCTGCATTTATCTGCTGACGCTGACCGACCACGCGTACAAAGATTTATTTATTTTCTATAAGGTGTGTCAGTGTGTGTGGAGACGGAGAATGAGTGACCAAGGGCTCAACCCAGACACATCATCCCTAACTCAGAGGACAATCATGAGTCGGGAGAATACTACTCATATCTTTTGGCTCTGATATTCTCCCCCTTTACTTATTTTTCTTGATCTGTCCCTCCACTCTCTTTCTCGCCCTCCCTAATTTCCCAGATGATGGACAAGCAGGACGTGCAGTCCAGCCTCAGGACTTAGTAGATCCATCCCACCTCTCCTACCACCCAGGCGGTGACGCCATGGCTGGAGCCAGTGCTGGGCCTGGGCAAGACCTGGAGGCCAAGCTGAGATCAGTAGAGGAAGGAGAAGCCTGGCCCTCCTTGCCTCCAGTGCCAGCTAGCTGGATAGGAGCACAGTGGGCCCTGGAGGCTCCGAGGCAGCAGGCAGCCTTCTCCTCAGTGCTGACCATGGAGGCCAAGGCCGACCGAGAGATCCAAGCTTCAGGTCGCTCCACGGGGATACTATCAAAATCCTCCTCGTTGAAAGCCTCACCATCATCTTCCAAAGCCAGTTCCTCATCGTCTTCCCCCTCCAAAACCTCATCTTCTTCATCATCGACCATCAACAATGACAATAAAACAGCATGGCCAGACGGTGCCTCTCTGCATCCTATAGCCAACAGCACCTACAACACCAGTTCAGGTAGATATAAAAATACATGTCATCCGATACCATCAATCTTTTTGCTCTTCTTCCTACTCCTCATCTTTTACATATTTATAATCATCAGCCTCTTCCTAGTTCTCATATTCAACATCATCATCTTCATTAACACCATGCACCTGCTCCTCTTCCTTCACATCAGTTACATCATCCTGGTCAACTCCCTCTCCCTTCTCACCATGAACCATCTCATCATCTTCTTCAACCTCCTCCTTGTCCATCTCCACCTCATAATCAACCTCCTCCTTCTCCATCTCCACCTCATAATCAACCTCCTCATCGTCCATCTCCACCTCATAATCAACCTCCTCATTGTCCATCTCCACCTCATAATCAACCTCCTCATTGTCCATCTCCACCTCATAATCAACCTCCTCATTGTCCATCTCCACCTCATAATCAACCTCCTAATTGTCCATCTCCACCTCATAATCAACCTCCTAATCGTCCATCTCCACCTCATTCATCAACCTTCTCCTTGTCCATCTCCACCTCATTAATCTACATCCTCCTTGTTCTTGTCCTCCTAATCACCAGCCTGTTATTGACTACTGTAATTTGTCGGATAAAAGGTTTGTATGTTTATACGTTCATGTTCATATTTAACATGGCTCCAACTCTTCATAATGTCCATCTGTGGTTTGCTCCACGACCATGGACACCATGACAATGCTTGATCATTAGCAACAAGATAAGAACTACATTTTGATTGACTGTTCATGCTAGTGCCTGCTCTCACTAATTGACCTGGGGTTCCCAGGTCATTCCATTGCCAATAAGCTGTTTTAATGTCAAGTATTATAATTACCAAGCATGGATGAAAGTTCCCATTAGTCCCAGTTTTGATGAATTCATCAATGCAAGCTTCAATAGGAGCACGGATAAAAAGCACCATTGTGTTTTGCAGTTAGGAAACGTATAACATGAATATTTGATGAGTTGTTTCTAAATGTACATGCCCCTGTGTTTACAGTTCATTCTCACAGTTTGTTCTCTTCGAGGGCATACTCTCGGCAGCATGGAGAACAGACAATTTAGTATGCTCTTCTCTGCGTATTAGCGGGTACACCTGGAAATAAAGGGGATGAATAGATCCTCTTAACTCTTCCAAAGAACATTTGGAACTTTTCTGCATGTAACATTTTGTAGATAAAATCTATATTTGAAAATCTAAAAATGCTTTGTGGGGTTTACAATGGTATGGAGTTTAGTTTATAGGTAAGACATAACAAGCAAGCAGGTGTCTCTCAAATCCTCTGGCTCCCTGATTTTGGAACTGTCAAAGAGTATGTGCTCATGGAGAATAAACTGTGGGAAAGTAAAATCAGGACATGTTAGCATGGATGATGAGAATCAGCCCTTCTACCTACTTCTTTTCACAGTGAAGATATACAATTAAGCATCATTGATGCGTCAGTGTTGTTCCAAAATTTGATGTATAACATTTAAACAAATGTATTACAATCTTATCCACATTAAACATTCAAACTGAATATGATAAACAAAAAACAAGATCAAATCATTCTCTGTTTATAGATGTTTGACCAATTTCTTTTCTTCTATTGATGTACTTGATTTTGCAACTAGAGCCTTGTGTCCATACAGTATTTCAACATTTCTATCATGTCTTCACAGAGTCAGAGACAGTGAGCAGTCTGCCTGCCTGGGACCTCCCCACTGTCCCAGAATCCTCTCTGTCTACACTGGGAGACAATGACATCACACTTCCTGCCAATGTGACAAGCCCCTTTTCGACGCACCAATTGAACACCACCAGTCCTGCTAGGGCTGCCAACTACACACCGCACATATATTCCCCCATGACAACATCTACACCCGCAATCACAAAGGTGTCAACACCACTTTTGACCACCACGTCAGCAGCAAACACCTTACCTGCCATTTTCACGACATACAAACCATCACACCCACATACTAGCCAAAACACTGTGACCAATGACAGCCTTCAGCTAACGACGGTAACCATAACAACACCCTTGACAACAATTGTGACTGTGACCAGTCCACAAACAATACTATGGGCTATCTCTAAGGGTGCTAGTACCACCCCACTGGACACTGGTACTAGCAATACTACAAACACCACTCAACAAACTAGCACGGTCAAACAAATGATAGTGGCTACTGCTAGCACTGCAGCTACCACACCTGTGATAACAACAGTAACAAGTTCTACAATGACTGCTCGTTTACTTACAACTACTGCCACAACTACTACTACCACAACAACTTTGCAGCCTACTACCACAACAACTTTGCCACCTACAACCACAATAACTTTGCCACCTACAACCACAATAACTCAACCACATACTCCTTCTCCTGCAACAACCCCACTGCCTACGACTACTACTACTACTACTGCCCCTACTACTACTACTACTGCTGTTGCGCTTACTACTATTACCTCAACTAATGTTAGTACTACAACCGAACTTCCAACAACAACAGTGGCAGTTCCGGTCCAAACCACAGCAATCTCAACTGTAACCACAGCAGAATCTCCGTCCAGTACTGCAGAATCTGAGGAGTCCCCTGTTCCCTGCAACATCACAGAGAAGAACTGGGTCAAAACAGGTAAGGTCCATCTACCTAGTATACAGTGGTAGCCAACATACTGTCCATGCACACTGGGTTTTTAAGTTACCCTTTACTGTGAAACGTCCATGAATGAATTATGGGGCATCAACAACTGTATAACTTTTACATTTCATGAAAAAAACATTATTTCCTTAAAGTAGGTGGGTTAAACCTAATCAGCATGATGTAGACACAATGGAAGCTCTAAAACACAGCGGTCAAGAAAATGGCTTTTTAAAACTGTTGGAATAGACACAAATATAAAGTTTTTGTTTGTCTGAATCTCTTAAGTCATTTAAGAGGAATACTTAATGCAAAATAAAAAATGTCGTATCTATAGAGCTATTGCTAATTCACAGTTAGCTTTAGAAAATTGTAGGTTTTATTGTTCAAAATCCAGCATTTCAATTTAAGTTTTATCAAATAATATGTATTATTTAATATCTAACGATTGATGACCTAGTTTAAAAACACATTATTAAAACCAGGACAAATACATCTTTCCATAGCTCTACTGTTAATAACATCAGTTTCTCATTTTAAAACTCACCACTGCGCGGAGGTCGAGGGTGGACTTGGTTAGAATCTCTCTTTTCTAGGGTAAAACGGGCACTGAAATGTTTAAGCCTTTATGCAGGGCTTTTCCCATAATATTTTAAGAGTCAAACTTAGATTAATTTTGAAAACAACCCCTCTAGGGACCTGACCTTGAGCGACGGTGCCAATCGGTTATAATTTAATTACACAAAAAGTTTCAAATATTTTAATTGGGTTGCTACTACCGCAAAATGAATCCATGCTTGAGAACTTTTGATACACCTAAACATACGGCCTCATTGAGATCTAAATATCACATATATCGCTGCGTGGACTTAGAGGTCTACAGTGGTCCTAAGGTATCTATCGCAAAATGTCCTTAATTGCTCTCATGATAAAAAAGTATGCACATGTCAAAGTGGGTTGTAGGATGTTTGCATTCCAAGACCACGATGGCTATTCAGAATGTACCCTTAAGCTGCCACTTTTAAACAAACTGACAAATTCTTTATACATTTTTATAAGTTCGTATTTACGAATTAACAACAAATCAGAAGATACGACTGTTTTTAAAATACATGTAAAAAGAAACGTGAAAACGGATTGGACCTGCCTCGTTAATGTAGCCTAATCTAGTAGCCTAACTGTAAAAAGAATGAGCTCAGTGTAACTAGACAGTCATAACTTTCTGCCATCCTAATCCATTCCTTTTGCCCATTTGTGGTTCGGTTTGAGAAACGTTCCATAAAGAATTAAGTCCAATGTCAACTTATAGAAGCTCTATAGAGATAAATACTTAAACATTGTTATAATCCATTTTGTTTATCTGACATGCATTTCTGGTATCCTCTCCCTAGTGCTATCTATCCAGTTGAGGAGGAACCGTCTGGACCTGGTTCTGAAGCAGAACCTCTTGAAAGGGCTTAACCATGCTCTGCAAAGGGCCCTCAATGACAGCAGTGCCACAGCCCAGGTTAGTGTCTCCACAGACTGAGAAGGAGGGTTGACCTCCTCACCCAGAGATACAAACTAGATAGACAGTGAAGTCATCTTTCAGCAGCCATTTTACTCACCTTCTTTCTTTAACTGGCAAAAAAAGAATATCTCTTAAGGGAGGAGGAGGAAGTGTGTGTGTGTGTGGGGGGGGGCGGTAGTTGTGGTTCAGACGAGAAGCATGTACCTTGCTTTCAGATGAAAAATTACTCTTTGAATACGAAATATGGCCGTCAGAGACATACACTCTCGCACACACACACACAGCTGGAGAGAAAAGGCTCTTAAGCGGAACCTAGAGTGAAAGACTACCTTTTGGTATCCTTTACAGATATTTATGTTATCTCTTTTTTTTTCACTTTCTGCCTGGCTCTTTATCTCTGCCTGCTCTTGTCTAACTGTCTGTCTATACTCTTCTTTGGAAGACTGTTTGATAAGCCCCTGTGCCCAAACTCTTTTGCCCCCCCCCCCCCCCCCCCCCCCCCCCCCACACACACACACACACACACACCTTTCTGGCTTCTTTCTCCCATTTCAGTCAGAGCCTATGTATATAGCAAAGATACCTAAAGAAGGACATGCAGCATTACCAGAAACAAGAGACACATGGCTAACCAGGGCATGCCGTTAAGCACATAACAAGAGTGGGACAAACATCTCAATTGACCCATTTGTTATGGTGTTCGGCTGCAGAGGCTTACTAATGGCTTTTAGTGTGAACAGTCTGGATATAAACATTGATCCACCAACAGCCTGCAATTTCAGTGATTCGGAAAAGGTGGTCTTTTAGAATAGAAATGTATAGGCTGTTCTGTAAGGACCTCTAAAAGCACCAAACTTAATAAACTTATACAAATCTTTCTTAATGGCACATTGAACTAATAATCTGACCTGGAAAAGGCATCCAAACGATGGCAATTGTTTGAAACTGGGGTTATGCTTTATATAACATTAAATGTCCTTCTTGTCACTGTATCATGCCTATAAAGCATACTAATAATAAATAACAATACAATTTATTTGTAGTGTGCTTTACATTGTAAGAACAATCTCAAAGCGCTACAACCAACATTAAGATAACATAAAATATTGATAAAAGCCGACACAAACAAAAAACAGAGGGGACCCTCAATATATATATATATATATATATATATATATATATATATATATATATATATATATATACAGTATATATAAATATCTGAACATAGTGCTAGGTCTTTTGCATTGTTCCCAACCACTTTGTTTTTCTTTAAGGTGGAACATGACGAGTGCAGCCCCCACAATGTGACGCTGGGCTACTACGTGACCACTGTACAAATGGTGTACATCTCCTCTGTGGTTGTGGAGGCTGTCAAAGTGTACGGCTTTGACAAACTGTTAGCAGACATCCGTCAGCACACTGCCCTGGTCAGGGCCATTCTGGTTCCCGTGGCAACCTGGCTTCCTAGCCCCAGCACCCACCTCCAGCTCAAAACAGGTTAGCCGGGTTTAAAGAGAGTGGGACTTCTCAGGTTGGTTTTGGGGCATGGTTCGAGCATGAAGCCACACGTATTACTGTAATGGTGATAACAGACCAGTTGGAAGTAATCTGTTCTATTTTGCCTTATTTTTATAGAAACTGTAAGGTTTAAAAGTAAATAAATATATTTTGCCACTGTTTAGACAGAAATGGTGGCATGTCACAAATGTTACATCCATCCATATTTAAATTTGAAATAGAATGTAAATAAATGGATTGTTGCTTCGCTGTGCTACTTGTTGTCTGTTCCAGTCCTAAGGTTTGTCGGACCCACAGACAAGGTATTCTCCTGCAGCTTTGTCCAGACGCTGGAGCAGAGGCTGGCCAATGCCTTCGAAGAAGCTCAAGACAAAGTCCTGGAAACATACAACAGACTTACAGTGGAGGTATGCACAAACAGAGATGTGTGCATGTCTTCTACTATCTACATCATGGCACTAATGTTTTCAATTTTATTTTGCTTTAGTGAAAATAAAAACAGATTGTGCAAAATACCCTGCTCGACCAAACGCTCAATATTTCATATTTCGCTTTTCAACTTAACATGTTTTTTTTAGGGACCTTACTACCGATGTTAATAGATAAAGATCAAGCCTTACAAAAATCTCAACTAGAAAATGATGCTATTGTACACCTGAGAGTCACCCTTGCTCAGCTCAATAATACCAACCATTGGCAGCATTTTACTGCACCTCATTTTGGTGTCCTTGCTCATTCTCTCAGTGCTGTTTTAAATCTGTGGTAATCTGAAAAGCAGGGGCAAACATGTCAGCTTTCATGAATTGAATTTGCCGTTTTGATAATAAAAAAAACACTCATGCCTAAAAAAGAATTGATTGGAAAAAAGCATCTGTTTATTGCCAGCTGCCCTTTAGAGCAGGTCACAGGTGACAGAGAAAAAAATTGCCCTGGAACACATGCTGTTAACTTCAAAACAGGTGTCATGGCATTTTTATTACTGTTGCATATATATTTTCTTTATTTATTCTTGCATACAACGCATCTCAATGTGCTGGAGTATTTCATGTAGTGTTTGGAAAAATTAAAGAGGCCAGGCTGATAGAATCAGTTCATGGCTATCTATCGGCAGCGGTGCAGACGCATCATTTGAAATGCTCCTGAAATGATCAATAATTTATGTTGCCATTACCCTAGACATATTTTTAGGTTATAGCAAAAGTCCCAATGAAAAGTATTTGGAAATATATGTTGCTATTGATTATCCATTACTACACAAATTGATCCCATGTCTAATTAATCACAGTGGAGAAGGACATTCCGCATACGGAGTCAATACAATACTTCAGAGCATCACATGTTTGGAGCGGGGCGGATATCTTAAGTCAACAAAGCGATTGATGTGATATTTATATTACTTTTCGATGAGGCCTGCGTCAAGATCTAGTAATATCTCTCCAGCGACAGATGCATTTTGGGATTGCAGCAACCAATCAGAGCCGTTGCTCACAATTTTGGTATTACTGTAACAGTAGACATATAGAAGATTTAATTGTCAGTGGTTTAAGAATATGTGCTTAAACCAGTTAATTGTTCATCAATTATTAGATATTAAATAATATGTATATTACCAAGTAAGAACTAAACCTAAGCTCTTTGTAAGCTAACTGAATTAGCGAGAGCTTTGTATACAGTATATCAACACCTTTATGTTGTGATACTAAGTACTACTCTAATGCGCCTCAAAAGAATCAGACAAACAAAAACGTTATATTTGTGTCCATTCAAACAGTTTTAAGGCTGTATGCATTGCAACCACTGCATTTTAGAGCTCCCGTTGTCCCATTCGTCGATTAGGTTTGTCCTGCTAGGCAAATCACTGGCGGCAGATCACGCTTGATAATGTTCAAGTAATAATAATTGATCACACATGGTATAGCACTTTTCAGACACGCAAAGCACTTACACTATAGAGAGGGACTCACAGTTAAAGCTGCAGTATGTAAGTTTGAATTAATAGGCAAAAAAATAGATAGATAGATAGATAGATAGATAGATAGATAGATAGATAGATAGATAGATAGATAGATAGATAGATAGATAGATAGATAGATAGATAGATAGATAGATAGATAGATAGATAGATAGATAGATAGATAGATAGATAGATAGATAGATAGATAGATATTTTACATTTAATACATACCTCCTGGAGGATATAATGAAATCAAATGCTCAGAGAAGGTGCGATCTATATGAGCGGACAGCTATTCAAAAATCGAGGGACGCCCGCCTATTCCTTACCAATCAGAAGAGTTTTGGCAAGGAGCCACGGCGACCTGCTTGTCAATCACCACGCGTGCACACTCAAAATGTTGAAGACACTACCAAATGATTGAAGGAAGGGGCCATGGAGAGGGATAGGAGGGACCAAAGACTCATGAGGTTGACATTTTTGAGTGTTGTGATTCAAATTCTTGCTTTTTTCTTTACACACTTCTCTAGACTTGCATACTGCACCTTTAAGTCGCCAATGTATAGCTCCCACCTGGGTGATGCCACGGCAGCCAATTTGCAGCTAGACCTGCTCACAAGTGGTCTCTTTGATCTAGTTGCTCATCAGTTGGACGAAAGAGTCTAGCCCCTTCATGGTACAGGAAGGTCAAAGTCTAGATGGAAAAGACCATTCAATGTGAAATGTGGGTGATAATAAATATTGGCAACTAGAGATATTTAATTGGATAGGCCCACATTTACATGCAGACCGATTTATTTTGATCTATTACAGATTACCATTCATTTGGAGTGACAAGAGAGGGAATAGGTTTTATAAATACAAAAAACTAGGGTTGTCAATCAATAAAAAAAACGAATCGCGATTAAGTGTGTGAATCTAATTCATCACACATTTTTTATCTGTAAATAATGTACTGTAAAGGGACATTTTTCAACAACAACAACACAACATTTTTTTTCCATTGGACTACTTGAACCGAATTGACTTACAAACCTTTGCATCCTGCATTTGTGCAGAATCAAATGACGTAGAATTAGCAATTTGAGTTACCATCAGACACAGACAGTTTTTATATTAGGCTACCATGAAGCGTTTTCAACGTGGACTTGAGAAGAGAAAGAGGAAGAAGGACGATTCGATCCCCGGCTTTCGTTCTTCTAACCGCTGTGAACTCATTCTTTTTTACTCTGGGTATTTTCAGGGTGTGGATTGGTGTAAAACAGATTCCATATTCCATCAACAGAAGTTTGATCTGTTCCGCTGCCAACATTCCAGATTCAGTTCAGCTCATCAGTCAGTTGACCCGAATCATCTGTGCTTGTAGTGGAGAGCTGTGAGTTTTGAGGATCATGTTGAGGGAGACTGCAGTATCAGTTTGTTTACGTAACACAAGAAACAATATGTTCACAAGTGAATTTTGGGTTGTCAATGTCAATATTGAAATGGTCAGTTTAGGATATGACAGCAATGTTGTCAATTGGAGAAAGTAATGTAACAGTAGTTCTGGGGTGGTATATATCTGTACTTTAAATTTAAAGTTCAGTATTTCACAGTAAATTATAGGCACAACAATTGCCATGACAAAAAATTCAAGTTTTGAGTAAAGTATGCAGCCTATTTTGTTGACCGTAAAATATTGTGGAGCCAGCAAAGCACTGCTTAGGGTGCTGTTGTCTTTAACTCCCATCATGCCTTGCGGTTTTCCCCTAAAATATTGATTAGTGCTCTCCTTCAGGTTTTATTGATTGTTAAGTTTACAAAGGTTATGGCAATGTTTTGTAAATGTCCCATTTTTATTTTGAGATCAGTAAGTTCTGTTCTTTTTTCCCCCTCAACCCTGGCTGAGATATGTGTCTGTCGATTACATATTTACCACCGTTTCCCACCAGGTTATAAACCACATAAAACGTAGAGCATAATGTTGTGTGAAACTTCCATGTGGTTAGTTACAACAACATCATCATCATCAACAACAACAACATATTTAGTAAGCCCCACTTACATGTAGCCGACCGTATCAATATGCCAACAAGGCTAGAAGTCTATACCAATTTACTTTTTGACCTTCTAATGCTCTCCGGTCAGAGCTGTCATTAATACCCAACAACAAGGACACTTTTCAATCACGTGGTTTTGTCTGTAAGCACGTGCAGTTGCTTTTGTTGCTGCTGCTCTAGGACAGGCAGTTTAATTGGTGAAATGGGTATTTGAATGACCAGATCTCACGGTTAAGTTCTGTGCTTGTCGGATGAGATGATAGGAAAAGGCTCCCACCTCCACCCCAACTTCCACCTTGGGTCTGGTGATCTGTTCCAAAGGCGATTTGATGTATGTGCTAAAAAAAAGCAGATCCGACCTTGCCAAACTGAATTTAATTTACATTTAATAATGGTTTAGAAAAGTGATTTGTCTGAAAAGCTATAACTGTAAAATAACTGGGATTTACAGATTTTTCTACTGAGGCATCTATGTGCGAGGGTACGTACATGCACGTGTGTTGCGCGTTGGGGTCGCATAAATTTGAGCTGAAAATCAACTATTTGGCTAATCGTGTGATGTAAGTGTGCTGCTTTGTTAAGAGTTTAGAAAAAGTGTCTTACTGTAAGTATAGGTAAACGCTTGCTTAAATTGTAATGAGCTGTAATAGTAGTATACATTTTCTCCTGTTCCAGGATTTCCGATTGGCTCTTAAGCAACATCAATGGGCAGTATATACACACTTTTATTTAATGCATACTTCTATTGTAAAAAAAAGAATTCAAAGTGGTTGATAAATAGAATACATATATATATATATATATATATGTATATATATATATATATATATATATATAAGTAGAATACTTACAGTAGGGTAGGCAGATGAGCAAAGTTCTTTTTTTTATGCTCACCTTTTTTATGCAGTACCAGTCTTTGTGTTTGTCTCTATTGATCTTTCGTTCGTTCTCTGGTTTTCCTTGTAGATCCAGAGTGTGTCCCAAGAGTCTGGTTCCCCCTCAGTTTCTGTGGTGTACGTGGTGAAGAACGACAATGTGCTTCTGAACGGCACTGTCTCCAGTGGCCTACTCAATCACTTGACTGCAGAACTGGTCGGCTACTTTCTCTTTTACCCGCCACTGGTCATTGCTGAGCGTAAGTTTTACCACACGACACCATGGGAGAGGATCCTCAAAACATTCAGATTTTTGTTTTCTGTATATATAAACATAATCTGTGGTAGGGTTGGGAAAAGATAACCAGTCTTCATTCGGAACTGGTCCCAAATTGCCTGATTTTGCTTTTTCTGTGAGGGTCGTACGGCAAACAGACATTAAGTGTGGACACAAGCTTTAAAAAACAACAATAAGACAAATAAGATCACAACATTATAAAATTGAATACAAGCCAATGTAGAATACCACCAAGCTTGGGCATTACTTGACACAGCATTTTAATTAGTTAGAGGGGCGCAGTGTTTGAACAGCCTATGTTCAGCATTTCCTACAGCAAAGACCTCTGGTAGAATGTTAACATTAAGTGCCGAGCAGGCAGCCTCCGCATGCTCCCCTGGTCTTAATAATACATCTTTATTTGTATAGCACTGTTCTCAAGTTGTTTAACAACAGTAAAAGCTTAAAGATATAAAAGCGATCAAATAGTACATGTAAATTTAGACCGTATGAAAAGCTATTTTACAATAAACAACTATACAAAAAATAAAAATGCAAAACATTAAGCAGATTCCTAATAGTGGACTTGTTAAGAGGTGGAGAGACAGACAGAAAGACAGAGCAAATACATACAAGAAGGAGACAAGAAGAAGGACAGGTACAAAGGGAAACAGATCGAGCGAATGATTGGGCACACATGGAAGAAATCAAGAGGTTGACAGTAAGGGCACAAAAAAATTACAGAAATGAACAGGATAGAAATAGGCAAGGAGAGAGACAGACATGGACATACAAATGGTGTGGGTCAAATCATTACGTCACGTAAAAAACACTAATAAAGGTTGTAGTTGCACCGTTATGGTTCCTTTTTAGAGATAAATATACCTTTACCTTTTAAGTAGTGGAGATTTAAAAGAATCAAAATAGCTAAATAATGTGTCCTGTCAGACAGATAAGCAAGTACACCAAAAGGTTTAGCCTGGTTGGACCAGCTAGATCACAGGATCCCGTTCTGTTTCTCAATGTGAATCCATCAGGCCACGCCGCATTAGGACAAATCAGTATGTAGTTGGCCGTGCTAGATCCAAGTTTTGCTGACGATGCATTAGTGCAGTGAAATTCCACAACGGAACAGCATCTCTCGATGCTTCTCTTTATCAAGAACTTGAGGGCATAATGACATCAAATAAAAATTCTCCCAAAACTTTTCCATGCACACATTCTCTTTGCATAAACGACAAGGAGCGCTTATTCTGAACACTTTGGAAATTACGTTGGCGACTGCGCCTGTTCTTTTGATTGGTTGAAGACAAAGCACCTTTATTTGGCTGATCTAATCACCCATGAGAAACGTAGTGCCTAACCAGGAGGTAACCATGAGGTAACCATGAGTAACACTTTAATAGTCAATATTGGCTGGACCACATAGGGAACTCTTTTTGCTGTTAAGAATTCAGACATGACTGAACGTTAAGCGAAATTACTAAAGACACATCAAATGGGATCAAATGAAATACATGCTGGCATTAGAGCTTCACAGCTCCTGTCTGTTGTGCCCATCGGTCTTCATTCCCTATAACAGCATCTGAATATCTTTCTTCCCTGTCAATAGGTCAATCTCTCATTTTATTATTCCCCTTCCTCACTCATTGTTTCTTGGCTGTTTTTTCCCTCCCCTCCAGCTCTCATCACCTGACCTTCCTGCTTTCCTTTGCTGGGTCCATTTTTTCTCCCTCGTTTCAGCACCGCTCTCTAATCACTTGATCTCATCTCCACCCCCATCTTTGTCTAACTCATTTGGAGCTGTTGTTTCGAAACCTGCAGCGTTTCTCCTCCAAGATTGGTTTGTTTGGGGATACGTGAACACTGCATTCGCACTCGGGTGCGAAACAAGCGGGCCGAGACCGCCTAGAAAGGCGTATGCTATTGAGTGGCTAGCTATTTAGTCCGCAAGCTAGTTAACTATACTCTAAATTGCTAAACTCTGTTTTTAAACAAAACAAATCCTCCCGTCCTGTTTTTATTACCTCCCCTCCAGCCCGAGGTGTGCCCTCCTCTTGAACAGTCTTTATTTATTTTGTATTTATTTTTTGTACTATTCATTTGGTATTGTACGCTCTTGCATGAGTGAGATTTGAAAGTGCTCTGCCATTGTGTTTAACCAGTTCAGCTAGCTGCTTCATGTAGTGAGTGAAAAAAAAATCTGTTTAACACTAGCAGTGACTGTGCTGCGAGGATTGACACCCAAGGATGTGCTTCCTGGTTGACTGATTGGCTAGTCTGGTCAGGCGCAGTGATTTGAGATGACAAATACAAGGTCTGAGACAGTGATGAGAAGCAATTTTTTTTCTCTGTTGGTAGCTACAGTGATTCAATTATTTTATTTGCATTAAAATAACTTGCCCTCAGCAGTTTTACAAATATTAATTTACAGATTAATGGTATATTATTTTTGTTACTGTAGATGTTACAGTTTTTACCTGTAAACTTTTATATTTATGGTACCATAAAATGGAACCTTTTAAAATCTACCACACTATTTTCTAATTAAAGTTACTGTTTTGAATTATAGTGAATATTATAATTCCTTTATGGGATGGCAGAAGGAGAAACTCAGGGGTTACTTACGTGACATAATAGGTAGCCATAAGAATGTCTAGTTTTACTGACTAGGATAGTTTAGGCTGTTAGCACTGAATTGGACCCTGATTCTTTTTGCTTAAGGTTGAGTTAAAGGTGCATTCTGGATGGTGAATCTTGGATTATTGCTTGATGGATATTGTATAGTGTAACACCATATATTCTGTGCAGAAATTATGGAAATGCATCTCATTTAGCTTTATGATAATAGTGAGTGCTAAAAATGGGACTGCCTGGACAAGAAAACATTATAAACAGCTCCCCAGAGTCCTGGAGCAAATTCTAAACCATATACCTTAAAAACTGGAAGGGAAACCTAGGAATTACATTGTTCCACGTGACATTTTTTTTTCTATTGTGTTCTGTTTGGTCCTGGCTAAACAAACGGTCCAACTGGATGTAGTTCATCGCTGGCTGGCTGCACACTAATTTAGCAATTCAGAAACTGTGATAGTTACCCAAACTTGTTAGTGTTTAACTCATAAATAAACTTTCATCCTCATGAGGTCGGCTTGCCTGCAGATGAATTACACCTTTCATAAGCGTAAAATGTTTCACTGAGTTATATTAATGAGCATCACAGGTGCATCTACGCTAAAATTGGATAATCATGCATTTTTCTGATCTCTTGCTATCCCTGTCACTCTTCTCCTATTTCCCATCCTCCAGCTTTAGAATACCACAACCTCAACACGTCAGCGGCAACCAAGACCTATTGGGTGATAACAGGTAAAAAAGTACAACTGTCACACATGCACACATAAACACTTACATGGTAACTGTATAAACCAAGGCTTTTGTCAGATATTTGAGCCCCAATTAGACATAAAGACAAACACCATACTATTAAGCTATCACGCAAAAATGTATTTACCACCCATTGGAAAAACTATTTCCGTGGTGTTAAATATTGTAGATGTGTGCAAATGGGCAATTTTTATATTTCATCTAACTCACTCAAAATCACAGAACTTTTTGTTCGGCTGTGCACATATTTTTCAAATGTGGCCAAAATCTTGTTCCAGTGTGGTCACGGTCCTGACCTGACCCGCATGCGCAAAAGAACAATAACAAAGACGTCACATGCAGCATTTGTCTCTTTATCTATAGCTCTGTCTCTGTGGCAACATGTTGTTGAGCCTATTTGAAGCTGCTCTGGTCCTGGGGAGAATGTCAATGTATAATTTAGCTCTTCCTGGCTGGGCCAGTGGACAATCAAGACACATCACATTCAGCTAGGGTGTGAAGAAAGCTTTGTGTGTGTGTGTGTGTGTTAGTGTGTGTGTGTGTGTGTGTGTGTGTGTGTGTGTGTGTGTGTGTGTGTGTGTGTGTGTGTGCGATGATAGTGAGATTCGCTGCTCATAATAACATTTAAAGTCCAAACCCCCCCTCCTCCTTCAGCTTGCATGCTTTTTCGAGATCCTGACTGCCTTGTAGGTCAAAAAAAGGAGCTTAGAACCGTATCCAATTGTCTGAATAATGTCTGTGGTATGAAGGAAGTGATGGCCTGAAAGAGATATACAAAACAAGGAAGAACCACCATTTTTATCACGTTGATCCTGCCAGCCAATGCTGGGTAGGGTTTTCCAGAAATCAATATTGTCTCTAAGTTGATTTTCGTTTTGCCAGTTTACCTTTAGCAGTGTGTAATTGTTGTGTAATTATAACTCCTACATAATTAAATTAATTATGTGCTTATTTTAATCGTGTGGACTTTAAAAACTATTTGTGATTGACATTAACTTACTTTTCTCCCAAGTAATCGTAAACCCTGAGAGGGTGCCAAATGTTTTAAGAAGGGTGAGGAGAGGTGGTATGCAGTGTTCCAAGTTGGAAATATACAAAAGAACATCCTCAGCATACATGGATAAATGTTTTTTAAAGGTGATGGGATTTATGTCCTTGTGTTGTCTGATGCTCGCTGCCATGGCAACTGCAAACAAGAACAGTGAGAGAGGGTACCCTTGGCGTGTCTTGCGTTGTAGAGGGAAAGGTGGAGATATGTTTTGGTTAGTGATAACTGAAGCCTCTGGAGAAGCATAAATAGTCTCAATCTAATTGATCTATTTAGGCCCAAATGCAAATTTCCTGAAGACTGCCATCATATATGACTATTCAGTCAGGTCGAATGCGCAAAGTCAAATGACACATGCCTCAATCTCATATTTATTGTAGTTCATTAAAAATGCGTCTTAAATTAAAATAGATATGCCTATTAGGCTTGAAGCCAGTCTCATCCTTGTGCACAATTGAGAAGATATGTTCTTTGAGTCTATTAACTGGTATTTTAATACAAGCTTTGTTTCCATTGGGATTAGTGAAATTGGGTGGTAAGATGGAATGTTAAGTTTGTCTCGTCCAGGCTTTGGCTAAAAAGGAAGGATGCAATATGGGCACAAAACTAAAAAACCTGTGTGTGGGTACAGCGTAATGCCGATCTCAAGCCCCGATATACGCACACACAGATGCATACATACAGTGCATCCGGAAAGGATTCATACCCCTTCACTTTTTCCACATTTTATTATGTCACAGCCTATTTCCAAAATGGATTAAATAAAAAAAAAATCTCATCATTCTACACGCAATACCGCATAATGACAAAGTGACAAAAGTTTTTTTAGAATTTTTTGTAAATGTATTAAAAATAAAAAAATAAAAGATCACATGTACATAAGTATTCACACCCTTTACTCAATACTTTGTTGAAGCACCTTTGGCAGCAATTACAGCCTCAAGTCTTCTTGAGTATGATGCTACAAGCTTGGCACACCTATTTTGGGGCAGTTTCTCCCATTCTTCTTTGCAGATCGTCTCAAGCTCCATCAGGTTGGATGGGGAGCGTCGGTGCACAGCCATTTTCATATCTCTCCAAAGATGTTCAATCGGGTTCAAGTCTGGGCTCCACTCAAGGACATTCACAGACTTGTCCCGAAGTCACTCCTTTGTTATCTTGGCTGTGTGCTTAGGGTCGTTGTCCTGTTGGAAGGTGAACCTTCGCCCCAGTCTGAGGTCCAGAGCGCTCTGGAGCAGGTTTTCATCAAGGATCTTTCTGTACATCGCTGCATTCATCTTCCCCTTGATCCTGACTAGTCTTTCAGTTCCTGCCGCTGAAAAACACCCCCACAGCACGATGCTGCCACCACCATGCTTCACTGTAGGGATGGTATTGCCCAGGTGATGAGCGGTGCCTGGTTTCCTCCGGACATGACGCTTGGCATTCAGGCCAAAGAGTTCAATCTTGGTTTCATCAGACAAGGGGATTTTGTTTCTCATGGTCTGAGAGTCCTTTAGGTGCCTTTTGGCAAACTCCATGCGGGCTGTCATGTGCCTTTTACTGAGGAGTGGCTTCCGTCTGGCCACTCTACCATAAAGGCCTGGTTGGTGGAGTGCTGCAGAGATGGTCGTCCTTCTGGAAGGTTCTCCCATCTCCACAGAGGAACACTGGAGCTCTGTCAGAGTGACCATCGGGTTCTTGGTCACTTCCCTGACCAAGGCCCTTCTCCCCCAATTGCTCAGTTTGGCCGGGCGGCCAGCTCTAGGAAGAGTCCTGGTGGTTCCAAACTTCTTCCATTTGCGAATGATGGAGACCACTGTACTCGTTGGGACCTTCAATGCTGCAGACATTTTTTTGTACCCTTCCCCAGATCTGTGCCTCGATACAATCCTGTCTCGGAGGTCTAGAGACAATTCCTTGGACTTCATGGCTTGGTTTGTGCTCTGACATACACTGTCAACTGTGGGACCTTATATAAACAGGTGTGTGCCTTTCCAAATCATGTCCAATCAATTGAATTTACCACAGGTGGACTCCAATCAAGTTGTAGAAACATCTCAAGGATGATCAGTGGAAACGGGATGCCCCTGAGCTCAATTTTGAGTGTCACAGCAAAGGGTGTGAATACTTATGTACAAAAAATTCTAAAAAACGTTTTTCACTTTGTCATTATGCGGAATTGTGTGTAGAATGTTGAGATTTTTATTTTATTTAATCCATTTTGGAATTAGGCTGTGACATAATAAAATGTGGAAAAAGTGAAGGGGTATGAATACTTTCCGGATACACTGTATATAACCATTTAATGTACCGTCAGAAAGACGTTCTCTGTGCAGGACAGTGTCCTTTCACTGTCCTGGAGCATTGGGCTGCCATAGATCAGAGATATAGAGTGATCCAACCCCCCTTCTAACAGCAACTGGTGTCCCATCCAAGGACTAACCACTACCTTCCCAGCTAACTGTGAATAGTGGTATCTTCTTTCAGTTCATCACAGCTTATTCATAACAGAAGTCATTGGAACTGTTGGTCTTAGTGATATTGGACAATAGTGAATATCATCATGCTAAGTATTTTCCACTGTGTAGCTTGTGTAAGGCCATGTAAATAGCCATCTCATTTTGTCCAAATTTTCCTTGTGTTGATTTGTCACCCTATACCTTTTTTAAGTTACCCAGGAGAGACGGTGAGTAATAGATCCCCATTTTGGGGTTTCTAAAGATTTCAGGGATTCTATCTCAAAATTGTTTTGTTCATGCATATTTGGAAGGGTGTCAAACACTTTCAGATCTTTTCTTCAAAGGATTAGCTAGAGTTCTAGTCCAGTGAAAGGTTAGATTTCTGCTTAAAATGAAATGCAAAAAAATATCGTACGCCTTTTTGCTAATCTTTTTTTTACGAAGGGTGACAATATTTCTTGAGGAATCATATATTTTTCCTTCTTGCTCCTGCCCTCTTCTCCTTTCCATACATTTCTTCCCTTCTCACTTTGTCCATTATCTTCTTCTCTACTTCCCTCCTCTTTCCTCTCACAATATAACTTTCCTCCTGCATTTCTTCCTCTTAATCATTTCCCTCTCCCCTTTTCTACTCCAGTTCTTCAGGACGTTGACAGCTTTTCTCTGGAGGAGAACTACCATAGCTTTGCCAGCCTCATGGAACAGCGACTAGCTGAGCTGTTCCTAGTTGCTGGTAGACAAGGTACCACACGCATTCGGAGAGCTACCACCGTAGGGGGCTACACTGTGCAGGTCAGTAGGAGTGTTGTATCTTTGGGTTATCCTTTAATTAACAGCCTCACAAATGAATGTAATGTGATAGCCAGTACGTATGGCAATGAGTATGATAACAAGCATAAACTCAGCGACTAACCGACTACTCTATTGTAAACTTAATGAGTAATCAAGCCCCAATCCACTTTTTTTCTGCTGAAAAGCTGTATATTCTGGCTAAACTTGGTGAAAGACAACAATCCAGCAAAAAAAAATAAAAAATACTGATCATTGCGAAGGGATTAGCATTTAGATATTTGTGTCAAATCTGACTCCCGTGTGCCCTCTTAGGGCTGAAACTGCCATTACAGCTTGTATCAAAACAATGGTACACTTCTACGCCACAGTAATAATAATAATAATAATTCATTTAATTTATATAGCGCTTTTCAGACCCCCAAAGAACTTTACAATTGAGGACATACAAGAACAGGTACATAGAACAAACACACTTCTACGTCACGGAAATCGTAAGATGCAACGCCCAGACAGCCTTCTGCTCATAGCGATAGACGCATCCCCTGACCCCACCCTCTTGTTTCGCTAGCTCCCCTGATTTTAGCATCTTTCAAAATTGACGAGGGGCGGTGACGAGGTCTGCTGGGGGCGTCTGGCAACTCTTTAACAAGTGCAGTGCACAAAGGGATAGTCAGTAATAGGTAATCAAAGACCAAAACAGAATCAGAAACCCAATCTTTCTCAAGCTCGGTAGCCCCAAGCTGTCCAATTCACCTCCTTTTGTCGGGTTGTGCACTGAGCTAAGATGTTCCACAAGAATACCATTGGCTCAATGCCACTTAACTACACGTACTTAAGGTTATTTTGTGGTGATGAATTCCTGATTTGTTGTTCTTAATTTCACTACATCAATAACCTATTCAAAATGCCCAAAAAATTTAAAATGATATAACTTTTTAAATTCCTAATCCCGCGTCTAGATGGTCAGCATCCAGCGTCTGTCCGGCCCAAAGAACCCAGCAGAGTTGACATACTACGCCCAGCTGAATGGTGCCCCAATCACAGGCACCGTGGCAGCCAAGACCCTCTGCACCCTGGACTCCCAGACCATGGCCTTGACCCTGGGCCACTTCGTCCAGCTGCAGGCCCAATGTACGGACAAGTACTTCCCAGCCACTTGGCTTAGTCATATTGCACTACCAATTAAAGCGAGTTAAACTAAGTTGTGCTAGGCTGGTTGGGCTGTGAGAACCAAGATTGCTTGAGCCATTATGACAAGAAGGTAATACTTCAATGTCGAATGCAGTTATAATAAAATGTATGGAATCTAAAACTAATTCTAAATCAATGCTATTTATGAATATGTATTATATTATATTATATATATATATATATATATATATATAAATTGAACACCAGATTTATTCATTAACAGCATGTACATGCTATTTATGAATGAATCTGGTGTGAAGTCACTGTCTGTCATTTGGCTTGTAAAGACTGTGAAAGGGAATCAATTGACAATGTGCATTTAATTTAATATTTCTGTATTCATTTATGTATGTTTGTTTATTTTTGTGTGTTTGTGTGTGTGCGCACGCATATTTCTTCTGTGGTAATCTACAGCTGTGGTAAAGACGCCCTCTAGCAGATTGTGGATTATGGCGGTTGTTACTCCAATGACCTTGGTGATGGTGGTGATCGTCATGGTGGCGTTTATGCTATGCAAAAGGAACAGTCTTTTCTTTAAAACCAGTTCCTTCAGGACCTTCAAAGCTCGCTCCAAGGTCAGTGTCCGCTATATGAACTTTGTATTGTAGAAGGGGTTTTACATCTACATTTAGCCTGATTAACAGTTAAAGATAAGAGAAGTTGTATCTAATGGGCCCCATTTTATGTGCATGACTGAGTATATGTCATCAGTTGGAAACCCGGGATTTTGTGTTTCACAGAGCGAGTCAAGATGCTGCATAATCACCATGGACCTAACTCTGTTCTGTCTTCTCCCTGTGTTCCTGTTTAGACTTCCTATCGGAGAGATGGTAGCTACCACCACCAGGTATTTCACCACCACTGGCTGGCCTACTGGTTACATTGATATTTGGCTAAGTGGCCTGTTCTTGTTTTCATTGTTTGGTTAATTCTTGCATGCAGCGGCTCTGCTTGCCCAGTAGATAAGGCATTATCCCGCTCTACTTTTTCCTTAAGGATAGAAGTCTAAGGAAAACTGTAGTTGTGAGTGTGTTTTGGAAGGGACAATGGTGTAATGCAGGAAAAAGCTCATTCCAGAAGCTTGTAGGCGGTGTGTATATATATCACGCTAAATGATTAAGTAATTAATTGTAGATTTGAATTGCGACTGCTCAGCCAACTCTCTGTAAACAGATGGGAAATAGTACTTTTTAGCAAAACTATGCAATGTGATTCAATTCAGTTAATCCTGAAATATCAAACTGCAATTCATTCCTTTTGAAAACTGTTCTAAATCAACATAATAGAAACACATTGGTTTGTGTGAGTATTGAACATTTTGAAGACACATATTTTCAATGAAATCGTTAGGAAGCTGCACCTAGATGTTTCCTGTATTTTTCTGTTTTGATTGCATTTAAATACAGAGCTGCTCATAACACCCTGCCCTTTCTAGTGTAGTTTAGGCCGGCCATCCACAACAATGCTCTATATGTTGCAACAGAAACTCACTGCTTGCCTTAAGAGAAAATCAAATATGGGTTTTGGAATCAATGCACGTAATGAATGCATATTGGAACAACCAGTTTCTCTTTGCACTGTCAGAATAATTCTAAGAGGATAAAAGAAAGGAGTTCTCGTGAACTTGTCTAGCTGGCTGGCAAGGATTCTCACGCAGATGCACTATTCATTATTAAGAGCTGAATAATCAAAATAGTACATTTACAACCATACATGAAAGCTGTGAAAGTGCCTACATTTTGAATTTTGCATGTCCAAGTGGGCAGCTTTCAGATTGTATTTGCTATAGATTGTAAATAAGGACTATAAAATATGAACTAGGATTGCTCGGCGCTCCAAAACGCTGTGTTTGCATTTTATCCTCTTCATTTGGAGACGTGGTTTACATACTCAACTCATAGTGCAAACAAGTTTCACTGCATGGAGACAACAAAGGCTAGGGTCACAGTGCAGGCCTTAGTGTTCAATTGGGATTCACTGCTGAGATCCGTTGTTTTGTTTTTGTTTGGCCGTACACATAATTTTTTTAATGTGGCCCATATCCGATTCCAGTGTGAACTTACCAGCATGCACAAAAGAACAATACCAAAGACGTCACAGGCAGCACGCTGTCTTACGGAAGTAAACCCGGAAGCCACTGAAGTCAGCGTTTACGGTTTCAGTGACGTAAAAGTCACATGAAGTCTTATATGACTGAAGTCGCATCGCAAAACAACAGATTTAGGACTACATATGAAAGTGGCGCAAATCCGAATTGAATGTTGTTTGTGTTTTGTGCTGTTCACACTGAGACACTTTTCGGATTTAAGCCACTTTTGCTTGCGGTGTGAACAAAGTCTCTCTACAATCAATCTCTTCTCTCTTTATTTATTTGAATTCTCTTTTTTGTCTTTCTACTTGCCTCATCTATCATGGCTCTCTTTGAGCCCTCTTCCGTCTCCTTTTTTTGTCTTTATTTCTATTTCTCACTGCTTCGCTCATCTATATAAATGAGTCCAAAGAGTACCCTTATGATGTATTGCATAGACATCCGTGCCCCCATCTACATCAGATCAAGCCATTCACATTAATTAAGTCAACAGTGAGAGAGAGATAGTTAAAAGAAAAGAATATGTTCACATTGTAAGTTTTCAAGATTGCTATAATGGATTCGTACTGTATCTCCCTAATGTAACATGAAACTAATGAAATGCTCTTTCCACTGGGTGCTTAACGCCAACATTTACATTGGAGCAACTGAGCATGTTTGACAGAAGCCACTATAAGGTAATCCTTCCAAGCCTGCTAAAAGGCCCTAATTTGAATTAGAGATCCGCTTGGAAATTGGAGTTGACATTGTATTTGGTTTGGTTAATGGTGCATATTTATTGATACTTAAGAACACAAGCCGTGATTTATCATGAAATCTGTCTATACATTTATCTTGCATACTGTTACTATGTGGCTGTGGCAACTGTAAGGAGAGGGTGCTGGCATTGTCTGTAGATGGGCTTTGAAGACATAATCATGAGCAGTGCGTTTTACCCTCTTTCCTTCTCAACCTGCGAGTCTCCCACGTGACAAAGAAAAAAGCCACAGGCTGCTCTAATGCTCTGCCACTGCTCTACTTTGTCACCGTGATAAAATCATTCATGAATCTACATGAACACATCCAAAACAGGCACGCACACATTTACTAAGGCACAGCAGATATGGAAGGGTACACACTCTATATCAATATCCACGGTACTGCATCTGCATCTTCATCCATGTGTGAGATCTACCTGACGGCGGAGCCATGCAAGGCTGCTACATTATTGAGGCTGAATCCCGCTGTTCTTCCCTGGCGACAACCTCGTCTGCACCCACTCAAACATGCATCATAATATTCTGTCGACTCCTTATATAGTACACCCAAAAATAGGCCAAGGGGGGGAAAAAAACGTCAATAGGATTTTTGTGCGATGTGCTGCTGTCAAACAGTTCCCCTCTTGCGCTGCATAATTTGAAGTAATTGAGCTGGGCAAAGAAAGCACTGCGTAACGCCTGCGAGGCATTTCATATACATTTTCCTTGCGCCTCCATGCTTCACTTCAATGTTTCTGTTTCATCTTTTCATTAAAGCTGAGGAGGGTGATTTCTGGTTCCTCTGACTATCTGGGTCCCACCCTCTCTCATCTTTAGTGGGAGGAATTTGAACAAAGGTCTAGACTTGCGTGCCTTAGAGGAATTCAGGTTCCGATTTACAGGTTGACTTTGGAGCCATCCGGATTAGTTTAGACCAATTTTTAGGGACGGTACAGTTCCTGCAGCTGGATTCTGTGCCATTTAAATAAGTCCTCTCAGATTCATTGAATAAAATAACAGCCCAGTGCGTTGCCTTCCTTTGTTTGAATCGCTGTGTGTGTACGGGGCATGCTGAAGGGATGTTGCAGGAAAATATATCTGCAATGTATTGATTTTTCTTTATCAAAATTAAATAGATATATGGGCACAAGTTTATAACTACACACCCACATATTTATAAAATGTATATAGTATACATATACATATAATGCATATAGTATCCTTGTGGAGTATCGCGTAGAAATACATGTCCTTGTAAACATAAAATCAAGCAATATTCATTCATTTAGTTGACAGTGAGAGACACTTAACTTAAAAGGTACTATAAAAACACAGTGGAAATAATTTAGACATGTAAAATTGCATAAATGAATGAATGAACGAAATGAAATGCACGTTCAATGTTGACATTTATTATTGCTTTTTTTACTTGGTAATCAGACAGGTCTAACATGTTGGACACAGTCATCAGCTGTACTGAGGCCAGCCTTGTGTTTTGGTCAAACTCACTCGGGTCAGACAGTGTGCAAGCATGTGTGGACATTGTTCAGTACAAGGGGCTTTGGAAAGATAGGGAGAGGAAAAATAGAATGGTTTAGCTAATTGTTGATTAAAGTTTTTTCTCACTTTTGAACAATTCTCCAAACTGAGGAAATGTTATTTTGAAATGAATTTAAGTTTCCAGTTGCATCGTGATTTACCAAAATGCAAGAAAATAGACCAAATAACGGCTAAATTATAATATACAAATTACTCTGTTCCTGAGTGAGACAGTATAACGTCTTTCTTGTAAACCGAAATGGATGTCCATGTCATTGTTCCCCAGGCTTCGAGTCAATACCGTGCAAATTATGTCCCCGATTGTGTTTTGTGTGCCTGTGGCTTATGTCAAACACATATTACATGTTTTTCTACCGATTGGTGATTTGATTTTAAATTATGTTAAATATTGTGTTTGTCTATGGCATATAGATCTATGTCAGTAAATAGCATATGCTATCTTGTTTCTGCTTACATCAACACACATTTTTCATTTCTATGACCTGACTAAAGTGTGTCATACTGACTCATGAAGCAACCTTGAACTCTGACTCAGTAGAAAACCTTTGAACCTTTTGCTCATAGCCCGTTCAGGGGTTTGACTACGCCAAGCAGCACATGGGCCGGACCGGTGAGGAGACCGTCGCTGTTACCAAGGAAACACTGACTTTGGGGCTTCCAGTACGAGACGCTTCCTTGTCATTAGACAAAAAAGCACATCAAGATGTAACAGTCATTAAGAGGCCCCCATCTGCGGACATTCACAAAGGAGGGTAAGAAGGACTTATTGACTTGGTAGTGGAATGAATCTTTGGATCTTTTTTCACTTCATCCCTTTTCCTGCTTTGTGTTCCCCTTCTTCCTCGTCCCTCCCTTCAGTTGAATTATTTGTGTTTGAGAGAAACATTTATGCAGCATCTTCTTTCTTCACCTCAACACAGGAACATTTTGACTTGAGTTTAACACAGAGAGCAAGGTTAGGATGATAACAGGGAAAACAAAAAGCACAACACAGTCAGGTAAAATGTGGATGAAGATGATGGAGGGGTAAGGGTTAAAGGGTGTAGCATCACAGAGAATGATCGTTGGAAAAATAGGGATGGAGAGATTGAGGGAAATAAAGATAGGGGAGGGATGGAGAAATTAGAATGAATGTAGAAATAGAGAAATAGAGGATTACGGTTTCTCCCAGCCCTGCAGTGCAACACTTATTCCACCACACCGATTAGGGTGGCTGTTAAAAGCCTGGAATCTATCTGATATTAATCTAGAGGATGCCATCATAAGACAAAGTAGATCTGGGAGCAGGACTGTGCACAGACATCGTGAGGGGCAGGGGCTCAAAAATAGTGGTCTGCAAGTCCGTCGGGTCCCGACAGGCTGAGTGGATTTGGGCCGGGCTAGGGTCGTTTATATTTCTTTAAACATCGGGCTCTGGTCGGGCTCGGGCTCATTTAAGTTATCTTCTTTAACTGTAGGCCTATGTGCAGAGCACACATTGGCCACTGTATGAAAAATGACATATTGATCCGATTATAAATAGTTAATAGTAGCCTATACATAGCTCATGCAAGTACACACGTGACAGTATGCTGACCATAGAGGACATCGGGCTCGGGTTGAAACATTTTAGACGTTGTCGGGTTCGGGCCGGGGGAGGTCTTGAACACCACGGGCTTGGGCCGGGCTCGGGCTGGAGTTTCTGGCCCGTACAGGGCTCTACTCAAAAAGAAAGAAGGGGCACATTACTTAACACCGTGCCTTTTATATGTTGGGACAGTCATTTAAGACCAATATAATGGAGACCTATTTATAACTTTATTTGGTTCAATAGTATTGCAAAACATGTTTAGTGAGGCTGTATTTACATGAGCACAGGGGAAGTTATTGTGCTGAACCTAAACCACTGCCAAAACTAACAATGCCCCAATTAACCTTTTTTTTTTTTTTAAATAAGCGTGCCCAATACATATCATAGTGGGGGACTACATGAACAAAACAAAGTAAATTCAAATGCGTATACATTTATTGTTGGAAATCAATTAACAAACACTGATATTGTCCAGAAGCCCTAACTGGTACTGCATTTAGGATAAGCAATATGCTCAGATTATAACATCATAGCATGGCAAGCTCAAGCCTGCTAAATACTTAGCAGTAGTAGACCAAACATCATGCTGCCTTTCACGACCTTGCACGATTTCCTAGGTTGTCGGGGACGGGTGTCAAGCAATTGTCAACCATGGCTACAAGGAACACCTGGTAGGAGTTGTCAAACTAGGCACGAAAATACAAAAAATTCTGACATGCTAGACTTTTCGTCGGGGTGTCGTGGGTCAACATGACAACCTGCAGGTTACGTCACACTACACGCTCGTTCGTCATTCCTGACGTCCGAGATTTGACACCGACACTGTACATCGGCTACGACATAATCGTGTCAAAATGGGGTGAATTTGTGTAGTCTGATTCTGACATAAGTTATGTTGTGTGATGTGATGGGAAAAATGATCATTTTGTTTTGTTTGTGAATTAAAATTGAAACAATTTATCATTAAGGCTACGCGGTTTTGTTTATAATTTATAGGTAATAAGGGTGAAAGTAACAAAACAACTTTGTAGCCTACCTACATTTGTGCAGCGTTTATGCATTTTTGTCTAGTCTAGTTCGAATGGATTTGGTTGCCCAGTCCATTTTTAAGTTGTTTATTTGCCATATAAAAGGAATGATTTAACTGATTGTGTCTTTGAATTACCAGGGATCAGAGCTATAAAATATCCCCAAAATGCATGTGCGCAGGACCAAATTATATATTTACAAACGCAAAGTTATCTTACAATTACATGTATGTAAAATATTAAGCTGTTGCTTCAGGCTGTGTGTGTGTGTGTGTGTGTGTGTGTGTGTGTGTGTGAGAGAGAGAGAGAGAGAGAGAGAGAGAGAGAGAGTCAACCTATCAGAGCCATGGAAAGAAAGAAAAATGTTTGTTTGTACATTCAACACATTTGCATTTTAAAGATTGACAAGGATGTCAGTACCAACTATGGATAGTGCTGTTTGGATGCAAGACTTACAATTCTTATTGCCTCCTCTCTCACCCTATGTTGCCATGGTTACCACAGCCGGTTGCCAAGCGAGGAAAGCTCAGTGTCGAGTAGTGGCTCGGGAAAGCTGAACACTGGCAAGAGCTCTTCGGCACGGAGAACTGCGGCAGTGAAAAATGGAAAGGACGAGTTGCACAAGAGAAATGGTGAGATAGAGAGAGGGGTGGGACGGGGGGACGGGGGGGGACGGGGGGGGCTATGGGCTCTATTAGTATGTGAACAAACCAAATGGAAGCAAAGACACTGCAAACACAGAGATTTTTGATGCCCTTCAATAAATCGGAATAAAAACACATACTTTCAATCATCACATCACCCAAACAAAGTACCTCCTCCATGACCTGCAATACATTCACATTCATGCTTGCGTCCACCATTTTCTATTTTCCTGTCACCCTTGCTCAACAACCCTCCACACAAAATTCAGCTTCCGACTTAGTAACCATTACCCCGTGCCTTAGAATGTCCACACCAAGAAACAACTGCAATAGTAACACGTGGCCGTAATGCAACATCGTGGGTGCCGTAAAACCCCATAGAAGAAGAAGAAGAAGTAGAAGAAGTAGGTCCTTGTTCACTGTGACAGCACATCTTTTTTACCATTCCAAAATGTAAAAATCCCTTTCACAACACGCCACACTAAAATTATGCAGAGTTTTTCGGCACACTGCCTTAAATTCTGTTCTTTCTCGCTACCTAGATGGCTTACTGGGCCTGACCTAAGATGAAGTTAGGGTCACACATGTTAACCTTCTCATTGTCCAGAATGGCCCAAAAAAGGAATGTGCCTGAAGAAATCACCAGCCCATCAACCCTTTACTTGACAGGTCCCAGTGCACAACTCTCCACTGTAGGTCCCCTGATCTTTTGAGGAGTGAAGGTTAAGTGTAACCCTGCGTAACACAAATGAAAAATGAAGACTAGGCAGATGTAGCCAATGAAGCAGCAATCTCACCGCAGGATTCTCAAATCGGGAATTGTTATGGGAATCAACTTTGGGGGCGCTCTATATCTATTTAGTCTACAACTAAGAATTTACACAGTCAAATCCGATTCGTAAAGTCCTATCGTCAACTAATCATCTAATCATGTTCAGTTTTTTTGGCTCATTGATCCTTATCCTCATTTGCAACAACAACTTCCAATTTTTCCACACCAGGCAAACGGGAATGATGGAACATTATTTTTTTTTTTGCCCACTGATCTTCTGGGCAAGCCTATAGTATAGGCTACATACCCATTTTAATTGGTAGGCCATGTTATTTAAAGTGGTATGACAGAAGATGACACAACTTGCATTTATGGGGATCATCTTTGACACAAAATGCTTCCACACTTATGAAGTTGTTTCCCCAGACATTTTAAGCCATTAGGTAGCTAAAAGAATTAAAGCCCTACCAAGATGTTGCTCCACTGGTCCCGCAAAATTGAATAGTGCAACTTCGTCTACGATGTTGATATATTCACGCACACTAAGGAGATTAAAAACACAAGTTATTTAAAAATTTGTAGTAACAGTATTTGAATAGAAAATAGGTTATATATCATTGTTTTTGGGAGAGACAGACATTCACCTCCCCCATGTAGCCGGAATGGAAAGATCCTTGTCTCATAACCACATTATGCGATGATTCGACGTGCTGTCAAATAGTTGACTGTTCTGGCTCACCCCTAGGGTTGCAACATTTTGGGAATATGCAATGGTGGAAACTTTCCATGGGAATTAACGGGATTAAATGGGAACTAACAGGAATTACAAGGAATACAATTTAAATAAACATGTTACATGCACAGACTGTATTTGACATATGTGCAGAGTAAAGATTCACAATTGTACCATATTATAAGCATACCATATAATTGTAAACTCTTATAAAATAAATTAATGTCAACAATTTTGTTGTCAGTTGAACTTGAATGAAGGAATTAACTATTTACAAGAAAGAATTAAGAAGTAAAAACGACCAAGAACCTTCATTAAAAATCATTCTAGCCAGCTAGTTTTTACTACCATGTGGGTGGGTTGCAGTTAGCAAAAAGGAGATAGCAAAAACTAGCTAGCAAAATTGCTAAAAAGTTACAACAAACTATATAAACATAAACATGCCATTATTTGCACATAAAATGTAATTAAAAGTATGCACACCTGTAATATAATCAAAACTTATTTAACTTATTTATTCCCTGCCTAAAACAGTGGTGTAGTGTGTGGGTTTCAATAACACTGCATTAGTGCTCTACACATGTGAAGGGCACTGAGCATGCAGAGGGTTATAATTCTACTAAATTCCCATTAAATACAGGCAATGGAGGAGAGCACTGCAGAGTGCAGGTTTGCAAATAATCTGGATTTACCATTAATGGAGATATTTTAACCAAAACATGGCTCAATCACTAATGTTGCCTTATTATGTGTTTTTCACCTTAAATACGTTCACTGTCGTTATTTTTTTTAATTGCACAATATCCAAGCCTGACTTCCGGTGAACATTTTCCGTAAATTGTCAGGACATTTTTAAACCCTCTGCAACCCTACTCACCCCGATCAATATCTATTTATTTGAGCAATACCCCAGGTAAAATGACAGTAGGTTTATTTAGGTATTTAAATGCCTTTGAATCTCGATTAAGGTTCTGTGCTTCATTGGATGAGGCGCTGGAAATCTCTCCCCCTCAACCACAGCTGCCTCTGTGCATTCCTCCAGAGAGCATTCCTCTAAGCTGTAATCTGCTAATGTTCAAAAGGGGGATGGAAGTATGTGTGTTCCCTGCCACCTGAGTGTTGCCCTGGGTATGTTACGGCAGGAAGCTTTAAAAAATGTGCAGATTCAACCATACCAAATTGAATTGTATTCAGATAAAAAGCATGTTGAAGACGAAATTGAATTGGATTTCAGCCTTGTTTTAAATTCAGTTCTTGCAATTCAGTTTCAGTTCTCTGAGACACACATCTGGGGACTTGGAGAAGCAAATTAGCTCTTTTTAATTAAGTCTTTTTCATTCAACAATTTCCCATTGTTGAATGAAACAAGGCTCAAATTCACTTTCAACCCATTAAATCAAATACAAATTCTGCAATACAAATTCAAATTATAATATTTAAATTCAAGTTAGATGCAATTTCAGTTTCTGGTGGCCTTCATCTCAGCCCCTAAGAGAGAACAGCTGTGGTTCCTCTGCCCGCTATTATTCCGTTAGTTTATGTTGACCACATAATCCATAATTTAATATTATACTGTTTTCCTTGAATATTGTATTGCTTTCTTGAATATTATATTGCATTTTTTTTAATAATATTTTGTATTAATTACACAATTATACTGTTTTCTTTCTGAATAATGATCAACTAATTATACAACCTGCTGGATCAATTGTTGATCAAATATGTATGGAAGCCGATTTCCGCTAGTAAAAGAAGAAAAAAAACGTTAGGTATAAGTCGTAATTATGAGATAGTAAGTCGAAATTATGAGATACTAAGTCACTATTATGAGATACTAAATCGAAATTATGAGATACTAAATCGAAATTATGACATACTAAGCAATAATTATGAGATAGTAAGTGTATCTCAAGTGTACCTCATGCGTCTCAAGTTGCATGCACTATAAGTACAGTAAAGTAGGCTATACTAAAATGTGCTTGCCTTGTGTATAATGCACATTGCTTGCGTTATATATGAAATGTGCTATACAAATACAATTGATTTGATTTGATAACAATCATAAATAGCCTACACATTTTAATGAATGCTCATTTACACCTATTAGTAATGTTGATAGAATGGTTTAGACGTCATAGGCTGTGTTACCTTCATTATAAGGCTTAATTATGTTCTGCGGCTCAAGACAGATTGTTTAGGCCAACACCTTCCAGAAAATGGCTCTTTTGATAGTAAAGGTTGCCAATCCCTTGCCTATACCTTCATTGCTATCGAAAGAGAGAGGTAGGCAAGCAAGTAATTTGAGCACTAGCTATATTGTTAGGCTCTAGCTGACATTAAGTAACATTTAGATGTAAGCTTCATCAAGGTACCTCGGCAGCTGTTATATTTGATTATTACTAAGTTGTTAATGCTCATAATTGCGATCATTCTGACCGAAAGAACGTTCCTTAACACTATGGAGGTGCGAAGGAGCATGTTGTGATCATATCTGAGATATGCCTCTTAGTACAATCCCACGTGAATCAGAAAACAAATGAAGTACTGTGTTTCATCTGTTGTAAAGCCACGTTTAAAGTAGTCCTCAATGGACTGACAATCCATTTCAGTGTCAAATTGTATAGAACTCCCGCTAGTGCTGCTACTATGACAGTTGTGTAAAAGTACCGTACCATCTCATAATTTTGACTTAGTATCTCATAATTATGACTTAGTATCTCATAATTATGACTTAGTATCTCATAATTATGACTTAGTATCTCATAATTATGACTTAGTATCTCATAATTTTGACTTAGTATCTCATAATTATGACTTAGTATCTCATAATTATGACTTAGTATCTCATAATTATGACTTAACTATCTCATAGTTATGACTTAGTATCTCATAATTATGACTTAGTATCTCATAATTTTGACTTAGTATCTCATAATTATGACTTAGTATCTCATAATTATGACTTAGTATCTCATAATTATGACTTAGTATCTCATAATTATGACTTAACTATCTCATAGTTATGACTTACTATCTCATAATTTCAACTTAGTATCTCATAATTATGACTTAACTATTGTATAATTATTACTTTTACTTAAAAAAATATATATTTTACTGGCGGAAATGGGCTTCCATAAATATGGCCTGTGGTTGAACTATTTTTTTTTATGGAATACTGGTAATGTAGTTGATGGGCAACCACTCAAAACCTCCAGTGCAAGCAAATGTTAATCTCCTCTATTGGCATAAGCTAGCTACACACCCAACGGGGATTCATTACTAACATTAGTTAGACTAGCCTGCTGACAATGAGACAGCTATCATTACAATTATTTCATAATGCTCACAAGGGCTGTATTCCTTGAACCATACTCGTTGCAATCCAAATCCAGCATAACAATTACTGTATTTGTTGCTAACAACCGTGCTCTGTGTGATGACCTGTAACTCTGCTCAAAGAACCACCGTGTTTTTTACAGATCTTGTAGTTAAGGCCATCTGTTCTCTTATTTGTCAGGCAGTCCAGGAGGTGGCCAGCACGTGCATTGTATCCTGGTATTTAGAGGAATAAAGTAAAGTCAGCTCCAGCAGTTTTGCCCTATTTCTAAAGCTTTGTTTTCATAGTTGAGGCTACTCAGATTCTACTGACAAGACAAAACACTATATTTCACACAAAGGCACACACATCAAACAATTACTAATGGAGCAGGCTAACCACTGTGCTCTCCTCGTAGACCCGTGCGAGGACCACACTGGTTCTCTGCGACTCATCAGCATTAAACCAATGATGGCGCAGCAACCCACTTACTCGTACCCATCATCCTCCAGTCACAGCCAAGACTCTGTGATCCTCAACGGAGAGGTGAGCAAAGCCATGGGATGCTGGGAAGAATTATGTCACCATCAGCGACAGAAGCATTTTTCATAACGTTAAATTATTATTTGTTTCGATTTTTCTTTCATTGTGGTCCAGTGCAGTTTTCAGTTTGATATACTGCATGGCAGTATAATTAAAATGAGTGGAACTGTTATGTTTTTTCTGCATTTTGGTTTGTTTACACAACAGGAAAGATACAACCTCTTGTTTGGAGGAACACTCTGTTGGAATGCTAGCATTGAAAGAATGGTCAAGTTTACGACCAATACCTTCAGATAGGATGATTTGTATTTTTATGAAGATTCCTGAATCAAAACAAAAACAAGAAATTCCCCATAATAAGTAGTTCATGTAGTGTACATCCATGTATGTTATTAATAAACTTAGCAGTGTAGAAGAAGAAGAAAAGTATTAGTATTAGCAATAAGGTTTGATGGAGCATGTGACGGTGGAACTTTACTGGGTTTTACTGTTTCTTTCTTTGCATCACTCAAACTTATTTTAATCATGACATCCACTCTGGCAGCAGACATTAAAAAGTGCAGGTTTTGTCTTTTCTCACTGAAGCACATCAACACTTCAAGAAAGTCTGGACAATAAGCAATGTTTTTGTTTCGGCTCCAGTCGGTCCTCGGCCTGAAGCAGAAGTCGGACATCGAACAATACCGGAAAAAGCTACGCCAAAAAGCAAGAAAGAAGGGATACGGAGAATTTTCGCTATCGGAAAATGGTAGCCACGCCTACAGCCAGCGGGACAGGCAAGGGTGGCACAACAGCGGACCCAAGGAGCCAATGACAGCAGAAGAGAAGAGGGCCTCGTTTGCTGGATGCCACAAGAGGTGAGGCAACAGGAAAACGAGTTTTTGCCAAAATGCTTTGTATTTCATTCAATATACACAGGCGACATGTTGAACCTTAAGTCTTTCCTAGATAAGGATGGAAATGTTGAGCAGGATGAGGAGCTTTTGGTCAAAAAATAGCATATAGACCTAGATATACATCGAGTGGACCTTTTAGATATAATTTAATTAGATATAATAATGGAAACATCTAATTTTACAGTAAAGAAAGTATTGTGTTCATGATAATGACACTGATTTCAATCATAGGTACTCCCAACCTAGAGAGCCCACATATTGGAGTCGGCAGTCCTTGAGCAGCCCCAGCCCAGTGGAGACCGAAATGGACTTGCTCGTTCTGAGAGAGAGGTCCAGGAGAGGTATACGGAACAATGGCTATGATGTGAGTACATAAATAGGAACATATTGAGGGAAGGGAGGGTATAGAAGGATATAGGAATGAAGGAGAAGATGAAGAAATATTTTTGGACCTGCTGGTTCTGAGAGAAAGTTCCAGAGGTTGTAATAGAACACCAGAGACAATATTTGGTCATATTGTTGTTGAGAAATGAAACGAGACGGTGGTTCCCTTAAAGATGTCTTTAGTATTTCTTACGTTAGAGGAATGTCTGCATGGTAGGAATACCAACCTCGCTCAGAGACAGATGAAAGGGTTGCGCAGCTACTGGGTCAAACCCAGATTGAAAAGAACAGACTATGTTAAAAGTATAAGCGAAGTCATTCAGTTCGTCACTGTAAATGAGCTGGCAGTTGAGACATAAAAAATTCGCGACACAGTCCATGGGCACAGTCGGTGAGATGGGGATGCAGCAGGTTTTCTAATTAGGCTGTTTGGTTACATAATTCAAAAAGACCCCATAATTGCAGAAATTGCAATATGCATCCCTGAAATCCCTACATGCACATCAAATGGCCTTCGAAACTAAATAATTTAAACCCTTGCCAAAATGGTTTTAAAAGATATGAGGGTCAAATATGAGCAAGCCTTCACTATGTTGCATATGCTGCAGGCCGATGTCACGACACTCATTATTGGTGTGTCATCAGCTGCATGTGAAAGCTCTTTTTCTACCTTGTCCCACATTCTAGTCTGTTGTAAATTAGCACACAGGTTTTCCCCTCTAGTTCATCATACAAATACTCATCAGGAAATCTAAATTTTACAGAGTAATATCTTTTTTTTATTTTTCTTGAGGTAACCCCAATACAAAAAAATGGGATGCTGTAATTGCGTTTGTTAAGCTGAGACCGCAGCAAGAATGGAACAGAAGAGAGAGAATGGGAAATATATCTAAAGGAGAAATAGAAATTAAACTAAAGGACTGATGGAGACTATGCATACTTTACCGCCAGGCTAAGATGCACTCAACGTGGTTCATATTTAGATGTGGGTTTTTGTGTGAGTGCTTTCACACATACGTGTTTTTCAGGGTGAGCCTGAACCCTTTGAGGAGACCAACTTAGAACGCCTGATGAGCTCGTTGGGCTACAGTGGAGGGGGCACCAGTGCCAGGGGAAGTCTGGGGATCAAAGGCCACCGTGGCTCTGACTCATCCACCATAAGCTCACAGCCCTCCGTTGATGAAGTACGGACCCAGATGCACATGTTGCTGGGCACCGCTTTTGCACTGGGGCCCCCGGACCATGACCCACCCTCGCCTCCAATTCACAGCAAAAATAACCCAAACCACAACCACCACCACCACGCCCACCGCTTCCACAACCCCTCCCACACCAGCCCCTACTCAGAGGGTGTGACCAGTGCTCCGGGCACTATGAACCATCCACGTGGAGGACGCCTGAGAAGCTCTGGCTTTGGCCCAGACATGCATCAGTGTAGCTTGCCTAAGCCGGTGAGTAATGGCAAATTATTATAATTTTTTTTTGTTTTACAATTTACTATCGAGAATGTTTTCTTGTGGTATATTGACATGCCCTGCAGTCAATTTGGTAAATCCAGAAATATGCTAGAGACTCAAAAGAGAAGGATCGAAATGTACACCTAAATATACGGTGCGGTCTAAAAGTCTCATCCACTTGGTTTCAACTAAATAAAAAAAACAGAATAAATGTGTGTTTAAACACAGGTTTAATGGTGAAGTCCGGTAAATCTTCTTTTTGTCAGAGCTGCCTGCGTGGCTCCTTGTATTACCATTACATCTTATTGGAGGAAATTCGTGCTAGCTTAGTGGAATGCAGTATGTATACTATTTAGAAACACATTGCTGTTTTGATAAATGTTAGGCATATTTGTGGGATTGCCACCCGTTGCCTATAATATATGTTTAAAAAAAAAAAATCACTGAACTCCAGTCATTTGGCCTAGACTTTTTCAACATCAAAAGACCATGACCCTTTCCATGAAATTCAGTCCCAAAACAGGAAAACAAAAACAAAAACATATAGTGGATGGCCTTTATTACAAAGTGAGCCAACTGATTTATCTAGGTAACTTCAGGAGGAACTTTGCGACTTTGTGATCACGTGTAACAAATGTATTGCCATTCCCAATTAACCCGTGCTAAAGGTGGATACGTTTTACCCGAGGTATGCTGTCATGGCATGGCAATTTATGCTGCATCTCTAAACTGCTCAGGGCAACTTATCTTTGCGGTTAACTATGTTGCCAATGCGCTGCCAAGATTTAGCAGTTAACCTTTCTTCAAATTCCTCATATCCTGACATTACCAACGTGCAGTCTTCCGGGGGGTAATACAGAGCATGAGCCATTGGGCAAAAATTCTTCCTGTGTTGTCGCCCGCGCCCCTTTAATACCCCTTAATCACCATCGTAGTGCCAGCTAACACCACTTTAGGCAACCCTGACTTTCCATGATAACCCCGTAGTTACATTTACATCTGAGTAGGTTAAACTCTCGTCGTAGTACAGGCCTCATTGATCAGAGCAATCCAGTGACACATATCTTGACCAGTGGTGAAAATCTGATATGAACTTGTTTGGGGGCGGGGGGGGCGGGGGGCGGGGGGGTCAACGGAAAACCAGTCCTCTCAATTGCAGGATCTACATTTTCTTACAGGATCGTCCTCTAACTCACCCATTTCTTTTTTTTTGCTGTGAATGGCTGTTGCAGGGTTTCAGGTTTACTCAGCTTCCCGACATGGGTGTTGGATCTCCGCCCCCTCTGATCCCTTCCAGACCAGGACCACATCCTGGTACTTCGCTACGACGGTAAGCAAGGCAGAATTGCTAATGACTTTGGATAATTGGCGTTGTTACATAACACTGGTTATCTATAAAAATGAAAAACATTGAAATCACCTAATCCTTGGATTGTCAAACAAGGACTATGTAGGCCTTTTGAGTGGTGGTGCGCCATGGCTAAACGATTCTAGTGGAAACACTGAATAATGAATAATTCAAAGAAGCTTATCTCTTTAACAATGTTTTCACTCCTTTCAACAGTTCTACTCCAGATGTGACTGTGAAGCCACGCCTGTCAACAGAGGCCTCGGAAAACCAGCACAACACCACACCTTACTTGCCCCTGTCAAGGGCCCCCTTCCCTGCTGTCACTGTTGACCAATCCATGACCACTTACTCAGGTATTTGGATGTGTGTGTGCTGGGATGAATCCATGATCACTTACTCAGGTATTTTGCTTAAGACACACATAAGTAAACTAGACATTTTATACTGAAGCTTAAACTACAAAATGTATGAACAATATAAAATAGTGTCAACCCCCTATTTTCCATAATGGCGCAAACATCCAGACCTCCAGATACAGGTGGAGCCAATATTGAAGTTAATGTTCCCACACCCTTGCAGATCTCTCACCACACTGACTTTTGTGATTACTGCCAGAAAAAACATAAAAAGAGCCCCATATCTTTTGAATCATTTTGGCAATGCCTTTATTTCAAACAGCAGTAGGCCACAGTCCGCTCTGTGTCACTCAATGCGCTCGTGAATATTAACCCCACCCTTTTTGGCTTTAGGTAAATAGTAATTCATAATAATAAATAATAATTTATTTTTGTTTAATGTAACTTCTATATGATAAGTTGTTTGTTTTTCTCAATGGCCACTAGCATACTTTTAGTACTGTCAAAGTTGACGTGTTAATAACGCAATAACGGAAATTCATTTTAACGCACGTGTTAACAGGCTTGCAGTGGCTGCCGTTGGATTTATTTACCAGTGGGGCACAAAAAAACAACAACTTGAAAGTAAATTGTACATCACTTGGCGACAGGCACGGCGTTACACCGGGGCTAGGGGGGCTATGGCCCCGTCAAAAATGTGAGCAGCCCCAGTTAAGGCCCATCAAGCATTTCAGTATTATATAGAGCTATTTTATTAAACATTATTTTCTTAGCACCCCACGTATTGGTCAAGCTCCCCTTTAGCCCTGCGAGAGAAAAATCCTGGCGCTGTGCCTGCTTGCCAATAGCCGACATTTTTTTATGCAGGAAATTGGCACGTGGATTAGCCACTTTTTTTCGTGAACCATTCACTGCTTCCATAAAATACAGTTTTTTCTTTAGCTTTTTGGATTATATAAAGAGATCGATGTGTTGATGCCCAATCGTTTTATTTCAATTTTTTGTTCAAATGATAACAAAGAAAAGCAATTTTTTAGCAAGTACTCAACTATGTAAATTTGTACTGATAGCAGTACAGTAGCAGGCAGTGACAAGCAAGTGACCAGTCATGCGCCGTAAAGCAAGGGGCCAAGCCTGTTGTGCCCCACCGGTTCTCATCAAAAGACAGTAAAGCGCATGCAAAAAGGCACGTTTGGGTTGTATTTCTATCAGCAATTCTGTTATTTCTGTGCATACGTGAGGCTAGCCCCACCTCATGAAATTGCAAATCCACAATGCGATCCTATCATCTTGTTATGATCTTGTCATAGCGTTTTGTTAACTAGCATCTAATCTTGGTAACTTTTTATTGCAATCCAGTTTACAATTCCCTTGTAGTTGTATTACTAGGTCTATATAGCCTATTTGTTTTATTCTTTCTTTTAAATGTTTTTGTTGGAGGGGCTCGGCCCCACCCGCCCATAATGAGGGGCCGCCACTGCATGCTTGTGAGTCTTAAAAAACAACATACGTTTACTTATCATTTGTTATGGCTCTACAGTTAGTATATAAGAGGCAGAATAGAGAAGGAAAAAAAACATCTAAAGATAAGTTCAGTATGCACCATTAGGATATAGATAAGTTATTCTCCAAAACTACATAATAATTATGTTGCTGCCTCACCATCAGTCATTCATCCTTGGAGAACCTTCTGTTTTAGAAAATGTTTTCCTCACTGTGCTGGGGGGACAAATACCTATAGTCTTTCAGACAGGTTAATTTCAGGCCCATTGGTTTCAACTAAATTATTTGGCTGATAGTCATGATGTAAATTTCTGCCTTATAGCTACAGTATTTGTTTTTGGTCTGTATATTATTTTTAATGTCACAATCTGTAGAGTAAAGTATGACCCAAATGAAGAGAGACTAATGAGAAACTATAGAAAGTGATAACCCAAAGAAAGGTAACACAGGAGGGAAGATACAGTGCAAAAAATCTCCGCAAGGAGACTAACATTTTACTAGGGAAACTTAGGAATGGCAAGTACCAAGCACATGGAATGCAATGCCAGAGATTGAATGAACAACCGAAGGGAACTTAAATAGGTACGAGACCTCACAGGTGCCAATCAACAAATTAATAACTATGGGTGAGGCAGAGCTGACATCCCAAAAGGTTGAGTGGAGCAGCACTGCCCTCTGCTGTCTTGGGTGGCACCCAGCCCAGGACATTCAAAGGTCAACAACCTTTTTTAATGTCTTTCTGCATTCTCTGGCCTTCTTTATGACAATGGAAGCTCGTATGCAAGTAATTCTTGCATTTATTTGCTAAGCACGATGTCTGTGTCCCACAGGAAACCCCATGACAGCAGTCTATGCCATATCCGCCAATCGCCCTGGATACTCAGACTACTTTGTCATGTCCCCACCCTCGTCGTACAGAAGCCCCTCCTGGATGTCCTACCCCCCTGAGCCAGAGGACCTCCCCCAGCAGTGGAACGACGCACCGGTAGGAAAACACACACACACACTCAATCATATATACAGTATATACCAAACAAGGTGGTACATGGACATCCTAGCGTGCATTGTGCAGCCTAGGAACCCATTAGTCTGGATATAAACGGCCAGCTCAACCAGAATTATGTTTCCTCTCTCTGCAGAACCCTTGTCACCTTGAGACTATCTGTTGAAATCGAAAGTTGTCGGAAACCAGGCAAAACTAGCTCATAACTTGGTAGGCAAGTTTTCCAACAAACACATTTGTGTGCTATGTTGACGTGGTTTTGGTTTGAGTGATGATGTTGGGCCGTCTTTAATGACATGATGTCAGGGTGATGTTTTGTTTAATCGTTATTTGTTAAAGTATCAACACGTGGTGCTACTCCTTTCTATGCTTTGTTGACACAGTGTTTTCCCATTGTGTGCTCTCCCCAGGTGTCCTTTGGGCATAATGGCCAGGCTCTCACAGAGTCAACTTTTGGTTTCATATCTTCATCCCCTGATTGTTCTCCTGGTCCTTGGCTTTCCCCCTACAATATACTGTATGTTTATACCAGCTTAGAGTAAGCTATCCTATTCCTATGTTCTAAACGAGTCTGCCTAGTGTAAAGAATTTCAAACTGCCTCCCTAGTTCTACTTTTCCTCAGTCCTGGCCTCCACCCCCTTCTCTTTCTGCCTACTGAGCCCCATGGCCCTCAGGGCCCTGCATCACCATCATTAGGTCCCACAGGGGCCACCATCTTACAGCCACTGAACAGAAGAACTGAGCTGTACCGATCTGTACTGTGCTGGCCTGGTTACATGTTCAGCATAGTTCCTAGGAAACGGGTAACACACTATACGTAAAGAAGTGTTTGTGCCAGTGCAGTACAGGTCCCTCTCCTGAATTAACCTCCATCTAGTTAGCAGAGGATGCCCCAGATCCTGGTACCCGGCGGCCTTTGTCTACAACCTACTCCATTGGCTGGCACGGATGGACTGACTAAAAACTGTGCTTTATGGATTAATCCAAATTCCTACTAAGAAAATAGTTTTACCTTTTATTGATGGTGAATTTAATGTATTTTAAACTTAAGTGAAAAGAGAAAAAAGAAAAACAAAAAATATATATATATATCGTCTTGAGCTGTCTCAGTTTCAGTTTTGGGATAATTGTGCACTTTGTCATTTACTTATGTGCACTGATTATTTTCAATGGATTTGCTGTGGAAAAGTTGTTGTGAGTGTGAAGTGCACTCAACCTATTTCAGGGCAAAAAAAAAGCTTCTGGTTTGCGTATGGAGAAGGTTTTCATTTGTGTTATGGTGATGACTTATGTAGTGTTTTAATGAAGTGCTCAATTTTCCCTACATCCTACTAAAAAACAAAGCTCACATTTTCTGCAATAAAATGCTTCTGGAGTTTATGCACACCAGATATTGGGCCTCATTCACCAATATATTTATATCAATTTTTTCTTAAATTTGTTCTCAAGAAACTTCCTAAGAAAAGTTGACGTCGGATTCATGACTTGTTCTTAAACCGCAGAATTGTTTGCACTTGTGTTCTTATATTGATGAATCCCAGTCTCTGTAAAATGAAAGGTAGTGTAGCATAGGTAAACGCCCAGCTAATCTACATAAAAGGGCATGAGACTGCAGGCAGGGTCGTGAGCACAATATGCCTCATTTACACTGGGGGGGCTGGGGACATGTCCCCACCACTTTTTGAAATGGCCAGTTTAGTCCTCATCACTTTTTAAAAGAAAAATATGTGAAAATAATTTTGAAAAATAGCTTGCACCAAGAAATGTAAACTAACAAACAAGAGCACTTTCAGAAAGGTCGTTTTCCCAATAAGAAAACATAAAATGCAATGTAAATATAGAAGAAACAAATGCGCATTGTCAAAAAAAAAAGTACAGTAAGCTAAAGCTAGCCTACTGATGAGCTGTGGATGTGATGTGAACGACTGTTACTTGTGCGGTCGACGTTATTTATGCTTAAGTTTTTTCGTATTGTCGACTCTGAAGTAGCCTAGCCTATGCTCTTTTGGTGCGCTGTTATGCCATTTTTTTTTCGCTGCAATGATCTATTCGAACCTCATACCGATCCCCCAATACATTGCTAGAAATCGTATATGTGGAAGACCGTTTAAAAAATGTGGCTGTGCAAACACAGAAGTTGAGAGAGAGAGAGAGAGGAGTGAAGCATACCAAAACAAAATCTAAAGACGCTGGAGCTACGTCAAACGTAAGACAAACTTCAGTTGTTCTGAAGTGATGTACTGCTGCATGCTGCAGTAAAGGAATAGAAAACGAGCTGTCATATTTAGTAGCGTCAGTAGTTAATATAAAATAATAACGCAAAAAGATGCATTGGATGCTATTACTCGTTCAGTGAACGCTGTACGGAGAAGGGTGCAAAACTGATGAACCCCCCCCCCCACCCAAAAAAAAGACTGAGCTATTGCCAAACACAAAAGAGAGACGCTGACCACTGAAGGGAGAAAAGACTTGCCCAGAGTTATCTGAGATGGACCAGCGTATCGGGGGAATTATTAGAAAGTCTGCACTCTCGGGTGTGCCATAAGCTGAGCATTTGTACACAGACATGTCAGCGGATTAATCGCCTAGCCTTAATGCTTTGTCAAATAATGAAAATAATTATAAAAAAGATATTATACACGATAAAAATACAATTGTAATTTAAATTCAATAATATCATACAACTGTAGAATTGAAGATAACACAATCACCAATTACTTCGCACAAACATCCAGAGTTGTTACGATTCGACTCGAAAGTCTATTTGGACTCGACTCGGAAATGCCTTCAAAAGATTCGAACATGTGCAAGAAATGACCCAACTTGCCTCGGAAATTCTCCATGTGACTCGAGTTATTAAATAAATTACCCAAAATAAGTAAAACATTTCAATACGTGCAAAAGCAGGCAATTTTCTGGTTGTGCATGAACAGGCATCTGTTTGGGTTGTCAATACTGCTACTAAGAAAGAGAAAACACTTTCTAGCCAGAAAACGCACAGTTTAAGAACTAAAGGGAAATAAAGGATTGTGACAGAGATGGTCATTTGTATAATACTGGAACATGGAGGGCTTACAAAAAAATACCTGTAGGGGTGGAGGTTGGTTTAAATAATTACACAATGGACCGAGAGAAAAACAAACATACTGTATTATGAAAGCACTGTAACAGAAGCTTATAAATAGACACTATATTTGATTTATCTAATTCTAAACGAATATAAGAAACCAACAACATTTCAAGGTTAACATAAGCGGGGAGGGTATGACTATGTTATTAAGCATTGTGTATTTTATTATAATCTGTAAAATAAATCTGAAAATATTGTCTGAGATAAAATTTCAGAACTAGTGACTCGAAGACTCGTACAACAATAGTGACTAGACTTGATTCTCCGCTCCAAATGACTCGACTCTACTCGAGTCCCAATTGTTGGTGACTCGTTACCAAGAGATGGACAAAGATGCATGAAAATTTATCTTGTCACAAAATACAAAATACCTCTCAAATAAATGTCACAAAATAAAATACAAAACACTGGTGTCAGAAAATTAATCACGATAAAATACATGTATTTTGTATTTTCAAAATACAGGAAGAAACATTTGTAATGTTAGGCATTCTGAATTTGTCCAAAATGCATTCAGATTTGTATAACGTAGACAAGGCTCTGGTGAGAGTTTGAACCCTACAGGAAGGAAGAACAGGAAGCGCTACTGTATCTTCCCAAACATACGTATGTTCCCAAATACCTGCCCGATTATGGTCGTTCAGTTGGTCCACAAAGGTGTGCACACACGGATGTATGTGCGTACGTGGTCACAACTATTGCGAATTTGAACTTGTTTTTTTCATGTTTTATGAATCATGGAGAAAGTATTTTGAAAATACACAATGATTCTACTGTAAAGTATCTTGTTACAAATTACTTAAATGATTTTTCACCTCTTTCAAATACCAGTTACAAAATACTTAAAAGTGAATGAAATACGTATTTCAAATACAAGTAACAGAAATACTGCCCATCTCTGCTCGTTACAACTCTGCAAACATGTCAGCACTCAAACGTATGTTCTTGAGAGTTCATAGATTTTGTTCTTAGAACAAATCCTAAATAAGAAAACATTGGCGAATGTCCGAATCCGAAAACTGCGTAAATGGGGTTAAAGAAGAAAATCCTTTTTAAGAACAGTTTGTGAATGAGGCCCATTGTTTGGATTTGCTAGATACGTCTGTAACTGGCAAAGCAACTCGCGGTGATTTTAAATGGTTCTTTTAAAGTACATATTGTATTTTACTGTAGTAGAAGATTTTAATCTTGGTGGTTTTATGCTACTGGTTTGAGATCATAGTTAATGATCAGATACATTGTAAGACATGATAACAGATTACCTGTGGAAGAGATTTATGCCAACTATGACAGACTTTATTTTATCTGTATATTTTGAGATTTTCTTTTTGTGTCAATGATTTGTCAAATTGGATTTGATTTAAAAAAAAATATATTATTATATATTTTTCTCAATTTTTTTATTTCTTAAGAGTGTCCCCTCTGGTTATCATAGGTCACCTTCATAACTTTGAAAGCCAACATATATTAAATCTTGTTTAATGAAAGAGAAATGTTGGTAGAGAAATAGTCATGAAATGACTCATGCTCATTCTTCTTACCCCATTTTAGATATTAGCCATCTGAAATCTGTGACCAGAGTGGATAATTGTATGAACAACCAATATCTTAAATAAAGTTTTTTTTTATTCAAAGAATATAGAAGGTTGCTAAGTCTCTCAATTTAGCCTCAAATACAAAGAATAAAAGTATATCAATAGACCAATGAAAATACATTTCTTAGGTCTATTTTAACGCAAACCAAATGATGATGACACCAGCTTATGTAAATTCATATTTAATTTGCCTAGATGGTGTAACAAAATAGTAGACATTTTAGAAATCAGGATTATGTGTAGATTATTACCACATGAGCCACTAAAGCAGCATACACATGTGTACAGCCTCTACTGAGTATATAGGAGTGAACAAGCATTTTGCCAAACATCCTACCAAAATCACAGGATGTAATATACATTGTCTAATGGTCCAATTTGAAAGATTTAAGAAAATGCTCAGTCTGTTTACTTGCTTGTGCGTTAACAATACACCTTCCATAGTCCCTGTAATTATGTTTCTTAAAATAAAGCTTTTGTTTGTCTGAGTCTTAAAAGTCATTCTAGAGTCATAGCAATACACTCATTGAGATGTGATCCCAATATCAACTCAGTCGCTTTGTGGACTTAAGAGATCTGCCCCCCTCAAAACTATATGGTTACTCAATGTAACCCGGGTTCTCTGATAGCTTGAGTGAGGTATCTCACTTTGGGATACACCCCTTGCGCCATCCCTAAGAGGCATATATTGCATTATGTCAGCCCTGATTGGCTGGCATTTCAGACGCGCAGGTTGGGGGCAGTGCTACCCCACCCAGCATATATTGGCCGACCCGGCGTCATTCTCGCCATTCAAACAAGTTCACCTCTTCCTCGCTTCGCGCAAGGAGGGTGGTCTGGTGAGATACCTCACTCATGCTATCAGAGAACCCGGGTTATTAGTAAGTAATCATATAGTTCTCTTTCAGGCATTCATTTCGGTATCTCACTGTGGGATATACTGACTCCTATATGGCCAGACGTACACATTCAGAACAACAGCCTACTGCCAAAGACCAATCATCAGCAATGTAACTCAGCCCAGAAAGAAATAAAACAAACATACATTTGTTAAGTCTAACTTTAAATGATTTTGTGGGTAGCCACGCAGAGGGGGAAGTATTTTTTACTCTTTATTTTATAATTAAAAAAAGAGAAATAGACATGAAGTGATATACATTTTGAGGAAAATATAGACAATAAAAATGTGTTACAATGACTAAAATATTTTACAAACTATTTATACTACAGGCCAACTCTCCCTGAAGCCCAAAACACTGACTGGCAAGGAAAAATGCCTCCAATTCATTTCAGTTATATATTTATTCAAATATAGCTCATCCTTGCTGAAAGATCATCCTTGGATTTAAAATCCTGTTTAGTATAAAATAATAACATTGAGTGCCACGCTTCCCACCAAGATCTTTTGCCTATTGGCTGGGATAAAAAATAATTTATATGTCTGTGCCCACTATTTCTAGTGACATTCTTCTTAATAAATGCTACTGGTTAGTTAACAATGATTGTCTTATAGTGACAAAGAACTTCACCCACCAACTGCATGGTAAGTTGCATTACTGCGCTATTTGAAACTTTAAAGTCGAAGAGGTCACAGTCTTTTCTTATGGATGCATAAACTTGCAAAATTTAAATTAAAATACAATACATTAAGATGCAATATAATCCTGAGCTGTCATCCCGTCTTGACTGGATGGCTGGCAGATTTCATTCCATTTGAATTTTAACTCTCAAAAAGCATAGTTTAACAAATATTCAATGTCAAAGGTGACAAAGCCTTTGTAATTGCAATGGAATTGTGCTGCTTTCCCAACATGTTAATGTGGAATGGCAGATGAAAATGTAAATGATTAATTAGATATCTTGATAGAACACACATACTGGTGACCTCTGCCCTTCTTGCAGTCTCTGATTTGCCACTTGGCCCTCTTCCACACAAGGACACATTTCTTTATTCCATTTGTCTTTGATCTAGGGGGATTCCTCCCCCAGTTAGTATAGATGACAGCCTCTTTGCTCACCCATTCCCATTGTCCTTGGCTCTCCCTATCATTTAGACCTTAGAAGAATGAAAAACATATAAATAATCATCATAAAAACATTTATACAAACAAAAAGTATATCAACTACATGAATAAAATGTAGAACAGAAAATACATCTCAGGTACATCTGGGTCTTCTGTTAATGAGGGATTTTCAGTACTGGCTGGCAGCTAGAATGATGAGCCCCTCCAAACAGGAGAATACAGTGACCAGGAGCTGCGTCTTAGCACTAGCCCTGTGGCACGATGCATCTCTGTTGACGAACGGCTGCCCTATGGGTCGGGTCCTATACAGGAAGTTGGTCAAGACGGATGCATCCTGGACAGGCGAACCGTAAACGATGTGTGGAAACAAGTCCTTCCGCTCGGTCCATATCACTTACTTTGAACTCCTCACGGTCTAGCTGGTACTCGCATGGTTTCTCCCACGGCTTTAGAACAAGCGCATACTGGTCCGGAAAGACAATACCACTGTGAAAGCTTCTGTGAATCGACAGGGCGGAACACACTCCAGGCGATTGCACACTCCAGCAAAACAGTTGTGGTTATGGAGCGTGGTGAACCTGTCGTCTATACGAGCGACACCACACAATGTGGGCACAGACCTCCTCTCCAGAGGCAATCCCCTCCAGGGAGGGTGGAGGTTACATCCAGCGATGGTGGAAGTTATCTGGTGGTGCTTCGGAAGGGCACACTGTGACGGCCCCTGCCTTGCCCTGCTTTGTTTGGCTTTGTCGTGCTTTGTTGTTGTTATCCCACAGGTGGCAGTAGGAAGGCTATCCCATAAGGTGAAAGCAGTGTTGAGACAGGGAATGATCAGCGAGATGGGGATAACCTGGGCTGGCCGGTGTTGACTATTTCACTGGGACTCTTTCTGACTTCCGGCAGGATGCTGGCCCGCTTGATGGGGGTTGTTGCTGGACCCTGTGTCCAAAGCGTTCCTCTGGTGCAAACGCGGTTATTGAGTGTTTTGAAAAATAAATCTCGCAACCTACTTGTTTGTTGTTCTTGACGTTTTGTCTGGTATATGGAGCATTAGGGCCATGACAGCCCGTAGATCCTTCACAGGAAAAGTTTTTTGAACTTTATAATAACTCTCGTTATTTCTCTCTCTGAGAAATGGATGTGCCACTGGGTATCGACGCGCTGGTGCATGAGTTGCCAGACAAGCTGTTGTATGCTTTTCCTCCTCTTCCTCTCCTTCAGCCTCTGCTCACCAGAAAGGAGAGGTTGTCAATTCTTTTCGTAGCCCCCAAGTGGCTCAGCCGACCATCGGTGGCGGAGATAATCGACACCCTGGTGAGGGAACAATGATCTATCCAGCGACACCGTACTTGTTTTCTCAGGCGAATGGGGAGGTCTGGTATCAGAACCCAGGCATGTGGTGCCTTTGGGTCTGGGTGCTGCAAGGCAGAGGTAAACTACATCCAAGTGGACTAGATCCAAGTGTCATAGCTACTATACTGAGTGTAAGGGCGCAGTCCACCTTTTCACTTTATGACTTCAAGGGGGATGTGGGTGCTGTTTTCCTTTCAATGTGACTTGATGAATATTCTGTTATTCCTCAAAGGTCTATTTGACATAGGAAAAGCTTTTTCCCAAATAAAGGTCTATTTGGCAGCTATGTCAGCGTGTCATATAAGATTCGATGGAAAAACAGTTGGCACTCAGCTTTTGGTAATGTGGTTTATGAAAGGGGTACGAGGGGTATCTTGTCCTATAGATAAATATACTACCCTGTCTTGGGATTTGGATATAGTATTAGATGGAATGTTTCGGGCTCCGTGGAGTTCCTCCGGTTATGTCCCGAGGGCCGTGGAATGCCTGTATCCTGTACGTGCTTTACGCAGTTACATTGACAGGACAATGTATGGTGATGAGCTGTAAAGCTATCCCCAGTTACAAAACACAGACCATTGTGGTAAACTGCCTCAAGTGACTTTAAAACAGATGGGGCTTTGTTTTATGGGTCTTTAAGGGGGGATTTTCATCTTGCCAGACATCAACTTATTTGTACACTGCAACATGCTCAATTTGGGCTCCATTTAGGGACAAACATAATTTGCCTAAGAATCTACCTTTTTGGCACTGGAGAAAAGCATGTATGAGTCCTTGACTCATTCAAGATGAATCTCTGGGATTTCTGTACACAATTTAACAATGGTTCTAGCTTTTGAAATGTCCTCATTCTTACATCCTAGAAAATCCTTTCAGATAGGTTCATAGTTCAAGCGGACTCAATAATATTCGGAAAGATGTTGTTATGCGAACCCAAATATGGTTCAAATGACTATTAAGATCCCAAATCACTGTTTAAAATCTCTGTTGGTAAGCAACAGATACCGAATGATCATAATTACAAAAACTCATGACCAAAACATTTAACTTCAGCCCAGGTTACTTTCAAAATGTGTGTAATAAGACTACATTTACATTGGTTACTTCTTTCATACCTATCCAGAATGGTTTCCTTCCACTGAATTTCCAAAGCCATTCCATATCATCTTTGGAGCTAATACTTGCAAGAATTCCTTGATATCTTTAAAAAGAAAAGACAAAATATGACACCCTTAAAAAAATTATTTTTAGAGTTATTCCCCAGGTTATTGCTTACTATAATTGGATTACTATTAAGTTGGGAATCTTCCCATTTTTCTAATAATTTGTAAATGATCCAGAAACAGTACCCTGGTGATCATGCCTTTAGAGTGTTCTCTTTAGGTAATTTAATCTTAAACGATAATCAGTTCAGTTATTCTGTACTATCAAAGAAAGGTGGCAAAAATATGTTTATGTAAATAAAACCTAAGACTGAATAATTAACTTCACTAGCTCTGTAATAATAATAATAATAAGAAGAACAAATCATTTTTTGTATAGAACTTTTCTAAACACAATAATAAGATCAACAATACAACATCAAATAACAATAACATAAATAAATATAAGATAAGATATACAGTAAGATTGTTATATATACATATATATATACAGTATATATCAATTAAATAAGACTACATATTCAATTCAATTACATTCATGGAATGATATTTGAACAAGGAATCTAACATTTGAAAGCTGTTTTAGAAAGATTTGTTTATCACTCTAAAGACTTTTCCAAAGCTTGTTCACCTTTGCATTTCAATCTAGATTGGAGCAGTCAGACAAGCTTTATCTGCTGACCTAAGGTTGCTGTCTTGCTGCTGCGAAACCATCTTTGAAATATACTGGGACTAAAGCATTCAAGGCCTTAAAAGTAATGAAGCAGATGACTCTTAATAGATACATTCTTTTTTGATAAATACCCCTGGCTCTATTTATCTGTCGTTCGAATCATGCATTTAAGCCCTTGAATATAATGATATCAATGTATCAGTGATTTATATGTATCAATATATAGCCACACATGGTCCATGCATATATTCAAAAATATATGCACTAGTTTCCCATTTATGGATATGTATTTTTTATATATTGCATTACATTTTCCAATGTATTGCCTTTTATTTTGTTTCATAACGGTAGCAATAGGTACATAACATTATGAAACCGTTTTAGCTGGCCGGTTAGCAATCTAACACACAATACAGCTACATTAGCTGGAATGCGCACATCATAATCATACATTGCCATTTAAGTATGGCAAACATTAGGCCATTAAATAAGTCCTTAAATTGTTACAGTTAAAGTCGTTATATTTACCCCACATCACCGGATTAGGCTAAAATCAGCAAAAAAAAATTAATTTTTTACTTGTGCTAGTAATTAGAACATGCGATGTTGTTGAGTAATATAGCAAATTATAAAAGTAAAAAAAATCTGACTAGAAGCGCTGCTCCACAAGTCAAGCCAAGTCTTAGTGAGAAACACTCCAAGCTGTGATGAGATTCACGGCAACTTGTGATGAGATTCAGACCAACTTTTAGTTAAATTGACAGCAAACAAATTGTGATGAGAACGACAGCAAGTTTTGATGAGATTAAACCAAGTACGTTTGAGACTGAAACATGTTTTTAAAGGACACCGTACACATAACTTATTGATCACTACACTGTTTAGTTGTTGGCACAAACCTATAATATAAGCATAAATTACTTGTTTCAATAATAATTAATAACAGAATAAAATAGAATTAGTACAATTCCATTAATTTCATGTTAAACGAAATATTATATACTGTGATATTTATTTCTTAGTTTTATATATTTTTTTCTATTAATAAATCAGTATATGAGAAGTGATACATTATAAGAAGTGATAGTATTTTGTATCATGTAAATAAATATCTGTTAAAATTAAGTAAATCTAGCGGCTTTTGATATGGATAGTTCAGTGTTTTAATGGTGAATATTCTTCTTTTCAATTAGGACTATTTTTATGTATTTTTCATTTGAATACTTTTTTGCAGTAGGTTACATTTAAACATTTACACTTACTCTTTTTAATTTTGTCTGTCTATTGGATAATTGAGAAAATAGTTGATGAGAGAAAGTACAGTAACAGCATTTCTCTTTTTTACAGCATATAGCATATTGCATTGAAGTCCATATTTGAGTAAAGAAATAAAAGACACCTTTATTGTACAAGGTAAGAAAAAACACTCACTTCTCCCTGCATGCCTTGATTGCAGCACTCCATGTGACTTTGTTCTCGCCAATCAAGAGGTAGCAATGCTCACCGTGAAAAGTCCAGCCTTGAGGGCACAGCTGAGTGATTAGCATCTGTGTTTTGACATAAATAATGCTATGAGGATATAGAACCAAATTATGAAAGAAATGGTAAAGTAAGTATGTGCCGGTATAAAGGAGATTATCTTATAAGCATCTCCACAAATTTGTCAGCCAGATCTTAAGTTTGAAAGTTTTTTATATCACTACATGTTCTGCCAAAATGTTATCTCGTGATCAATGTTATAATGATAATTATTATTATATATATATATACATATATGTATATATATATATATATATATATACACAGTAGGGCCAAAAAGTATTTAGTCAGCCACTGATTGTGCAAGTTTTCCTACTTAGAAAGATGAGAGAGGTCTGTAATTTTCATCATAGGTACACTTCAACTATGAGAGACAAAAATTAGAAAAAAAAATCCAGGAAATCACATTGTAGGATTTTTTAAGAATTTATTTGTAAATGATGGTGGAAAATAAGTATTTGGTCAATAACAAAAGTTCAACTCAATACTTTGTAACATAACCTTTGTTGGCCATGACAGAGGTCAAACGTTTCCTGTAAGTCTTCACCAGGTTTGCACACACTGTAGCTGGTATTTTGGCCCATTCCTCCATGCAGATCTCCTCTAGAGCAGTCATGTTTTGGGGCTGTCGCTGGGCAACACGGACTTTCAACTCCCTCCACAAATTTTCTATGGGGTTGAGGTCTGGAGACTGGCTAGGCCACTCCAGGACCTTGAAATGCTTTTTACGGAGCCACTCCTTCGTTGCCCGAGCGGTGTGTTTGGGATCATTGTCATGCTGGAAGACCCAGCCACGTTCCATCTTCAATGCTCTCACTGATGGAAGGAGGTTTTGGCTTAAAATCTCACGATACATGGCCCCGTTCATTCTTCCCTTAACACGGATCAGTCGTCCTGTCCCCTTTGCAGTAAAACAGCCCCAAAGCATGATGTTTCCACCCCCATGCTTCACAGTAGGTATGGTGTTCTTGGGATGCAACTCAGCATTCTTCTTCCTCCAAACACGACGAGTTGAGTTTTTACCAAAAAGTTCTATTTTGGTTTCATCTGACCACATGATATTCTCCCAATCCTCTTCTGGATCATCCATATGCTCTCTGGCAAACTTCAGACGGGCCTGGACATGTACTGGCTTAAGCAGGGGGACACGCCTGGCACTGCAGGATTTGAGTCCCTCTCGGCGTAGTGTGTTACTGATGGTAGCCTTTGTTACTTTGGTCCCAGCTGTCTGCAGGTCATTCATCAGGTCCCTCCGTGTAGTTCTGGGATTTTTGCTCACCGTTCTCATGATAATTTTGACCCTACGGGATGAGATCTTGCGTGGGGCCCCAGACCGAGGGAGATTATCAATGGTCTTGTATGTCTTCCATTTTCTTACAATTGCTCCCACAGTTGATCTATTCACACCAACCTGCTTGCCTATTGCAGATTCACTCTTCCCAGCCTGGTGCAGGTCTACAATTTTCTTCCTGGTGTCCTTCGACAGCTCTTTGGTCTTGGCCATGGTTGAGTTTGGAGTCTGTGGACAGGTGTCTTTTATACAGATGACGAGGTCAAACAGGTTCCATTAATACAGGTAACGAGTGGAGGACAGAAGAGCTTCTTAAAGAAGAAGTTACAGGTCTGTGAGAGCCAGAAATCTTGCTTGTTTGTGGGTGACCAAATACTTATTTTCCACCATCATTTACAAATAAATTCTTTAAAAATCCTACAATGTGATTTCCTGGATTTTTTTTCTCATTTTTGTCTCTCATAGTTGAAGTGTACCTATGATGAAAATGACAGACCTCTCTCATCTTACTAAGTAGGAGAACTTGCACAATCAGTGGCTGACTAAATACTTTTTGGCCCCACTGTATATATATATATATATAGTTGATAAATAATAATACAGTCAATCAAAATAACATTTTAAATGAGTGGAGAAGCTTTTAGAAGAGAATCTCCTTTACACCAACCCGGCAGGCGTTCCCTGCCTAAACATTTGAGTCATTGGGGCAGTAGGAAGGGTGGAAGGCTTAAGCCTGGAATTTAACAGTTTTTCTGCAACCACTCATTGATGCCCTGATTATGCCTTTGGAAATGCCAAAGTCAAGGTTAAGCATCCAGCCATCATGCATCATGCATTCAGCCCTCCCCTCTTGCCTTAATTGGCTTGTCTCTTTCTCTCTTTCTTTCTTAACTCTTATATCAACAACACAGTCAAAATGTCTTTCTTCCATCTACGTAACAACCAAAATCCGATCCTCCTTCTCCCTTAGTGCAGCTGCCAAGCTCATTCACTCATTCATTTTCTCTGGTCTTGATTACTGCTATTCCCTTCTCTTTGGCCTCAGTGCCACTTCCCACGTAAACTCCAACTGGTTCAAAACTCATCTGCCCTTCTCCTCACCTCAACCATATCTTCTGAGCACAGTCAAAATGTCTTTCTTCCCTCTACGTAACAACCCAAATCCAATCCTCCTTCTCCCTTAGTGCAGCTGCCAAGCTCATTCATTTTCTCTGGTCTTGATTACTGCAATTCCCTTCTATTTGGCATCAGTGCCACTTCCCTCTGTAAATTCCAACTGGTTCAAAACTCAGCTGCCCTTCTCCTTACGTCAACCATATCTTCTGAGCACATAACCCCGGCCCTCTTTGACCTTGACTGGAATTTAACGGCAATTTAATTTAATTACAACATTTTTACTTTATCCTTTAAATGTAATGCCGACATTGTATTTTGAGAATAATGCTGACATTATTTTTCGAGAGTAAAGACAAAATTTCGAATAATTTCTGATCTTGGAAGTTGAAAAAACCTTCTTATGACCGTAATACTCCATCGTAGACTGCTCAATAGACCACAAGCATAGACTTTTGTATTATCTGCATAGAAACTTTGGCTTTTACAGTGGCTCCCCATAAATGTTCGATCAGGTTCAAGTCCGGTCCAAGATGATCAATGGAAACCAGATGTACCTGCAGTCGAATCAATCAACATGTCTAAACCCCCACTGTTCATGTCATTGAATTGGGGGTGCATGGCAGGGGGTTGGGGGGGACGGGGGGATGGGCGGGGGGGCGGGGGACGGGGGACGGTCAATACTCTCCAGACCCAATGAGAGACAGGGACGGTTCTCTCGATTAGATAACAGCCTGGGCCTGACTCGTGCCTCCTGCAGGGAGACAGGGGTTATAGTTTTCAAAAGAATCCATGAACCCATGACCTTCCTAACACCTTTTGGTTCTGGACAAAGGACAGTTGGAATGCTAGAGTGGGAGGGAAATAGATAGAATCTACATATTTAGTAGTCCTTAAGACCCCAACTCACACCTCTCTGCCCATTCTATATGCAAATTATCTAGCCACGCAAACCAGGGACACCATGTCAGGAAGAAGTAGCATTTTGAAAAGGGAGATGGTCATTCCCTTTCGAGATCATAATATTGCACAAAACTATTCAACCTATTACACTCCTAAGCTCAGCTTTGAGTATTGGAACAAAGAGTCTGAATATTTATGGACATGTGATAGTCCAGTTTATTATTTTAATACCTTTTCACAAATGTCTACAACCCTATTTTTGCTTTTTGTGTGTAGAATATGTGTAGATTGACAAGAAAAAAAGGAATAGATATTTAATGATTATTTAAGATAGCCTGTTGCTGAGTTTAAGAGCATCAAATGTGCGGTCATTCTGTGGTAAGGTGCGATATAAAACCAAATATAATATACCATCAAGTTTAATTAAGAATCGTAGTGAGTAAACTTACAGCTTTTGAACTGTCCATGACGCCAAGTTTTGTCTGTGTAAGAATTGATTCCATCCGGGAAACACTGTCTCTCTGGGACCCCTTGGCATTGGATAGATTCTCCATGTGTGCGGACCCAATTTGGGCGTTAGTTTGTAAAGTAAAATTTCTTCCTTTAAGATTGAGTCCCATCAGATCTTGCTTTTTACCATTACGGCCTGTTTATCATAAATATTTAAATCAGTATTGTGAGTAAAACACATTTAACAGAGTCATTCAAATGAATAAGTAAGTACAATATCATCTTTCTGACCTGCATGTTAGCTAGTGAATAAAAAATGTCAAGCTTGATCAGGACGTACGTATTACGTCACAAAACATGCCATGAAACAGAGATATTGTAAAAAAAATTATTAATTAAAGAGGTATAGATTGCAATCAATAGTTCTTTAACGACTGTTTGGGGAAACCTAATCCGCCATGTAGTACCAGCAGCTCTTCAGTTGGAACTATGGTCGTTTAAATGTGCGTACATTATTATTCACATTTAATGTTTGTCCATACTGTACCTTTATTCCTCTCCTTGACGGAGATGTGGAAGTTATGGGCAGGAGAGCGGTTCTTTCCATCCCACAAGTTGAATACAAAAACATCTTGTATCTTAGTCTCTGAGGCACTTGTATGGAGATAGCGCAGAAGGTTCATGTTCACTGCCTCCTGTGTGAAGTTCTCTCCAGATTTAAGGTTAATCCACTCTATGCCCACCTGAGAAAGGGTAGAATTTAAATGATTATAAAGATCCTTATTTGCCTGTAATATTTTAGAGATATATAAAGAAATTAAGAAAAAAAATGTGTCCTTACATTAACCTGAAGTAGTCCTTGTATTGGAACTTGTTCAAGCATGTACATTATCTGTGTGGAAGGAAAATCATTGTCCTGTGCATAGAGGACAGCACTGGAAATAATTTTGTTCTGCCCAGCCTCTAACTCCACGCCATTGTTCCTAAAAGATAGAATGTCCCTTCAACGTTTTACTTGGGTTGAAATTCATATTGCAGTTCAAAAATGTCTAAATACAATATTCCTTTCCATCTATTCAATGACTTTCAAATTTAAATCAACACTGTTGGATTATCAGGTTGTAGCAATCATTTAATGAATGAATCTATGAAGTTTCATTGGCTTACAATGTGTTTCATCAATCTCAAAATGTAATCTCTAAAAAGCATAATACTATTGTAATGTGGTTTTTGAGCATTAATCAGTATACTTTCCAGGTTACTTTAATACCTTAATGCTATCTACCATAGCGTCAACTGTCAGAGTTATATTAACACTAAAACTCTAAGGCAGAAGCACAAAAACAGCTCCAAAACAACACTGTAACAAAATGATTTAAAATAAATTGCCCGAGCTGAATAGAAAGCTTGATTAAACTCTAGCATTGATAGCAGTAAACTTTTGTTGCTCGCTCTTTCCTAAAGCTATCAAGAAATAATTTAACCAAAAAAGGTAAATAGATTTTTAAGAACCTGTCTTAAACAATGTTTGGATTAATTTCTGTGTTTAAAAAGAAATAAATTCCAAAGCCCAATTGGTAGCTGGCTTTCACTGTTCACGGTCTTATATTATTCATAATACATGACCGAATAAGGTAGTAATATATATGACCTCATCACTTCTGGCCTTTCATCATTGAGTGGAAGTACGGTGACATTCACTTGTCTACGGAGCTGGTGCTTTCCATCAGTCAGCTGAATGGTGAAGCTGTCTTTCATGTTTTCTGAGTCATCATGCATGTACATAAGTGACATACCTAAAAGTCAATATACAGGGTAGACAAGTGTCAGCTGAGTAACAAGTAGAGGGTCATTTCAAATCAAATCAACCAAAACATAAAGATTTTTAGGATGGATTGTTTTGATTGCTTTTTTGTATTTATTATATATACAAGCACAATACCACAGTGCATAAGGCTATGGAAACTGTAAATAGTTCATTGTTTCCTACGCTGTGCATTAAGTGAGATGCTCGCGCTAACAAAACCCTACCACTGTTGAGTTCTTCCCAGGTGAAGTCTTGCACCATGACCTCTGTGCTAGGGTGGAGAGATGCAGGCTTTCCACTGTTTTTCCTTTCCTTTTCAAAGTTGCCTCTCAAGATCCTGCCATGCTTGGGGTCCTGGGTAACACTGAAGAGGAGTTCATTCTTCGGAACATCTAGATCTACCGCCCTTATAACTATCATGTCCAATCCTCCCTCTAGCACCTTTTACAGAATGACATAAAATAAACAACCTGTTCATGTTGAACCCTTTTATATTTTAAATATAGGCCATATAGGTCCATCTTAAAAACTAGATAAAAGTAAGCGTGCACACTAATTAGAGAAATGTATCATTTTGACATGAGGCCTTGTTTAGGAATTACGTTCTTTAAAATCTTTAATTTAGAGTCAATTCTGTCAGGTAATGTGGTGAAATACTATTGCGGACAGGGTACACCGCCAATAAGCCATGCTAGCAGGTTCTTTTCCTTACAGATATTGTACCAACCTACTTACCTAAATAACTCATTATTGGACATACAATCATAACATTGATATCAATCATCTCGTCTGACTAGTGGTAAGTTCGACAATTTCTTTCATCCAAAACATTGAACTATCCCTCTTATAAAATAACTATTTGTGACTTGGAACAAAAATGTTTCCTGTTTTCTATACACACATTTCAAGCCACATTGTCCAATAGCAAACCCAAACAAATGTTTATAAATATATATTTTTTTATATATTTTCAATAGACTTACCATACCTTCTTAACCTAAATAACTTTAACTTGTTTTCCACACATTGTTAATTTACATATGTTGTTGAATAGTCAAGTTCAACAAAGAGACAAACTGATGCACCCAGCTACTTCCTCCAATCTGGTCTAATCTACTCAGTACTATCATCTTATTTAGACAAACACTGGTCCTTGTACTTCATGTTCAGATTGTCTTACTCATTCACAGGTTTTGTGTCGGGCAAATATTTCCAAACCTTTTGATCTTGGATTTATGGTGCTCTAGTCTAGAAAACAATTTTGAATTCAGTGAGGAGGAGCCTACACTTGGAGACACACAGGTGAACCTTGCACAACACTAATTCTACACCACCAGTGGTTGCTGTCTGGGTAAATGCACACAGGGCTGACAAAATTAACGTCAAAATCATTTGTTAAGAGGTTAAAATAAATGCTCTAAAAGCATGGTATGCCTAACTTGACTCACAGTAAGGTTGCTGGTTTCGACCTGTGGAATTTCATCATTAGTCGGGTTGATGATAATGTAGAAGGGCACGCTGGTGGAGTTTTGTTTACCATCAGTTACACTCAGTATAATTTGGTCCAATGTGGGTTCACTCCCCTGGTGTATAGACTGCACATAGTTCACATGTCCATTCAGGATATCTTTGTAGGAAAACGAGGCTGCGGAAAAGAAAAGAAATGCAACATCAGTCCCAAATCATTATTTTCATGTCACTTTGCATGCTTTGGTTTTTCCCATTCCAATGAATTTGCCAGGACACCTGTCCTTAAACTACTGAACTGAATCTTACACACTAGAGCTCCTCTTAAAGAATTTGCCTGGTAGCATAAAAAGAATCATGATTTTGCACAAATATATTCCTTACAATCTATCTAACCATTGTAAACAAACAAAAACAAAATTGACAAAGAAATAATCACGTGTTGGGATTTTCTGCTCTGTGAAAGTCCCATGTGTTACTAGGATGTCTTTGGGTGGTCATTTGGATTATTTTGGTGTGCAACAACAAAATGTTGCTTAGGGCATAGTCATGGTTGAGACCAGTACAAGCCTGCACTACAGCTTCTCACAGTTTGTCCAGGTATGGGCAATTAGGATAGCTACTTAAAATTGGTTGGGATGGGCTGTCCGGATATTTAAGTCAGGAGCAGAAACGGCAGAGCTGGGTATTGTGTCTGGATTTTGTCGAGGACGTAAATTTGCTGCCCTCTACACAGAGGCAGTAACACTTTGCTCGGTGTTGGGATTTGCTTGGCTCGATAGTGGAGCCAGCATGCACTGGGGTTGAGGGTGTCTGTTTTCAAATAAGCCACCTATCTATGCTGAAGATTTACCAAGCTAGCTAAATACTAAAAACTAAAAACAAATTGTGCTAACCCACCCCTAGACATGCCCCTGCTCTGTGACCTCAGTCGAATAGTCTCCTAGATTCAGGGGATGATAAGTTTTGACCTGTGCTGGTGTGAGACTAGCTAGATCTCAGTCTGCTTCAATGTGAACTATGGTGCCCTTTCTCACAGGTGTGAATGTAATCGGACCTACAAATATAGACTGCACATCTTCCAGCAAACTCATTTCACAAATGTTGAATTAGAACCTGCAATGGTGTGTTTAAGACATTGCTCTGTATCTATTTATTTACTTTGGTACACCTCCAAGTAAAACGAAAGTAGGTCACTGCAGCCAATGTTCTGTGATCTCTGTGGTCTTTTAATAATTCGTTTTTTTCTCCCGCCCTTCAGAAAATGTGATTATGAAGATTGAGCAATTATTTACCCTATAATTAGCGCAAACTCTGTAATATTTATTATTGGTTGGGAAGGGGGCAATGCTTGCCGTGGCTTATGAATTTCCTCCTAGGGGCAGTGTGTGTGTGTGTGTGTGTGTGTGTGTGTGTGTGTGTGTGTGTGTGTGTGTGTGTGTGTGTGTGTGTGGCTGTGTGTGGCTGTGTGTGTGTCTGAAGGCTGAGACTAGTTAGATTCATTAGTTAAAGGATGTCTTTCAGTTTAAAGAAGGCTTGTTTGAAATAAAAATCATTTTAAACAGTGGTTTGTTGTTAGTACCCTCTGTAAAATGGTTTAAATACAGTGATACAGTGTTAAAACAACAGTGTTTGAGACGGGGGTTTATTTTAAATATAGTGGTCAATGAAGTGTATCGTTGAAAACCTTCAATAGGGTCATTTTATCTTTGTGAATGTGTATTGTAATATATGGTAATATAGAGTTTGACTGAGTTGAGAAGTGTGCATTTTCTGCCTAGATAAACGTGTCTCGTCATTTCTGCCTTTCAAAGGTTGAGCATTGTGTGTGCCAAACCTTAAACTTTTTCTGTCAAACTGATATACAGGTATATGAATGGGTACACTGGCACAGTTATGTAGTAAAGTAAAAATGTTAGGCAATTGTTTCTGCCTTTAAAGTATCACATTGATTTAATATTGGAATAAAATTAATTATGGAATATATTCCCACAGGAGGTGCATTACTTTTATTTTCTCTCGTTTATTTGTATTTTAAACTCAACTAAGTGTGATTAACTGTCCCCCCAACCCCCAACCCCTAACCCCCTTAACATTGCACATCAGAAACTGAAAATGTTAAAATAACCAAAATATTCTGTTTTGCATTGGAAACAAAACATATTTACAGTGAAGATGTATAGAAAAATATTCTTCAGTTGAAGGAAATAATCTTAAATTCCAATGAAGCTCCATTATTGCAGTTTGCTGGGTAAATGTGAATTCCTACCTTACAACAGTTATTCAATTATTACACAACAGTAATACCTAAACACTTTGCTGGGGGTGCAGCAGAGTTGATTGATTACAACCTTCAATCATCTCTTGTTGCTGTCACCTGAATTTGTTGTCTGTTTAAATAACCATGAAAAACGTCTTAGGCTGTTAGTGGATGCTAAGTCAAAATTCCATGAAATCTATGGCTGATACACACAGCATGTTACATCTTGCTGACTGATGGATAAATACTGACTGATGGATGAATACTGAGTGATGGATAAATACTGACTGATGGATGAATACTGACTGATGGATGAATACTGACTGATGGATGAATACTGACTGATGGATGAATACTGAGTGATGGATAAATACTGACTGATGGATGAATACTGACTGATGGATGAATACTGACTGATGGATGAATACTGACTGATGGATGAATACTGAGTGATGGATGAATACTGAGTGATGGATAAATACTGAGTGATGGATGAATACTGACTGATGGATGAATACTGACTGATGGATGAATACTGACTGATGGATAAATACTGACTGATGGATAAATACTGACTGATGGATAAATACTGACGGATGGATGAATGCTGACGGATGGATGAATACTGATGGATGGATGAATGCTGACGGATTGGATGAATACTGACTGATGGATGAATGCGGGGGTTATCCAGCCGCCACACAAGGCTTTTGTCTTGCTAGCACCCGCACCTGACTCTGTGGCGCCGACTACTGAGCTCTTAATAACCCAATCTAAATTGTACATGTTTGTCTATGGAACATGCAAGATAAATGACTGTATGCAGCTGTTAGCAATGGGTGTGGCTGAAACACCTCAACTCAATATTTGGTGTGTGAAAAGTAAAAACATTTTTAAATAAACAATGTTTGTACAAAATTTGATAAAGCGTATTTAATTTTTCAAACACTCACCAATGCTGACCCCCATGTTGCTTTTCTCAAAACCTGGGCTTGGGACTACATTTTCTATGAAGCCGTATTCAGAAGAGGACACTATGTTGATTACCAGTTCTCCAAGAGCAGTGTCTTCATCAAAGGCTGTAAGATGGGCACTGGATATAGGTGAAGTTCCACCTTCCTCCACCACAAATACATCTCCTAGAAACAACATATATATACATACACACACAAATTAGTTTTCTTCTGTAAAACCTAGACTGAACTGCCCATGCCACCTGAACACCTTTTGGTGAGAAATAATTGCATTTGTCTATTGCCATGACTTTTGCCACCCTCCAACATTAAAATAATATAGAACCTAGTATTTACCCATCAAAAGGGACGGCGGTTGATTGTCAACTGGATACACATGAACTTTCAGATCATAGACTGGGAGGGTGTGAAGGAGCCATGAGTCTTTGTTTTCATAAAGGTTTGTGTCAAAGCACCCTGGAGTGTTTTCTGCCTCTCCATCAGAAATTACAAATGTAATGGTGTCATTGCGTGGAGTCACTCCAATCTCAGTTCCTATCAGAAAAATGGCGATGGATTCTCTCATGTATAAAAAAGGGATGTCAACCTATACAATATGTATACACAATAGACTGCGTGATAGATAATTCATACCAATAACATTTGAACTATTTAAATTAGAACACAAACAGCATCTCTTTGCTCACTGGGGGAAAGCATCAGCAACTGCATCTGCATCAGCAACTGTGATTTATGATTCATTTTCTCCATCAATTACCTCAATGGCTACAACATACAACTACTGCATATGTGCATACACGGACATTGCATTTATGTAATTCAAGAAATAGACCTACCAGTGTGTTTGTAGGTAACAATTCCTTTCATTATGTCTTCTTGAATCAAGCGATCAACCACATTCCCTCTTTTGCACACAACACCATAATATGGTTGGCGGGCGATAAAATAAGACAGACTATTGTTGTCACTGTCTTCGTCTGTAGAATATATATATTCTGCCGTTATAACAACTTCTTCTCCTTCAGCAACACTGAGGCCTTGCTTCAAGCCTGGCACAACAACTGGAGCTTTATTATTAACTGGTATTACCTGTCCACATTAAAAAAGCTGTTAGGACCTAATATCACATGATAATTGTTGTCGTGGGGAAATTATGTATTTGTTTTTATTGGTCCATTGCTGTTTAAGGGAGAGGCAATATTTAAGTGACAGTTGTAATTTAATATTACCCCTGCAAGTGTTGCCAAAAAACACTTTTTGACACTAAGTGAGAGTTTGTTTCAATGTTTCCACCAGATGTCCCTGCTATTCCAGATAACTTTTACATTTAGTTTGGCTGTTCAGGAAACAGTTCAATGTTTAGGATGTTTTCAATGTCTCCCGGAGTTGTACCGACTCAACCAGATCCAGTTTTTACTGGAAATCTATGGCAGATAGCTTTATGTTTTACACATTTTCTTATTTTATAATGGTTAGGCCAAAGTTTTGTTAATGTCCGATTGTTATTTGACAACAGTTAGTTGATTTGTCAACACTGTCTGAGACCTTGTTGTTGATTAATCTTGTGCGATTGTCACGCCCTGGCCCTTTGAGCCTGATTGATTGAGTGTTTGCACCTGCGCCCTGTTGTCTCGTTTAGGTTTCCCTAGTTTTCATTGGTTTCTGGTATTTCCTTGTTTTGTATTTAAGCCCTTCCCCAGTTTAGGTCGTTGTGTTCTCATGGTGTTTGCATGTGGTTATGCGTGATTCCTGTCTCCCTGTGCTCCTGGTCTACTTAGTTAATAAATGCTTTTGGCTCCTGCAACCTGCGTTTGGGTCCATCCTTTACCAAACCCTGACAGCGATTGTTTAAATACATGAAATTGCTGTCATATCTGGAAGTTGTTAAAGCTTATCATCATCTAAAAAGTGCTTACAACCTCAAATAAAATTACACCTGAGGATATGACTAAGTTTACTGACATCAAAGTTGTCATCTACTACTGGCTTACAATAGAAAGAAACTCCTCTATAGCGAACTAGCAGCCGAGGCACAACAGTGAGGCTGGAGAACAAAGGTGTGTCCTGCGGAAGTCGGATGCCATGGATTTGTGATAATATCAGCAACCAAACTACTTAAGGAAATCAGGATCTGCGGCAAAGAATTGCGCCAGACTACAAAAGCTGTATCGGATATAGCAGAAAGAAGTACCCAGTGGCTGTGGCTAAAAAGGAAGGATTCCAATATGGGTGCAAAAGGAAAAGAATGTCATGTCAAAATAAAGAACATGTTGAGAAAAAAAAAAAATATATATATATCATCACAGAACTAAGGTATAAAGGCTTTCCTGCTGGGCGTGATTTTACCAAGCCTTCAGGAATAGAGTTGGGAAAGAGTTCTTCTTTTAAGGTGACATAAGTATCCCTGCAGGAATATCACACAGATTATTAAAGAGTTTTTGTTATTATATTTGTATCTGGCCGTGCCGAGAGCGGATATAGAGGGGGGTGGCTTTGAAACGTCAATGCTCACCATTAAGCCTTCTGGAGGTGTCGTGGGCTCAAATGAACGCAACATCCGGAATGGAGAGGCCCACTTGAAAACCCCAAATGACATATCTACTCTCAACCCAAATCCTCTCTAAATATTGGTTTTTAGAGCACTCAACGTGGATTTAAGGCATAATGAGTATTCTAACACCATATCCTGTGTATTATGAAATGTAAATGACAGTAGAGTCATTTACATGAAATGACGGGCAATTTACTTCCCATTACTTTATTGTACATGGTCACCATTATTTCCGGTAGTGTACTGTACATTTACCAGGAGTACATTTTTACTGTGACTGTGGTATTCTACACACTGTTAGTGTGGAGCTAAATGGCCAACAGAAGACATACTGTATAAATGGCACAAGTTGATGTGAAAGTTATGTGGATTAGTTGGGACATCTCCAGGAAACACTGAGATAACTGCAAACTATCCCTATGAATATAATTTTTTCTAAGGTCAAATATGCAACATGCGTTACCTTCACTTGCATATCAAAATCAGCAGAATTTTTGCCATCAGTAGCTGTGAACTCTATGCTATCCTCCACAGTTTCTGAGCCGTCATGTTGATATCTATATAAATCAAAATAGAATATATTATACGCATACTTTTCAATATACTGTATATTCTGTTATTAAAATTGCAATTACATGGGCTCATGAAGCATTGAGTACAAAACTGACAGAAGACGTGCACACATTGGCTACACAACGGAGCAGCCCCTTGGGTCAGGGCGCCGATAATGATTCGATGTATATCATGTTAATAATAAAAACGAGCTTCACACTCTAATACCTTCTGCAGCAGGTAGGTTAATGGTGACGCTGAACAACAAAATTGTCCACATGATTACATTGTTTAAGAATCTCCCACAAGGGGTAGCGTTAGCTGACTGGACAATACTAAACTCATCTTCGGGGATGTGGCCCAATGCTGTTGTCAGGGATTGCCACCGAAGTGGCTGAATAACCAAACCTCGTCCTTAAAAGTTCCGCTTTGGTGGGGTGTTATAAAAAATCTGACATTCCCTTTTGGGACCGTTTAAAATGTGCTTGGCCTTTTTGTCCAGTAAAAAAAAAAAATTGGTCAATAAAAAATCCTAGCGGAAACCCTGCTCAGGCCTATATAGTGTGCTATATAGTGTGTATAGAGTGCTCTGAATTCTAAGTGAACAAATTATCAATAAGGGTTTACACACATATGGACTGGGTGTATGCAATTGGTAAATGAGTGTGGAATTTTGAATGACAGTGTTTTCCAAAAGAGACACAAGAGCTTTTAATTGTAACTGTAATTGAACTGCGGGATTCAAAAAGTTTTACATTTTAAAGTTATCCCGTAACTAAATAAACCAAAGTTAAAGATTTAAATCCAATTTAAGAAGGTTCAGTGGACTTCATCGTCAATTGCACTATGCTGTTTAATTAGCAAACTAATAGATAAACAATAATAATTAAAAAAAGAATATTATCTCACGTAATTTTAAGAAGTTGTAGGTCAAGTGTTGTAAACGTTTGCCCTGCTTTCAGGGGCAAGCCCTCTCTTTGAACAAGTCCATGTTTGGGTTTCCTTCGAAGTTCTAACCGCAAAGCCTCTTCCATGGAGTCCAAGTCTGTTAGCACTAAGTGCTCGGGCCCAATCCTACATCCTGACCCTTCTTCAACCGTCAGGGGGTTTGTTAACACCTGCAAATACAGAATATACACTCTAAAAATAAGTAAGTATATACACATTCTTCATAAATTACACAGTTTATTCCTGTAGGCATGATACCTATCGCTCTCTTTAGTGACATCACACCTTGAGTTGCAAATTTCTAAAGTGGGGTTTTCCCAGACAGACCCCCGTAAAGCCACAGGGGGTTGACTAGGAACGCCCAGCATCTGATAGTAACCACGCACACGGACAGTGGTGGACACAGAACGAGATGTTTAAGACGGGGGCAGTTCTAGGACCTGAGGACATTGGGAGTCACAACCACTCTTGGGGTGTCTTGGGGCATGCTCCCCCAGAGAGTTTTTTTTTTACTTTTTGACAAACAAACACATCAATCTGGTGCACTTTACATTTTATATTGAATGTTTAGATGTATCTAGGAGATAGTCAAATAATTATGTATATGACATGAAACAATATACAATTTTAAGTACACCACATTGATGTATTTGTGTCAAAAAACACAATAGGAAGTACAACGCCAGTCAGAAAGAACGTCTGAAACTAATACATTTGTCTCTTTCTGTTACTTTAGTACTTGGCCTAGTATTCATATGAGTAGTATAAGTACCAAACTATCACAAAATTAACAATATGTTAGCTATGCCACTACTACTACTACTATATTTATCGATAAGATTTCAACATTCTACATAAGAATAGCTATGTTATAAGTGCTAAAATAATCTCTAGTATCCACATCTGACAAAATAATTCTACAAGAACTGTTTTAGGAGTTTTTTTAAGGTGAATTTAGGCACTTTTGGTCTGACGGAGCCATACTGCCAGTTACCTGTAGCTTACGGCCATAGGGCTAGCCTACATGTAGCCTACAAACTAACTCAATATTGGAAATACAAAAATAAATTGATGTCAATCATCTCATCTGACATGGGGTAAGTAGGGCCATATCGTATTTCTCAAAATGTTGAACGACCCCTTCAAAGCTATTCTAAAGACTAAAATCTTAACCTATCTATGATCATTTCTCTAAAGTTAACTTGAAGATGTGAATATAAAGATGGGTGTCTATGAACTACATTCTTATTCTGATAATGTTCAGAACTTCGTGTTGTACCTCTGGTGCCTGATTGTCCACTGGCAGCACTGTGATGTTGAAGCTGATGCCTGTGAGAGTCTTGCCTTGCTGGTTTGTAATGGACAGGATAAACTGGATATGGCGAGGGTAAGGTCCTATGTCCATGATTGGAGGCATGTAGGCTACTTTCATGAAGTTCACTGCATACTGGAAACAGAAATAACAGCAAAAGACAAAGGTTCTTCATACTATTAAATGCCCAACTTATACTTTGTGTTTAGCTACCCTTATACATTTTCTCTCCATAATTTGTTTAGGTATGTGTCATATTTGTCTTACAGAACTTCATGTGGTTGAAAACAACTGCAGATAAGCACGGCAGGAAAAATAGACAAACACAAAAGCTAGACATTTTATAGTGTTGAAATAGGCACATAAAGAATACACCATGCATAGAAACACATATGCTGACTTGAAATTGTTCCATAAGTCTGCTTTTTATTTATGCTTGATATTTGAAACCTTCTATACCATGAAAATATACCCTAAACTTACAAAAGATCATCCAAATTTAAATCAAAATCAATAGGTAAAAGATTTCGCAATTCGATCTTTACCCCAAATTGTGCAGTCCTACTTGTTACCTTAGGTGAATTATTCTCGATAGAAGATTTTCTTGATAATACTATGCTAATCCAAAGACACCTGTTCATCAATTGGAAGTTAAATATAACATTTACACTTTAGAGGTGCTGTAGCACCCTCAAAAATCAGCATAACAAGGCCGCTTAGAGACATAGAAAGGTAAAACATAAATAATACCAAGCTATTCTTTTAAGCACACACCAAATATTTGACTTTACCATTCGCAAACCTAATCAGAATACATCCTAGTTGCAAACATAGGAATAGAAGGTGAAATCTACAAAGAAACGCATAATACATCCTGGTATTTGGAGGACAGCAGACAAGTCAGCTCCAGGGACCAAGGCTAAGGCTGTGTTTACCCAATTAACAGGTTTAACATTCGTTGTATTATTGAGACAACTTAGCTTCAACTGAAAAGGTTGAGTTTAGTAGTGGTATGTTGCATTAAAGTTGACACCCCTAATATATGGAGCAAACTTGAGAGTGGCCTACCTGTGTGAACGACCTCAGTGCAGGTGCACTTGAATTTTTCGTCAGTTTGGGTATGCTGTCCACCAGGAATAATCTCCCCGCATCAGCACTCCTGTGATGCAAGAATAGTTGTCCGTCATGGTTCCAAGGTAAAGTTTACACACTAGGCAAAGCAACTAACAGGTAGTGTACTTCATTTTAATGGGTAAAGCAACCACATTACAGGGTCTTCTTAGCACAATAAACATTGCAGTCCAAGAGTTCAAATGTATAATATATAGGATAATATATTTACTAAAGATGACAGTTGACAATTGTCTGTGTCTGGTGTCAGTTGATTATTTTATTATTAATTAATTCTTTCAGGGAAATTAGCGGTTTAAAGTTCCAGAGGCAATTATTTCTTTTCAAGCAAAGCAGTGAAGTAGCTTAAAGCTTTTAACATAGCATTACTATTACATATTATCACATAGTTTAGTGGCGATGGGATTACCATTGAGATCAGTTCCCTAGAAGCCCAGATTTCACTGTGCATTTTGTCTGTCACAGAAAAAAACTCATCGGAAAATTGGGATCATGGGAAGCTGCACCATTAAAGCAAGGGGCGTGAAGGTGCCAACGTGAGAAACTAACACATGCTAACCTACCTGTATAGTTGTAGTGAAAAAAGCAATGGAAATAATACAGATACGTTTCCAAAAAGGGCTACCCTTGACCTATACACTTTGCCAATTTACAGTTGTACCTATGCCCATGACTGTAGTGGAGTGCTATAAGTGGAGTACAGTAAAGTCAAATCCATTGCATGACTGTGCATCACATTCCTGTTTGTACTGGCCATAGAAAGTCAGGGCATTTCCTGGTGGGCCGGACAGTTTGTGGGCTGCAGTGGCCGTGGCTTGCACTGGTATAGAGCCTATTTATAAGTGTGATGTGTTCAATGTAATATGATTGAACTATACAGCCAAAATTGCCTTGTATCTGCAGCCCCACTAGGCCACTACGAATGTCAAGTAGCATAATCCATTTCTTTCTCGAGCTGCCTTTTCTTATAATCCAAATTGAACACTTGTTTAACTTTGGCAGTAAGGTGGGGGTTGTTCGAAGCAGCCCCAACCCATGTGTCCTAGTCCAGGTCCAAAACATAAGGCCTTGACAGATGGGTCCACGGCTAAGCAGCAGCTTAAGACGGAGGAGGCAACTCAGCCAATCCAGAGAGAATGAGAGGTGCCAGACGATGTTATGTGCAAAAATAATGAATGCATTGATTCTGTTTGACAATGTATTATATTTTAAGCACTGTTGGCTTTAGCCTAGTAACTTTATAGAAAATATTTAAAAGAAAATAATAATAAGAATAGGCAAATCTTAGTTCCTGTTCAAATTATTTGTAATTAGTGTAGGTTATGTGTAGGACCAATTTAGATGTCTCTGTTATTGTTTGTGCAATACATGGCAGATGCAGTTCAGGAGCAAACCAGAGAGGGGGCCAATCATGAGTCAGGGTGCAGCAGAGAAGGAGCGCCCCCTCCCATTCTATGGGCCAGTGAGCCCCTGCTGTGTGGCTTTATAGGGATACAGAGAATTATGTCAAGAGGGATGACTCTAGTACATTTGAAGCAATTATTATACATTTTAAAAAACAGCCACACTAGTCTGCTTTTCATACATTTGACTTAAAAAGGTATATGAAACGTTTTCCAGTAATTCCAGTTGACCAACAACAAGCCCAAACTAAATGAGCACCCATTGTGCACTGTACAGCCCTGCACTGACCAGCACATAATGGACAAAAGTCTTAATTGGATTAAAGTTGAACGTATATCACCATCTATGCAACAAGTGTCAATGATTTAAGAATGTGTAATATTTGCATTGCATTTTAATAAAATGGGCCCAACAACTTAATTCTGAGGAAATCTATGTAGCCAAAGAGGACTATAATGTGGAGCCACATGAACGGTTCAACTTTTTAAGTGAACTAATGATGATTAGACTTATTAACTAACTTTTTTTTAGGAGAGCACATTGATTTGATTTAAAATACAATGTACTCATTTTCTTTTATTTCAGTCTGCCTAATATCTGAATTACATGATCAGCTACTGATAAATTAAAAACATACAGTATTTGGCTTCTTAGGCACAAGGCCATACATTTCAGATCTTTTAACTTACCGATAGGAGCTGTTGTAGAATGGTGGGGTGGTGACTGTGTATTTCAGTTCACTTTCTGGGGACTCTTGGTCCACATAGTGAAGCTGGTTCTTCGTAAGGGGGATAATTTCTGTCTCTCTGACCACAAGACACCGACTCATCCCAGGGACTTCTTTAGGTGGTTGATCAGGAACAGGCTCAATGTGCACATAAATTACCTAAAAAAAGTTGTGGATAGCTGAAACATGGTTTCTATTTGTATGCCCGGCAAAATCGGTAAGGGGAGTAGAAAACCTCCCAGGGCCTCGACATATTCAAAACTATGACCAACAATGGGTCTCCTCACTGGTATATGAAATAGTCTTAAATGTAAACATTGGCCCAAAAATGTGTGTAGTATCAACAGTCCCTGTCTGTTACATGGAGGGAAAACCCTGTTTCACTTTCTCCCACTGCACAAAGACTATGATTACAATTTTATCCAGGAATGACAACTCTTGTTTGTACTAGTGTCTCATCTTATCTTCCCAAGCAGATATGACGGCTCTATATCAATAATTGGTGGTACAGATATAGATAAAAATGCATTGCACAAACTTGGGGTTCTGAGAGGTTGGGTGGGTCATGGGAGTCAGACAGTACCACCTCAAAGGAGTCATCGAAAACCTCATGACCTTGATGCTGATAGTGGACCACAAAACCAAACAGGTCTTTCTGCAGAAAATGGCTGACAGGATATCCTAGAAAGACAAATAATCAGAGAGAAGGGATATGTAAAAGTAAAAGGCTTTTAGGGTTGGTTTCTCTTTTTTTCTAAATAACTTCACATTTCATACAAGTGCAGCTCAATGTGCTTTACATGGCAGAGAATAAAAGTGAATAACAGTGCATTTGTAAAACAACAAATCATAACAATCAATTCGTAAAGCAATAACACAGATTAAAACATTTTGCTATGCTCTTTCCCTGTGATTTTGTTTGATTAAAAGCTTAATTAAAAAGTTGCGTTTTAAGATCCCTTTTAAAAGCAATAACTGATTCGGCCTCACAAACATAGCTTGGAAGAATTCTGGCTGCAGCTTTCTGAACCATTTGAGGTTTAAGAATTGACTTATTTGGTAAGCTGGAGAACAAAGTGTTGCAGTAGTCCAAGCGATGTTTGTGATGAAAGCATGCATCAACTTTTCTGCATTTTTTAATGATAGAAATGGGCACACTCTAGAGATATTTCTTGATTTATGATCACGGTGCAGGGACGCACTGGGACTGAAAGTCAGTGCGGGACTGAAAAAAGGACGTTTTTCTGATAAGATTTATGTGGGATTCAAAACTAAGCTCAGAGTCAGAATTATTACTAGGTTACATGCCTCGCTGGTGCACTGTAACTTTAAGAGGCCCAACCTTGCAATAACGGAATCCCTCTCGCACTTTGGTCCAAACAAAAGTACCGTTTTACCATCATTTAATTCAGAAAGTTCTGGGATATCCAAGATGTAATGCTGGTAAGACAATTTGTTATAGGGGAGAGACATTCTGGGTTTTCTAAGTTTGTTGTCATCTGCATAACTGTGAAATCAGACAACATGCTAGAATTTGATATAAGCTTGATCACCTAAAGGAAAACAGAACCCCAGAAATACACTACCGCTCCAAAGTTTGGGGTCACCCAGAAAGTGTAATGTTTTCCATGAAAACTCACACTTTTATTTATCGAAAGAGTTGCAAAATGAATGGACAAGACATTGACAACGTTAGAAATAATGATTTTCACATTGAATAATAATTTTGTCCTTCAAACTTTGCTGTCGTCAAAAAAATCCCCCATTTGCAACAATTACAGCCTTGCAGACCCTTGGCACCTAGCTGTCAATTTGTTGAGGCATTTTGGTTTTGTTTGTGCACTCCAGAGAACTATTAGTGAGAGGTATAATTTTGATTTGTTTTTCACAAGGCTATCACTTTAAGTGTTCCTTGAGTATCATCCTTCCGCCCTTCTTAGTTTCTCATTTTTCTCTCATTTCATTACGTGGCTACGCATGGATCAGAGTTTACATAGAGGTGCGCACATTCTCCCGTCAAGTTCGTTTTTATAGATCACAAATTTGGCGTGGGGAGTGAAGTGAAGAAGTTGTAATCTGCTGCGTTCTGACTTTTTGACCCCCGTGCTAGCGAGAACTGACACTTCCTCTCCTGTTCGCCACTACCTGCCACAGTCTCTACCATCTTTTAAATCAGGCCTAAAAACTTTCCTCCTTTAAGAAAGCCTTCTGCTAGCTTTGAATTTTTATGATGATATGTCATTTTGCATTGCCTTTAACTTCCTCTTTAACTTTTAACTTTTACACAATATTTTGTATATTTGTTGTTGCAATGTAACACGCTCTATAAATTAAATGTATAATTATTATCTTAGCTGAATTAAAAACAATTGTTAGCATTGTACGAAAAAATTTCGAACTTTCCACGACACCATTGGGCTAACTTGCTTTCTTATTAAAGCTACTCCTAATACTTTTACAAAGCTACAGGAGCAATGTGCATAAATGTTATAGGACATTTGTAATTGATTTTCATCCAGATCCATCCAGATAATGCATACATACAGTATATACAGTAAACTAAATAGCCTTAGAACGTATGTCTAGCTGGAGAGATGTGTACCAATAACCAAATGTTTCAATGCAATGACAGTTGCTTTACAAAATGAAGAGGCCCAGACACTGCCCCACTACTTCTATTCTAGAGATCAAAGGTACTCACATTTTGACAGACTATATTTCACAATACACAACCTGAAACAAGTGTACCATTCAGGAAGGCTGTGTTCTCACCTGTGAGTCCATGGCCTGGTATCTTCATGATCTGCCCTGCCTGGGGAGGACGAGTGATATTGAATAGGATGTAGTCAACACTGGAGCCGATGTCTGAGGCCTGCAGAGTGGAAGAACTGAGGAGAGCTGCCTGGCCTTCACACAGTTTTAACAACACGTTAGTGATGAGGAACGGTGGGCTGTCATCTTTTGGAAGGATGCTGATGGGGAATTTGTGCCTGGATTGGTGGTGACCATCAGTGATACGAAAGATGATAAAGTCTTTTGTGTTGTCACTGTCATCATGGTGATAGCACACCGCACCTGTTCGGATATCGTCGACAGTGAACATAAATCCAGTCTCACCTGTGAAATATGAACACATACACTTTTGGGGTTGAGTTAGATTACTAAATGTTTATTTTTGATGAAATACCTTAGTTGGAGCTTGATGTATAAAAACTGAAATATTCTGATATAATATATTAGAATTACATTTACAATAATATTATATTATATTATATATATATAATATTGGTGAATAATATTTTATATTTTATACGCAAGGCCAAAAGGGCAACAGTGTTCTTATCAAATGACTAAATCATGACTGAGGTAGGCAAATCTCTGCGTTATATAAGAATTGTGTTGTTCCTTGTGTCACACCCAGTTGAAGGAACTAATGATCCAGTTCAACAGATGCTATAGAAGTAGGGTTTGATTTAACCTAAGAGAGCTATCATAAACCAATATGGTGTTTGATAACTTTTGATCGGGTTGTAAACATTCCATCTGTACGTTATTTTAAGGACTAACCTTAAGATGTGGAAAAAGATTTTGCTATATTTTATAACCTCGCCATCATAAACAGCTCTCTGCCCAGTGGCATGGTGCCATCCCACCTGGGCCTTTTTCCAAACTCCCTTTTCTTATAAAAAGTTTCTGTAAATGGTTATTACCATCAACATATTAACTGTATGTACATATTATGAACTCTTTGAAAACTCTCAATCTGGATTCAGATATCTGAAACGGCTTTCTTAATGTCGTCCTCCATGCTGGCCATCCATCTTCTTTGTAAGATACCACAGATTCTGTTTTTGATCCGATACCAAGTAATACTGAATCAAGTATCCTGATACTGATACCAAAAAAGCTACTTTGTAATTACTTTGTAAGGTGGAAATATTTTAAGTTGTGCATTGAAAAGCTATCATCAAAGCCTGCTAATGTGCATACTATTTTCTTATTATTATTTGTATAATTCTAATTTATTTATCCATTTTATTATTTTCATTATTAATGTATTGTGATGTAAATGAGATTGGCTCACACATTGACTGAGCTGATTCAATTGAATATAGGTGTGACTGATTAGGGTGCGGGAGAGATGAAGCAGACAAACGACTGAGCAGAGACCTCATTCAGGGTGCCTGCTGCAGCTCAGCACTGTTAGGAGGGAGGGCTGTCTCAAGCACAGACCCAGGGGGAGGGTCTCGCCAAGTGGGCGGTTTAAGTTGATGTGTTCGTGTATGTATTCCTAGATATGTGAAGATAGGCCTATTTGTTTAATGGTGTGGGAAGAGAGTACAGGGGAGGGCGGGGTTGCTGCACGCCATAGGTGGGACATCCGTATGGTTTCACTTTGGGGGTGGATTGCATTGGTTATTCATGATGACCCTACTAGCAGTGCATTCCTGCTGACCACCAAGCATACATTACTCCTGTAAGAGGCCTGACTTCCCTCCGCTTCCTCTTAGCCTTAGCTGTACTACCAGATACCTAATCTTACTAACTTTTGTAGCGGTTGTGTAAAGGTTTTTATGGGTTTGTGGTGTTGCCACAATACCTTACAATACTTTTATTTGGCGCGTCACATTTAGTGTCATTACTGTTTATTTGACGAAAATAATAAATGAATATAAATTAATAAATGTTAAGTGTTCATTGTGCCATTTCGGCGGGCAGAGAGGACTACCGTTACCTCCATTGTGATTAACAACAATGAGTGTTATCTATGTTCTCAACTTTACAAGGAGTGAGTCGAGGGACGAGATGTCGGAATGAGAAGTACGGTTGAAGTTGATGGAGCAATAGAGCAATGTTATGACAAAGTAGTGTCCTAATTGTGCATTTTCTGCATGCAACAGTACATACTTTGTAAGGGCAGCTGCAGTACAAACTACAAGTAAAAAATATGAGTATGCGATTTGGGACGCAGCGTAGATTTCCATGATCTAAATTTCAGTAGGCGATATTGTGCAACGCTCTCCGTTGATGATGCATTCTTAATCACAATATTTCCGCTCAAAACTAGAGGAATAGCGGGCTTGCTCACTAGACAGCACCAAGGTTCCAAGAATCCTGAACGGAACCGGTTAAAAAAGCAGAGCTAATTTGGTGGAAAAGACCCGTTTAGAGGCATTGGATGCTGCATAACTTTACATAAATTATTTATATAATGAGTATAATACAACCTAAATATGTTACTTGTTCACTTAGGGCTACTTCGAATTTGTTTTTAGATTTATGGATGACTATCGGACCAAATCAATGTAAAACGTGTAAAAATACAGTAAATTTGACAGGAAGAAGTACTTTTAGCCTGAACTTTATCTGCAGTCTGGACCGAAATACAATATCAGCAACTGCTAAATGAGTATATCCATTGCCTACCTTTCTATATGGTTTGTTTCTCTATCGGTTGCTATTCTGCATCAATATTTTTTTAGATGGTCTATGTTCTTTTGTATTTAATTGTCTATTGCAGAACAGCCTCTATTTCAAAAGAGAGTTTTTTTTTTTACTTTGAATTCCCCTGGATAAATTAAGGTTAATTATTAGTCTCATTTTACTGACATTCATGGTACTGTAAAGAAATAGAGAGTGTTTTGGGAAATGGCTGTACAAGAATTACTTACCACTGATTGTTAACTTTCCATGCTGGAGGCCATCCACCATGATGACGCGTACATCTGGCAGGTTGTCATTGTCCACAATCTGGAGCTGCTCCCAAGTGATTAGACGAGACTGACCCTCTAAAAGACTGAGACCTAGGAAGTCCAACGTTCCCAAGAGAAAACATTACATTTTTGCCTTATAGCAATGCTTTGAGGTACAAGGCTTATAATTGGGCAAAGGACAACTTTATTCAACTGGACCAGGGTACATGGGTCAGGTTGTTTTAGGTAATTTTCACACCTATAGTTTGTTTGCTCTGGTCCGAATCAGTTGATGAGTTCGGAAACTTGGAGCATTTTCCTTGGTTCAGTTTCTTTTCACACAGAGAACAATCCAAGAGCACCTCACAACAAACCACGAAAGAATGTTCACTCTGCTTATTGGTCAGTGTCTGTAGTGGCAGCAGTTAAAGCAAATACAAGAAGTTGCAGTGTTCTTATCTGGACTACTTCATATTGCTATGCACGTTAACATGGAGCAATGGCAGAGATGGCATTTGTTCATAGCTGTTGTTGGCTATTTGTCTGGGCAATATACCAGGCTAAACTACACCGGCAGAATTCCGAATTCACTTTGAGGGCACGTCTGGAAAACGCTGTAATGCCTCAGACTTTCCGGAGAAGACGTGCTGCCTCCAGGCAACTGAGCCGAAGAAGGGAGCTAATATGGCAGTTGGGTCGGATCGAGGTCAGATCACGTTCTCACCAGAAATGAATGGCTCTAGAGTTCGTTTGCAACCCAACCTCTAAAGGGTGTTGGTGCGGTTGTGTTGGTCCACACCCGAGTGCGATTACTGTGTTCACACCTGGCCAAACAAATCGCACCAATGGGAAATCGAACCAGAGTTCGATTTAACCGAACTAAACCGTGCAGGTGTGAAATGCCCTTAGTGTCTCTAATTCTTTTTATTTGTTTCTAATCAGCCAGCATTTGTATCTTCTTGATTAAGGGAGTAGAAGTGGTAGCCATCAAAATATATTATATCTACATATGTTGCAGACTCGTTATTCTGTTAATAACACGTTTATTTTGACTTAAAAAATAAATGAAATGTTCAACTTATGTTAGCTGTAACAAATAAAGAATGTTAAGATGTATACAACTCTACGTTGGCAGGCAAAGTTTCAAAAGTTGTCTTAAGAACCACATTTCAATCCCCTCATGACTAGATGAATATGACTCATATTCAAAACATTTGTTCAGACAGTTGTCTTACACATAAATTCCAAATGTATTTATACATACCCATGTTCCATGACACTCTGGGTGCATTGGTGTCTGAAGTCCTTACAGATATGTGAACCAACATTGTCACACTCTTCTCAAAGTAAAGATCATGGGCTTCAAATTCAACCTTTAAAAAAAATACAGAGTAAGTTGTGTTCCTACTGAACATGCTAGAATATAATAAGTCTGGTAGCAAAAGCCACAGGTTTAAAGCTTTCTAGAGTCACATTTTAAATGTAAGGCTAGTTCATGACTATTAGAAAAAAATTAGGGTACATCATGAAAGCTTAAAAATGTAAATGTTGAAGTAAAAGACACATTCATATACGAAAAAGAGGTGGCAGGAGCGCTACTGTTCTCCCAAAACTTGAGGTGCTCAAGGAAGGGGAATAAGATTAGAGACCTAGTGAAAAAATTTAATCAGTGGCACAATTCGTTTTTTTCTCTTAAACAACAAAAAGAACCGATAAGAGTAGAAGATTAGCAGTAACAGTAAGAGTAGTAGCACCGTTCAAATCTTGTTAAAAGCTCGTAATAAGGATCGGCACTTCATAGTACCGCAAGACTCTTAAAAACCTCTTGGCCTTGATATCAAGGCGCTGTGGTATAGGATTTCAGAATGAAGTTCACTCCTAGGGCTTGTCCCATAGGAAGGAGGTTCCCTCTTTTCACTCAAAGAACCTGGTCATATACCTAATCTTGTAGATATGGCCCTTTTGCCCTAGAGAGGCTGTACAGGTCCCTGTGAAGGGTTACGACGGTTATTTGCCTCTGGTTGTAGAGTTAAGAATGTGGATTTGTTTGCTCTCCCTTCTGTTTCTCCCCTCACTATCATTCCTACTAGCAGGTTTCCGCTGACCACTGGCTACACATCACGTCAATCATCATCAACAACCCACCCGCTGACAGACAAATCAGTCTGCAATAAAACCTTCACTGCGTCGTCACTCCGGAGTGCAAGCTTTAGTCTTTGTTTAGATATACGTGTGTGTGTGTGTGTCTGTGGTAATGCTCGTCTCTCATTCGATTGGTGGTTAACTAGAGTGGTTAATCCATGTGTTAGCCTTACGTGTTTCGTGTTTGTTACAAGTTCAGTCTGTCCGTGCGGTGCTACGTTTAAGCTGTCCTGTCTAGAGTGTTTTTCTAGTCCACCTGTGTTCGCCTAATGAGAGTCCCCTCTCGTCATTCGTGTTTGTTCTGTACACGCTACAGCATTTACGTTTAATTAGCCCCCTTACGCCTGTTCACGTCTTGTAGCCTACTAGGTACAGTGTGACGTTGATTATTTTGTTAGATCCTACCTGTTTGTACAGCCAGTACTCTGTACAATTTCGTCTGTGAGTGGGCAAAAAGTACTCCAAACGGATGACAGAGACTTATTAGTGGCTATATGAGATGTTTACTCAGTTATCTCTTCTAATTGCTATTGACTGATATACAGTATATTGCAGTCTTGGACCAGTTATTTTATCATGATCAAAACCACAAACTTTTCGCCCGGTAACTTCACTTTTGTGCCTAGGTAGTTATTTCTTTAGCCTTAAAAGGTATAATGTCTCTTTGAGCATTTGTATTTATTCATAACCTTGACATGTTGTATGACATGTTATATGTTATATGACATGCCAGGAAATATACACCTTCAAATAATGTCAGTGACTTGATTGCGTGCCATGCATTGACATTTAGCCCTCAACACTAATCACACCCAGCCACCTTACCATTTGTGGTGGTGATCCCCAGTAGCCCAAATCTCCCACGGCTATAACACGGCCTATGGTTGCTTAGTGAAACATGATAATAGTCTCATTAGATTATACACCTTTTTTCTGGATGTTACCTTATAATTCCTGCGTCGGTGGTGAGAAGAGTTTGAAGGTTGATACCCAATCAGCATATCATTAAGATCCGCCCAAGAGAAAGATGAGATTTGGCGTGTGTGGTCTGAAAGATGGGTCATAAAGCCATCCGTTGGCTGTTTGGTGATGTTGAAAACCAAATGTTGTTTTGGATTCTCCTCATCTTCAGCGTCCAGGATGGCAGTTGATAAGGGTGTGAGGATGAATTGGTCCACCTCCAGTATGAACATGGACATGAAGGAGGGCTTGGGTGGTTGGTTGGGCATAGCACCAACTATCCGGACTGGTATCCAAGCATGTTCAGACTGTTAACGAAAAAATCTTTGTTATGGTCCCCTACCTAATAGAAAGCTTAATTACTCCAATAAATAAGTCAGTTATTAAAAAAAACATCAAACCAGATCACTTCCGCAAAAATAATGGTTAATTTAATTGAATCTCGTCCAGGAGTATTTTGCTGTTTAAAAGTTGATTATAAAATGTTTGGGTAATTAGCCCCTTTTCAAATAAATAGCTCAAGCCCTCCTGCCAACTATACAATGGTGAGCTACAGCAAATAAATGCCACCTATGCAGATACCGTACAGTGTTTCTCACAGGTTGAGAATTACTTGTGGTGCGTGTGACGCGGAATGTGATGTGTGTGGCAGGCATCTTCAGTAAACTTGTCAAACAAATGTAGTGAGTGAGTGAAGTGGGGGGCTGTGTGTGAAAGCTTGTTCTCTAGTCCATCCTACAAATGCTTAGCAATAAATCTAAATTTGTAGATTTGGAGTGAAGTATTTTTTTATGGCTATGGCCCTGAACCCCTGAACTGGATAGGAACAGATTCAGAATCGAATTGGATCCTGATTGAACAGGAACCTACTTCTCCTTTTAAACCTATTGAGGCTCTAACACAAGTAGGGCTCTACTATATATAACTCATTGGAGGGTAAATCAGGTTACTTTTATGAACTTCGGGGTCTATAAGTGAGTCAGTGTATCAGAGTAAAGATTTAAAAAGTTGTATATTATAGCGGCAGTAAATGGAGAAAATAGCTGTGTCTTAATTCAGGGGCTGCATCCTTCGAAGTATGCGGTCGAACCGAGGGTTGTTAAATTAGATTAAATGAGACGAGGAAACTGAGGATTTCCTATTCATGTTACCACAACACAACACAACACAACACTTGTATCCAATCTTCACCGGCGCGCAATAAATCTTTGGATAGGTTGGGTTGTGAAGGATCCATATTTGGGGAGAGAAGGAGCCTTTGAAGGAGCCTTTCAAATGGGACAGCCACTATGATGTATTCGGCCTTCAAATGCAACCGTTGAAGGATGCAGCCCCTGAATTCAGACACAGCTAATCACTTCTGGAACCTGCAGTTCAGATTTGTGTAAAATATTTACAAAAGCAAAAAATTTATAAAAAATTCGAACGCAAAACCAAAATAAAATCTACAAATACATTTTTTTCTTTATAAACAAGTCAAAGTTTACAAATCTGTATTATTCTTATCGTTTTCAGTTTTGTCATTTTAATTCACTGTTTACTTATTTTGTGGTTCTTATTTTTTTGCTTAGAGATCTGTGATACTACCATTCTTGATGCATCATCATTATGTGCTTGAAGTCTTCAGGCAGCTGACTGATTACATGACATGGCAGCCGAAGAAGGACGTGATACCAGGGCTGCGTATGAATAGTCAAAAGGTAAGTCCTTTGACTTTCACTATGTACTTTTCCTTAACCCTGATGGAGAACATCACAAGGTTAAGGAAAGTTATGAAAGGGAATTCCTAAGTACCAAGGACAAGACTACAGCGGTGCTTAGAGAATCCAACCGCACTTACAATAGGCAACGGAATGATATGAAGGTGAACGTCATTGACTCATTTGCATAATTGTCCATATATATGTAAGAGTGTGTGTGTGTGTGTGTATAGTATAACCAAATTTACATAGATTTTTTTTGTGTTTTGTAATATAGATTTAAAAATAGCAATAATTTCAAAAGGTTGACAAATAACATGGGTTTACTTTTAATAAAGCTGTAACCAAATAGCCATAAATACCTGATGTACTCTCCCACTCCTGGTGTCCTTAAGATCCAGTCTGAACGCAATATAGTCGATGTCTGGAGATGGAGGATCAATGTGCTTGTACCTTAGGCCCATGACAAGGAAGTCATCGCATTGAAATGCTGTAACTTTTTCTAGATTATGTCCATTTAGAAAAACCGTCCTCTTATACACGGCTGTGTCTATAAGGCAGAGGGGAAGATAAGAGGATATTCAGTGAAACATTCCAGCACATAAACAGTTTCCCGTTTTATCTATTTAACTCATTCACTGCTGCGGTCGACTTTAGTCATTAGACTTTAGTCGACCAAAAATGTGAACATTACAGAGTGCCAAGGGATCATTTAGTTGCCCAATACACATTCGCCCATTGACTGTAAATCTTTATTTTTTAACTAATCAAATCACTTTTCATTGGCAAATAAATACTAAATACAGAGCTAAACGTGATGTATGGCTATCATTTATAAATATTTAAATTTCACAGTTGTAAGGCTGGTACAGGTTTCTGTGAAGTTGAAAACGTCTCTGCGTAGCTATGCAGAGAAGGGGTTTCTAGGGAAAGCGTAGCTTGCAGAGGCCTGCAGAAACAGACAATGGGCCTTTCCCAAACCACCCCCTACACTCTCTCTACCCACTACCACCCCCTACACTCTCCCTACCCACTACTACCCCCTACACACTCTCCCTACCCACTCCAACCCCCTACACACTCTCCCTACCCACTACTACCCCCTACACACTCTCCCTACCCACTACTACCCCCTACACACTCTCCCTACCCACTACTACCCCCTACACACTCTCCCTACCCACTACTACCCCCTACACACTCTCCCTACCCACTCCAACCCCCTACACACTCTACCTACCCACTACTACCCCCTACACACTCTCCCTAACCACTACTACCCCGTACACACTCTACCTACCCACTACTACCCCCTACACACTCTCCCTACCCACTACTACCCCCTATACACTCTCCCTACCCACTACTACCCCCTACACACTCTACCTACCCACTACTACCCCCTACACACTCTACCTACCCACTACTACCCCCTACACACTCTCCCTACCCACTACTACCCCCTACACACTCTCCCTACCCACTACTACCCCCTACACACTCTCCCTACCCACTCCAACCCCCTACACACTCTACCTACCCACTACTACCCCCTACACACTCTCCCTACCCACTACTACCCCCTACACACTCTACCTACCCACTACTACCCCCTACACACTCTCCCTACCCACTACTACCCCCTACACACTCTACCTACCCACTACTACCCCCTACACACTCTCCCTACCCACTACTACCCCTACACACTCTCCCTACCCACTACTACCCCCTACACACTCTCCCTACCCACTACTACCCCCTACACACTCTCCCTACCCACTCCAACCCCCTATACACTCTCCCTACCCACTACTACCCCCTACACACTCTCCCTACCCACTACTACCCCCTACACACTCTACCTACCCACTACACACTTCCACTCCATTTGCGCGGAGGGTCCGTCACGTAAAATGACATCCCAAACCGATGAGGGTGAAGCGGTAATGGGTTATAACACTCTTCACAGGATTCTCTATTTAGTGCAGACTCTTTGAACACGTGCAACGCCGTATCGTGTCATGGAAGAAACGTATGTCTTCTTATGCTTATGCTTATGTCCAATGCAGCTAATTAAGATAAGAATGAAAAACGAATGTTCACCAAAAAAACAAATGCCACCAAAGAAACTTGGGAGTAATTTTTATTTTTTATCCATAGGCTTTGGGCCCACACTGTTACTTATGTAGCCTATTTTTTTGTGCTGTCGGTGTATAAGAGAGGTCTCTGACCAAAAGATTTGAATGCTCAAGCATTATTAAGGAATTAGACCTTGAGGTTAGGCTAATATATCATCCAAACAAGCCTAAAAAAATGGGAGAATCTAAAGAAAATACAAGTAAAATGTGAAGTCATAGAATTAACACATAGCAGTATAGCAGCATAGCAGAGCAGTATTGTTGTTGTTGTCACTGACTTAAATATCTGAAACGCTGCAGAGATTTCTATTTTCAACAACAGCTGGTGGATCATAACAACAGTTGCTGCAGTTAACGAAAGTCGTTGATATGAAACTGTTGCGACAAAGTTACGACACAGTTCCTGTTTCCGCCGGAGAAAGGGAACTACGTCCCGAAGCTTGCAGCTGTATGTACTCCCTACAAACTAACAAACGGTGCTTCGCATACAGACTTGCACTCCGTGACGGAGTGGTAGTGGGAAGGGAGGAGGGTTCAGCATGGGAAAGGGCCAATGTGCAGTCCTCTGAATCCTAACATTGCGTCAAGCGTAGTTTTTTGTCCTGTGCGTCAAACGATCGCTGATTGGTTAAGCAGAGAAAAAAGGAGGACGCAAGAAGATATCCGTTAGAAGCATGTACGCAAACTAACTAACTTTACAAGCCTGTACGAGATGATAGGATTTAATGTACTTATTTGCTCTAGTAATACATTTGTTGTTAATGCCCGGTATGTATCACATGATTTGCCTTTAAGTGTAATTGTGTCTTTTAAATGAGCATTGTCTTGAAAAAAACATATACCCATTTTAAGATATTATTAGTATTGGTATCGCTAAAATATAAAAATAAAAAGTATCAGTATTAAAAAGGTTTGGTGGATCCATCCCTACCCACCATCGTGGTGCAGATATCCTAGGGTTAACCCTAATGTTACTTCTCTAACCCCAAAACCTGCATTGAGGTACAGGCCTCTGGAAAGCTAAAGCTATGGTGCCTACAGTTTGGACTTTTAGAAATTACACTTACAGAATCCCGAGATAGTGTAGTAAAAAAAGCAGCACCCACAATAACAACAGGACAGAAATGTAATGCAAAAGATGCAGTGTTGGAGTAAAAAAAGTGGCCTTAAACGTATGAAAATAGTACGACAAGTGCAACAAGGATGAGGAGCATTTGGACTTGGCACAAGTATACAGCAATGGTCAAAATGAACTCCTTTGGAGCAACACAAATTAGTGATAGATCAGACACTTAAGCAGAGGAAATCATAAGGAGTGCCAAATCTGTCTCACAAGCCAAGCAAGGGCAATGGATAAATTGGGAAAGTGTGAGCAGAGGAAAATTACCTGGATGGATTTGTGTGGATTGGAGTCCACAAGAATGAGTTTTTATTGTTAGGGCACCCTCCAACATACCCAACATACCTCTGTGGGGGGACAGCTTATCTCAGAGACATACTGTCTGGGTGCAAGACAATCCCAACTCAACGAAGATATGCCTGGCACCACAAGCTACTACAGTGCTCGGCAGCAGCAATAGAGAATAGACGGTCAATAGTTAATGCCCTGCCAATTGGAGCAGAGGGCGACATGTACCACATCAGCTTTGTGATGGAGGGAGTTCAGTGAAGGACATATACAGTAGGTGTACACAAAGCTCAGGGAGTCTCTGGCTAGAATAACTTTAATCTAGCCCGAATGAACAACCACATAATTTGTAATAATTTGCATGTTGGCCCAATTTAGTAGCCCCGAAACTGCAAGTGTCATCATATACCCCAACTTCAAAAAAAGACATTTGAAGAAACATTGACAGAAAACACTAGCTAGTGCTAGTTACTAATTTATGAGAAAACATAAACCCAATCCTGATTGCTGAGAGTAAATTTGGGAGTGAGTGCATCCAGAAAAGATGTCAGGTGATGCATCAAATTGAAAGAGTCTAACCCTGCATTGCGCTAAACCAGGATAGGAGGAGCTGAAACAAGTTTACCTTGCTGCTGGTGGAGGGAGTTGAAGCTTGCGGCTTTGTCCCCATTGGGTATCAGTTGATCAAGTTGCCCTGCAATCAGTTTCCCATGGACCGGTAGCAGAGAGTTGCTAAAATGAACTGTACACTCCAGACTAGACCTCCTCTCATAGTGAAAAGACAACACATTTCCATCTAGTATGTTAGACATGCCATAGATATCAGGAACCTCCAAGGATTTGGGCCCCAGCTTTATGATGTTGCAGTCTGGTTCCATAATCTCCACGTGGAGGGAAAAAACTTCCATGTATGTTTCTGTCTGTGTGAATCTTTTGAAAAGAAACAGCAATGACCAATAATTCAATTTGGTATGTATGTACATGTGCAAAATCATTGTTTTATTTAAAAAAAAAAAAAAAATCATTAAAATGAAAATGTTCTAAGATGAATAATAACAAGGTATTCCTTTGTTTTGAATTCAGAAATTCAGATGTTCCATTCATGCATGCAAATGGATTTTAACATTTAATTGAAATACATGTTTTGCATTCTTAATGATAAATGATGACATTCAAATTGAAAAGTTATAATGTAAGTGTTTCCCTAGCAGCATTGATATTTGTTTTTGTTGAGTTATGCAATGTTAGTAATTGGTAATGATTATCATATGTGATATGCCTTATGCTCATTCACTCTATAATAAGACATTTGGCTATTTAAATTTATGAAATACGGACACAATAGTATACTATAAGTTTAAATGTAACTGAAATGGAAAAAGGGAAAAACACTGTCTTTGCCGTGTATATCTCTGATTACCTAGCAAAATAAATGTGCAACTATTATCTTGCAAGCTTATCTCAGGCACATACTGTTTGAGTGCAAGACTGGCCTTACTCAGAGAAATATACCTGGCCCCACAATCAGGTACTAAAGATCTTGGCAGCAATAATAGGTGGCCAATAGTTAATCCCCTACCGATTGGAGCAGAAGGCAACATGCACCACTTAAGCTTTCAAGGAGGGAGTTCAGAGAAGTAATATACAGTTGCAATCAAAATGATTCAAGCCCAATTGCAAATTCAGTTCTTTAACAAAATGTACAAACTTTCAGCTGTTTGCAAACAACCAATCAAACAAGAACAATTTAAATAGCTCAACACAACTAATTTAACAAGTGGTTTCTCCACATTCAACACAAAATGCTACGTTTAATGACTACTGCAGTCTCAGAATTATTCAACCCCTTCATGACAAGCGTCCTCAGTACTTTGTAGAGCACCCTTTTGCTGGTATGACCTGCTGCAAACTTGATGCATAGCGAGGCACCTTGCATAGGGTAGTTTTCCTGAGGAATCTTAGACTATTTCTCATGGGCAATGGCCTCCAGTTCACTAATATTCTTGGGTTTGCGTGCTGCAAATGCCTTCTTCAAATCCCACCAAAAATGTTCTATGGGGTTCAAGTCAAGCGACTGTGACGGCCACTGCAGAATCTTCCAGGACTTCTTCTGAAACCAAGCCTTGGTGGACTTTGAGGTATGCTTGGGATCATTGTCGGGTTGGAAGATCCAATGGCGGCCAAGCTTCAGCTTCCTCACAGAAGGCATGAGGTTTTCTCCTAGGATTCCCTGATACTTGATTGAATCCATCTTGCCCTCCACACGCTGTGGGTTTTCAGTGCCAGAGGAAGCAAAGCAGCCCCAGAGCATCACCGAGCCACCGCCATGCTTCACTGCAGGCATGGTGTACTTTTCAGCGTATGCTTCATTTTTCCTCCTCCAGACATACCGCTGATCCATAGGGCAGAAAAGTGGCAGTTTTGTTTCATCGCTCCACAGAACAGAATCCCCAAAACTTCTGAGGCTTATTTATATGGTTTTGAGCATATTGGAGCCTGCTTTTCTTGTGCTTTTGGGTCTGCAGAGGTGTGGGTCTTGGAGTCTGGGCATGGAGACCTTCAGCGTTTAGTATGCGCCTTACTGTGTAAACTGAAACCTCGGTGCCTGCTGCCACCAAATCTTGCTGCAGGTCTTTTGCAAACACTCAAGGGTTTTTGACCACCTGCCTCCTCAGGAATCTGGTGGCAGCCGGTGAAGCCTCCTCTTTCTGCCACGTCCAGGTTAGTGTAGCCAGGGTTCCTTTAACTTTGAACTTGCAAACTATGCTTCCAACTGTATCTCTAGGAACATTCAGTGCCTATCTTTTTGTATCCTTTTCCTTGTTTGTGCAAGGCAATAATCTCTTTTCTTAACTTTTTGGACCACTCTCTTGACTTACTAGCCATATTTCTAACATGCAATCAATTGTCACAGTCCACAAAGCCAGTCCAGGTATTTGATGTGTTTTATCTCAAGCACACCTGATGCATCTAATAAAGCTCTTTAGACAACACCTGATTTGCAAATGTGTGCTCTTGTGAGGGATTCTATTCAGTGGGTTGAATAATTCTGAGACTGCAGTAGTCGTTAAAAGTGGCATTTTGTGTTAAATTTGGAGAAACCACTTGTTATATTAGTTGTGTTGAGCTATTTAAATTGTTCTTGTTTGATTGTTTTTTGCAAACAGCTGAAAGTTTGTACATTTTGCTAATAAACCTAATTTGCAATGGGGGTTAATTAATTTTGATTGCAACTGTATATAAGAAAACACAAAGGTCAGGGCAAATGAGGGAAGCTCCCAATTGGAAAATGCTAGCAGATGTCGGCCAACCATTGTGAGTCCCATCAGAGATGGCAACAACCAACTGAATACCGGTCTTCTTACTCTGGTCCAACACACAGCAAACTGTGTAGAGCTAACAGTCCTGTTGGAAGGCATAAGAAAGAAAGAAACTCCACTATAGTGAATTAGCAGCTGAAGGAAACCACAAGGCTGGAAAACAAAGGTGTGTCCTGTGGAAGTTGGATGCCGTAGGTTTGAGGTAATATCAACCACCAAACGACTTATGGAAATAGGGATCTGCGGTAAAGATTTGCACTAGACCATAAAATCAATGCCAGATATGACAGAAAGAAGTGGCTATAAGGGAAGGATCTAATATGGCTGCCAATTGTGTACTACCAAAGAACATCATGTTAAAAACCAAATAAAGTGGGATCATCTCAGAGCAAAGGTATAAAGCTAAGCTGAGCTTGTACCAAGCCTGCAGGAATAGAGTGGGGAAAGATTTCTCAGGTGATGGTAAGTATCCCAGCAGAGCTACCAAAAAGAGCCTGTGGGACATCTTAATAAATCTTCCTCTTTTTATTTTGATTCTCTGGCGGTTCCGAGAGCGCATATAGAAGGTGGGATAGAAGGTGCTAATCACATATCTGCTAGCAACACAAATCCATTCTAAATATTGGCTTCTATGCTCATCTTGGATTATGGCATAATGGATATTATAACACTGTATTTTGTACATACTGTACATACGTATTTTGAAACTAGCTCATCTTACCCCCCTCTCCCCTACGTATTAATATAAGGCAAGGGTAAGGTCAATTTGAACCTTCAAACAATGTAAGCTACTGAAACACAGGACAATGTACTTTATTTATTTATTTCTAATTATTAATTAATTGACAAGTTCTGACGGTTGTGATGGCATCTGTCCAGCAGAGGGCACTGCAGAACCATGCTGGGGAGACATTCCTCTGACGGATCACAGGTTTGCGAAAGGTGAATTCAATCTAATAGTTTGAGGAATGTTATTTATGTGTGTCGGTTTGTTGCAGCCTGTAGATGGGAGAGAGAGCAGACAACATCCAGAAGAAAAGTGTAACCAGCGGAAGGCTAGTGTTATTTATGTGTATCTTTGCAAATAAAAGGGTTAATCCCCAAAGTATCGCCTCTGTTGAACTTAATCTGCCTGGAATCTCCACCATTGGTGCCTAACGTGGTGCACAGATTGTGAGCACGCATTGTCCATCGAGGTGTCCTTAGTGTCTCAATTCTGACTCAAGTCTTGGAAAGTCAGGAGTGGCACCTAGAGACCAACATCCAGGGGGGGTTGCACAGCAGTGTCTATATATCCAGCAGCATAAGATGAGGGAGATGGACGACCCAGAAGCCTTCCTTTCCACATTTGAGGTGTGTGGCCAGAGGTTCATTGGGCGTGCCACATACTGCCTCAGAAATGGAGATGCAATATCAGGTTTGAAAGATACAAGCGGAGTGCTTAAAAAAGTATCAATCCAGTTGGGGAAATGAGTATGGGTATTATTTTATGTCAAAACCATGTTGACAAAGATTCCTTTTGCAATGTCTGCTGGGCAGACTTTACTCTCCTAATAACCGGACATTAATATGGGTTTAAACACCGCTCCCTTATTATATAGTATTATCTGAATTGCAATGTATTTACGGGCAACATTGAATAATATGAATGCGTTCTTTGCTGAATCTATGTTTCTATTTTTGCTTTTGCTTTTATTATGTGTTTAGGGGTGTACAGCATGGAAACAGACACAATTACTACATTGGCTGACATGTCATAAAAGGCCCTTATTTCCAACACTCAATGTTGACAAGTATGAAATAAAGTTGAAATTACCTGTACAATCGAAGCTTGACTGTGTCTTCCCTTAAGATTGGACAACCATTATGAACATACTTCACTTCATCTGCCAGGTAGTTGCAGTCAAATACCTATGAAATTAATACAAGTCAATGAATCAAATTATAATTGCTGTTACATGTAGTAATACAATTATTAATGGTTTCTTATGAAATATTGTGATCAGTTGGACAACATTTTAGATAAGACTCAAGTCTTTTTTGACGCAGCTTAGTAGTTGAATAACTCATTTTTTTTCAAACAATACCACAGGATTTTGTAGCAGTAGTACTTTATCATCAATCAAAGAATAAAAACAATAGTAACAACAACATTTTAAAAACAGATAAAACCATAAATCATAAAACAAGGTTTAATAACACAAGACCATAATATAACATAACAGGAAGGCAGGGTTGGGAGGGTTACTTTCTACTTAGGGTGTAGTTCCAAATGATAATTGAAACACACATACCCTTTTCCACCAAGAGCTTTAAAGGGCTGGTTCAGAGCCTGTGCCTAATCTCGAAACACTACCAACACTTTGCTGGTTTAGAACCAAGCATCGCATATGTAATGGACTGCAACCATAACCCCCTATCACTGCAGTCTAAAACCAGGCCCGTTTTGTTGTTGATAAGATATAAAAAAAAAAAGTCAGAGATGTATGAAGATGCTATGCCTTAAAAAGCTTTGTAGGTAATTAGAATGACCTTCAAATAAATTCGGAAGGAAACGGGAGCCAGTGCTGTTCAGCTACACCTGGACTGATGTGCTCTTTCTTGTTGGTCTTAGTTAAAAGTCTAGCTTCAGAATATTGTATGAGTTCCAATTTCTTTACAGACTTTGGGAGACCAGTAAAAAGTGCATTGCAGTTGTCTAACCGTGATAAAAGTATGAATTTATTTCTCAGCATCCTGTTGTGTTAAAAATGGCCGTACTTTTGCAAGGTTTCTCAGGTGAAAAAAAATCACACTGGGTCACAGCAGAGGCAATTACATTAATATACTGGCAATATAGTTACCAACTACTAGCTGTACATTCTCAGCAGAGGTAATTACAGCAATTTACTGACAGTAAAGTTGCCAACTATTAGCTGTAAATCAATTACAGTTCATTTTACTTGCCATTACTGTATTGCAAATTTGACAGTAACCTATTGACAACTTTATTGCCTTGAATGTACTGTAAATCCAGCCTACTTATATGTTTTACCTGCGGAGTCACCCTCCCCACTCTTTGCGTAATAGGTTCGTTTAAAACCACCTCTATCTTGCATGCATTCCGACGATGAGTAATATGAAACTCCAGGTCCCCTTCTTCAAGGTAGGCTGCTTGTCCAATCTTCACTTTTAATCCCTTATTAGTTTTCACTAGGGTACCATTTAATGGTTTGGTCGTTCCCAGCAGAAGTAATGGTAGTACTGCCCATCTTAGTGCTTTTATTAGACAACCCATCACAGTGGCTGGGCAGAGGTCCACTATCTTTCCCTTAATGAAATAGGTGCCAGATAAATGTAGGCAGAGACAAACTGTCGTTTTTTCGTCAGGCACTCATATATATTTATTGTTGTCACAGAACATTTGTGCAATCCAGGTTAGGTCTGAAAAAGAAATAAAGAAATAATTAAAGATTTACAATTCTGGGTTGGTCTAACAAATTGCTTGGCTATTTGGCGTGATCAGTTTTTGAGTTATTTCTACACGGCTGCTAGGTTAAAATGAACTAGTTAGTTGAATACAATAATAACCAAAAACAAGGGGTCGGGCACTTTACCCAACGACTGGGTCATTTTTCCCCCCAACTCCAAATGACCCTGGACAACCTAGAGCCAGTCATTTATGTTAAGGATAGCTCATTTGCATATTACCATATGTTTTTTTGAAATTGCGTACAGTTTTTTACGATTGCTTGAGCATGATTTTGAAAACATGCTTCATTTTGTCAAAGCACTTTGTGACTCGTATTCAGCACTGGGCTTAAGTTCAAACTCATATCCTCCATGAATGTAGCGAAATGGTTGTCAAACAGTGAACCGGTGTACAGGAGTGCCATTCCCAAAGGTTTGAAGTTGTGGACCAAAGCGAATAGGTCCAATGTGGCACCAGAGAGCGTGGAGAAATGTAGCAGGGGAAAGCTTCTGGTTCCCACTAAAACAAGGTGGAACTCCTTTTATGACACCTTGTGCAGGGTCAATGGCATTCCCATTGCACACTTGAATAGCCTTCAGACCCAACTAGGCATCAGGTGCCCCACAAACAGAGAATACCAGATTCTAAAAAAGTACTGCATGGATTTCAAATCAAATCAAATGTCTTTGTACAACTCAGTAAGTCAACCCAGGTTTACCCAGGTTGAAAGGGGCCGTGTTTGCACCGTTTGACCAATCGAAAACATGGACACGTCAAGCAGAGACGCATAGTTTACACAAGATGAGCAAACTATAATATTAAACAATATACTTACAATTGTGTAGCCAATTCCGTTTAATTAATGTGTCGCTTGGATTTTCAGATGGCGTGTAAGACATATTTAGACCTTTTAATTCAGCTTTAACCCCAGCAGTGTTAAACGGGCTTGGGAACCAATAAAATATTAAAATGTAAGATGCATAACTATGTAAAGCAAGCCAATGCGTAGCCAACAGTCTAAGGGACTGTAGCTCACTACTTCGACGTGTCGCTCGGGCAAAATACCTCTCAAGAAGCTGACAAAGACAAGCCATCCCCTCCGCTGATAATTCATATATTTCCCAAACATATTCGTCAGGGAAAGCTAAAGGGTTTTGTCGGTTTGTAAACCTTTGGTTTTCCGATACCCTCTCTACTCGCACACGGAACCCCACGGGATCATCAAGGATTGGCGATACCATTTTCCAAGACAATTGATTAGTCAGTAGGCGGTGCTTTTATGAGAGTTAATCTGTTATCTCGGACAGAACCTACTCCGGAGCAGGTGAGGAGTTCAGCAAAAAGTGACTCAACGTCGTTGTACAGATAACCCAGGGTTAAGCCTGAAGCCACCTCACTAACCCCCAATCCTGCTCGTAGTATAGGCCTCAGGTCTTGAAACCCGTTGAAGGCACAGAAAACAAAACTGGAAATGTATAAAAAATGTATCTTTTATGTATCTTTTTCAAAACACAAACATTAGTTTGAAACCCACATCACTGGCTTTTTTTTTGTCCCCCAAAATATTGAATTTCATATTATTACGTTGATGTAGGTACATTTCTTTACAATGTCAATTTAAAATGTCGATATTAAGAATAATATGTTTGAAAGAAATGTTATCAACCAGACCGCAGACTGCTTATGTATAGAGTCCAGAATTGTGTGCTACACCCCTGACTGTTATTGTCTCACAGGTGAGGAATGTGGTGCTTATCTCTAACAAATGTAGACTTCACAGCTGGAAAACCTTATAATCAGTTGCCTCCATTATAGCTGTAGCGCTGCCTCTGATGTTAATCACAGGGTCCTAGTCAACAGGAGTGGAGCCAAGTTATAATTCTACTAGAAGTGTTACATAAATATGGCAAATACTAAACATTCAGCTTTCCAGATTTGTTTAGGTGGTCTGCATTTAAAAGCCTGTTACTTTTATTGATTTTCATCTTGGGGTAAAAGGTTTTAGCACAAGCCTTTCATTTGTGTTCTCTAAATTTAACAACCAACCAACTTATTGGCTACAATTCTGCAGCGTATGTTTCTCATGAGTAATAGTAACTTCCACGGTAATATGTTTTCATATTCAATGTACAGATTGCAAATAAAATAACCATGAGTTCAGTTAATAGCAATTAGATGAAAAATATTCCAAAGAAAGTATCTCCTATTACATTTTTCAATATGGTCAAATAAACTAGTCTTTAAAAATCTATAAAACAATTGCAATGTTCAAACAATCAAATCTTAATGATTTGAATGATATGTAAAGCACATGTGATTACAAATCTACAACGCAGCATTTCAAGAACCTCTAGTCAGTAAATAAATAAATCCCCTTTTCATCTTTCTTTAACAAGCAGCTATATAATAGACATGCCCTTACCTGATCTACCAACAATGTTGTCTTTCTCTCTCCAGAGGCTCTTTGTGTTTGCTCTTGTCCCCCCAATAGCCACTCTTGTTGAAAGGGGCTATAAGCCACTCCTCACCCAAAAGAAATCCAGAAGAGAGACCTAGCGGTGCCTAAAAGTGAGCTACCAGATAGAGAAGAAGTCTATGCACTACAATCACAAACCCCAAGTATGTGTCAAAACTTTAAAACAAGCATAACAAATGAACATTTAACAAGGCCCCCTCTAACTAGATTAACAATACAAAGCTATACTATTAGCAACACAAAAATGTTTCTTTTATGTGATTTTTACTGCAAACCTAATTTCTATTTCATGTCCACGAATTTCTGCACATTCTGAATCTGATGAGGTATTTGTCATTAGGTATTTGTCATTTGTCGTTAGGGTATTAGGATATTAGATGAATAAGTATCATGTTTAGTTGAGGGCCAGATAGGCTTCTATTTTCTTCTAGGATCTGAAATTGTCATGTCAGGCTGGAGCCCCGGAAGGTGGCTGTCACTTGGCCTCTCAAGGATGAAAGGGAAATGATGTCAGGTGGGCGGCGTTCCATTTTCCAGTACATGATTTCCAAGTTTTGCTTCAGCAAAGGGATTGGTTTTGTATAGTTGCATAGCTGGATTTTAAATTTTACATTCTTTTTTTTTTTTAAAGAAAGAGTACCCCACCAGTTTTGTTATATTTTCTTTTGGATTAAGTATTTTACATGTTTTGCTAGGGTATACCAACCGACTGTATTTACAAATACCCTAAAAAACTACTAACAACAAACTGAGCTGGTTGCTCTTGCTTTTGTTCAGTCATGTGTGGTTAGCGGATAGTGGCTAATGAGGTATGGGCGGTGTGAGGGTTGTGTTGGCATCTGTCCGGTAGAGGAAGCTGCAGGACTGTGGTTCTGATGGAGCATTCCTCTGACAGATCAACAGGTAAGTTCAAGCTTGTAATTAGCTGGTGGAATGCTATTTAAGGTTGTCGGTCTGTTTAAGTAGGAAGGTGGTGAGCTTGAGGGAGAGAGGCAAGCGGAGGGCTGGATGAATAAGAAAAGCACCAGCGTTGGCTAGGGAACCTCACAGTTGTTTTTTGCCTTGCTTGTAGCATCAGCAAAGTAGGTATTGGGGATAGCTTTGGGGTCATTTGGTAAGTGAATTGAGACATTGCTTTGAGAGTGGCGTTCTGCTGGAGTGTTCTATGGATTGGGTTGAGGAATATTTCTTGTTGTGCTGCCATGGCAACTTTTGATGTGGAGAAGTTTGGTGCAGCAGGTTTGAACTGTTACTAAGTTGGCAAAGTTGAAAAAGGACAACATGGTGGAATATTACTGCATGGAATGAAGTTGAAGTGGATATAGGATCCGAAAAGCCTGAAATTGTTGGGGTCATCTTGGAGCAGTTGGGTCTGCCCGATCCAGTACAGGAGCAAGAAAAGGAGGAACCAGTCAGAGAGGCCCAGCAGGAAAGCAAAGAATAGAAACTGGAGATGTAAGGGGTTAACAGAGTCTCTAATGGTATGGAAACACTATAGGAGGTCATCTTAGTGCTCATGCAGCAGTAGCACCACAACTGAAAGCCCCATCTCTGTCAAATTTCGGGAAGCCTGTGTCCTACCAATTGATCGAGGACAGCGGATGGCATGAAGGTAAGGTAATGCATATCGTTGCCGGCTGTGGTGTTTAAAATATTTGTGAGTGACAGAAGTTACTGTAGTCTCCGATACGAAGCTTGCACCATAATGTTTCAAATTCAGGAGGGAAAAGGCTTCCTTGGCAGACAATGTGTGCTGGTGCATAAAGAACCTGACTTTGAACCAGTGGATGGAGGGTTCTAGTCCTCCATGGTGAATATTCCATTACAATCTTTTGACATATTTCTCAGCAAAAATAGAATGTGTCCCCACCGCTGGTATAAGACTGCTCAATCTCATGGCCTGTAGACTTGAGAAGTTATGCGATTCTAGAGAAAAACCACAGGTGATTCTGAATACTGAACAGCAGTAATTACTGGCGTGATTACATTTCAAAATGACCATGTGGCCTAATGGATAAGGCATCTGACTGCGAATCAGAACATAGAACATAAGTGTCAATCCCTTCATGGTTATTTGAAATATTCCCGGATCGTGCTGTTCTTTCAAGTCTTTCTGAACCAAAATTGAATGAGCCCCCTTAAAACGCCGACATAAGACTCTGCTCAAACTCATTTACTTGTGGCCTGAGAAAATATGGGATTCTATAGCAAAAGCACAGGTGATTCAGATTCTATGATCTTAAAATGCACCTTTTCAATCGGCTCTCCATGCTGTTGAAGACAACACTATAACATCCTTTACAACGTGTTGTTTCCTGCCTTAGTGTTCCTAATATTGCTGAGAAATTATATACGGAGAAAGAATCGGGGGATAAAACAAACGAGAAAATATGGTGATTCAGACTGTTAATACAGAAGGTACTGAACCCCCTTGGTAAGTTACATTATTACCTCTCATGATGAAAACAAACGAGAAAATATGGTGATTCAGACTGTTAATACAGAAGGTACATAATACAGAAGGTACTGAACCCCCTTGGTAAGTTGCATTATTACCTCTCAAGATGAAAACAAACGAGAAAAAATGGTGATTCAGACTGTTAATACAGAAGGTACTGAACCCCCTTGGTAAGTTGCATTATTACCTCTCATGATGACTTTGCCCAAGGCCCCAGTACGCTCTCCAATCGGTGACGCAAGCCCACATACTTGCAGGACAGACCGCGTGGCCTAATGGATAAGGCTCAGTCTAGTTGACATGAACGTCTTTAAGTATGCCAACAATTGTCAGTTGCACCTTTGAAGGAGAGCTTTTGCAATACTTAAGACAGATATCCGTTTATATCATGAATAAATGCCAAAAGATGTACATATCCTCAAGTCCCTTAGACTACCGCAACGCTTTGTTCTGCGGCCTACCAAGCAGCCTCCATTGGCAATCTGTATCCTATACAATAGATTCCAAGGTCATCTTAATGGTCTTTAAAGTGCTAAAGGAGTTGGCACCAATCTATCTTAGAGACTGCCTCATTGATTATGTGCCTGGCAGGGCCTTTAGAACCTCTACCGCTTCTTTGCTGGTAATTCCCAAGATGAATGATAGGAGGAGCGGAGAAGCATTCTTCAGCTTTTTGGCCCCAAAACTGTGGAATTCCCTTCCACGGCATATTCGGGGACGAGAATCGGTCATTACTTTTCAAGGGGATCGTAAAATGCACCTTTTCAATCAGGCTTCTAATGCAACAAAATCACAGGAAGCAGTGTATTGTCATTTTTTTTGTTTGTTTTTTGACTGTTTTAAAATCATCTTTTAAAACGTATAATCCTGTTTTTATTTGTATTCCTTGTTATGTAAAGCACATTGAGCTGCACTTGTTTTTCTAAATGTGCTGTACAAATAAGTTGACTATTATATTATAACTATTACACAGCTTTGAGTGCTTTTGTGATCGGCCTGACCTCTAACGCAAGACCAGAATTTCTTTCAGTTCAAACGACAGAAGCTGTCCTAGTATATGAGCAGGCGTGATTAGTTGGCCCTACAATAATCTTAGATTCCTTTGAAAGCCAGAGTCTTAACATCACAAGTTGGAGGCAGGAATTGCACCGTTTGCTATGTGGCTGTTGCTAAAGGTCAAGTGAGACCAGCTGACTTGCCTGCTTCATTCTTTCGCAGCGGCAATATCGTAGTCTATGAAGTCTATCTGAGACGTGATTATTGCTTGTTGAAAACTTAACCCAATGCCCCGTCAGGATGACTTGAAATACAGTCAAGCTTGACAATTTTTAGTCGCCTCTGTAGAGGCTCTCCATGCTGTTGAAGAGAACCGGTCATTACTTTTCAAGGGGATCTTAAAAGGCACCTTTTCAATCAGGCTTCTAATGCAACAAAATCACAGGAAGCAGTGTATTGTCAGAGAACACGATAACATCCTTTACAACCCTCGGGCGAAGGTGAGGTTCCCAAAGAATTCCGTTTTCTTACAGAATTAGCAATGGGTGTTGTTTCCTGCTGTAGTGTTTCTAATATTGCTGAGAAATGATATACGGAGAATGAATCGGGGGGTAAAACAAACGAGAAAATATGGTGATTCAGACTGTTAATACAGAAGGTACTGAACCCCCTTGGTAAGTTGCATTATTACCTCTCAAGATGAAAACAAACGAGAAAAAATGGTGATTCAGACTGTTAATACAGAAGGTACTGAACCCCCTTGGTAAGTTGATTTATTACCTCTCAAGATGAAAACAAACGAGAAAAAATGGTGATTCAGACTGTTAATACAGAAGGTACTGAACCCCCTTGGTAAGTTGCATTATTACCTCTCAAGATGAAAACAAAACCCCCTTGGTAAGTTGCATTATTACCTCTCAAGATGAAAACAAACGAGAAAAAATGGTGATTCAGACTGTTAATACAAAGGTACTGAACCCCCTTGGTAAGTTGCATTATTACCTCTCAAGATGACTTTGCCAAAGGCCCCAGTAGGCTCTCCAATCGGTGACGCAAGCCCACATACTTGCAGGACAGACCGCGTGGCCTAATGGATAAGGCGTCTGACTTCGAATCAGAAGATTGAGGGTTCGAGTCCCTTCGTGGTCGTACGCGGTTGTAATTACATCTTGTTCAACCAATTACCTTGACAAATGGTTTATTGCGCTGCTCAGTCTAGTTGACATGAACGTCTTTAAGTATGCCAACAATTGTCAGTTGCACCTTTGAAGGAGAGCTTTTGCAATACTTCAGACAGATTTCCGTTTATATCATGAATAAATGCCAAAAGATGTACATATCCTCAAGTCCCTTAGACTACCGCAACGCTTTGTTCTGCGGCCTACCAAGCAGCCTCCATTGGCAATCTGTATCCTATACAATAGATTCCAAGGTCATCTTAATGGTCTTTAAAGTGCTAAAGGAGTTGGCACCAATCTATCTTAGAGACTGCCTCGTTGATTATGTGCCTAGCAGGGCCTTTAGAACCTCTACCGCTTCTTTGCTGGTAATTCCCAAGATGAATGATAGGAGGAGCGGAGAAGCATTCTTCAGCTTTTTGGCCCCAAAACTGTGGAATTCCCTTCCACGGCATATTCGGGGACGAGAATCGGTCATTACTTTTCAAGGGGATCGTAAAATGCACCTTTTCAATCAGGCTTCTAATGCAACAAAATCACAGGAAGCAGTGTATTGTCATTTTTTTTGTTTGTTTTTTGACTGTTTTAAAATCATCTTTTAAAACGTATAATCCTGTTTTTATTTGTATTCCTTGTTATGTAAAGCACATTGAGCTGCACTTGTTTTTCTAAATGTGCTGTACAAATAAGTTGACTATTATATTATAACTATTACACAGCTTTGAGTGCTTTTGTGATCGGCCTGACCTCTAACGCAAGACCAGAATTTCTTTCAATTCAAACGACAGAAGCTGTCCTAGTATATGAGCAGGCGTGATTAGTTGGCCCTACAATAATCTTACATTCTTTTGAAAGCCAGAGTCTTAACATCACAAGTTGGAGGCAGGAATTGCACCGTTTGCTAAGTGGCTGTTGCTAAAGGTCAAGTGAGACCAGCTGACTTGCCTGCTTCATTCTTTCGCAGCGGCAATATCGTACTCTATGAAGTCTATCTGAGACGTGATTATTGCTTGTTGAAAACTTAACCCAATACCCCGTCAGGATGACTTGAAATACAGTCAAGCTTGACAATTTTTGGTCGCCTCTGTAGAGGCTCTCCATGCTGTTGAAGAGAACCGGTCATTATTTTTCAAGGGGATCTTAAAAGGCACCTTTTCAATCAGGCTTCTAATGCAACAAAATCACAGGAAGCAGTGTATTGTCAGAGAACACGATAACATCCTTTACAACCCTTGGGCCAAGGTGAGGTTCCCAAAGAATTCCGTTTTCTAACAGGATTAGCAATGCGTGTTGTTTCCTGCTGTAGTGTTTCTAATATTGCTGAGAAATGATATACGGAGAAAGAATCGGGGGGTAAAACAAAGGAGAAAATATGGTGATTCAGACTGTTAATACAGAAGGTACTGAACCCCCTTGGTAAGTTGCATTATTACCTCTCAAGATGAAAACAAACGAGAAAAAATTGTGATTCAGACTGTTAATACAGAAGGTACTTAACCCCCTTGGTAAGTTGCATTATTACCTCTCAAGATGAAAACAAACGAGAAAATATGGTGATTCAGACTGTTAATACAGAAGGTACTGAACCCCCTTGGTAAGTTGCATTATTACCTCTCAAGATGAAAACAAACGAGAAAAAATGGTGAATCAGACTGTTAATACAGAAGGTACTGAACCCCCTTGGTAAGTTGCATTATTACCTCTCAAGATGAAAACAAACGAGAAAAAATGGTGATTCAGACTGTTAATACAGAAGGTACTGAACCCCCTTGGTATGTTGCATTATTACCTCTCAAGATGAAAACAAACGAGAAAATATGGTGATTCAGACTGTTAATACAGAAGGTACTGAACCCCCTTGGTAAGTTGCATTATTACCTCTCATTATGACTTTGCCCACGGCCCCAGTACGCTCTCCAATCGGTGACGCAAGCCCACATACTTGCAGGACAGACCGCGTGGCCTAATGGATAAGGCGTCTGACTTCGAATCAGAAGATTGAGGGTTCGAGGTCGTACGCGGTTGTAATTACATCTTGTTCAACCAATTACCTTGACAAATGGTTTATTGCGCTGCTCAATCTAGTTGACATGAACGTCTTTAAGTATGCCAACAATTGTCAGTTGCACCTTTGAAGGAGAGCTTTTGCAATACTTAAGACAGATTTCCGTTTATATCATGAATAAATGCCAAAAGATGTACATATCCTCAACCGCAACGCTTTGTTCTGCAGCCTACCAAGCAGCCTCCATTGGCAATCTGTATCCTATACAATAGATTCCAAGGTCATCTTAATGGTCTTTAAAGTGCTAAAGGAGTTGGCACCAATCTATCTTAGAGACTGCCTCGTTGATTATGTGCCTAGCAGGGCCTTTAGAACCTCTACCGCTTCTTTGCTGGTAATTCCCAAGATGAATGATAGGAGGAGCGGAGAAGCATTCTTCAGCTTTTTGGCCCCAAAACTGTGGAATTCCCTTCCACGGCATATTCGGGGACGAGAATCGGTCATTACTTTTCAAGGGGATCGTAAAATGCACCTTTTCAATCAGGCTTCTAATGCAACAAAATCACAGGAAGCAGTGTATTGTCATTTTTTTTGTTTGATTTTTGACTGTTTTAAAATCATCTTTTAAAACGTATAATCCTGTTTTTATTTGTATTCCTTGTTATGTAAAGCACATTGAGCTGCACTTGTTTTTCTAAATGTGCTGTACAAATAAGTTGACTATTATATTATAACTATTACACAGCTTTGAGTGCTTTTGTGATCGGCCTGACCTCTAACGCAAGACCAGAATTTCTTTCAATTCAAACGACAGAAGCTGTCCTAGTATATGAGCAGGCGTGATTAGTTGGCCCTACAATAATCTTAGATTCCTTTGAAAGCCAGAGTCTTAACATCACAAGTTGGAGGCAGGAATTGCACCGTTTGCTATGTGGCTGTTGCTAAAGGTCAAGTGAGACCAGCTGACTTGCCTGCTTCATTCTTTCGCAGCGGCAATATCGTAGTCTATGAAGTCTATCTGAGACGTGATTATTGCTTGTTGAAAACTTAACCCAATACCCCGTCAGGATGACTTGAAATACAGTCAAGCTTGACAATTTTTGGTCGCCTCTGTAGAGGCTCTCCATGCTGTTGAAGAGAACCGGTCATTACTTTTCAAGGGGATCTTAAAAGGCACCTTTTTCAATCAGGCTTCTAATGCAACAAAATCACAGGAAGCAGTGTATTGTCAGAGAACACGATAACATCCTTTACAACCCTTGGGCCAAGGTGAGGTTCCCAAAGAATTCCGTTTTCTAACAGGATTAGCAATGCGTGTTGTTTCCTGCTGTAGTGTTTCTAATATTGCTGAGAAATGATATACGGAGAAAGAATCGGGGGGTAAATCAAAGGAGAAATTATGGTGATTCAGACTGTTAATACAGAAGGTACTGAACCCCCTTGGTAAGTTGCATTATTACCTCTCAAGATGAAAACAAACGAGAAAAAATGGTGATTCAGACTGTTAATACAGAAGGTACTGAACCCCCTTGGTAAGTTGCATTATTACCTCTCAAGATGAAAACAAACGAGAAAAAATGGTGATTCAGACTGTTAATACAGAAGGTACTGAACCCCCTTGGTATGTTGCATTATTACCTCTCAAGATGAAAACAAACGAGAAAATATGGTGATTCAGACTGTTAATACAGAAGGTACTGAACCCCCTTGGTAAGTTGCATTATTACCTCTCAAGATGAAAACAAACGAGAAAAAATGGTGATTCAGACTGTTAATACAGAAGGTACTGAACCCCCTTGGTAAGTTGCATTATTACCTCTCAAGATGAAAACAAACGAGAAAAAATGGTGATTCAGACTGTTAATACAGAAGGTACTGAACCCCCTTGGTATGTTGCATTATTACCTCTCAAGATGAAAACAAACGAGAAAATATGGTGATTCAGACTGTTAATACAGAAGGTACTGAACCCCCTTGGTAAGTTGCATTATTACCTCTCATGATGACTTTGCCCAAGGCCCCAGTACGCTCTCCAATCGGTGACGCAAGCCCACATACTTGCAGGACAGACCGCGTGGCCTAATGGATAAGGCGTCTGACTTCGAATCAGAAGATTGAGGGTTCGAGTCCCTTCGTGGTCGTACGCGGTTGTAATTACATCTTGTTCAACCAATTACCTTGACAAATGGTTTATTGCGCTGCTCAGTCTAGTTGACATGAACGTCTTTAAGTATGCCAACAATTGTCAGTTGCACCTTTGAAGGAGAGCTTTTGCAATACTTAAGACAGATTTCCGTTTATATCATGAATAAATGCCAAAAGATGTACATATCCTCAAGTCCCTTAGACTACCGCAACGCTTTGTTCTGCGGCCTACCAAGCAGCCTCCATTGGCAATCTGTATCCTATACAATAGATTCCAAGGTCATCTTAATGGTCTTTAAAGTGCTAAAGGAGTTGGCACCAATCTATCTTAGAGACTGCCTCGTTGATTATGTGCCTAGCAGGGCCTTTAGAACCTCTACCGCTTCTTTGCTGGTAATTCCCAAGATGAATGATAGGAGGAGCGGAGAAGCATTCTTCAGCTTTTTGGCCCCAAAACTGTGGAATTCCCTTCCACGGCATATTCGGGGACGAGAATCGGTCATTACTTTTCAAGGGGATCGTAAAATGCACCTTTTCAATCAGGCTTCTAATGCAACAAAATCACAGGAAGCAGTGTATTGTCATTTTTTTTGTTTGTTTTTTGACTGTTTTAAAATCATCTTTTAAAACGTATAATCCTGTTTTTATTTGTATTCCTTGTTATGTAAAGCACATTGAGCTGCACTTGTTTTTCTAAATGTGCTGTACAAATAAGTTGACTATTATATTATAACTATTACACAGCTTTGAGTGCTTTTGTGATCGGCCTGACCTCTAACGCAAGACCAGAATTTCTTTCAATTCAAACGACAGAAGCTGTCCTAGTATATGAGCAGGCGTGATTAGTTGGCCCTACAATAATCATACATTCTTTTGAAAGCCAGAGTCTTAACATCACAAGTTGGAGGCAGGAATTGCACCGTTTGCTAATGTGGCTGTTGCTAAAGGTCAAGTGAGACCAGCTGACTTGCCTGCTTCATTCTTTCGCAGCGGCAATATCGTAGTCTATGAAGTCTATCTGAGACGTGATTATTGCTTGTTGAAAACTTAACCCAATACCCCGTCAGGATGACTTGAAATACAGTTAAGCTTGACAATTTTTGGTCGCCTCTGTAGAGGCTCTCCATGCTGTTGAAGAGAACCGGTCATTACTTTTCAAGGGGATCTTAAAAGGCACCGTTTTCAATCAGGCTTCTAATGCAACAAAATCACAGGAAGCAGTGTATTGTCAGAGAACACGATAACATCCTTTACAACCCTTGGGCCAAGGTGAGGTTCCCAAAGAATTCCGTTTTATACAGGATTAGCAATGCGTGTTGTTTCCTGCTGTAGTGTTTCTAATATTGCTGAGAAATGATATACGGAGAAAGAATCGGGGGGTAAATCAAAGGAGAAATTATGGTGATTCAGACTGTTAATACAGAAGGTACTGAACCCCCTTGGTAAGTTGCATTATTACCTCTCAAGATGAAAACAAACGAGAAAAAATGGTGATTCAGACTGTTAATACAGAAGGTACTGAACCCCCTTGGTAAGTTGCATTATTACCTCTCAAGATGAAAACAAACGAGAAAAAATGGTGATTCAGACTGTTAATACAGAAGGTACTGAACCCCCTTGGTAAGTTGCATTACTACCTCTCAAGATGAAAACAAACGAGAAAAAATGGTGAATCAGACTGTTAATACAGAAGGTACTGAACCCCCTTGGTAAGTTGCATTATTACCTCTCAAGATGAAAACAAACGAGAAAATATGGTGATTCAGACTGTTAATACAGAAGGTACTGAACCCCCTTGGTAAGTTGCATTATTACCTCTCATGATGACTTTGCCCAAGGCCCCAGTACGCTCTCCAATCGGTGACGCAAGCCCACATACTTGCAGGACAGACCGCGTGGCCTAATGGATAAGGCGTCTGACTTCGAATCAGAAGATTGAGGGTTCGAGTCCCTTCGTGGTCGTACGCGGTTGTAATTACATCTTGTTCAACCAATTACCTTGACAAATGGTTTATTGCGCTGCTCAGTCTAGTTGACATGAACGTCTTTAAGTATGCCAACAATTGTCAGTTGCACCTTTGAAGGAGAGCTTTTGCAATACTTAAGACAGATTTCAGTTTATATCATGAATAAATGCCAAAAGATGTACATATCCTCAAGTCCCTTAGACTACCGCAACGCTTTGTTCTGCGGCCTACCAAGCAGCCTCCATTGGCAATCTGTATCCTATACAATAGATTCCAAGGTCATCTTAATGGTCTTTAAAGTGCTAAAGGAGTTGGCACCAATCTATCTTAGAGACTGCCTCGTTGATTATGTGCCTAGCAGGGCCTTTAGAACCTCTACCGCTTCTTTGCTGGTAATTCCCAAGATGAATGATAGGAGGAGCGGAGAAGCATTCTTCAGCTTTTTGGCCCCAAAACTGTGGAATTCCCTTCCACGGCATATTCGGGGACGAGAATCGGTCATTACTTTTCAAGGGGATCGTAAAATGCACCTTTTCAATCAGGCTTCTAATGCAACAAAATCACAGGAAGCAGTGTATTGTCATTTTTTTTGTTTGTTTTTTGACTGTTTTAAAATCATCTTTTAAAACGTATAATCCTGTTTTTATTTGTATTCCTTGTTATGTAAAGCACATTGAGCTGCACTTGTTTTTCTAAATGTGCTGTACAAATAAGTTGACTATTATATTATAACTATTACACAGCTTTGAGTGCTTTTGTGATCGGCCTGACCTCTAACGCAAGACCAGAATTTCTTTCAATTCAAACGACAGAAGCTGTCCTAGTATATGAGCAGGCGTGATTAGTTGGCCCTACAATAATCTTACATTCTTTGAAAGCCAGAGTCTTAACATCACAAGTTGGAGGCAGGAATTGCACCGTTTGCTATGTGGCTGTTGCTAAAGGTCAAGTGAGACCAGCTGACTTGCCTGCTTCATTCTTTCGCAGCGGCAATATCGTAGTCTGTGAAGTCTATCTGAGACGTGATTATTGCTTGTTGAAAACTTAACCCAATGCCCCGTCAGGATGACTTGAAATACAGTCAAGCTTGACAATTTTTGGTCGCCTCTGTAGAGGCTCTCCATGCTGTTGAAGAGAACCGGTCATTACTTTTCAAGGGGATCTTAAAAGGCACGTTTTCAATCAGGCTTCTAATGCAACAAAATCACAGGAAGCAGTGTATTGTCAGAGAACACGATAACATCCTTTACAACCCTTGGGCCAAGGTGAGGTTCCCAAAGAATTCCGTTTTCTAACAGGATTAGCAATGCGTGTTGTTTCCTGCTGTAGTGTTTCTAATATTGCTGAGAAATGATATACGGAGAAAGAATCGGGGGGTAAATCAAAGGAGAAATTATGGTGATTCAGACTGTTAATACAGAAGGTACTGAACCCCCTTGGTATGTTGCATTATTACCTCTCAAGATGAAAACAAACGAGAAAAAATGGTGATTCAGACTGTTAATACAGAAGGTACTGAACCCCCTTGGTAAGTTGCATTATTACCTCTCAAGATGAAAACAAACGAGAAAAAATGGTGATTCAGACTGTTAATACAGAAGGTACTGAACCCCCTTGGTAAGTTGCATTATTACCTCTCAAGATGAAAACAAACGAGAAAATATGGTGATTCAGACTGTTAATACAGAAGGTACTGAACCCCCTTGGTAAGTTGCATTATTACCTCTCATGATGACTTTGCCCAAGGCCCCAGTGCGCTCTCCAATCGGTGACGCAAGCCCACATACTTGCAGGACAGACCGCGTGGCCTAATGGATAAGGCGTCTGACTTCGAATCAGAAGATTGAGGGTTCGAGTCCCTTCGTGGTCGTACGCGGTTGTAATTACATCTTGTTCAACCAATTACCTTGACAAATGGTTTATTGCGCTGCTCAGTCTAGTTGACATGAACGTCTTTAAGTATGCCAACAATTGTCAGTTGCACCTTTGAAGGAGAGCTTTTGCAATACTTAAGACAGATTTCAGTTTATATCATGAATAAATGCCAAAAGATGTACATATCCTCAAGTCCCTTAGACTACCGCAACGCTTTGTTCTGCGGCCTACCAAGCAGCCTCCATTGGCAATCTGTATCCTATACAATAGATTCCAAGGTCATCTTAATGGTCTTTAAAGTGCTAAAGGAGTTGGCACCAATCTATCTTAGAGACTGCCTCGTTGATTATGTGCCTAGCAGGGCCTTTAGACCTACCTTCTTTGCTGGTAATTCCCAAGATGAATGATAGGAGGAGCGGAGAAGCATTCTTCAGCTTTTTGGCCCCAAAACTGTGGAATTCCCTTCCACGGCATATTCGGGGACGAGAATCGGTCATTACTTTTCAAGGGGATCGTAAAATGCACCTTTTCAATCAGGCTTCTAATGCAACAAAATCACAGGAAGCAGTGTATTGTCATTTTTTTTGTTTGTTTTTTGACTGTTTTAAAATCATCTTTTAAAACGTATAATCCTGTTTTTATTTGTATTCCTTGTTATGTAAAGCACATTGAGCTGCACTTGTTTTTCTAAATGTGCTGTACAAATAAGTTGACTATTATATTATAACTATTACACAGCTTTGAGTGCTTTTGTGATCGGCCTGACCTCTAACGCAAGACCAGAATTTCTTTCAATTCAAACGACAGAAGCTGTCCTAGTATATGAGCAGGCGTGATTAGTTGGCCCTACAATAATCTTACATTCTTTTGAAAGCCAGAGTCTTAACATCACAAGTTGGAGGCAGGAATTGCACCGTTTGCTATGTGGCTGTTGCTAAAGGTCAAGTGAGACCAGCTGACTTGCCTGCTTCATTCTTTCGCAGCGGCAATATCGTAGTCTGTGAAGTCTATCTGAGACGTGATTATTGCTTGTTGAAAACTTAACCCAATGCCCCGTCAGGATGACTTGAAATACAGTCAAGCTTGACAATTTTTGGTCGCCTCTGTAGAGGCTCTCCATGCTGTTGAAGAGAACCGGTCATTACTTTTCAAGGGGATCTTAAAAGGCACCGTTTTCAATCAGGCTTCTAATGCAACAAAATCACAGGAAGCAGTGTATTGTCAGAGAACACGATAACATCCTTTACAACCCTTGGGCCAAGGTGAGGTTCCCAAAGAATTCCGTTTTCTAACAGGATTAGCAATGCGTGTTGTTTCCTGCTGTAGTGTTTCTAATATTGCTGAGAAATGATATACGGAGAAAGAATCGGGGGGTAAATCAAAGGAGAAATTATGGTGATTCAGACTGTTAATACAGAAGGTACTGAACCCCCTTGGTAAGTTGCATTATTACCTCTCAAGATGAAAACAAACGAGAAAAAATGGTGATTCAGACTGTTAATACAGAAGGTACTGAACCCCCTTGGTAAGTTGCATTATTACCTCTCAAGATGAAAACAAACGAGAAAAAATGGTGATTCAGACTGTTAATACAGAAGGTACTGAACCCCCTTGGTAAGTTGCATTATTACCTCTCAAGATGAAAACAAACGAGAAAAAATGGTGAATCAGACTGTTAATACAGAAGGTACTGAACCCCCTTGGTAAGTTGCATTATTACCTCTCAAGATGAAAACAAACGAGAAAAAATGGTGATTCAGACTGTTAATACAGAAGGTACTGAACCCCCTTGGTATGTTGCATTATTACCTCTCAAGATGAAAACAAACGAGAAAATATGGTGATTCAGACTGTTAATACAGAAGGTACTGAACCCCCTTGGTAAGTTGCATTATTACCTCTCATGATGACTTTGCCCAAGGCCCCAGTACGCTCTCCAATCGGTGACGCAAGCCCACATACTTGCAGGACAGACCGCGTGGCCTAATGGATAAGGCGTCTGACTTCGAATCAGAAGATTGAGGGTTCGAGTCCCTTCGTGGTCGTACGCGGTTGTAATTACATCTTGTTCAACCAATTACCTTGACAAATGGTTTATTGCGCTGCTCAGTCTAGTTGACATGAACGTCTTTAAGTATGCCAACAATTGTCAGTTGCACCTTTGAAGGAGAGCTTTTGCAATACTTAAGACAGATTTCAGTTTATATCATGAATAAATGCCAAAAGATGTACATATCCTCAAGTCCCTTAGACTACCGCAACGCTTTGTTCTGCGGCCTACCAAGCAGCCTCCATTGGCAATCTGTATCCTATACAATAGATTCCAAGGTCATCTTAATGGTCTTTAAAGTGCTAAAGGAGTTGGCACCAATCTATCTTAGAGACTGCCTCGTTGATTATGTGCCTATGTGCCTTCTTTGCTGGTAATTCCCAAGATGAATGATAGGAGGAGCGGAGAAGCATTCTTCAGCTTTTTGGCCCCAAAACTGTGGAATTCCCTTCCACGGCATATTCGGGGACGAGAATCGGTCATTACTTTTCAAGGGGATCGTAAAATGCACCTTTTCAATCAGGCTTCTAATGCAACAAAATCACAGGAAGCAGTGTATTGTCATTTTTTTTGTTTGTTTTTTGACTGTTTTAAAATCATCTTTTAAAACGTATAATCCTGTTTTTATTTGTATTCCTTGTTATGTAAAGCACATTGAGCTGCACTTGTTTTTCTAAATGTGCTGTACAAATAAGTTGACTATTATATTATAACTATTACACAGCTTTGAGTGCTTTTGTGATCGGCCTGACCTCTAACGCAAGACCAGAATTTCTTTCAATTCAAACGACAGAAGCTGTCCTAGTATATGAGCAGGCGTGATTAGTTGGCCCTACAATAATCTTACATTCTTTTGAAAGCCAGAGTCTTAACATCACAAGTTGGAGGCAGGAATTGCACCGTTTGCTATGTGGCTGTTGCTAAAGGTCAAGTGAGACCAGCTGACTTGCCTGCTTCATTCTTTCGCAGCGGCAATATCGTAGTCTAGTGAAGTCTATCTGAGACGTGATTATTGCTTGTTGAAAACTTAACCCAATGCCCCGTCAGGATGACTTGAAATACAGTCAAGCTTGACAATTTTTGGTCGCCTCTGTAGAGGCTCTCCATGCTGTTGAAGAGAACCGGTCATTACTTTTCAAGGGGATCTTAAAAGGCACGTTTTCAATCAGGCTTCTAATGCAACAAAATCACAGGAAGCAGTGTATTGTCAGAGAACACGATAACATCCTTTACAACCCTTGGGCCAAGGTGAGGTTCCCAAAGAATTCCGTTTTCTAACAGGATTAGCAATGCGTGTTGTTTCCTGCTGTAGTGTTTCTAATATTGCTGAGAAATGATATACGGAGAAAGAATCGGGGGGTAAATCAAAGGAGAAATTATGGTGATTCAGACTGTTAATACAGAAGGTACTGAACCCCCTTGGTAAGTTGCATTATTACCTCTCAAGATGAAAACAAACGAGAAAAAATGGTGATTCAGACTGTTAATACAGAAGGTACTGAACCCCCTTGGTAAGTTGCATTATTACCTCTCAAGATGAAAACAAACGAGAAAAAATGGTGATTCAGACTGTTAATACAGAAGGTACTGAACCCCCTTGGTAAGTTGCATTATTACCTCTCAAGATGAAAACAAACGAGAAAAAATGGTGAATCAGACTGTTAATACAGAAGGTACTGAACCCCCTTGGTAAGTTGCATTATTACCTCTCAAGATGAAAACAAACGAGAAAAAATGGTGAATCAGACTGTTAATACAGAAGGTACTGAACCCCCTTGGTAAGTTGCATTATTACCTCTCAAGATGAAAACAAACGAGAAAATATGGTGATTCAGACTGTTAATACAGAAGGTACTGAACCCCCTTGGTAAGTTGCATTATTACCTCTCAAGATGAAAACAAACGAGAAAATATGGTGATTCAGACTGTTAATACAGAAGGTACTGAACCCCCTTGGTAAGTTGCATTATTACCTCTCATGATGACTTTGCCCAAGGCCCCAGTACGCTCTCCAATCGGTGACGCAAGCCCACATACTTGCAGGACAGACCGCGTGGCCTAATGGATAAGGCGTCTGACTTCGAATCAGAAGATTGAGGGTTCGAGTCCCTTCGTGGTCGTACGCGGTTGTAATTACATCTTGTTCAACCAATTACCTTGACAAATGGTTTATTGCGCTGCTCAGTCTAGTTGACATGAACGTCTTTAAGTATGCCAACAATTGTCAGTTGCACCTTTGAAGGAGAGCTTTTGCAATACTTAAGACAGATTTCCGTTTATATCATGAATAAATGCCAAAAGATGTACATATCCTCAAGTCCCTTAGACTACCGCAACGCTTTGTTCTGCGGCCTACCAAGCAGCCTCCATTGGCAATCTGTATCCTATACAATAGATTCCAAGGTCATCTTAATGGTCTTTAAAGTGCTAAAGGAGTTGGCACCAATCTATCTTAGAGACTGCCTCGTTGATTATGTGCCTATGTGCCTTCTTTGCTGGTAATTCCCAAGATGAATGATAGGAGGAGCGGAGAAGCATTCTTCAGCTTTTTGGCCCCAAAACTGTGGAATTCCCTTCCACGGCATATTCGGGGACGAGAATCGGTCATTACTTTTCAAGGGGATCGTAAAATGCACCTTTTCAATCAGGCTTCTAATGCAACAAAATCACAGGAAGCAGTGTATTGTCATTTTTTTTGTTTGTTTTTTGACTGTTTTAAAATCATCTTTTAAAACGTATAATCCTGTTTTTATTTGTATTCCTTGTTATGTAAAGCACATTGAGCTGCACTTGTTTTTCTAAATGTGCTGTACAAATAAGTTGACTATTATATTATAACTATTACACAGCTTTGAGTGCTTTTGTGATCGGCCTGACCTCTAACGCAAGACCAGAATTTCTTTCAATTCAAACGACAGAAGCTGTCCTAGTATATGAGCAGGCGTGATTAGTTGGCCCTACAATAATCTTACATTCTTTTGAAAGCCAGAGTCTTAACATCACAAGTTGGAGGCAGGAATTGCACCGTTTGCTATGTGGCTGTTGCTAAAGGTCAAGTGAGACCAGCTGACTTGCCTGCTTCATTCTTTCGCAGCGGCAATATCGTAGTCTGTGAAGTCTATCTGAGACGTGATTATTGCTTGTTGAAAACTTAACCCAATGCCCCGTCAGGATGACTTGAAATACAGTCAAGCTTGACAATTTTTGGTCGCCTCTGTAGAGGCTCTCCATGCTGTTGAAGAGAACCGGTCATTACTTTTCAAGGGGATCTTAAAAGGCACGTTTTCAATCAGGCTTCTAATGCAACAAAATCACAGGAAGCAGTGTATTGTCAGAGAACACGATAACATCCTTTACAACCCTTGGGCCAAGGTGAGGTTCCCAAAGAATTCCGTTTTCTAACAGGATTAGCAATGCGTGTTGTTTCCTGCTGTAGTGTTTCTAATATTGCTGAGAAATGATATACGGAGAAAGAATCGGGGGGTAAATCAAAGGAGAAATTATGGTGATTCAGACTGTTAATACAGAAGGTACTGAACCCCCTTGGTAAGTTGCATTATTACCTCTCAAGATGAAAACAAACGAGAAAAAATGGTGATTCAGACTGTTAATACAGAAGGTACTGAACCCCCTTGGTAAGTTGCATTATTACCTCTCAAGATGAAAACAAACGAGAAAAAATGGTGATTCAGACTGTTAATACAGAAGGTACTGAACCCCCTTGGTAAGTTGCATTATTACCTCTCAAGATGAAAACAAACGAGAAAAAATGGTGAATCAGACTGTTAATACAGAAGGTACTGAACCCCCTTGGTAAGTTGCATTATTACCTCTCAAGATGAAAACAAACGAGAAAAAATGGTGATTCAGACTGTTAATACAGAAGGTACTGAACCCCCTTGGTATGTTGCATTATTACCTCTCAAGATGAAAACAAAGGAGAAAATATGGTGATTCAGACTGTTAATACAGAAGGTACTGAACCCCCTTGGTAAGTTGCATTATTACCTCTCATGATGACTTTGCCCAAGGCCCCAGTACGCTCTCCAATCGGTGACGCAAGCCCACATACTTGCAGGACAGACCGCGTGGCCTAATGGATAAGGCGTCTGACTTCGAATCAGAAGATTGAGGGTTCGAGTCCCTTCGTGGTCGTACGCGGTTGTAATTACATCTTGTTCAACCAATTACCTTGACAAATGGTTTATTGCGCTGCTCAGTCTAGTTGACATGAACGTCTTTAAGTATGCCAACAATTGTCAGTTGCACCTTTGAAGGAGAGCTTTTGCAATACTTAAGACAGATTTCCGTTTATATCATGAATAAATGCCAAAAGATGTACATATCCTCAAGTCCCTTAGACTACCGCAACACTTTGTTCTGCGGCCTACCAAGCAGCCTCCATTGGCAATCTGTATCCTATACAATAGATTCCAAGGTCATCTTAATGGTCTTTAAAGTGCTAAAGGAGTTGGCACCAATCTATCTTAGAGACTGCCTCGTTGATTATGTGCCTATGTGCCTTCTTTGCTGGTAATTCCCAAGATGAATGATAGGAGGAGCGGAGAAGCATTCTTCAGCTTTTTGGCCCCAAAACTGTGGAATTCCCTTCCACGGCATATTCGGGGACGAGAATCGGTCATTACTTTTCAAGGGGATCGTAAAATGCACCTTTTCAATCAGGCTTCTAATGCAACAAAATCACAGGAAGCAGTGTATTGTCATTTTTTTTGTTTGTTTTTTGACTGTTTTAAAATCATCTTTTAAAACGTATAATCCTGTTTTTATTTGTATTCCTTGTTATGTAAAGCACATTGAGCTGCACTTGTTTTTCTAAATGTGCTGTACAAATAAGTTGACTATTATATTATAACTATTACACAGCTTTGAGTGCTTTTGTGATCGGCCTGACCTCTAACGCAAGACCAGAATTTCTTTCAATTCAAACGACAGAAGCTGTCCTAGTATATGAGCAGGCGTGATTAGTTGGCCCTACAATAATCTTACATTCTTTTGAAAGCCAGAGTCTTAACATCACAAGTTGGAGGCAGGAATTGCACCGTTTGCTATGTGGCTGTTGCTAAAGGTCAAGTGAGACCAGCTGACTTGCCTGCTTCATTCTTTCGCAGCGGCAATATCGTAGTCTGTGAAGTCTATCTGAGACGTGATTATTGCTTGTTGAAAACTTAACCCAATGCCCCGTCAGGATGACTTGAAATACAGTCAAGCTTGACAATTTTTGGTCGCCTCTGTAGAGGCTCTCCATGCTGTTGAAGAGAACCGGTCATTACTTTTCAAGGGGATCTTAAAAGGCACGTTTTCAATCAGGCTTCTAATGCAACAAAATCACAGGAAGCAGTGTATTGTCAGAGAACACGATAACATCCTTTACAACCCTTGGGCCAAGGTGAGGTTCCCAAAGAATTCCGTTTTCTAACAGGATTAGCAATGCGTGTTGTTTCCTGCTGTAGTGTTTCTAATATTGCTGAGAAATGATATACGGAGAAAGAATCGGGGGGTAAATCAAAGGAGAAATTATGGTGATTCAGACTGTTAATACAGAAGGTACTGAACCCCCTTGGTAAGTTGCATTATTACCTCTCAAGATGAAAACAAACGAGAAAAAATGGTGATTCAGACTGTTAATACAGAAGGTACTGAACCCCCTTGGTAAGTTGCATTATTACCTCTCAAGATGAAAACAAACGAGAAAAAATGGTGATTCAGACTGTTAATACAGAAGGTACTGAACCCCCTTGGTAAGTTGCATTATTACCTCTCAAGATGAAAACAAACGAGAAAAAATGGTGAATCAGACTGTTAATACAGAAGGTACTGAACCCCCTTGGTAAGTTGCATTATTACCTCTCAAGATGAAAACAAACGAGAAAAAATGGTGATTCAGACTGTTAATACAGAAGGTACTGAACCCCCTTGGTATGTTGCATTATTACCTCTCAAGATGAAAACAAACGAGAAAAAATGGTGATTCAGACTGTTAATACAGAAGGTACTGAACCCCCTTGGTAAGTTGCATTATTACCTCTCATGATGACTTTGCCCAAGGCCCCAGTACGCTCTCCAATCGGTGACGCAAGCCCACATACTTGCAGGACAGACCGCGTGGCCTAATGGATAAGGCGTCTGACTTCGAATCAGAAGATTGAGGGTTCGAGTCCCTTCGTGGTCGTACGCGGTTGTAATTACATCTTGTTCAACCAATTACCTTGACAAATGGTTTATTGCGCTGCTCAGTCTAGTTGACATGAACGTCTTTAAGTATGCCAACAATTGTCAGTTGCACCTTTGAAGGAGAGCTTTTGCAATACTTAAGACAGATTTCCGTTTATATCATGAATAAATGCCAAAAGATGTACATATCCTCAAGTCCCTTAGACTACCGCAACGCTTTGTTCTGCGGCCTACCAAGCAGCCTCCATTGGCAATCTGTATCCTATACAATAGATTCCAAGGTCATCTTAATGGTCTTTAAAGTGCTAAAGGAGTTGGCACCAATCTATCTTAGAGACTGCCTCGTTGATTATGTGCCTATGTGCCTTCTTTGCTGGTAATTCCCAAGATGAATGATAGGAGGAGCGGAGAAGCATTCTTCAGCTTTTTGGCCCCAAAACTGTGGAATTCCCTTCCACGGCATATTCGGGGACGAGAATCGGTCATTACTTTTCAAGGGGATCGTAAAATGCACCTTTTCAATCAGGCTTCTAATGCAACAAAATCACAGGAAGCAGTGTATTGTCATTTTTTTTGTTTGTTTTTTGACTGTTTTAAAATCATCTTTTAAAACGTATAATCCTGTTTTTATTTGTATTCCTTGTTATGTAAAGCACATTGAGCTGCACTTGTTTTTCTAAATGTGCTGTACAAATAAGTTGACTATTATATTATAACTATTACACAGCTTTGAGTGCTTTTGTGATCGGCCTGACCTCTAACGCAAGACCAGAATTTCTTTCAATTCAAACGACAGAAGCTGTCCTAGTATATGAGCAGGCGTGATTAGTTGGCCCTACAATAATCTTACATTCTTTTGAAAGCCAGAGTCTTAACATCACAAGTTGGAGGCAGGAATTGCACCGTTTGCTATGTGGCTGTTGCTAAAGGTCAAGTGAGACCAGCTGACTTGCCTGCTTCATTCTTTCGCAGCGGCAATATCGTAGTCTGTGAAGTCTATCTGAGACGTGATTATTGCTTGTTGAAAACTTAACCCAATGCCCCGTCAGGATGACTTGAAATACAGTCAAGCTTGACAATTTTTGGTCGCCTCTGTAGAGGCTCTCCATGCTGTTGAAGAGAACCGGTCATTACTTTTCAAGGGGATCTTAAAAGGCACGTTTTCAATCAGGCTTCTAATGCAACAAAATCACAGGAAGCAGTGTATTGTCAGAGAACACGATAACATCCTTTACAACCCTTGGGCCAAGGTGAGGTTCCCAAAGAATTCCGTTTTCTAACAGGATTAGCAATGCGTGTTGTTTCCTGCTGTAGTGTTTCTAATATTGCTGAGAAATGATATACGGAGAAAGAATCGGGGGGTAAATCAAAGGAGAAATTATGGTGATTCAGACTGTTAATACAGAAGGTACTGAACCCCCTTGGTAAGTTGCATTATTACCTCTCAAGATGAAAACAAACGAGAAAAAATGGTGATTCAGACTGTTAATACAGAAGGTACTGAACCCCCTTGGTAAGTTGCATTATTACCTCTCAAGATGAAAACAAACGAGAAAAAATGGTGATTCAGACTGTTAATACAGAAGGTACTGAACCCCCTTGGTAAGTTGCATTATTACCTCTCAAGATGAAAACAAACGAGAAAAAATGGTGAATCAGACTGTTAATACAGAAGGTACTGAACCCCCTTGGTAAGTTGCATTATTACCTCTCAAGATGAAAACAAACGAGAAAAAATGGTGATTCAGACTGTTAATACAGAAGGTACTGAACCCCCTTGGTATGTTGCATTATTACCTCTCAAGATGAAAACAAACGAGAAAATATGGTGATTCAGACTGTTAATACAGAAGGTACTGAACCCCCTTGGTAAGTTGCATTATTACCTCTCATGATGACTTTGCCCAAGGCCCCAGTACGCTCTCCAATCGGTGACGCAAGCCCACATACTTGCAGGACAGACCGCGTGGCCTAATGGATAAGGCGTCTGACTTCGAATCAGAAGATTGAGGGTTCGAGTCCCTTCGTGGTCGTACGCGGTTGTAATTACATCTTGTTCAACCAATTACCTTGACAAATGGTTTATTGCGCTGCTCAGTCTAGTTGACATGAACGTCTTTAAGTATGCCAACAATTGTCAGTTGCACCTTTGAAGGAGAGCTTTTGCAATACTTAAGACAGATTTCCGTTTATATCATGAATAAATGCCAAAAGATGTACATATCCTCAAGTCCCTTAGACTACCGCAACGCTTTGTTCTGCGGCCTACCAAGCAGCCTCCATTGGCAATCTGTATCCTATACAATAGATTCCAAGGTCATCTTAATGGTCTTTAAAGTGCTAAAGGAGTTGGCACCAATCTATCTTAGAGACTGCCTCGTTGATTATGTGCCTATGTGCCTTCTTTGCTGGTAATTCCCAAGATGAATGATAGGAGGAGCGGAGAAGCATTCTTCAGCTTTTTGGCCCCAAAACTGTGGAATTCCCTTCCACGGCATATTCGGGGACGAGAATCGGTCATTACTTTTCAAGGGGATCGTAAAATGCACCTTTTCAATCAGGCTTCTAATGCAACAAAATCACAGGAAGCAGTGTATTGTCATTTTTTTTGTTTGTTTTTTGACTGTTTTAAAATCATCTTTTAAAACGTATAATCCTGTTTTTATTTGTATTCCTTGTTATGTAAAGCACATTGAGCTGCACTTGTTTTTCTAAATGTGCTGTACAAATAAGTTGACTATTATATTATAACTATTACACAGCTTTGAGTGCTTTTGTGATCGGCCTGACCTCTAACGCAAGACCAGAATTTCTTTCAATTCAAACGACAGAAGCTGTCCTAGTATATGAGCAGGCGTGATTAGTTGGCCCTACAATAATCTTACATTCTTTTGAAAGCCAGAGTCTTAACATCACAAGTTGGAGGCAGGAATTGCACCGTTTGCTATGTGGCTGTTGCTAAAGGTCAAGTGAGACCAGCTGACTTGCCTGCTTCATTCTTTCGCAGCGGCAATATCGTAGTCTGTGAAGTCTATCTGAGACGTGATTATTGCTTGTTGAAAACTTAACCCAATGCCCCGTCAGGATGACTTGAAATACAGTCAAGCTTGACAATTTTTGGTCGCCTCTGTAGAGGCTCTCCATGCTGTTGAAGAGAACCGGTCATTACTTTTCAAGGGGATCTTAAAAGGCACGTTTTCAATCAGGCTTCTAATGCAACAAAATCACAGGAAGCAGTGTATTGTCAGAGAACACGATAACATCCTTTACAACCCTTGGGCCAAGGTGAGGTTCCCAAAGAATTCCGTTTTCTAACAGGATTAGCAATGCGTGTTGTTTCCTGCTGTAGTGTTTCTAATATTGCTGAGAAATGATATACGGAGAAAGAATCGGGGGGTAAATCAAAGGAGAAATTATGGTGATTCAGACTGTTAATACAGAAGGTACTGAACCCCCTTGGTAAGTTGCATTATTACCTCTCAAGATGAAAACAAACGAGAAAAAATGGTGATTCAGACTGTTAATACAGAAGGTACTGAACCCCCTTGGTAAGTTGCATTATTACCTCTCAAGATGAAAACAAACGAGAAAAAATGGTGATTCAGACTGTTAATACAGAAGGTACTGAACCCCCTTGGTAAGTTGCATTATTACCTCTCAAGATGAAAACAAACGAGAAAAAATGGTGAATCAGACTGTTAATACAGAAGGTACTGAACCCCCTTGGTAAGTTGCATTATTACCTCTCAAGATGAAAACAAACGAGAAAAAATGGTGAATCAGACTGTTAATACAGAAGGTACTGAACCCCCTTGGTAAGTTGCATTATTACCTCTCAAGATGAAAACAAACGAGAAAAAATGGTGATTCAGACTGTTAATACAGAAGGTACTGAACCCCCTTGGTATGTTGCATTATTACCTCTCAAGATGAAAACAAACGAGAAAATATGGTGATTCAGACTGTTAATACAGAAGGTACTGAACCCCCTTGGTAAGTTGCATTATTACCTCTCATGATGACTTTGCCCAAGGCCCCAGTACGCTCTCCAATCGGTGACGCAAGCCCACATACTTGCAGGACAGACCGCGTGGCCTAATGGATAAGGCGTCTGACTTCGAATCAGAAGATTGAGGGTTCGAGTCCCTTCGTGGTCGTACGCGGTTGTAATTACATCTTGTTCAACCAATTACCTTGACAAATGGTTTATTGCGCTGCTCAGTCTAGTTGACATGAACGTCTTTAAGTATGCCAACAATTGTCAGTTGCACCTTTGAAGGAGAGCTTTTGCAATACTTAAGACAGATTTCCGTTTATATCATGAATAAATGCCAAAAGATGTACATATCCTCAAGTCCCTTAGACTACCGCAACGCTTTGTTCTGCGGCCTACCAAGCAGCCTCCATTGGCAATCTGTATCCTATACAATAGATTCCAAGGTCATCTTAATGGTCTTTAAAGTGCTAAAGGAGTTGGCACCAATCTATCTTAGAGACTGCCTCGTTGATTATGTGCCTATGTGCCTTCTTTGCTGGTAATTCCCAAGATGAATGATAGGAGGAGCGGAGAAGCATTCTTCAGCTTTTTGGCCCCAAAACTGTGGAATTCCCTTCCACGGCATATTCGGGGACGAGAATCGGTCATTACTTTTCAAGGGGATCGTAAAATGCACCTTTTCAATCAGGCTTCTAATGCAACAAAATCACAGGAAGCAGTGTATTGTCATTTTTTTTGTTTGTTTTTTGACTGTTTTAAAATCATCTTTTAAAACGTATAATCCTGTTTTTATTTGTATTCCTTGTTATGTAAAGCACATTGAGCTGCACTTGTTTTTCTAAATGTGCTGTACAAATAAGTTGACTATTATATTATAACTATTACACAGCTTTGAGTGCTTTTGTGATCGGCCTGACCTCTAACGCAAGACCAGAATTTCTTTCAATTCAAACGACAGAAGCTGTCCTAGTATATGAGCAGGCGTGATTAGTTGGCCCTACAATAATCTTACATTCTTTTGAAAGCCAGAGTCTTAACATCACAAGTTGGAGGCAGGAATTGCACCGTTTGCCTATGTGGCTGTTGCTAAAGGTCAAGTGAGACCAGCTGACTTGCCTGCTTCATTCTTTCGCAGCGGCAATATCGTAGTCTGTGAAGTCTATCTGAGACGTGATTATTGCTTGTTGAAAACTTAACCCAATGCCCCGTCAGGATGACTTGAAATACAGTCAAGCTTGACAATTTTTGGTCGCCTCTGTAGAGGCTCTCCATGCTGTTGAAGAGAACCGGTCATTACTTTTCAAGGGGATCTTAAAAGGCACGTTTTCAATCAGGCTTCTAATGCAACAAAATCACAGGAAGCAGTGTATTGTCAGAGAACACGATAACATCCTTTACAACCCTTGGGCCAAGGTGAGGTTCCCAAAGAATTCCGTTTTCTAACAGGATTAGCAATGCGTGTTGTTTCCTGCTGTAGTGTTTCTAATATTGCTGAGAAATGATATACGGAGAAAGAATCGGGGGGTAAATCAAAGGAGAAATTATGGTGATTCAGACTGTTAATACAGAAGGTACTGAACCCCCTTGGTAAGTTGCATTATTACCTCTCAAGATGAAAACAAACGAGAAAAAATGGTGATTCAGACTGTTAATACAGAAGGTACTGAACCCCCTTGGTAAGTTGCATTATTACCTCTCAAGATGAAAACAAACGAGAAAAAATGGTGATTCAGACTGTTAATACAGAAGGTACTGAACCCCCTTGGTAAGTTGCATTATTACCTCTCAAGATGAAAACAAACGAGAAAAAATGGTGAATCAGACTGTTAATACAGAAGGTACTGAACCCCCTTGGTAAGTTGCATTATTACCTCTCAAGATGAAAACAAACGAGAAAAAATGGTGATTCAGACTGTTAATACAGAAGGTACTGAACCCCCTTGGTATGTTGCATTATTACCTCTCAAGATGAAAACAAACGAGAAAATATGGTGATTCAGACTGTTAATACAGAAGGTACTGAACCCCCTTGGTAAGTTGCATTATTACCTCTCATGATGACTTTGCCCAAGGCCCCAGTACGCTCTCCAATCGGTGACGCAAGCCCACATACTTGCAGGACAGACCGCGTGGCCTAATGGATAAGGCGTCTGACTTCGAATCAGAAGATTGAGGGTTCGAGTCCCTTCGTGGTCGTACGCGGTTGTAATTACATCTTGTTCAACCAATTACCTTGACAAATGGTTTATTGCGCTGCTCAGTCTAGTTGACATGAACGTCTTTAAGTATGCCAACAATTGTCAGTTGCACCTTTGAAGGAGAGCTTTTGCAATACTTAAGACAGATTTCCGTTTATATCATGAATAAATGCCAAAAGATGTACATATCCTCAAGTCCCTTAGACTACCGCAACGCTTTGTTCTGCGGCCTACCAAGCAGCCTCCATTGGCAATCTGTATCCTATACAATAGATTCCAAGGTCATCTTAATGGTCTTTAAAGTGCTAAAGGAGTTGGCACCAATCTATCTTAGAGACTGCCTCGTTGATTATGTGCCTATGTGCCTTCTTTGCTGGTAATTCCCAAGATGAATGATAGGAGGAGCGGAGAAGCATTCTTCAGCTTTTTGGCCCCAAAACTGTGGAATTCCCTTCCACGGCATATTCGGGGACGAGAATCGGTCATTACTTTTCAAGGGGATCGTAAAATGCACCTTTTCAATCAGGCTTCTAATGCAACAAAATCACAGGAAGCAGTGTATTGTCATTTTTTTTGTTTGTTTTTTGACTGTTTTAAAATCATCTTTTAAAACGTATAATCCTGTTTTTATTTGTATTCCTTGTTATGTAAAGCACATTGAGCTGCACTTGTTTTTCTAAATGTGCTGTACAAATAAGTTGACTATTATATTATAACTATTACACAGCTTTGAGTGCTTTTGTGATCGGCCTGACCTCTAACGCAAGACCAGAATTTCTTTCAATTCAAACGACAGAAGCTGTCCTAGTATATGAGCAGGCGTGATTAGTTGGCCCTACAATAATCTTACATTCTTTTGAAAGCCAGAGTCTTAACATCACAAGTTGGAGGCAGGAATTGCACCGTTTGCTAAGTGGCTGTTGCTAAAGGTCAAGTGAGACCAGCTGACTTGCCTGCTTCATTCTTTCGCAGCGGCAATATCGTAGTCTATGAAGTCTATCTGAGACGTGATTATTGCTTGTTGAAAACTTAACCCAATACCCCGTCAGGATGACTTGAAATACAGTCAAGCTTGACAATTTTTGGTCGCCTCTGTAGAGGCTCTCCATGCTGTTGAAGAGAACCGGTCATTATTTTTCAAGGGGATCTTAAAAGGCACCTTTTCAATCAGGCTTCTAATGCAACAAAATCACAGGAAGCAGTGTATTGTCAGAGAACACGATAACATCCTTTACAACCCTTGGGCCAAGGTGAGGTTCCCAAAGAATTCCGTTTTCTAACAGGATTAGCAATGCGTGTTGTTTCCTGCTGTAGTGTTTCTAATATTGCTGAGAAATGATATACGGAGAAAGAATCGGGGGGTAAAACAAAGGAGAAAATATGGTGATTCAGACTGTTAATACAGAAGGTACTGAACCCCCTTGGTAAGTTGCATTATTACCTCTCAAGATGAAAACAAACGAGAAAAAATGGTGATTCAGACTGTTAATACAGAAGGTACTGAACCCCCTTGGTAAGTTGCATTATTACCTCTCAAGATGAAAACAAACGAGAAAAAATGGTGATTCAGACTGTTAATACAGAAAGTACTGAACCCCCTTGGTAAGTTGCATTATTACCTCTCAAGATGAAAACAAAGGAGAAAATATGGTGATTCAGACTGTTAATACAGAAGGTACTGAACCCCCTTGGTAAGTTGCATTATTACCTCTCAAGATGAAAACAAACGAGAAAATATGGTGATTCAGACTGTTAATACAGAAGGTACTGAACCCCCTTGGTAAGTTGCATTATTACCTCTCATGATGACTTTGCCCAAGGCCCCAGTGCGCTCTCCAATCGGTGACGCAAGCCCACATACTTGCAGGACAGACCGCGTGGCCTAATGGATAAGGCGTCTGACTTCGAATCAGAAGATTGAGGGTTCGAGTCCCTTCGTGGTCGTACGCGGTTGTAATTACATCTTGTTCAACCAATTACCTTGACAAATGGTTTATTGCGCTGCTCAGTCTAGTTGACATGAACGTCTTTAAGTATGCCAACAATTGTCAGTTGCACCTTTGAAGGAGAGCTTTTGCAATACTTAAGACAGATTTCCGTTTATATCATGAATAAATGCCAAAAGATGTACATATCCTCAAGTCCCTTAGACTACCGCAACACTTTGTTCTGCGGCCTACCAAGCAGCCTCCATTGGCAATCTGTATCCTATACAATAGATTCCAAGGTCATCTTAATGGTCTTTAAAGTGCTAAAGGAGTTGGCACCAATCTATCTTAGAGACTGCCTCGTTGATTATGTGCCTAGCAGGGCCTTTAGAACCTCTACCGCTTCTTTGCTGGTAATTCCCAAGATGAATGATAGGAGGAGCGGAGAAGCATTCTTCAGCTTTTTGGCCCCAAAACTGTGGAATTCCCTTCCACGGCATATTCGGGGACGAGAATCGGTCATTACTTTTCAAGGGGATCGTAAAATGCACCTTTTCAATCAGGCTTCTAATGCAACAAAATCACAGGAAGCAGTGTATTGTCATTTTTTTTGTTTGTTTTTTGACTGTTTTAAAATCATCTTTTAAAACGTATAATCCTGTTTTTATTTGTATTCCTTGTTATGTAAAGCACATTGAGCTGCACTTGTTTTTCTAAATGTGCTGTACAAATAAGTTGACTATTATATTATAACTATTACACAGCTTTGAGTGCTTTTGTGATCGGCCTGACCTCTAACGCAAGACCAGAATTTCTTTCAATTCAAACGACAGAAGCTGTCCTAGTATATGAGCAGGCGTGATTAGTTGGCCCTACAATAATCTTACATTCTTTTGAAAGCCAGAGTCTTAACATCACAAGTTGGAGGCAGGAATTGCACCGTTTGCTATGTGGCTGTTGCTAAAGGTCAAGTGAGACCAGCTGACTTGCCTGCTTCATTCTTTCGCAGCGGCAATATCGTAGTCTATGAAGTCTATCTGAGACGTGATTATTGCTTGTTGAAAACTTAACCCAATACCCCGTCAGGATGACTTGAAATACAGTCAAGCTTGACAATTTTTGGTCGCCCCTGTAGAGGCTCTCCATGCTGTTGAAGAGAACCGGTCATTATTTTTCAAGGGGATCTTAAAAGGCACCTTCTCAATCAGGCTTCTAATGCAATAAAATCACAGGAAGCAGTGTATTGTCAGAGAACACGATAACATCCTTTACAACCCTTGGGCCAAGGTGAGGTTCCCAAAGAATTCCGTTTTCTAACAGGATTAGCAATGCGTGTTGTTTCCTGCTGTAGTGTTTCTAATATTGCTGAGAAATGATATACGGAGAAAGAATCGGGGGGTAAAACAAAGGAGAAAATATGGTGATTCAGACTGTTAATACAGAAGGTACTGAACCCCCTTGGTAAGTTGCATTATTACCTCTCAAGATGAAAACAAACGAGAAAAAATGGTGATTCAGACTGTTAATACAGAAGGTACTGAACCCCCTTGGTAAGTTGCATTATTACCTCTCAAGATGAAAACAAACGAGAAAAAATGGTGATTCAGACTGTTAATACAGAAAGGTACTGAACCCCCTTGGTAAGTTGCATTATTACCTCTCAAGATGAAAACAAACGAGAAAAATATGGTGAATTCAGACTGTTAATACAGAAGGTACTGAACCCCCTTGGTAAGTTGCATTATTACCTCTCAAGATGAAAACAAACGAGAAAATATGGTGATTCAGACTGTTAATACAGAAGGTACTGAACCCCCTTGGTAAGTTGCATTATTACCTCTCATGATGACTTTGCCCAAGGCCCCAGTACGCTCTCCAATCGGTGACGCAAGCCCACATACTTGCAGGACAGACCGCGTGGCCTAATGGATAAGGCGTCTGACTTCGAATCAGAAGATTGAGGGTTCGAGTCCCTTCGTGGTCGTACGCGGTTGTAATTACATCTTGTTCAACCAATTACCTTGACAAATGGTTTATTGCGCTGCTCAGTCTAGTTGACATGAACGTCTTTAAGTATGCCAACAATTGTCAGTTGCACCTTTGAAGGAGAGCTTTTGCAATACTTAAGACAGATTTCCGTTTATATCATGAATAAATGCCAAAAGATGTACATATCCTCAAGTCCCTTAGACTACCGCAACGCTTTGTTCTGCGGCCTACCAAGCAGCCTCCATTGGCAATCTGTATCCTATACAATAGATTCCAAGGTCATCTTAATGGTCTTTAAAGTGCTAAAGGAGTTGGCACCAATCTATCTTAGAGACTGCCTCGTTGATTATGTGCCTAGGGCTTAGAACCTACCTTCTTTGCTGGTAATTCCCAAGATGAATGATAGGAGGAGCGGAGAAGCATTCTTCAGCTTTTTGGCCCCAAAACTGTGGAATTCCCTTCCACGGCATATTCGGGGACGAGAATCGGTCATTACTTTTCAAGGGGATCGTAAAATGCACCTTTTCAATCAGGCTTCTAAAGCAACAAAATCACAGGAAGCAGTGTATTGTCATTTTTTTTGTTTGTTTTTTGACTGTTTTAAAATCATCTTTTAAAACATATAATCCTGTTTTTATTTGTATTCTTTGTTATGTAAAGCACATTGAGCTGCACTTGTTTTTCTAAATGTGCTGTACAAATAAGTTGACTATTATATTATAACTATTACACAGCTTTGAGTGCTTTTGTGATCGGCCTGACCTCTAACGCAAGACCAGAATTTCTTTCAATTCAAACGACAGATCTGTCCTAGTATATGAGCAGGCGTGATTAGTTGGCCCTACAATAATCTTAGATTCCTTTGAAAGCCAGAGTCTTAACATCACAAGTTGGAGGCAGGAATTGCACCGTTTGCTATGTGGCTGTTGCTAAAGGTCAATTGAGACCAGCTGACTCCCCTGCTTCATTCTTTCGCAGCGGCAATATCGTAGTCTATGAAGTCTATCTGAGACGTGATTATTGCTTGTTGAAAACTTAACCCAATACCCCGTCAGGATGACTTGAAATACAGTCAAGCTTGACAATTTTTGGTCGCCTCTGTAGAGGCTCTCCATGCTGTTGAAGAGAACCGGTCATTATTTTTCAAGGGGATCTTAAAAGGCACCTTTTCAATCAGGCTTCTAATGCAACAAAATCACAGGAAGCAGTGTATTGTCAGAGAACACGATAACATCCTTTACAACCCTTGGGCCAAGGTGAGGTTCCCAAAGAATTCCGTTTTCTAACAGGATTAGCAATGCGTGTTGTTTCCTGCTGTAGTGTTTCTAATATTGCTGAGAAATGATATACGGAGAAAGAATCGGGGGGTAAAACAAAGGAGAAAATATGGTGATTCAGACTGTTAATACAGAAGGTACTGAACCCCCTTGGTAAGTTGCATTATTACCTCTCAAGATGAAAACAAACGAGAAAAAATGGTGATTCAGACTGTTAATACAGAAGGTACTGAACCCCCTTGGTAAGTTTCATTATTACCTCTCAAGATGAAAACAAACGAGAAAAAATGGTGATTCAGACTGTTAATACAGAAGGTACTGAACCCCCTTGGTAAGTTGCATTATTACCTCTCAAGATGAAAACAAACGAGAAAAAATGGTGAATCAGACTGTTAATACAGAAGGTACTGAACCCCCTTGGTAAGTTGCATTATTACCTCTCAAGATGAAAACAAACGAGAAAAAATGGTGATTCAGACTGTTAATACAGAAGGTACTGAACCCCCTTGGTATGTTGCATTATTACCTCTCAAGATGAAAACAAACGAGAAAATATGGTGATTCAGACTGTTAATACAGAAGGTACTGAACCCCCTTGGTAAGTTGCATTATTACCTCTCATGATGACTTTGCCCAAGGCCCCAGTACGCTCTCCAATCGGTGACGCAAGCCCACATACTTGCAGGACAGACCGCGTGGCCTAATGGATAAGGCGTCTGACTTCGAATCAGAAGATTGAGGGTTCGAGTCCCTTCGTGGTCGTACGCGGTTGTAATTACATCTTGTTCAACCAATTACCTTGACAAATGGTTTATTGCGCTGCTCAGTCTAGTTGACATGAACGTCTTTAAGTATGCCAACAATTGTCAGTTGCACCTTTGAAGGAGAGCTTTTGCAATACTTAAGACAGATTTCCGTTTATATCATGAATAAATGCCAAAAGATGTACATATCCTCAAGTCCCTTAGACTACCGCAACGCTTTGTTCTGCGGCCTACCAAGCAGCCTCCATTGGCAATCTGTATCCTATACAATAGATTCCAAGGTCATCTTAATGGTCTTTAAAGTGCTAAAGGAGTTGGCACCAATCTATCTTAGAGACTGCCTCGTTGATTATGTGCCTAGCAGGGCCTTTAGAACCTCTACCGCTTCTTTGCTGGTAATTCCCAAGATGAATGATAGGAGGAGCGGAGAAGCATTCTTCAGCTTTTTGGCCCCAAAACTGTGGAATTCCCTTCCACGGCATATTCGGGGACGAGAATCGGTCATTACTTTTCAAGGGGATCGTAAAATGCACCTTTTCAATCAGGCTTCTAATGCAACAAAATCACAGGAAGCAGTGTATTGTCATTTTTTTTGTTTGTTTTTTGACTGTTTTAAAATCATCTTTTAAAACGTATAATCCTGTTTTTATTTGTATTCCTTGTTATGTAAAGCACATTGAGCTGCACTTGTTTTTCTAAATGTGCTGTACAAATAAGTTGACTATTATATTATAACTATTACACAGCTTTGAGTGCTTTTGTGATCGGCCTGACCTCTAACGCAAGACCAGAATTTCTTTCAATTCAAACGACAGAAGCTGTCCTAGTATATGAGCAGGCGTGATTAGTTGGCCCTACAATAATCTTACATTCTTTTGAAAGCCAGAGTCTTAACATCACAAGTTGGAGGCAGGAATTGCACCGTTTGCTATGTGGCTGTTGCTAAAGGTCAAGTGAGACCAGCTGACTTGCCTGCTTCATTCTTTCGCAGCGGCAATATCGTAGTCTATGAAGTCTATCTGAGACGTGATTATTGCTTGTTGAAAACTTAACCCAATACCCCGTCAGGATGACTTGAAATACAGTCAAGCTTGACAATTTTTGGTCGCCTCTGTAGAGGCTCTCCATGCTGTTGAAGAGAACCGGTCATTATTTTTCAAGGGGATCTTAAAAGGCACCTTTTCAATCAGGCTTCTAATGCAACAAAATCACAGGAAGCAGTGTATTGTCAGAGAACACGATAACATCCTTTACAACCCTTGGGCCAAGGTGAGGTTCCCAAAGAATTCCGTTTTCTAACAGGATTAGCAATGCGTGTTGTTTCCTGCTGTAGTGTTTCTAATATTGCTGAGAAATGATATACGGAGAAAGAATCGGGGGGTAAAACAAAGGAGAAAATATGGTGATTCAGACTGTTAATACAGAAGGTACTGAACCCCCTTGGTAAGTTGCATTATTACCTCTCAAGATGAAAACAAACGAGAAAAAATGGTGATTCAGACTGTTAATACAGAAGGTACTGAACCCCCTTGGTAAGTTGCATTATTACCTCTCAAGATGAAAACAAACGAGAAAAAATGGTGATTCAGACTGTTAATACAGAAGGTACTGAACCCCCTTGGTAAGTTGCATTATTACCTCTCAAGATGAAAACAAACGAGAAAAAATGGTGAATCAGACTGTTAATACAGAAGGTACTGAACCCCCTTGGTAAGTTGCATTATTACCTCTCAAGATGAAAACAAACGAGAAAAAATGGTGATTCAGACTGTTAATACAGAAGGTACTGAACCCCCTTGGTAAGTTGCATTATTACCTCTCAAGATGAAAACAAACGAGAAAAAAATGGTGATTCAGACTGTTAATACAGAAGGTACTGAACCCCCTTGGTAAGTTGCATTATTACCTCTCATGATGACTTTGCCCAAGGCCCCAGTACGCTCTCCAATCGGTGACGCAAGCCCACATACTTGCAGGACAGACCGCGTGGCCTAATGGATAAGGCGTCTGACTTCGAATCAGAAGATTGAGGGTTCGAGTCCCTTCGTGGTCGTACGCGGTTGTAATTACATCTTGTTCAACCAATTACCTTGACAAATGGTTTATTGCGCTGCTCAGTCTAGTTGACATGAACGTCTTTAAGTATGCCAACAATTGTCAGTTGCACCTTTGAAGGAGAGCTTTTGCAATACTTAAGACAGATTTCCGTTTATATCATGAATAAATGCCAAAAGATGTACATATCCTCAAGTCCCTTAGACTACCGCAACGCTTTGTTCTGCGGCCTACCAAGCAGCCTCCATTGGCAATCTGTATCCTATACAATAGATTCCAAGGTCATCTTAATGGTCTTTAAAGTGCTAAAGGAGTTGGCACCAATCTATCTTAGAGACTGCCTCGTTGATTATGTGCCTAGCAGGGCCTTTAGAACCTCTACCGCTTCTTTGCTGGTAATTCCCAAGATGAATGATAGGAGGAGCGGAGAAGCATTCTTCAGCTTTTTGGCCCCAAAACTGTGGAATTCCCTTCCACGGCATATTCGGGGACGAGAATCGGTCATTACTTTTCAAGGGGATCGTAAAATGCACCTTTTCAATCAGGCTTCTAATGCAACAAAATCACAGGAAGCAGTGTATTGTCATTTTTTTTGTTTGTTTTTTGACTGTTTTAAAATCATCTTTTAAAACGTATAATCCTGTTTTTATTTGTATTCCTTGTTATGTAAAGCACATTGAGCTGCACTTGTTTTTCTAAATGTGCTGTACAAATAAGTTGACTATTATATTATAACTATTACACAGCTTTGAGTGCTTTTGTGATCGGCCTGACCTCTAACGCAAGACCAGAATTTCTTTCAATTCAAACGACAGAAGCTGTCCTAGTATATGAGCAGGCGTGATTAGTTGGCCCTACAATAATCTTACATTCTTTTGAAAGCCAGAGTCTTAACATCACAAGTTGGAGGCAGGAATTGCACCGTTTGCTAATGTGGCTGTTGCTAAAGGTCAAGTGAGACCAGCTGACTTGCCTGCTTCATTCTTTCGCAGCGGCAATATCGTAGTCTATGAAGTCTATCTGAGACGTGATTATTGCTTGTTGAAAACTTAACCCAATACCCCGTCAGGATGACTTGAAATACAGTCAAGCTTGACAATTTTTGGTCGCCTCTGTAGAGGCTCTCCATGCTGTTGAAGAGAACCGGTCATTATTTTTCAAGGGGATCTTAAAAGGCACCTTTTCAATCAGGCTTCTAATGCAACAAAATCACAGGAAGCAGTGTATTGTCAGAGAACACGATAACATCCTTTACAACCCTTGGGCCAAGGTGAGGTTCCCAAAGAATTCCGTTTTCTAACAGGATTAGCAATGCGTGTTGTTTCCTGCTGTAGTGTTTCTAATATTGCTGAGAAATGATATACGGAGAAAGAATCGGGGGGTAAAACAAAGGAGAAAATATGGTGATTCAGACTGTTAATACAGAAGGTACTGAACCCCCTTGGTAAGTTGCATTATTACCTCTCAAGATGAAAACAAACGAGAAAAAATGGTGATTCAGACTGTTAATACAGAAGGTACTGAACCCCCTTGGTAAGTTGCATTATTACCTCTCAAGATGAAAACAAACGAGAAAAAATGGTGATTCAGACTGTTAATACAGAAGGTACTGAACCCCCTTGGTAAGTTGCATTATTACCTCTCAAGATGAAAACAAACGAGAAAAAATGGTGAATCAGACTGTTAATACAGAAGGTACTGAACCCCCTTGGTAAGTTGCATTATTACCTCTCAAGATGAAAACAAACGAGAAAAAATGGTGATTCAGACTGTTAATACAGAAGGTACTGAACCCCCTTGGTATGTTGCATTATTACCTCTCAAGATGAAAACAAACGAGAAAATATGGTGATTCAGACTGTTAATACAGAAGGTACTGAACCCCCTTGGTAAGTTGCATTATTACCTCTCATGATGACTTTGCCCAAGGCCCCAGTACGCTCTCCAATCGGTGACGCAAGCCCACATACTTGCAGGACAGACCGCGTGGCCTAATGGATAAGGCGTCTGACTTCGAATCAGAAGATTGAGGGTTCGAGTCCCTTCGTGGTCGTACGCGGTTGTAATTACATCTTGTTCAACCAATTACCTTGACAAATGGTTTATTGCGCTGCTCAGTCTAGTTGACATGAACGTCTTTAAGTATGCCAACAATTGTCAGTTGCACCTTTGAAGGAGAGCTTTTGCAATACTTAAGACAGATTTCCGTTTATATCATGAATAAATGCCAAAAGATGTACATATCCTCAAGTCCCTTAGACTACCGCAACGCTTTGTTCTGCGGCCTACCAAGCAGCCTCCATTGGCAATCTGTATCCTATACAATAGATTCCAAGGTCATCTTAATGGTCTTTAAAGTGCTAAAGGAGTTGGCACCAATCTATCTTAGAGACTGCCTCGTTGATTATGTGCCTATGTGCCTTCTTTGCTGGTAATTCCCAAGATGAATGATAGGAGGAGCGGAGAAGCATTCTTCAGCTTTTTGGCCCCAAAACTGTGGAATTCCCTTCCACGGCATATTCGGGGACGAGAATCGGTCATTACTTTTCAAGGGGATCGTAAAATGCACCTTTTCAATCAGGCTTCTAATGCAACAAAATCACAGGAAGCAGTGTATTGTCATTTTTTTTGTTTGTTTTTTGACTGTTTTAAAATCATCTTTTAAAACGTATAATCCTGTTTTTATTTGTATTCCTTGTTATGTAAAGCACATTGAGCTGCACTTGTTTTTCTAAATGTGCTGTACAAATAAGTTGACTATTATATTATAACTATTACACAGCTTTGAGTGCTTTTGTGATCGGCCTGACCTCTAACGCAAGACCAGAATTTCTTTCAATTCAAACGACAGAAGCTGTCCTAGTATATGAGCAGGCGTGATTAGTTGGCCCTACAATAATCTTACATTCTTTTGAAAGCCAGAGTCTTAACATCACAAGTTGGAGGCAGGAATTGCACCGTTTGCTATGTGGCTGTTGCTAAAGGTCAAGTGAGACCAGCTGACTTGCCTGCTTCATTCTTTCGCAGCGGCAATATCGTAGTCTATGAAGTCTATCTGAGACGTGATTATTGCTTGTTGAAAACTTAACCCAATACCCCGTCAGGATGACTTGAAATACAGTTAAGCTTGACAATTTTTGGTCGCCTCTGTAGAGGCTCTCCATGCTGTTGAAGAGAACCGGTCATTACTTTTTCAAGGGGATCTTAAAAGGCACCGTTTTCAATCAGGCTTCTAATGCAACAAAATCACAGGAAGCAGTGTATTGTCAGAGAACACGATAACATCCTTTACAACCCTTGGGCCAAGGTGAGGTTCCCAAAGAATTCCGTTTTCTAACAGGATTAGCAATGCGTGTTGTTTCCTGCTGTAGTGTTTCTAATATTGCTGAGAAATGATATACGGAGAAAGAATCGGGGGGTAAAATCAAAGGAGAAATATGGTGATTCAGACTGTTAATACAGAAGGTACTGAACCCCCTTGGTAAGTTGCATTATTACCTCTCAAGATGAAAACAAACGAGAAAAAATGGTGATTCAGACTGTTAATACAGAAGGTACTGAACCCCCTTGGTAAGTTGCATTATTACCTCTCAAGATGAAAACAAACGAGAAAAAATGGTGATTCAGACTGTTAATACAGAAGGTACTGAACCCCCTTGGTAAGTTGCATTATTACCTCTCAAGATGAAAACAAACGAGAAAAAATGGTGAATCAGACTGTTAATACAGAAGGTACTGAACCCCCTTGGTAAGTTGCATTATTACCTCTCAAGATGAAAACAAACGAGAAAAAATGGTGATTCAGACTGTTAATACAGAAGGTACTGAACCCCCTTGGTATGTTGCATTATTACCTCTCAAGATGAAAACAAACGAGAAAATATGGTGATTCAGACTGTTAATACAGAAGGTACTGAACCCCCTTGGTAAGTTGCATTATTACCTCTCATGATGACTTTGCCCAAGGCCCCAGTACGCTCTCCAATCGGTGACGCAAGCCCACATACTTGCAGGACAGACCGCGTGGCCTAATGGATAAGGCGTCTGACTTCGAATCAGAAGATTGAGGGTTCGAAGTCCCTTCGTGGTCGTACGCGGTTGTAATTACATCTTGTTCAACCAATTACCTTGACAAATGGTTTATTGCGCTGCTCAGTCTAGTTGACATGAACGTCTTTAAGTATGCCAACAATTGTCAGTTGCACCTTTGAAGGAGAGCTTTTGCAATACTTAAGACAGATTTCAGTTTATATCATGAATAAATGCCAAAAGATGTACATATCCTCAAGTCCCTTAGACTACCGCAACGCTTTGTTCTGCGGCCTACCAAGCAGCCTCCATTGGCAATCTGTATCCTATACAATAGATTCCAAGGTCATCTTAATGGTCTTTAAAGTGCTAAAGGAGTTGGCACCAATCTATCTTAGAGACTGCCTCGTTGATTATGTGCCTATGTGCCTTCTTTGCTGGTAATTCCCAAGATGAATGATAGGAGGAGCGGAGAAGCATTCTTCAGCTTTTTGGCCCCAAAACTGTGGAATTCCCTTCCACGGCATATTCGGGGACGAGAATCGGTCATTACTTTTCAAGGGGATCGTAAAATGCACCTTTTCAATCAGGCTTCTAATGCAACAAAATCACAGGAAGCAGTGTATTGTCATTTTTTTTGTTTGTTTTTTGACTGTTTTAAAATCATCTTTTAAAACGTATAATCCTGTTTTTATTTGTATTCCTTGTTATGTAAAGCACATTGAGCTGCACTTGTTTTTCTAAATGTGCTGTACAAATAAGTTGACTATTATATTATAACTATTACACAGCTTTGAGTGCTTTTGTGATCGGCCTGACCTCTAACGCAAGACCAGAATTTCTTTCAATTCAAACGACAGAAGCTGTCCTAGTATATGAGCAGGCGTGATTAGTTGGCCCTACAATAATCTTACATTCTTTTGAAAGCCAGAGTCTTAACATCACAAGTTGGAGGCAGGAATTGCACCGTTTGCTATGTGGCTGTTGCTAAAGGTCAAGTGAGACCAGCTGACTTGCCTGCTTCATTCTTTCGCAGCGGCAATATCGTAGTCTGTGAAGTCTATCTGAGACGTGATTATTGCTTGTTGAAAACTTAACCCAATACCCCGTCAGGATGACTTGAAATACAGTCAAGCTTGACAATTTTTGGTCGCCTCTGTAGAGGCTCTCCATGCTGTTGAAGAGAACCGGTCATTACTTTTCAAGGGGATCTTAAAAGGCACGTTTTCAATCAGGCTTCTAATGCAACAAAATCACAGGAAGCAGTGTATTGTCAGAGAACACGATAACATCCTTTACAACCCTTGGGCCAAGGTGAGGTTCCCAAAGAATTCCGTTTTCTAACAGGATTAGCAATGCGTGTTGTTTCCTGCTGTAGTGTTTCTAATATTGCTGAGAAATGATATACGGAGAAAGAATCGGGGGGTAAAATCAAAGGAGAAAATTATGGTGATTCAGACTGTTAATACAGAAGGTACTGAACCCCCTTGGTAAGTTGCATTATTACCTCTCAAGATGAAAACAAACGAGAAAAAATGGTGATTCAGACTGTTAATACAGAAGGTACTGAACCCCCTTGGTAAGTTGCATTATTACCTCTCAAGATGAAAACAAACGAGAAAAAATGGTGATTCAGACTGTTAATACAGAAGGTACTGAACCCCCTTGGTAAGTTGCATTATTACCTCTCAAGATGAAAACAAACGAGAAAAAATGGTGAATCAGACTGTTAATACAGAAGGTACTGAACCCCCTTGGTAAGTTGCATTATTACCTCTCAAGATGAAAACAAACGAGAAAAAATGGTGATTCAGACTGTTAATACAGAAGGTACTGAACCCCCTTGGTATGTTGCATTATTACCTCTCAAGATGAAAACAAACGAGAAAATATGGTGATTCAGACTGTTAATACAGAAGGTACTGAACCCCCTTGGTAAGTTGCATTATTACCTCTCATGATGACTTTGCCCAAGGCCCCAGTACGCTCTCCAATCGGTGACGCAAGCCCACATACTTGCAGGACAGACCGCGTGGCCTAATGGATAAGGCGTCTGACTTCGAATCAGAAGATTGAGGGTTCGAGTCCCTTCGTGGTCGTACGCGGTTGTAATTACATCTTGTTCAACCAATTACCTTGACAAATGGTTTATTGCGCTGCTCAGTCTAGTTGACATGAACGTCTTTAAGTATGCCAACAATTGTCAGTTGCACCTTTGAAGGAGAGCTTTTGCAATACTTAAGACAGATTTCAGTTTATATCATGAATAAATGCCAAAAGATGTACATATCCTCAAGTCCCTTAGACTACCGCAACGCTTTGTTCTGCGGCCTACCAAGCAGCCTCCATTGGCAATCTGTATCCTATACAATAGATTCCAAGGTCATCTTAATGGTCTTTAAAGTGCTAAAGGAGTTGGCACCAATCTATCTTAGAGACTGCCTCGTTGATTATGTGCCTATGTGCCTTCTTTGCTGGTAATTCCCAAGATGAATGATAGGAGGAGCGGAGAAGCATTCTTCAGCTTTTTGGCCCCAAAACTGTGGAATTCCCTTCCACGGCATATTCGGGGACGAGAATCGGTCATTACTTTTCAAGGGGATCGTAAAATGCACCTTTTCAATCAGGCTTCTAATGCAACAAAATCACAGGAAGCAGTGTATTGTCATTTTTTTTGTTTGTTTTTTGACTGTTTTAAAATCATCTTTTAAAACGTATAATCCTGTTTTTATTTGTATTCCTTGTTATGTAAAGCACATTGAGCTGCACTTGTTTTTCTAAATGTGCTGTACAAATAAGTTGACTATTATATTATAACTATTACACAGCTTTGAGTGCTTTTGTGATCGGCCTGACCTCTAACGCAAGACCAGAATTTCTTTCAATTCAAACGACAGAAGCTGTCCTAGTATATGAGCAGGCGTGATTAGTTGGCCCTACAATAATCTTACATTCTTTTGAAAGCCAGAGTCTTAACATCACAAGTTGGAGGCAGGAATTGCACCGTTTGCTATGTGGCTGTTGCTAAAGGTCAAGTGAGACCAGCTGACTTGCCTGCTTCATTCTTTCGCAGCGGCAATATCGTAGTCTGTGAAGTCTATCTGAGACGTGATTATTGCTTGTTGAAAACTTAACCCAATGCCCCGTCAGGATGACTTGAAATACAGTCAAGCTTGACAATTTTTGGTCGCCTCTGTAGAGGCTCTCCATGCTGTTGAAGAGAACCGGTCATTACTTTTCAAGGGGATCTTAAAAGGCACGTTTTCAATCAGGCTTCTAATGCAACAAAATCACAGGAAGCAGTGTATTGTCAGAGAACACGATAACATCCTTTACAACCCTTGGGCCAAGGTGAGGTTCCCAAAGAATTCCGTTTTCTAACAGGATTAGCAATGCGTGTTGTTTCCTGCTGTAGTGTTTCTAATATTGCTGAGAAATGATATACGGAGAAAGAATCGGGGGGTAAATCAAAGGAGAAAATATGGTGATTCAGACTGTTAATACAGAAGGTACTGAACCCCCTTGGTAAGTTGCATTATTACCTCTCAAGATGAAAACAAACGAGAAAAAATGGTGATTCAGACTGTTAATACAGAAGGTACTGAACCCCCTTGGTAAGTTGCATTATTACCTCTCAAGATGAAAACAAACGAGAAAAAATGGTGATTCAGACTGTTAATACAGAAGGTACTGAACCCCCTTGGTAAGTTGCATTATTACCTCTCAAGATGAAAACAAACGAGAAAAAATGGTGAATCAGACTGTTAATACAGAAGGTACTGAACCCCCTTGGTAAGTTGCATTATTACCTCTCAAGATGAAAACAAACGAGAAAAAATGGTGATTCAGACTGTTAATACAGAAGGTACTGAACCCCCTTGGTATGTTGCATTATTACCTCTCAAGATGAAAACAAACGAGAAAAAATGGTGATTCAGACTGTTAATACAGAAGGTACTGAACCCCCTTGGTAAGTTGCATTATTACCTCTCATGATGACTTTGCCCAAGGCCCCAGTACGCTCTCCAATCGGTGACGCAAGCCCACATACTTGCAGGACAGACCGCGTGGCCTAATGGATAAGGCGTCTGACTTCGAATCAGAAGATTGAGGGTTCGAGTCCCTTCGTGGTCGTACGCAGTTGTAATTACATCTTGTTCAACCAATTACCTTGACAAATGGTTTATTGCGCTGCTCAGTCTAGTTGACATGAACGTCTTTAAGTATGCCAACAATTGTCAGTTGCACCTTTGAAGGAGAGCTTTTGCAATACTTAAGACAGATTTCCGTTTATATCATGAATAAATGCCAAAAGATGTACATATCCTCAAGTCCCTTAGACTACCGCAACGCTTTGTTCTGCGGCCTACCAAGCAGCCTCCATTGGCAATCTGTATCCTATACAATAGATTCCAAGGTCATCTTAATGGTCTTTAAAGTGCTAAAGGAGTTGGCACCAATCTATCTTAGAGACTGCCTCGTTGATTATGTGCCTATGTGCCTTCTTTGCTGGTAATTCCCAAGATGAATGATAGGAGGAGCGGAGAAGCATTCTTCAGCTTTTTGGCCCCAAAACTGTGGAATTCCCTTCCACGGCATATTCGGGGACGAGAATCGGTCATTACTTTTCAAGGGGATCGTAAAATGCACCTTTTCAATCAGGCTTCTAATGCAACAAAATCACAGGAAGCAGTGTATTGTCATTTTTTTTGTTTGTTTTTTGACTGTTTTAAAATCATCTTTTAAAACGTATAATCCTGTTTTTATTTGTATTCCTTGTTATGTAAAGCACATTGAGCTGCACTTGTTTTTCTAAATGTGCTGTACAAATAAGTTGACTATTATATTATAACTATTACACAGCTTTGAGTGCTTTTGTGATCGGCCTGACCTCTAACGCAAGACCAGAATTTCTTTCAATTCAAACGACAGAAGCTGTCCTAGTATATGAGCAGGCGTGATTAGTTGGCCCTACAATAATCTTACATTCTTTTGAAAGCCAGAGTCTTAACATCACAAGTTGGAGGCAGGAATTGCACCGTTTGCTATGTGGCTGTTGCTAAAGGTCAAGTGAGACCAGCTGACTTGCCTGCTTCATTCTTTCGCAGCGGCAATATCGTAGTCTGTGAAGTCTATCTGAGACGTGATTATTGCTTGTTGAAAACTTAACCCAATGCCCCGTCAGGATGACTTGAAATACAGTTAAGCTTGACAATTTTTGGTCGCCTCTGTAGAGGCTCTCCATGCTGTTGAAGAGAACCGGTCATTATTTTTCAAGGGGATCATAAAAGGCACCTTTTCAATCAGGCTTCTAATGCAACAAAATCACAGGAAGCAGTGTATTGTCAGAGAACACGATAACATCCTTTACAACCCTTGGGCCAAGGTGAGGTTCCCAAAGAATTCCGTTTTATACAGGATTAGCAATGCGTGTTGTTTCCTGCTGTAGTGTTTCTAATATTGCTGAGAAATGATATACGGAGAAAGAATCGGGGGGTAAATCAAAGGAGAAAATTATGGTGATTCAGACTGTTAATACAGAAGGTACTGAACCCCCTTGGTAAGTTGCATTATTACCTCTCAAGATGAAAACAAACGAGAAAAAATGGTGATTCAGACTGTTAATACAGAAGGTACTGAACCCCCTTGGTAAGTTGCATTATTACCTCTCAAGATGAAAACAAACGAGAAAAAATGGTGATTCAGACTGTTAATACAGAAGGTACTGAACCCCCTTGGTAAGTTGCATTATTACCTCTCAAGATGAAAACAAACGAGAAAAAATGGTGAATCAGACTGTTAATACAGAAGGTACTGAACCCCCTTGGTAAGTTGCATTATTACCTCTCAAGATGAAAACAAACGAGAAAATATGGTGATTCAGACTGTTAATACAGAAGGTACTGAACCCCCTTGGTAAGTTGCATTATTACCTCTCATGATGACTTTGCCCAAGGCCCCAGTACGCTCTCCAATCGGTGACGCAAGCCCACATACTTGCAGGACAGACCGCGTGGCCTAATGGATAAGGCGTCTGACTTCGAATCAGAAGATTGAGGGTTCGAGTCCCTTCGTGGTCGTACGCGGTTGTAATTACATCTTGTTCAACCAATTACCTTGACAAATGGTTTATTGCGCTGCTCAGTCTAGTTGACATGAACGTCTTTAAGTATGCCAACAATTGTCAGTTGCACCTTTGAAGGAGAGCTTTTGCAATACTTAAGACAGATTTCCGTTTATATCATGAATAAATGCCAAAAGATGTACATATCCTCAAGTCCCTTAGACTACCGCAACGCTTTGTTCTGCGGCCTACCAAGCAGCCTCCATTGGCAATCTGTATCCTATACAATAGATTCCAAGGTCATCTTAATGGTCTTTAAAGTGCTAAAGGAGTTGGCACCAATCTATCTTAGAGACTGCCTCGTTGATTATGTGCCTAGCAGGGCCTTTAGAACCTCTACCGCTTCTTTGCTGGTAATTCCCAAGATGAATGATAGGAGGAGCGGAGAAGCATTCTTCAGCTTTTTGGCCCCAAAACTGTGGAATTCCCTTCCACGGCATATTCGGGGACGAGAATCGGTCATTACTTTTCAAGGGGATCGTAAAATGCACCTTTTCAATCAGGCTTCTAATGCAACAAAATCACAGGAAGCAGTGTATTGTCATTTTTTTTGTTTGTTTTTTGACTGTTTTAAAATCATCTTTTAAAACGTATAATCCTGTTTTTATTTGTATTCCTTGTTATGTAAAGCACATTGAGCTGCACTTGTTTTTCTAAATGTGCTGTACAAATAAGTTGACTATTATATTATAACTATTACACAGCTTTGAGTGCTTTTGTGATCGGCCTGACCTCTAACGCAAGACCAGAATTTCTTTCAATTCAAACGACAGAAGCTGTCCTAGTATATGAGCAGGCGTGATTAGTTGGCCCTACAATAATCTTACATTCTTTTGAAAGCCAGAGTCTTAACATCACAAGTTGGAGGCAGGAATTGCACCGTTTGCTAATGTGGCTGTTGCTAAAGGTCAAGTGAGACCAGCTGACTTGCCTGCTTCATTCTTTCGCAGCGGCAATATCGTAGTCTATGAAGTCTATCTGAGACGTGATTATTGCTTGTTGAAAACTTAACCCAATACCCCGTCAGGATGACTTGAAATACAGTCAAGCTTGACAATTTTTGGTCGCCTCTGTAGAGGCTCTCCATGCTGTTGAAGAGAACCGGTCATTATTTTTCAAGGGGATCTTAAAAGGCACCTTTTCAATCAGGCTTCTAATGCAACAAAATCACAGGAAGCAGTGTATTGTCAGAGAACACGATAACATCCTTTACAACCCTCGGGCGAAGGTGAGGTTCCCAAAGAATTCCGTTTTCTAACAGAATTAGCAATGCGTGTTGTTTCCTGCTGTAGTGTTTCTAATATTGCTGAGAAATGATATACGGAGAAAGAATCGGGGGGTAAAACAAAGGAGAAAATATGGTGATTCAGACTGTTAATACAGAAGGTACTGAACCCCCTTGGTAAGTTGCATTATTACCTCTCAAGATGAAAACAAACGAGAAAAAATGGTGATTCAGACTGTTAATACAGAAGGTACTGAACCCCCTTGGTAAGTTGCATTATTACCTCTCAAGATGAAAACAAACGAGAAAAAATGGTGATTCAGACTGTTAATACAGAAGGTACTGAACCCCCTTGGTAAGTTGCATTATTACCTCTCAAGATGAAAACAAACGAGAAAAAATGGTGAATCAGACTGTTAATACAGAAGGTACTGAACCCCCTTGGTAAGTTGCATTATTACCTCTCAAGATGAAAACAAACGAGAAAAAATGGTGATTCAGACTGTTAATACAGAAGGTACTGAACCCCCTTGGTATGTTGCATTATTACCTCTCAAGATGAAAACAAACGAGAAAATATGGTGATTCAGACTGTTAATACAGAAGGTACTGAACCCCCTTGGTAAGTTGCATTATTACCTCTCATGATGACTTTGCCCAAGGCCCCAGTACGCTCTCCAATCGGTGACGCAAGCCCACATACTTGCAGGACAGACCGCGTGGCCTAATGGATAAGGCGTCTGACTTCGAATCAGAAGATTGAGGGTTCGAGTCCCTTCGTGGTCGTACGCGGTTGTAATTACATCTTGTTCAACCAATTACCTTGACAAATGGTTTATTGCGCTGCTCAGTCTAGTTGACATGAACGTCTTTAAGTATGCCAACAATTGTCAGTTGCACCTTTGAAGGAGAGCTTTTGCAATACTTAAGACAGATTTCCGTTTATATCATGAATAAATGCCAAAAGATGTACATATCCTCAAGTCCCTTAGACTACCGCAACGCTTTGTTCTGCGGCCTACCAAGCAGCCTCCATTGGCAATCTGTATCCTATACAATAGATTCCAAGGTCATCTTAATGGTCTTTAAAGTGCTAAAGGAGTTGGCACCAATCTATCTTAGAGACTGCCTCGTTGATTATGTGCCTATGTGCCTTCTTTGCTGGTAATTCCCAAGATGAATGATAGGAGGAGCGGAGAAGCATTCTTCAGCTTTTTGGCCCCAAAACTGTGGAATTCCCTTCCACGGCATATTCGGGGACGAGAATCGGTCATTACTTTTCAAGGGGATCGTAAAATGCACCTTTTCAATCAGGCTTCTAATGCAACAAAATCACAGGAAGCAGTGTATTGTCCATTTTTTTTGTTTGTTTTTTGACTGTTTTAAAATCATCTTTTAAAACGTATAATCCTGTTTTTATTTGTATTCCTTGTTATGTAAAGCACATTGAGCTGCACTTGTTTTTCTAAATGTGCTGTACAAATAAGTTGACTATTATATTATAACTATTACACAGCTTTGAGTGCTTTTGTGATCGGCCTGACCTCTAACGCAAGACCAGAATTTCTTTCAATTCAAACGACAGAAGCTGTCCTAGTATATGAGCAGGCGTGATTAGTTGGCCCTACAATAATCTTACATTCTTTTGAAAGCCAGAGTCTTAACATCACAAGTTGGAGGCAGGAATTGCACCGTTTGCTATGTGGCTGTTGCTAAAGGTCAAGTGAGACCAGCTGACTTGCCTGCTTCATTCTTTCGCAGCGGCAATATCGTAGTCTATGAAGTCTATCTGAGACGTGATTATTGCTTGTTGAAAACTTAACCCAATGCCCCGTCAGGATGACTTGAAATACAGTCAAGCTTGACAATTTTTGGTCGCCTCTGTAGAGGCTCTCCATGCTGTTGAAGAGAACCGGTCATTACTTTTCAAGGGGATCTTAAAAGGCACGTTTTCAATCAGGCTTCTAATGCAACAAAATCACAGGAAGCAGTGTATTGTCAGAGAACACGATAACATCCTTTACAACCCTTGGGCCAAGGTGAGGTTCCCAAAGAATTCCGTTTTCTAACAGGATTAGCAATGCGTGTTGTTTCCTGCTGTAGTGTTTCTAATATTGCTGAGAAATGATATACGGAGAAAGAATCGGGGGGTAAATCAAAGGAGAAATTATGGTGATTCAGACTGTTAATACAGAAGGTACTGAACCCCCTTGGTAAGTTGCATTATTACCTCTCAAGATGAAAACAAACGAGAAAAAATGGTGATTCAGACTGTTAATACAGAAGGTACTGAACCCCCTTGGTAAGTTGCATTATTACCTCTCAAGATGAAAACAAACGAGAAAAAATGGTGATTCAGACTGTTAATACAGAAGGTACTGAACCCCCTTGGTAAGTTGCATTATTACCTCTCAAGATGAAAACAAACGAGAAAAAATGGTGAATCAGACTGTTAATACAGAAGGTACTGAACCCCCTTGGTAAGTTGCATTATTACCTCTCAAGATGAAAACAAACGAGAAAAAATGGTGATTCAGACTGTTAATACAGAAGGTACTGAACCCCCTTGGTATGTTGCATTATTACCTCTCAAGATGAAAACAAACGAGAAAATATGGTGATTCAGACTGTTAATACAGAAGGTACTGAACCCCCTTGGTAAGTTGCATTATTACCTCTCATGATGACTTTGCCCAAGGCCCCAGTACGCTCTCCAATCGGTGACGCAAGCCCACATACTTGCAGGACAGACCGCGTGGCCTAATGGATAAGGCGTCTGACTTCGAATCAGAAGATTGAGGGTTCGAGTCCCTTCGTGGTCGTACGCGGTTGTAATTACATCTTGTTCAACCAATTACCTTGACAAATGGTTTATTGCGCTGCTCAGTCTAGTTGACATGAACGTCTTTAAGTATGCCAACAATTGTCAGTTGCACCTTTGAAGGAGAGCTTTTGCAATACTTAAGACAGATTTCCGTTTATATCATGAATAAATGCCAAAAGATGTACATATCCTCAAGTCCCTTAGACTACCGCAACGCTTTGTTCTGCGGCCTACCAAGCAGCCTCCATTGGCAATCTGTATCCTATACAATAGATTCCAAGGTCATCTTAATGGTCTTTAAAGTGCTAAAGGAGTTGGCACCAATCTATCTTAGAGACTGCCTCGTTGATTATGTGCCTATAGGGCCTTTAGAACCTCTACCGCTCTTTGCTGGTAATTCCCAAGATGAATGATAGGAGGAGCGGAGAAGCATTCTTCAGCTTTTTGGCCCCAAAACTGTGGAATTCCCTTCCACGGCATATTCGGGGACGAGAATCGGTCATTACTTTTCAAGGGGATCGTAAAATGCACCTTTTCAATCAGGCTTCTAATGCAACAAAATCACAGGAAGCAGTGTATTGTCATTTTTTTTGTTTGTTTTTTGACTGTTTTAAAATCATCTTTTAAAACGTATAATCCTGTTTTTATTTGTATTCCTTGTTATGTAAAGCACATTGAGCTGCACTTGTTTTTCTAAATGTGCTGTACAAATAAGTTGACTATTATATTATAACTATTACACAGCTTTGAGTGCTTTTGTGATCGGCCTGACCTCTAACGCAAGACCAGAATTTCTTTCAATTCAAACGACAGAAGCTGTCCTAGTATATGAGCAGGCGTGATTAGTTGGCCCTACAATAATCTTACATTCTTTTGAAAGCCAGAGTCTTAACATCACAAGTTGGAGGCAGGAATTGCACCGTTTGCTATGTGGCTGTTGCTAAAGGTCAAGTGAGACCAGCTGACTTGCCTGCTTCATTCTTTCGCAGCGGCAATATCGTAGTCTAGTGAAGTCTATCTGAGACGTGATTATTGCTTGTTGAAAACTTAACCCAATGCCCCGTCAGGATGACTTGAAATACAGTCAAGCTTGACAATTTTTGGTCGCCTCTGTAGAGGCTCTCCATGCTGTTGAAGAGAACCGGTCATTACTTTTCAAGGGGATCTTAAAAGGCACGTTTTCAATCAGGCTTCTAATGCAACAAAATCACAGGAAGCAGTGTATTGTCAGAGAACACGATAACATCCTTTACAACCCTTGGGCCAAGGTGAGGTTCCCAAAGAATTCCGTTTTCTAACAGGATTAGCAATGCGTGTTGTTTCCTGCTGTAGTGTTTCTAATATTGCTGAGAAATGATATACGGAGAAAGAATCGGGGGGTAAATCAAAGGAGAAATTATGGTGATTCAGACTGTTAATACAGAAGGTACTGAACCCCCTTGGTAAGTTGCATTATTACCTCTCAAGATGAAAACAAACGAGAAAAAATGGTGATTCAGACTGTTAATACAGAAGGTACTGAACCCCCTTGGTAAGTTGCATTATTACCTCTCAAGATGAAAACAAACGAGAAAAAATGGTGATTCAGACTGTTAATACAGAAGGTACTGAACCCCCTTGGTAATGTTGCATTATTACCTCTCAAGATGAAAACAAACGAGAAAATATGGTGAATTCAGACTGTTAATACAGAAGGTACTGAACCCCCTTGGTAAGTTGCATTATTAGCTCTCAAGATGAAAACAAACGAGAAAAAATGGTGATTCAGACTGTTAATACAGAAGGTACTGAACCCCCTTGGTAAGTTGCATTATTACCTCTCAAGATGAAAACAAACGAGAAAAAATGGTGATTCAGACTGTTAATACAGAAGGTACTGAACCCCCTTGGTATGTTGCATTATTACCTCTCAAGATGAAAACAAACGAGAAAATATGGTGATTCAGACTGTTAATACAGAAGGTACTGAACCCCCTTGGTAAGTTGCATTATTACCTCTCATGATGACTTTGCCCAAGGCCCCAGTACGCTCTCCAATCGGTGACGCAAGCCCACATACTTGCAGGACAGACCGCGTGGCCTAATGGATAAGGCGTCTGACTTCGAATCAGAAGATTGAGGGTTCGAGTCCCTTCGTGGTCGTACGCGGTTGTAATTACATCTTGTTCAACCAATTACCTTGACAAATGGTTTATTGCGCTGCTCAGTCTAGTTGACATGAACGTCTTTAAGTATGCCAACAATTGTCAGTTGCACCTTTGAAGGAGAGCTTTTGCAATACTTAAGACAGATTTCCGTTTATATCATGAATAAATGCCAAAAGATGTACATATCCTCAAGTCCCTTAGACTACCGCAACGCTTTGTTCTGCGGCCTACCAAGCAGCCTCCATTGGCAATCTGTATCCTATACAATAGATTCCAAGGTCATCTTAATGGTCTTTAAAGTGCTAAAGGAGTTGGCACCAATCTATCTTAGAGACTGCCTCGTTGATTATGTGCCTAGCAGGGCCTTTAGAACCTCTACCGCTTCTTTGCTGGTAATTCCCAAGATGAATGATAGGAGGAGCGGAGAAGCATTCTTCAGCTTTTTGGCCCCAAAACTGTGGAATTCCCTTCCACGGCATATTCGGGGACGAGAATCGGTCATTACTTTTCAAGGGGATCGTAAAATGCACCTTTTCAATCAGGCTTCTAATGCAACAAAATCACAGGAAGCAGTGTATTGTCATTTTTTTTGTTTGTTTTTTGACTGTTTTAAAATCATCTTTTAAAACGTATAATCCTGTTTTTATTTGTATTCCTTGTTATGTAAAGCACATTGAGCTGCACTTGTTTTTCTAAATGTGCTGTACAAATAAGTTGACTATTATATTATAACTATTACACAGCTTTGAGTGCTTTTGTGATCGGCCTGACCTCTAACGCAAGACCAGAATTTCTTTCAATTCAAACGACAGAAGCTGTCCTAGTATATGAGCAGGCGTGATTAGTTGGCCCTACAATAATCTTACATTCTTTTGAAAGCCAGAGTCTTAACATCACAAGTTGGAGGCAGGAATTGCACCGTTTGCTATGTGGCTGTTGCTAAAGGTCAAGTGAGACCAGCTGACTTGCCTGCTTCATTCTTTCGCAGCGGCAATATCGTAGTCTATGAAGTCTATCTGAGACGTGATTATTGCTTGTTGAAAACTTAACCCAATGCCCCGTCAGGATGACTTGAAATACAGTCAAGCTTGACAATTTTTGGTCGCCTCTGTAGAGGCTCTCCATGCTGTTGAAGAGAACCGGTCATTACTTTTCAAGGGGATCTTAAAAGGCACGTTTTCAATCAGGCTTCTAATGCAACAAAATCACAGGAAGCAGTGTATTGTCAGAGAACACGATAACATCCTTTACAACCCTTGGGCCAAGGTGAGGTTCCCAAAGAATTCCGTTTTCTAACAGGATTAGCAATGCGTGTTGTTTCCTGCTGTAGTGTTTCTAATATTGCTGAGAAATGATATACGGAGAAAGAATCGGGGGGTAAATCAAAGGAGAAATTATGGTGATTCAGACTGTTAATACAGAAGGTACTGAACCCCTTGGTAAGTTGCATTATTACCTCTCAAGATGAAAACAAACGAGAAAAAATGGTGATTCAGACTGTTAATACAGAAGGTACTGAACCCCCTTGGTAAGTTGCATTATTACCTCTCAAGATGAAAACAAACGAGAAAAAATGGTGATTCAGACTGTTAATACAGAAGGTACTGAACCCCCTTGGTAAGTTGCATTACTACCTCTCAAGATGAAAACAAACGAGAAAAAATGGTGAATCAGACTGTTAATACAGAAGGTACTGAACCCCCTTGGTAAGTTGCATTATTACCTCTCAAGATGAAAACAAACGAGAAAATATGGTGATTCAGACTGTTAATACAGAAGGTACTGAACCCCCTTGGTAAGTTGCATTATTACCTCTCATGATGACTTTGCCCAAGGCCCCAGTACGCTCTCCAATCGGTGACGCAAGCCCACATACTTGCAGGACAGACCGCGTGGCCTAATGGATAAGGCGTCTGACTTCGAATCAGAAGATTGAGGGTTCGAGTCCCTTCGTGGTCGTACGCGGTTGTAATTACATCTTGTTCAACCAATTACCTTGACAAATGGTTTATTGCGCTGCTCAGTCTAGTTGACATGAACGTCTTTAAGTATGCCAACAATTGTCAGTTGCACCTTTGAAGGAGAGCTTTTGCAATACTTAAGACAGATTTCCGTTTATATCATGAATAAATGCCAAAAGATGTACATATCCTCAAGTCCCTTAGACTACCGCAACGCTTTGTTCTGCGGCCTACCAAGCAGCCTCCATTGGCAATCTGTATCCTATACAATAGATTGTAAGGTCATCTTAATGGTCTTTGAAGCGCTAAAGGAGTTGGCACCAACCTATCTCAGAGACTGCCTCTTTAATTTTGTACCTGGCAGGGCCCTTAAAACCTCTACATCTACCGCTTTACTGGTAATTCCCAAGGTGAATTATAAGAGGAGTGGAGAAGCATTCTTCAGCTTTTTGGCCCCAAAACTGTGGAATTCCCTTCCACGGCATATTCGGGGACGAGAATCGGTCATTACTTTTCAAGGGGATCGTAAAATGCACCTTTTCAATCAGGCTTCTAATGCAACAAAATCACAGGAAGCAGTGTATTGTCATTTTTTTTGTTTGTTTTTTGACTGTTTTAAAATCATCTTTTAAAACGTATAATCCTGTTTTTATTTGTATTCCTTGTTATGTAAAGCACATTGAGCTGCACTTGTTTTTCTAAATGTGCTGTACAAATAAGTTGACTATTATATTATAACTATTACACAGCTTTGAGTGCTTTTGTGATCGGCCTGACCTCTAACGCAAGACCAGAATTTCTTTCAATTCAAACGACAGAAGCTGTCCTAGTATATGAGCAGGCGTGATTAGTTGGCCCTACAATAATCTTACATTCCTTTGAAAGCCAGAGTCTTAACATCACAAGTTGGAGGCAGGAATTGCACCGTTTGCTATGTGGCTGTTGCTAAAGGTCAAGTGAGACCAGCTGACTTGCCTGCTTCATTCTTTCGCAGCGGCAATATCGTAGTCTATGAAGTCTATCTGAGACGTGATTATTGCTTGTTGAAAACTTAACCCAATGCCCCGTCAGGATGACTTGAAATACAGTCAAGCTTGACAATTTTTGGTCGCCTCTGTAGAGGCTCTCCATGCTGTTGAAGAGAACCGGTCATTACTTTTCAAGGGGATCTTAAAAGGCACCTTTTCAATCAGGCTTCTAATGCAACAAAATCACAGGAAGCAGTGTATTGTCAGAGAACACGATAACATCCTTTACAACCCTTGGGCCAAGGTGAGGTTCCCAAAGAATTCCGTTTTCTAACAGGATTAGCAATGCGTGTTGTTTCCTGCTGTAGTGTTTCTAATATTGCTGAGAAATGATATACGGAGAAAGAATCGGGGGGTAAATCAAAGGAGAAATTATGGTGATTCAGACTGTTAATACAGAAGGTACTGAACCCCCTTGGTATGTTGCATTATTACCTCTCAAGATGAAAACAAAGGAGAAAATATGGTGATTCAGACTGTTAATACAGAAGGTACTGAACCCCCTTGGTAAGTTGCATTATTACCTCTCATGATGACTTTGCCCAAGGCCCCAGTACGCTCTCCAATCGGTGACGCAAGCCCACATACTTGCAGGACAGACCGCGTGGCCTAATGGATAAGGCGTCTGACTTCGAATCAGAAGATTGAGGGTTCGAGTCCCTTCGTGGTCGTACGCGGTTGTAATTACATCTTGTTCAACCAATTACCTTGACAAATGGTTTATTGCGCTGCTCAGTCTAGTTGACATGAACGTCTTTAAGTATGCCAACAATTGTCAGTTGCACCTTTGAAGGAGAGCTTTTGCAATACTTAAGACAGATTTCCGTTTATATCATGAATAAATGCCAAAAGATGTACATATCCTCAAGTCCCTTAGACTACCGCAACGCTTTGTTCTGCGGCCTACCAAGCAGCCTCCATTGGCAATCTGTATCCTATACAATAGATTCCAAGGTCATCTTAATGGTCTTTAAAGTGCTAAAGGAGTTGGCACCAATCTATCTTAGAGACTGCCTCGTTGATTATGTGCCTAGCAGGGCCTTTAGAACCTCTACCGCTTCTTTGCTGGTAAGTCCCAAGATGAATGATAGGAGGAGCGGAGAAGCATTCTTCAGCTTTTTGACCCCAAAACTGTGGAATTCCCTTCCACGGCATATTCGGGGACGAGAATCGGTCATTACTTTTCAAGGGGATCGTAAAATGCACCTTTTCAATCAGGCTTCTAATGCAACAAAATCACAGGAAGCAGTGTATTGTCATTTTTTTTGTTTGTTTTTTGACTGTTTTAAAATCATCTTTTAAAACGTATAATCCTGTTTTTATTTGTATTCCTTGTTATGTAAAGCACATTGAGCTGCACTTGTTTTTCTAAATGTGCTGTACAAATAAGTTGACTATTATATTATAACTATTACACAGCTTTGAGTGCTTTTGTGATCGGCCTGACCTCTAACGCAAGACCAGAATTTCCCTCAATTCAAACGACAGAAGCTGTCCTAGTATATGAGCAGGCGTGATTAGTTGGCCCTACAATAATCTTAGATTCCTTTGAAAGCCAGAGTCTTAACATCACAAGTTGGAGGCAGGAATTGCACCGTTTGCTATGTGGCTGTTGCTAAAGGTCAAGTGAGACCAGCTGACTTGCCTGCTTCATTCTTTCGCAGCGGCAATATCGTAGTCTATGAAGTCTATCTGAGACGTGATTATTGCTTGTTGAAAACTTAACCCAATACCCCGTCAGGATGACTTGAAATACAGTCAAGCTTGACAATTTTTGGTCGCCTCTGTAGAGGCTCTCCATGCTGTTGAAGAGAACCGGTCATTACTTTTCAAGGGGATCTTAAAAGGCACCTTTTCAATCAGGCTTCTAATGCAACAAAATCACAGGAAGCAGTGTATTGTCAGAGAACACGATAACATCCTTTACAACCCTTGGGCCAAGGTGAGGTTCCCAAAGAATTCCGTTTTCTAACAGGATTAGCAATGCGTGTTGTTTCCTGCTGTAGTGTTTCTAATATTGCTGAGAAATGATATACGGAGAAAGAATCGGGGGGTAAAATCAAAGGAGAAAATATGGTGATTCAGACTGTTAATACAGAAGGTACTGAACCCCCTTGGTAAGTTGCATTATTACCTCTCAAGATGAAAACAAACGAGAAAAAATGGTGATTCAGACTGTTAATACAGAAGGTACTGAACCCCCTTGGTAAGTTGCATTATTACCTCTCAAGATGAAAACAAACGAGAAAAAATGGTGATTCAGACTGTTAATACAGAAGGTACTGAACCCCCTTGGTAAGTTGCATTATTACCTCTCAAGATGAAACACAAACGAGAAAAAATGGTGATTCAGACTGTTAATACAGAAGGTACTGAACCCCCTTGGTAAGTTGCATTATTACCTCTCAAGATGAAAACAAACGAGAAAAAATGGTGATTCAGACTGTTAATACAGAAGGTACTGAACCCCCTTGGTATGTTGCATTATTACCTCTCAAGATGAAAACAAACGAGAAAATTGGTGATTCAGACTGTTAATACAGAAGGTACTGAACCCCCTTGGTAAGTTGCATTATTACCTCTCATGATGACTTTGCCCAAGGCCCAGTACGCTCTCCAATCGGTGACGCAAGCCCACATACTTGCAGGACAGACCGCGTGGCCTAATGGATAAGGCGTCTGACTTCGAATCAGAAGATTGAGGGTTCGAGTCCCTTCGTGGTCGTACGCGGTTGTAATTACATCTTGTTCAACCAATTACCTTGACAAATGGTTTATTGCGCTGCTCAGTCTAGTTGACATGAACGTCTTTAAGTATGCCAACAATTGTCAGTTGCACCTTTGAAGGAGAGCTTTTGCAATACTTAAGACAGATTTCCGTTTATATCATGAATAAATGCCAAAAGATGTACATATCCTCAAGTCCCTTAGACTACCGCAACGCTTTGTTCTGCGGCCTACCAAGCAGCCTCCATTGGCAATCTGTATCCTATACAATAGATTCCAAGGTCATCTTAATGGTCTTTAAAGTGCTAAAGGAGTTGGCACCAATCTATCTTAGAGACTGCCTCGTTGATTATGTGCCTAGCAGGGCCTTTAGAACCTCTACCGCTTCTTTGCTGGTAATTCCCAAGATGAATGATAGGAGGAGCGGAGAAGCATTCTTCAGCTTTTTGGCCCCAAAACTGTGGAATTCCCTTCCACGGCATATTCGGGGACGAGAATCGGTCATTACTTTTCAAGGGGATCGTAAAATGCACCTTTTCAATCAGGCTTCTAATGCAACAAAATCACAGGAAGCAGTGTATTGTCATTTTTTTTGTTTGTTTTTTGACTGTTTTAAAATCATCTTTTAAAACGTATAATCCTGTTTTTATTTGTATTCCTTGTTATGTAAAGCACATTGAGCTGCACTTGTTTTTCTAAATGTGCTGTACAAATAAGTTGACTATTATATTATAACTATTACACAGCTTTGAGTGCTTTTGTGATCGGCCTGACCTCTAACGCAAGACCAGAATTTCCTTCAATTCAAACGACAGAAGCTGTCCTAGTATATGAGCAGGCGTGATTAGTTGGCCCTACAATAATCTTAGATTCCTTTGAAAGCCAGAGTCTTAACATCACAAGTTGGAGGCAGGAATTGCACCGTTTGCTATGTGGCTGTTGCTAAAGGTCAAGTGAGACCAGCTGACTTGCCTGCTTCATTCTTTCGCAGCGGCAATATCGTAGTCTATGAAGTCTATCTGAGACGTGATTATTGCTTGTTGAAAACTTAACCCAATGCCCCGTCAGGATGACTTGAAATACAGTCAAGCTTGACAATTTTTGGTCGCCTCTGTAGAGGCTCTCCATGCTGTTGAAGAGAACCGGTCATTATTTTTTCAAGGGGATCTTAAAAGGCACCTTTTCAATCAGGCTTCTAATGCAACAAAATCACAGGAAGCAGTGTATTGTCAGAGAACACGATAACATCCTTTACAACCCTTGGGCCAAGGTGAGGTTCCCAAAGAATTCCGTTTTCTAACAGGATTAGCAATGCGTGTTGTTTCCTGCTGTAGTGTTTCTAATATTGCTGAGAAATGATATACGGAGAAAGAATCGGGGGGTAAACAAAGGAGAAAATATGGTGATTCAGACTGTTAATACAGAAGGTACTGAACCCCCTTGGTAAGTTGCATTATTACCTCTCAAGATGAAAACAAACGAGAAAAAATGGTGAATCAGACTGTTAATACAGAAGGTACTGAACCCCCTTGGTAAGTTGCATTATTACCTCTCAAGATGAAAACAAACGAGAAAAAATGGTGATTCAGACTGTTAATACAGAAGGTACTGAACCCCCTTGGTAAGTTGCATTATTACCTCTCAAGATGAAAACAAACGAGAAAAAATGGTGAATCAGACTGTTAATACAGAAGGTACTGACCCCCTTGGTAGTTGCATTATTACCTCTCAAGATGAAAACCAACGAGAAAATATGGTGATTCAGACTGTTAATACAGAAGGTACTGAACCCCCTTGGTAAGTTGCATTATTACCTCTCATGATGACTTTGCCCAAGGCCCCAGTGCGCTCTCCAATCGGTGACGCAAGCCCACATACTTGCAGGACAGACCGCGTGGCCTAATGGATAAGGCGTCTGACTTCGAATCAGAAGATTGAGGGTTCGAGTCCCTTCGTGGTCGTACGCGGTTGTAATTACATCTTGTTCAACCAATTACCTTGACAAATGGTTTATTGCGCTGCTCAGTCTAGTTGACATGAACGTCTTTAAGTATGCCAACAATTGTCAGTTGCACCTTTGAAGGAGAGCTTTTGCAATACTTAAGACAGATTTCCGTTTATATCATGAATAAATGCCAAAAGATGTACATATCCTCAAGTCCCTTAGACTACCGCAACACTTTGTTCTGCGGCCTACCAAGCAGCCTCCATTGGCAATCTGTATCCTATACAATAGATTCCAAGGTCATCTTAATGGTCTTTAAAGTGCTAAAGGAGTTGGCACCAATCTATCTTAGAGACTGCCTCGTTGATTATGTGCCTAGCAGGGCCTTTAGAACCTCTACCGCTTCTTTGCTGGTAATTCCCAAGATGAATGATAGGAGGAGCGGAGAAGCATTCTTCAGCTTTTTGACCCCAAAACTGTGGAATTCCCTTCCACGGCATATTCGGGGACGAGAATCGGTCATTACTTTTCAAGGGGATCGTAAAATGCACCTTTTCAATCAGGCTTCTAAAGCAACAAAATCACAGGAAGCAGTGTATTGTCATTTTTTTTGTTTGTTTTTTGACTGTTTTAAAATCATCTTTTAAAACATATAATCCTGTTTTTATTTGTATTCTTTGTTATGTAAAGCACATTGAGCTGCACTTGTTTTTCTAAATGTGCTGTACAAATAAGTTGACTATTATATTATAACTATTACACAGCTTTGAGTGCTTTTGTGATCGGCCTGACCTCTAACGCAAGACCAGAATTTCTTTCAATTCAAACGACAGATCTGTCCTAGTATATGAGCAGGCGTGATTAGTTGGCCCTACAATAATCTTAGATTCCTTTGAAAGCCAGAGTCTTAACATCACAAGTTGGAGGCAGGAATTGCACCGTTTGCTATGTGGCTGTTGCTAAAGGTCAATTGAGACCAGCTGACTCCCCTGCTTCATTCTTTCGCAGCGGCAATATCGTAGTCTATGAAGTCTATCTGAGACGTGATTATTGCTTGTTGAAAACTTAACCCAATACCCCGTCAGGATGAATTGAAATACAGTCAAGCTTGACAATTTTGGTCGCCTCTTAGAGGCTCTCCATGCTGTTGAAGAGAACCGGTCATTACTTTTCAAGGGATCTTAAAAGGCCACTCTTTTCAATCAGGCTTCTAATGCAACCAAAATCACAGGAAGCAGTGTTTGTCAGAGAACACGATAACATCCTTTACAACCCTTGGGCCAAGGTGAGGTTCCAAAGAATTCCGTTTTCTAACAGGATTAGCAATGCGTGTTGTTTCCTGCTGTAGTGTTCTAATATTGCTGAGAAATGATATACGGAGAAAGAATCGGGGGGTAAATCAAAGGAAGAAATATGGTGATTCAGACTGTTAATACAGCAAGGTACTGATTCAGACTGTTAATACAGAAGGTACTGAACCCCTTGGTAAGTTGCATTATTACCTCTCAAGATGAAAACAAACGAGAAAAAATGGTGATTCAGACTGTTAATACAGAAGGTACTGAACCCCCTTGGTAAGTTGCATTATTACCTCTCAAGATGAAAACAAACGAGAAAAAATGGTGATTCAGACTGTTAATACAGAAGGTACTGAACCCCCTTGGTATGTTGCATTATTACCTCTCAAGATGAAAACAAACGAGAAAATATGGTGATTCAGACTGTTAATACAGAAGGTACTGAACCCCCTTGGTAAGTTGCATTATTACCTCTCATGATGACTTTGCCCAAGGCCCCAGTACGCTCTCCAATCGGTGACGCAAGCCCACATACTTGCAGGACAGACCGCGTGGCCTAATGGATAAGGCGTCTGACTTCGAATCAGAAGATTGAGGGTTCGAGTCCCTTCGTGGTCGTACGCGGTTGTAATTACATCTTGTTCAACCAATTACCTTGACAAATGGTTTATTGCGCTGCTCAGTCTAGTTGACATGAACGTCTTTAAGTATGCCAACAATTGTCAGTTGCACCTTTGAAGGAGAGCTTTTGCAATACTTAAGACAGATTTCCGTTTATATCATGAATAAATGCCAAAAGATGTACATATCCTCAAGTCCCTTAGACTACCGCAACGCTTTGTTCTGCGGCCTACCAAGCAGCCTCCATTGGCAATCTGTATCCTATACAATAGATTCCAAGGTCATCTTAATGGTCTTTAAAGTGCTAAAGGAGTTGGCACCAATCTATCTTAGAGACTGCCTCGTTGATTATGTGCCTAGCAGGGCCTTTAGAACCTCTACCGCTTCTTTGCTGGTAATTCCCAAGATGAATGATAGGAGGAGCGGAGAAGCATTCTTCAGCTTTTTGGCCCCAAAACTGTGGAATTCCCTTCCACGGCATATTCGGGGACGAGAATCGGTCATTACTTTTCAAGGGGATCGTAAAATGCACCTTTTCAATCAGGCTTCTAATGCAACAAAATCACAGGAAGCAGTGTATTGTCATTTTTTTTTGTTTGTTTTTTGACTGTTTTAAAATCATCTTTTAAAACGTATAATCCTGTTTTTATTTGTATTCCTTGTTATGTAAAGCACATTGAGCTGCACTTGTTTTTCTAAATGTGCTGTACAAATAAGTTGACTATTATATTATAACTATTACACAGCTTTGAGTGCTTTTGTGATCGGCCTGACCTCTAACGCAAGACCAGAATTTCTTTCAATTCAAACGACAGAAGCTGTCCTAGTATATGAGCAGGCGTGATTAGTTGGCCCTACAATAATCTTAGATTCCTTTGAAAGCCAGAGTCTTAACATCACAAGTTGGAGGCAGGAATTGCACCGTTTGCTATGTGGCTGTTGCTAAAGGTCAAGTGAGACCAGCTGACTTGCCCTGCTTCATTCTTTCGCAGCGGCAATATCGTAGTCTATGAAGTCTATCTGAGACGTGATTATTGCTTGTTGAAAACTTAACCCCAATACCCCGTCAGGATGACTTGAAATACAGTCAAGCTTGACAATTTTTGGTCGCCTCTGTAGAGGCTCTCCATGCTGTTGAAGAGAACCGGTCATTACTTTTCAAGGGATCTTAAAAGGCACCTTTTCAATCAGGCTTCTAATGCAACAAAATCACAGGAAGCAGTGTATTGTCAGAGAACACGATAACATCCTTTACAACCCTTGGGCCAAGGTGAGGTTCCCAAGAATTCCGTTTTCTAACAGGATTAGCAATGGCGTGTTGTTTCCTGCTGTAGTGTTTCTAATATTGCTGAGAAATGATATACGGAGAAAGAATCGGGGGGTAAATCAAAGGAGAAATATGGTGATTCAGACTGTTAATACAGAAGGTACTGAAAGGTACTGAACCTCTCAGATAACGAGTGGTGATTCAGACTGTTAATACAGAAGTACGAACCCCTTGGTAAGTTGCATTATTACCTCTCAAGATGAAAACAAACGAGAAAAAATGGTGATTCAGACTGTTAATACAGAAGGTACTGAACCCCCTTGGTAAGTTGCATTATTACCTCTCAAGATGAAAACAAACGAGAAAAAATGGTGATTCAGACTGTTAATACAGAAGGTACTGAACCCCCTTGGTAAGTTGCATTATTACCTCTCAAGATGAAAACAAACGAGAAAAAATGGTGAATCAGACTGTTAATACAGAAGGTACTGAACCCCCTTGGTAAGTTGCATTATTACCTCTCAAGATGAAAACAAACGAGAAAATATGGTGATTCAGACTGTTAATACAGAAGGTACTGAACCCCCTTGGTAAGTTGCATTATTACCTCTCATGATGACTTTGCCCAAGGCCCCAGTACGCTATCCAATCGGTGACGCAAGCCCTATACTTGCAGGACAGACCGCGTGGCCTAATGGATAAGGCGTCTGACTTCGAATCAGAAGATTGAGGGTTCGAGTCCCTTCGTGGTCGTACGCGGTTGTAATTACATCTTGTTCAACCAATTACCTTGACAAATGGTTTATTGCGCTGCTCAGTCTAGTTGACATGAACGTCTTTAAGTATGCCAACAATTGTCAGTTGCACCTTTGAAGGAGAGCTTTTGCAATACTTAAGACAGATTTCCGTTTATATCATGAATAAATGCCAAAAGATGTACATATCCTCAAGTCCCTTAGACTACCGCAACGCTTTGTTCTGCGGCCTACCAAGCAGCCTCCATTGGCAATCTGTATCCTATACAATAGATTCCAAGGTCATCTTAATGGTCTTTAAAGTGCTAAAGGAGTTGGCACCAATCTATCTTAGAGACTGCCTCGTTGATTATGTGCCATGTGCCTTCTTTGCTGGTAATTCCCAAGATGAATGATAGGAGGAGCGGAGAAGCATTCTTCAGCTTTTTGGCCCCAAAACTGTGGAATTCCTTCCACGGCATATTCGGGGACGAGAATCGGTCATTACTTTTCAAGGGGATCTTAAAAGGCACGTTTTCAATCAGGCTTCTAATGCAACAAAATCACAGGAAGCAGTGTATTGTCATTTTTTTTGTTTGTTTTTTGACTGTTTTAAAATCATCTTTTAAAACGTATAATCCTGTTTCATTTGTATTCCTTGTTATGTAAAGCACATTGAGCTGCATTGTTTTCTAAATGTGCTGTACAAATAAGTTGACTATTATATTATAACTATTACACAGCTTTGAGTGCTTTTGTGATCGGCCTGACCTCTAACGCAAGACCAGAATTTCTTTCAATTCAAACGACAGAAGCTGTCCTAGTATATGAGCAGGCGTGATTAGTTGGCCCTACAATAATCTTACATTCTTTGAAAGCCAGAGTCTTAACATCACAAGTTGGAGGCAGGAATTGCACCGTTTGCTATGTGGCTGTTGCTAAAGGTCAAGTGAGACCAGCTGACTTGCCTGCTTCATTCTTTCGCAGCGGCAATATCGTAGTCTATGAAGTCTATCTGAGACGTGATTATTGCTTGTTGAAAACTTAACCCAATACCCCGTCAGGATGACTTGAAATACAGTCAAGCTTGACAATTTTTGGTCGCCTCTGTAGAGGCTCTCCATGCTGTGAAGAGAACCGGTCATTACTTTTCAAGGGGATCTTAAAAGGCACCTTTTCAATCAGGCTTCTAATGCAACAAAATCACAGGAAGCAGTGTATTGTCAGAGAACACGATAACATCCTTTACAACCCTCGGGCCAAGGTGAGGTTCCCAAAGAATTCCGTTTTTACAGATTAGCAATGGTGTTGTTTCCTGCTGTAGTGTTTCTAATATTGCTGAGAAATGATATACGGAGAATGAATCGGGGGTAAAACAAACGAGAAAATATGGTGATTCAGACTGTTAATACAGAAGGTACTGAACCCCCTTGGTAAGTTGCATTATTACCTCTCAAGATGAAAACAAACGAGAAAAAATGGTGATTCAGACTGTTAATACAGAAGGTACTGAACCCCCTTGGTAAGTTGCATTATTACCTCCAAGATGAAAACAAACGAGAAAAAATGGTGATTCAGACTGTTAATACAGAAGGTACTGAACCCCCTTGGTAAGTTGCATTATTACCTCTCAAGATGAAAACAAACGAGAAAAAATGGTGAATCAGACTGTTAATACAGAAGGTACTGAACCCCCTTGGTAAGTTGCATTATTACCTCTCAAGATGAAAACAAACGAGAAAAAATGGTGATTCAGACTGTTAATACAGAAGGTACTGAACCCCTTGGTAAGTTGCATTATTACCTCTCAAGATGAAAACAAACGAGAAAAAATGGTGAATCAGACTGTTAATACAGAAGGTACTGAACCCCCTTGGTAAGTTGCATTATTACCTCTCAAGATGAAAACAAACGAGAAAATATGGTGATTCAGACTGTTAATACAGAAGGTACTGAACCCCCTTGGTAAGTTGCATTATTACCTCTCATGATGACTTTGCCAAGGCCCCAGTGCGCTCTCCAATCGGTGACGCAAGCCCACATACTTGCAGGACAGACCGCGTGGCCTAATGGATAAGGCGTCTGACTTCGAATCAGAAGATTGAGGGTTCGAGTCCCTTCGTGGTCGTACGCGGTTGTAATTACATCTTGTTCAACCAATTACCTTGACAAATGGTTTATTGCGCTGCTCAGTCTAGTTGACATGAACGTCTTTAAGTATGCCAACAATTGTCAGTTGCACCTTTGAAGGAGAGCTTTTGCAATACTTAAGACAGATTTCCGTTTATATCATGAATAAATGCCAAAAGATGTACATATCCTCAAGTCCCTTAGACTACCGCAACGCTTTGTTCTGCGGCCTACCAAGCAGCCTCCATTGGCAATCTGTATCCTATACAATAGATTCCAAGGTCATCTTAATGGTCTTTAAAGTGCTAAAGGAGTTGGCACCAATCTATCTTAGAGACTGCCTCGTTGATTATGTGCCTATGTGCCTTCTTTGCTGGTAATTCCCAAGATGAATGATAGGAGGAGCGGAGAAGCATTCTTCAGCTTTTTGGCCCCAAAACTGTGGAATTCCCTTCCACGGCATATTCGGGGACGAGAATCGGTCATTACTTTTCAAGGGGATCGTAAAATGCACCTTTTCAATCAGGCTTCTAATGCAACAAAATCACAGGAAGCAGTGTATTGTCATTTTTTTGTTGTTTTTTGACTGTTTTAAAATCATCTTTTAAAACGTATAATCCTGTTTTTATTTGTATTCCTTGTTATGTAAAGCACATTGAGCTGCACTTGTTTTTCTAAAGTGCTGTACAAATAAGTTGACTATTATATTATAACTATTACACAGCTTTGAGTGCTTTTGTGATCGGCCTGACCTCTAACGCAAGACCAGAATTTCTTTCAATTCAAACGACAGAAGCTGTCCTAGTATATGAGCAGGTGATTAGTTGCCCTACAATAATCTTACATTCTTTTGAAAGCCAGAGTCTTAACATCACAAGTTGGAGGCAGGAATTGCACCGTTTGCTATGTGGCTGTTGCTAAAGGTCAAGTGAGACCAGCTGACTTGCCTGCTTCATTCTTTCGCAGCGGCAATATCGTAGTCTATGAAGTCTATCTGAGACGTGATTATTGCTTGTTGAAAACTTAACCCAATACCCCGTCAGGATGACTGAAATACAGTCAAGCTTGACAATTTTTGGTCGCCTCTGTAGAGGCTCTCCATGCTGTTGAAGAGAACCGGTCATTATTTTTCAAGGGGATCTTAAAAGGCACCTTCTCAATCAGGCTTCTAATGCAATAAAATCACAGGAAGCAGTGTATTGTCAGAGAACACGATAACATCCTTTACAACCCTTGGGCCAAGGTGAGGTTCCCAAAGAATTCCGTTTTCTAACAGGATTAGCAATGCGTGTTGTTTCCTGCTGTAGTGTTTCTAATATTGCTGAGAAATGATATACGGAGAAAGATCGGGGGGTAAAACAAAGGAGAAAATATGGTGATTCAGACTGTTAATACAGAAGGTACTGAACCCCCTTGGTAAGTTGCATTATTACCTCTCAAGATGAAAACAAACAAAAAAATGGTGATTCAGACTGTTAATACAGAAGGTACTGAACCCCCTTGGTAAGTTGCATTATTACCTCTCAAGATGAAAACAAACGAGAAAAAATGGTGATTCAGACTGTTAATACAGAAGGTACTGAACCCCCTTGGTAAGTTGCATTATTACCTCTCAAGATGAAAACAAACGAGAAAAAATGGTGAATCAGACTGTTAATACAGAAGGTACTGAACCCCCTTGGTAAGTTGCATTATTACCTCTCAAGATGAAACAAACGAGAAAAAATGGTGATTCAGACTGTTAATACAGAAGGTACTGAACCCCCTTGGTATGTTGCATTATTACCTCTCAAGATGAAAACAAACGAGAAAATATGGTGATTCAGACTGTTAATACAGAAGGTACTGAACCCCCTTGGTAAGTTGCATTATTACCTCTCAAGATGAAAACAAACGAGAAAATATGGTGATTCAGACTGTTAATACAGAAGGTACTGAACCCCCTTGGTAAGTTGCATTATTACCTCTCATGATGACTTTGCCCAAGGCCCCAGTGCGCTCTCCAATCGGTGACGCAAGCCCACATACTTGCAGGACAGACCGCGTGGCCTAATGGATAAGGCGTCTGACTTCGAATCAGAAGATTGAGGGTTCGAGTCCCTTCGTGGTCGTACGCGGTTGTAATTACATCTTGTTCAACCAATTACCTTGACAAATGGTTTATTGCGCTGCTCAGTCTAGTTGACATGAACGTCTTTAAGTATGCCAACAATTGTCAGTTGCACCTTTGAAGGAGAGCTTTTGCAATACTTAAGACAGATTTCCGTTTATATCATGAATAAATGCCAAAAGATGTACATATCCTCAAGTCCCTTAGACTACCGCAACGCTTTGTTCTGCGGCCTACCAAGCAGCCTCCATTGGCAATCTGTATCCTATACAATAGATTCCAAGGTCATCTTAATGGTCTTTAAAGTGCTAAAGGAGTTGGCACCAATCTATCTTAGAGACTGCCTCGTTGATTATGTGCCTATGTGCCTTCTTTGCTGGTAATTCCCAAGATGAATGATAGGAGGAGCGGAGAAGCATTCTTTCAGCTTTTTGGCCCCAAAACTGTGGAATTCCCTTCCACGGCATATTCGGGGACGAGAATCGGTCATTACTTTTCAGGGGATCGTAAAATGCACCTTTTCAATCAGGCTTCTAATGCAACAAAATCACAGGAAGCAGTGTATTGTCATTTTTTTTGTTTGTTTTTTGACTGTTTTAAAATCATCTTTTAAAACGTATAATCCTGTTTTTATTTG